>OY284468.1:65466824-66666824 GCA_958336335.1 Dilophus febrilis
AGGTTTTGCATATATAAAAAAATGCTTTAATAGATATATATTATGATATTATCCGATTGGTTTGGTTTGATCCTATTTCAATGTTATTGTACCTGTGTACGATATTTTATTATGAGAGCTGAAAAACATTTTCAAAACTCAATTACTATACACTTGTATATAGATTATATATTTTATATTACATAGCATTTTCTCTTTATAATATCGATTATATTCAGATGATTTAAACAATACATGTGTATATATATACGTGATATTTGATATGGATTTTAATTACAATAAAATTGTATAATATAAACATATTATATATATAGGTATATAAGCATATTATCGTATTATATAACATATAAAATATTATAACAATATAAATTGATACTTTTATATAAATCAGTCTCTTCAGAATATATAGATTTTAATATTTATTATTATTTACATATATAAACATTATTGAGCTTCAAACTTTATGGTTTATGATAATAAAAAGGAATTTTTAAAATGTGTTTATGCGAAATTTTCTTTGTTCATTTAAACTTAAAGAAATTTACAATGAAATATATTAAACTTTTCTTCTCGTTAAATCTAATATTGATTAAGCAAATATTTGTAGATGAAAAACGTTGAAATTTTTGGTTTGTTTGATAGTACGTTACAGAATCGTTTTTCCAAACAGGTAAATCTAGAATTTATAATAACGACGTGAGTCCGAATTGAATTAACTCTAAAAAAGAAAAAGATAGCGAGTTACTAATACTGCATTTTGAAAAATAATACAAATAATCGAAATTAATAAATTCAAAAATAATTTTTCAACTTTCATACAATTATAATGTCAATGTAATACACATAAAATAACAATATAAATTGATATTAAAATCAAACGCATAGTACACATATAGCCGAACTTCACAATGGAAAAACTTAAAAATATTGCCAAAGGAATTAATTTAATGTTCTAAAGTTTTTATTGCACAAATCCATTGTGTATAGATTTAAAAAAATAAATAAAAATTTCTAAACTATACATTTATTAAAATTCTATTTATCATTTTTATTTTTACATCATGAATGTACATTTTTGCGTTTTTCAATACATCAATACAAATCCAAAAAACAACCTTTTAATAAAAATTCATCGCTCTTCCGCATTTATACCAATATTAATATATCTGTCTGTAAATAAATATATACTCTCATATATATATATATAGTATTTATGAAGGTTGTGAAATTCAATATTATCCATTCATCGAATTTCCAATCAACATGCAATAAATTACGTTTTTATAAACAATTTTTTTCCCCATTTATACCTATATATAATAATATCATATTTGTATATATTTAACATATTGATGAATTTTACATATACATGGGATATTATATAGGTAGATGGATTACAAATTGGTGAACAAAAATATTTGTTATTTGGGGATCTATATAAAAAAAATCTACTACGAATATAAGGAAAATTGTTATGGAATGAGGGTGAAATATATATATATATTGGTTTTATCATACATAATAAAATTTAGATTTATACAAGTCTAAACATAACGACTGATTTTTAATTTAATGATTTATATTTTTATAGAAATCGCATTTGAAATAAAATCATAATCGCAAGTATTTATATACTTAAGAAGCTTAAATAGAAAATTTACTAAATTAATTAATAAAAAAAAATCCCAAAATATATTTATTTACAGCATTCAAAAAAACCCGATTCTGTATTTGTAAGTCTTCTCATGAATCTCATTATTATTTTTGGTATTTATAAAAAAAAATAATAGTTTTAAGTGGTTGTATTTGGTGAAAATTGTATTAGTATAATAACATAAGTAAATATTCCAATTATCATCTGTAATTTGATTAAAAATAAAATAAATTAAAAAAGGGGTATTTATTTATGATGGTATTATTAAAAAAAAAAATAATATTTTTACCCCAGCTAAAAATTTTCTATCAATATAAAATAATCCTTTTGCAGTTACAAAAAATTTTTGTGAATTTACTTGTGATATAAACATTTTTATATTATAAAGAAATTCATAATCATTTGATTGCGCCTTAATTTGATGTAATGTTGATGATAATTTTATAACCTATGTATGTATTATAAAGTTTAAAAAGAAAATTAATATATTAAAGCATAATATGTTGATGTTTAATATCCTTTATTTATATTTTATGTATTGTATATACTCACTTCAAGTGAACAATATTCAGCTGCATTAACCAAGAGGATAACTGATGCCATACCACAGATAACAAATGATAGTCCTTCTGTATTGTATAACCGACGGTTTTTTTTAAAGAAAATGAAAAAAGTATTATCAATAGAAATATTTGTTGTTTATTATACCTATGTGAATTTTACCTATGGGACAACATTTTTTGATAAATATTTGAGTTCAGTATGAGGAAATTTTGAAACTTCTGGGTCAAAATAACATGAATAATAGTTACACTAACTTGTTTCTTGTCATTATACATCATATACCAAAATGAATAAGTAATATGATATATGAATTTAAAGTTATTAAAATGATTTATTATTAGTTTTTGTTATTATAGTATACAATATAATCTATTCGATAAAATTATAGTTAAAATTATATAATAATAATTATTATTATTATTACTATAGAAATCTAGATAATTATATAACAATTTTTAAAAACTAAATTTTAAATGTCTAATACGAAAATTGTTTTCAATTCACATTACATAATATATATAAAGATTTATTATATATATATATTGAAGAAAAATATAGGTATACGAGTCAGTATATAAATAAATCGAAAACTATAAATGCATATTTGAATAGATATATTTGATTTTAAACAAATGACATTATAAGAAACTAATTTAAAATATCTATATGATTAGAGAATTATACTTATATTAATATATATGTATGAGTATGTGTATATTAAATTCAAAATTGCTTAGAACAATATTCTATGAAGTTTCTTATATATGATACATAGGAAATCTATAATATAGATAAATGCAAATATGAATATAATTATCTTTACATAAGTAATATATATGTTTTATATATTAATTCATAGAAAATCATTTGTAGATATGATTCATTTTATATAATACCTATATAAATTGAGATATGATAGTTTGAAATTGTCTATATATATTAAACTAATAAAATTTTACTGAATTTTCTTGTATACGCGAGTATTTGGGGGAAATTAAGTTATTGTGAAAAAATTCAAATAAATTCGTTTGACGTTCATCCAATCAGAAATTCATAATAATTATTACATGTAAATATAATTTTCAATTTTCATATCCATATCCAATAATCTCAAATGTAAACAGATATACTTTATTCAATTTTTTTTCACCAAAGTGATTTTTTTTACTTATTGAACTTATTGAAGAAATTCGACCCTTTCACAGTGAAAACTACACTTTCCATATAGTAGAATTCTTTTTAGGCTGTATAATTTATCCATGTAATAATATATACTATATTATGATAACATATATTATAAAATCATGCCATGTAGATTGTAAAATTTCATTTAGACAATATTAATTTTAAATTAGTAATATCTACCGTATATATTCATAGAATTTCAACAGTTGTAAAAGTAATATCTTCTTATATGGATGACAAATGTATCAGTTCTCTATATATATTTATGTGATATATTTGATATATATATATATATATATTTGATATATATATATAATACATACATGATATAGTATGTTATAACATATAATACAAAATTGATTTCATTTTACGTATATAAATGTGAAATTTATTCATATTATTATTATATGTATAAATGTGTTTGCCACTTGGTTAACTTTATATTTAAACGCATATCTTATTATTTATTTTTGAAATTTTCTATTTTATTGAGAAACTTTTTCAAATTATTAGTTTAAATTTAAAAGAAAACATAAAAAAAAACATATGCTGTTCTGTTTGATATATATTTTACTATATATAGATATGTGAATGAATTGATTTAATACATTGAAAGACGCCAGGAAAAATTATAAGAAGATTATTATAATAATTATTGTCTTGAATATGAAATTTGACTTAATTTGAGGTGAGTTTTTTTGATGATTTTATATGAATTTTTCGCTTGAAAATTCTTTAAACGAAACGATTATTATTAATTCGAATCGTATAAATATCAGATTTAAGTATAGCTATGAGTACGTTAACAGGAAACATTGATTTTAATAATTCCAAATGTTATTTTTAAAAGGATCATTAACAGATATAAAAACTAAGTACAAAATTTTATCAATATCAAACTATATACTTACGTAATTTTTTAAATGATATATCTTCACTTAAAATCATAAAAATTAACCAGTACAAATCGTAAGTGATATCAATAAAATGATGTGTTACAAATCCCAGCAGAAACCATCCAAAGTATATATTAATATTTTCACTTAAATTAATTATTTTCAAATGTAAATATTTAATTAAATCGAATTCATCTCGTACATTTATCAATGGTTTTTCATCGGTCATCGTATACACAATTGTATTATTCAGTTTAATTTTTATTTCGGTCATACGTCTATTAATTTCAATTAAAACCGTTTGTATATAATCAATGTAGAATATAATTTGTATGACGGCAATATCAGAAATGATTGCCAAAAAAAACAAAAAAAAATTCATAATCATAATGTATACATTATATTGACGCATAATGGTAATAATGTACAATATAAATGGTGACAAATATAAACTACAAATTAGTATAAACTTTAATTTAATATTTCGAAATAAGCGATTATAATTTAATGATTTTTGTAGTGCATTACCAAAATCAATATCGATATTATCAATTGTATCATGAATTTCTTTCATTGCCGTATGATAAACAAAACATTGTACTATTATTGTAATATTTGTAACAAATGATGTAATTGTATAACAATAATTAAGAATTAATATTGCGATTCCCGAATGTGTACTAAATGTGTATTCTGATGTCATTGTAAATATAAATATTACAATTATTGTACACATAAATCCAATGTATGGCATTCGTTTGGTATATTTATAATTCAATATTCGTTCAAAACGCATACCCTTAAATTCATTTTGAAATGGAAACGGTGATTGACCAATTAAATAAAATGCATTCAATAAAGATTTGATATCATCAAATGTTTTTAATTTTGTTGACAATTTAAACCATTTCATTTTTTGTTTTTGAAAATTTATGTATTTATACTTTTATTTTTTAAAAACCCAAAAATATCTTCTTATTTTTTTTTTTTAAACAAAAATAAATATATCACTTTATAGAAAAATATTATATATGTGAATTATATCAAATTTTCTTTAATACTAAACTGATTATAACTATATAAATATATATAGGGATTTGTTTAGTGCGGTCAGCCCCGCAACTACTGTATGCACAGACTGAACATTCACACAGGGTGCTTGAAGTAAGGGGCGCTACCTTACAATAACTTACACTACCTTAATGAACAAAATGAAAAATTTTGTTAAATATCAATGTGTGGATTCATAAAATTTTGTTGGCCGTCTATACTATATAATATATGTATTTATTATATGGATTTGTTGTCTATATCATAAAGGTATATACTATATAATATATGTATTTATTATATATAGACGGCCAACAAAATTTTATGAATCCACACATTGATATTTAACAAAATTATAATTTTGTTCATTAAGGTAGGTTGTTGTATATATATATAAATGAAAAAAAAACAGAAGACAATATGAAAATATATATTATATAATAAATACATATATTATATAGTATAGACGGCCAACAAAATTTTATGAATCCACACATTGATATTTAACAAAATTTTTATTTTGTTCATTAAGGGAGTGTAAGTTGTATATTGTATAGTATAGTATATATTTTCATATTGTCTTCTGTTTTTTTTCGTTTATATATATACAACTTACCCTACCTTAATGAACAAAATAAAAATTTTGTTAAATATGATTGTATGCATTCATATAATCTTCTCATTATTTACTATATATTTTTGGTATTTATAAAAAAAAATAATAGTTTTAAGAGGCTGTATTTGCTGAAAATTGTATTAGTATAATAACATAAGTAAATGTTCCAATTATCATCTGTAATTTGATTAAAAATGAAATAAATTAAAAAAGTGGTATTTATTTATGATGGTGTTATTAAAAAAAATAAATAATATTTTTACCCCAGCTAAAAATTTTCTATCAATATAAAATAATCCTTTTGCAGTTACAAAAAATTTTTGTGAATTTACTTGTGATATAAACATTTTTATATTATAAAGAAATTCATAATCATTTGATTGCGCCTTAATTTGATGTAATGTTGATGATAATTTTATAACCTATGTATATGTATTATAAAGTTTAAAAAGAAAATTAATATATTAAAGAATAATATGTTGCTGTTTAATATCCTTTATTTATATTTTATGTATTGTATATACTCACTTCAAGTGAACAATATTCAGCTGTATTAACCAAGAGGATAACTGATGCCATACCACAGATAACAAATGATAGTCCTTCTGTATTGTATAACCGACGGTTTTTTTTTAAAGAAAATGAAAAAAGTATTATCAATAGAAATATTGGTTATTTATTGTACCTATATGTATTTTTTTGTTTTTTTTTTTTATAAATATTTGAGTTCAGTATGAGGAATGTTTAATTAATTTTGTTAGTTCATATATAATTCATATTTTGAAGATCTTGAAGTTTTTGTATGTTTAAATATTATATTTATCATAAAAACTGTCTTTTGTCCAAATATAACGATTCTGTTTAAAGGTGACTTATAATTTGAGGTGAGTTTTTTGATGATTTTATATGAATTTTTCGCTTGAGAATTCATTAAACGAAATGATTATTAATAATTCGATTCGTATAAGTAGCTATGAGTACGTTATCAGGAAACATTGATTTAAATAATTCCAAATGTTGTTTTTAAAGGGATCGTTAACAGATATAAAAACTAAATACAAAATTTTATCAAAGTATATGCTTACGTAATTTTTTAAATGTTATATCCTCACTTAAAATAATAACAATTAACCAGTACAAATCGTAAGTGATATCAATAAAATGATGTGTTACAAATCCCAGCAGAAACCATCCAAAGTATATATTAATATTTTCACTTAAATTAATTATTTTCAAATGTAAATATTTAATTAAATCGAATTCATCTCGAACATTTATCAATGGTTTTTCATCGGTCATCGTATACACAATTGTATTATTTAGTTTAATTTTTATTTCGGTCATACGTCTATTAATTTCAATTAAAACCGTTTGTATATAATCAATGTAGAATATAATTTGTATGACGGCAATATCAGAAATGAGTGCCAAAAAAAACATATAATTCATAATGTATGAATTATATTGACACATAATGATAATGTACGATATAAATGTTAAGAAATATAAACTACAAATTAGTATAAATTTTAATTTAATATTTCGAAATAGGCGATTATAATTTAATGATTTTTGTAGTGCATTACCAAAATCAATATCGATATTTTCAATTGTATCATGAATTTCTTTCATTGCCGTATGATAAACAAAACATTGTACTATTATTGTAATATTTGTAACAAATGATATAATTGTATAAAAATAATTAACAATTAATCTGGCAATTCCCGATTGTGTATTAAATGTGTATTCTGATGTCATTGTAAATATAAATATTACAATTATTGTACACATAAATCCAATGTATGGCATTCGTTTGGTATATTTATAATTTAGTATTCGTTCAAAACGCATACCCTTAAATTCATTTTGAAATGGAAACGGTGATTGACCAATTAAATAAAATGCATTCAATAATGATTTGATATCATTAAATGTTTTTAATTTTGTTGACAATTTAAACCATTTCATTTTTTGCTTTTGATAATTTATGTATTTATACTTTTATTTTTTGAAAACCCACAAATATATTCTTCTTTTTTTTATTTTTTAACTAAAATAAATATATCACTTTATAGAAAAATATTATATATGTGAATTATATCAAATTTTCTTTAATACTAAACTGATTATAATTATATATATAGATAGGGATTTGTTTAGTGCGGTGGTGTCAACTTAAATTATTGTACTATCATTAAAATTAAATTTGTCCATTAAATTTATATACAGATATATACTAATATGTTTTGGAATATGCAAAATATTATGGTGAAATATTTTTTTAATGAATGGATATTATATACCATAATCAAAAAACGAACAGAAAAAAAAACAAAAAAATATTCCTCAGCATTTATACATAAAAAAAAATGAAAATATAGTGATATATAAATATAGATATATTGAAATGTTGAACAAATACCGCATGGAAATAAATTTTATCCAGAAATTTTACGTTTTGTTATCAAACTTCGTATATATGTATATACATTTTTATGTATATGTGTATTCAAAACTATATTATAAATTCATATATATATATATAGATTAACGAATTCACATATAAAATTTGAAAGTCAAATTTATATATTTATATATACATAAATAAAATGTATAATAATTTGCAATTTATGACCATATGGTATCCTATCATCATCATTTTTTTTTATATAATATTATTAACAAATAATGATTATCAACAAAAATATAATCATCACACACCGCACTCGTCTATATAAAGTCAAGTTTACACGTCAGAACTTTCAAAAAAAATGTAACTAACGCATAATTTACAATGAAAAAATATATATATAAAAATCAACAAACAAATCATCATTAAATTATCCAACATATTTTTCATTTTTATATCACATATATTCGTTTTTCATATATCCCTGAAAATATACGAATCTGCGACTCTTTTTTTTCCAAATCGAAAATTTATGGTTTAGTATAGAAATTGTATATAGCCACAAACATTTTTCTCTATCCGCGCTTCGTATGTATATTATACATTTCGTATTATAAAGTATAAGCTTGGCTTAAAATATGTGTATGTTAGATATATTACATGTAGAGTTACAGACATCCAGTCATCCAAATTGTATATTTCCATATATATATATGTTGTATATGCAATTATATATAAAATAAATGATAGATGGGAATATAACGTTTAATGCAAAAAAATTAGTCTATTATGTAAACGTATATATATATATATATATATATATATAATAAATATTAGTTTTTGATGGAATATTAATAACATATAATTTCTATATAAAGTATTTACTGACATATATATAGTATACAATACATATAATTTTTAATGCAATCAGCTTTTGATATTTTATAAGCTGTTATTTTATATATCCATATATATCCAAATATATCTATCAGATATACATCTGATATCTATATAGATATAAATATATGAACAAAAATTCATAAATGAGGAACGTGCGATTAATCATAAAATTACGATACTATATAAAAGGTTTATTATTCTATATAAAAAAATGGCATTTATATTTTTATGAATCAACTATATAAATGCGTACTTATATAAAAGTATACTATATTACATCGTATATTGTTTATAGATATAATACACTTGTGAAAATCCCATTGAATCATTAATATATATATATATCCACAATGATACTTGTTTATTATCAATAGACATTTACTATTAGATCTATACAGACTACTTATAATACGTCAACCTTTTTGTTTTATATACAATTAGCATAATTCAATTATTTTTTTTCTAGATATAGATTATTAATCATAGGGTGATTGCGCGTCATTGATCTATAATCGCATTAAATGTTTCAACAATATAGATAGATTAGACACAATTAAACAATATATAGACACAATTAAACTAGACAATTAAGACACCAATGAATCGTTTGTCCCCGCGAAAATTTAGTAAATTTCAGAATTTTTCAAATTCTCTGTCGATTTGCTCTAATTATAATCGCAGTGGCAGTTATCCAAAAAAGTTTAATGAAAATTTATTCCATTTTGAATTGTATATAAATTCAAATGTGACCCTCACAAATTTTATTGCTATTATTAATAATATTTTAAAGTTAATAAAAAAAAAAAAAGGAAAATATCAATATAATTATTTAATGTGTGTTCAATCGAAAATATATATAGTAAAATAATTCCATTGAATATCATAAGTTTCACGCATATATACGAATAATCCCTACTCATATATATTATGCATTAATATATCCTAAATGTATATTTGGTATTATTAGAAACACTTTCTATACTGCGCGTATATCTATAATGAACATATATTCTTTCCAAAATTTGAGCTATATAATTTTGTTTTAATCTTCAATTATCCTATGGAATAATATATATGTATAATTTAATATTGTGTATATTGAAATTAAGTTTCCTATATATATAATACAAAGATTTTAATGGTATCCTTATAAGAAAAATTTTATTTGAAATAATCGAAATAATATATCTGAATATATAAATGAATCCTTTTGCTTTTTTATTATACTCGATAATGAAAGAAATATGTAAAATATTCATTAAAAGTATATTTTCGTATTCACTATAATAATATATATGTATGTGAATATTTTTTTTTATTTATACGGTTCGATCATATATATGAAGATGAACATTATAAATGTTTCTGTATATATTGTAAATTGTATTACAGGTATTATTATACATCTATAGACATGTATTTATGGATTCTATGTAACATTGAGTTATTTTTTTTTGTATATTTATATTTGGGATATTATGATATATATACATAGGATTATATGTTATATATATATAAAAAGAATATATGCACATGCATATATATATAAATAGGAAAAAAAGCCAGATTACTTTAGCTTTGAAATGAATGAAGTTA
Source organism: Dilophus febrilis (assembly GCA_958336335.1). NCBI lineage: Eukaryota > Metazoa > Arthropoda > Insecta > Diptera > Bibionidae > Dilophus > Dilophus febrilis. Next base: position 65,477,699 of record OY284468.1, read on the forward strand.
AGCGGATTACTATTTGCTTTTATGTTATTTTAGCAATGGTCATTCATTGTTATCATATCATATCATTTTTTTTCTTTTCTTTCTTTTGCCAATAATGTGGATGTGTGTGTGTGTGTAAGATTATGAATATAAATGTAATATAAAATATATACATTCAACAAAATATTTATGTTATACTGCATATTGATAATATATAATCAATAATTTAAGAAAAGGACCATATAAAGTTTACTGTACATAGTACTGAGTTTATATGCGCGTAAATATTTATAACTAAACATTATGCGATCAATGTCCATTTATATAAATAAAAGAATTTTTATATACAAAATATTTAAAGATATTCGCAGGATTGAATGAGAGTATTTATAAAAAAGAAAGAAAAAAAATAATAACATTTATATAATGATGTGGGAGTTTTTTTTTCTTCTTCTGCCATACATTTTTTTTTTAGTTAAATGTTATAGGAATACGAAGAATTTTTCTATTACTAACAATACGTAATATAATAATAAAAATATTTATTAAAAATAAATACATTATGTTTTAAGAAAAATTACTGAATATATGTTCATAGGTAATAATTTCTGTGACGACGGTGAAATATTCAAATGTTATGGTTTTTAATATTTAAATATATTTAAAATTTAAAGCAAAAAACAAAAAAAAAATTGTTAAATACTTTAAAAATATTCAAAAATTATTAAAGATATTAAATTATGAAATTTTCTTTATTTTTAATAAATTCTGCTTGACAGAATAGATGAATGAATGAAGATAAATTTAACTCTATATATATAGAAGTTTTCTTAAGCATTTGTACATGACATATATGTGCGCATTGGACTATTATATATATATATATATATAAGTGATATAAGATAACTTATAGAAATATATATATATATATATATAAATATGGAATTTATCCTTTTATATGTAATATAATATTTATATGTTTTATTATATATACATATATACATCTATTAAAATATGTGTATATAAGCATATGCATTGTTGAAAATCCTTTTCACCAAAGTCAACATGATTTACCGCTTTAAAATATTGTCTTTCTTATATGCATATATATACATATGATTGTATAATAATATGTGCGATATATGTATATATACATTTCATCGACTTTGAACTTTTACATATTGCACTTTGGATATCTATAGATATGATGTGTATATTTAGTATCCGCATATAGAACCATTCATAAAATAAATACAGTGCGCTGAAATCGAAACACTTTTGCTTTATTTTATAAAGGTTATAAAGGCGATGCTAATCCGAAGTTCCCCATAATTGATCCAGTGTTTCACACTTTTATTGTCCGATATATAAATTTCAAGTAACTGTGCTGAAATTCATCCATTTTTGCTTAAAAATATATTCAAAAAAATCATTCGATATATACTTATAAATTCCGTTTTGTATATTATTTTTAAGGCACACGGTGTATATTTTTGGTAAATGTATACAGGATACATTTATATAATGGAAGCAAATATATATACATATATTAATATTACATAACTCTTTGTTTTATATAAAATAGTTATATATGTAAGAATCTATAATCTTTTCTTTTTTAATTTTATAGTTTATATTTTATAAAGAAAAAAAAAGTTTAAAAATGTTATTGTAGATTTAACATGTCAAAATATAACATATATATATATTTAAATATAGTTTAAATGTAAAAAAAAAACGAAAAATAAAAAGGACATTTTTAGAGAGTTGAATGTGAATTGTTCATATTCAGGCAGCTAAATGAAAGTTACTCGATTTATCAGAAGAAATATCTTATCTTCATGGGGGTTTAATATCAACTCAACCGTTTGCCATACACATTAGATTATCATCCATAAAGAAAGAAAAAGACCAAAAGTCTTAACAACATCTTTAAAAAATGACTTTTAATTTTTCTTAACATCATGTTCATTATTATTGTGAAGTCGACCAACCAATCCGTGTTATAAAGAAAAACAAAGTTTCATTTTAACAATTAATAATATTGTTATATTATTTACTTCATCCATTTATTGGTATAAATTTGATTGCAAAATTATTATGTATTTGTCTTGTTATCCCCTTTAAATGGAAAATCAGTTTCTTCATGGTCGTTTGGTATACATTTTCTTTATAAAATAGAAATTAGAAATTCTATAATTTATCTATTGCATGTGTTGCTTATTATTATTATTATTATTATTACGATACTTTTTTTTTTAATTTAAGTTCATATAAAATGAAAATATACACGCATATAATTAAAGACAAGTGGTACAGTAAATATATATATAGTATATAAGATATACATAATAATACACAATACAATATCTATAAATGACAATATATAAATATAGAAAATAGTGTTAATGGTGTAAAATTAATTTAATCAACCCTATATCTATATATATATATATATATATACAATTATACACATATATATTCTATATTGTTTTAAAACGTGTAGATATTATAATTATAAAGTAAATGAAAAGGAAATATTATTAGGGATATATAAATATACATTTATATATATGAAAGGGTTAATTATATTTATATTTAAATAATACCTCAATATATATAGGTGATAGGTAAGTAAATACTATATATATATATGTTATCGTTATATGTATAGCATATATTATAATGAATAAATTTTTAAGTAAACGTATATAGATACAAATAAATATGTTAAGTTATACATATAATTTAGATAAAATATTTCAATAAATTAACAAGAAATATATGTGTTCACATACGTTACATCTTTACATTTCTCTTGTATTTAATATTTATATATATATATATATATATATATATATATATATATATATATATATTTTTGTACTTATATACACATAATATCAATATGGTATTTGAAATTTTGAATTTAATTAATTTCCAGTAACTATATATATTAATATATATATATATATATATATATATATTAATTTAAGGTATTTATACATTTATATATAATGTACCTATATATATATACTATATGTAAAGAAATGTATGTCTATAGTGGAATATACTCTATTTATATTTAATGTTTCAATTAAATATATAGACCTAAATTGGTTTTAACCTCAATATAATAATTCTTCATATATACACATTGTATATATTTTATTTTTGAGAAACTTTTACCACCTTTTACCTTTAAAAAGTTTATTACATATAGAATATAATAGAATTTATTTATGTGTAGGTATATAAAACACAAAATAATATATGCTAATAAATTTTCGCTATATATATATATTTATAGAAAACAAAAACACATATGTCAATTGTTATATTTTAAGATATCAAAAATTTATATGCTATAATAAATATATTTAAATTTGTGTTATAATTTAATATTTATCTTATTTGTATATAAATGCAGAGAAAATATTATCATAAACATTAAGAAAATTGTTATGTTAACAAAAAGAAGTTAAGAATTAATTTTTTGTGAATAAAGTATAGGTATATTTTATGAATAATAATAAATTATTTCAATTTTATATTTACATTTGTCTATATATCTATATTTAATTTTCTTTTCCTAAAATTTTCTTTATAATTATGCTCGCGCAGTTCCGTAATTAATCTGTGTAATTAAATTGTGTTATAGATTTTATTAAAATTCAACCACGTTTTATGAATTATATATGCGATCAGATGTATATTTTGTTAAATACACAAATACATTAAAGGAGTTTATATATTAAACAATTTAACCAAATTGCATTTTGGTTTTTTTTTTTGCATTTTTTATAAACAAAATAAATATAATATAAATGAACAAAAACTATTTTGCTACTATATATAACAAATATAGGAAGTAATAAACGCGAATTCAGAAACCATATAATTATTTACTAGTTATGATGTTTAAATTTAATTTTACCTTTATACATAGTGGCAAATATTATATAATAATGTAAAATTTCTCGTGTTTGCATTCCGATTTCACATAAAAATATTTATTCATGTAACAAACACATTTTTTTTAAAACAATATTATATTTTGTTTGATTAGTTTTTCCCTTTTTCATTTTTTTACCCTTATATTATATTTAAAACAAATATGAGTACATTATTATATAGGTTATACTTTGTTTAAATGTAAATATTTTTTTTTTTAATTTTTATATTTTATATCAAAAATCATGTATATTTTTTAATTATATGTTATTTAATGTTTTGTGATATGTAAAAACTGGTTTTATAATTTAAACTTTCACAAAACGGATGAAAAAAAAAAAAACACTATAACATTTTATCAGAATACTATTTATATCTGTTTATGTTATATTAAGGATAAAAATCGCATATTTTTGTTGTCTAAATATCGTACATAATAAAATATAATTGCAGATGTGCAAAACAATAGTTTTTATATATAGGAATATTTATCCATCACTCAAATTAATTTATCTATATCTCAAGCATAGCAAATAAATTATATTAGTGGTTTGTTAAATTTCGAAGAACACAAATTACAATTCTTTTATATAATGAATTATATAATACGATAATACTCTTTTAAGATATGATGATGATTAATGAAAAATATATTTAAACTGTTTCGTAAAATGTATTGATGAGTTTTCATTGTTTTACCTTAGTATTCCTTAAGTTCTTGGAATATTAAACTACATTCCTACTGCAACCAATAAACCAAACCAAACAGATTGAATGTATACCATTAAAAGAGTTTTTAAATGTATACAATCAAATACATATCATTAGAATATTTGTTATATACACTTTATTCAAATAGTATTTTTGTAATACTTTTTTTTTTTTATAAAAACTATATACATAAAATAAATATATTTGATAAAATTATACATTTTTTTTTTTTTTGAAATCTGGTATAGAAATCAATAGTATAAATAAATGACTGAAATCAAATAGTATATGTGCATTTTATAGAAAGAATAATTTTCTGCTAAATATGCAGTATATTCCAATTTTTATTTTATTCATTTGTAATGATATCTACATTTTTGTAAATGAAAAGTAGAAAAATGTTCACTATATATACTATAGATAGATAACATTAAATGAAATTATTTCAATGATGATAAATTGCGGTAATGCTTTATATATTATATACGTTATCTTATCTATGTGATGTGTCAATAATATTTCGTAAAACATTATATGTAAATTTACTATAAATGGTTTCGTATTTAAATAAAATTTTACAACAATGTTTATATAAAGCTGCAATTTATAGCATTCAATTTTCCGATAATATTTCACCAATAATATTTCAATAACATTTCAATAACATTCGTTCTAGATACTAAAATAATACAATATTTTGATTTTATATATTTTATTATTATGAAAAAAATTAATTTTATATGCATCACTTAAAGGAAAAAAATATTTTAAATATACATATGTATGTAATAAACATTCACAGGGTTCATTGTATTATGTATATATATATACTTATTATTGTTATATATGGAGGTTGACGTATCATAATTTATGGTGTATAGTTTGATTTTTTTTTCTATAAATATGTGTATATAAACGATAAGATAATTACATCATCTTATAAAATATTCAACAAGTTCAAGTGAAATACTATTTTTTTGTATATATAAATAGTTATATGTGATGTAAGAAAAGAAAAATCAATTGCATTCAATGTGAAAGTATATATGTTATTTTTGAAATTGAAATATTGTTCATTGTGTGAACCAATGCTGTATTTTTTTAAATTTAAAAAAATTGTGTATTTTGGCAAGATTTTAGACCAAACTTATAAAAAATCATTATATATTATACTTATCATAAATGTCTTGAGCGATTAAATTAAAATTAATTTTAAATGGTAAAAAATATCAGAAATCGTGAAGGGCTTTCAATTTGGAATTGAAAGAATAGTTTCCTTTATGGTATGGTCAAAAATAATATAAAGAAAGTTATTTTTAATATATCTAATTAGCAATTTTAAAGACGTAAAACATTCAAATATATAAGAAATTAATTACAATGCAAATGAATATACAAAAATCATTAATTTTCACTGTGATTTCTAAAGAAAATTAATAGAGAATATCAAATATTCAAATAAATATTATATTATAAATAATTTATTATATATAAAACACATCAATATTCAAATATCCAAATTATATATTGTATATATTACATAATAAAGAAAAAAGAGATTTTGTTAAAGAAAAAGCTCTTATCGTTGCTTTGACATAATGTTACTTTTAAAATTCACAAAAAAAAAAAAATATAATTTTTATCATTTTGGAAAAAGGAATAAACATTGTTGTGTTTCGTATTTTATTTCATTCAACATATATATATATATTTATATCAGGTTGTATATACAACAACAACAGCAACAGCATCGCATATATACTAAAACTAAATAAAGGATTAATGTTACTAGATATACATTTCGCTGTAAATACAGGATGGATTAATATATTCTGCATAAAATTTACTTGTATTTTGTAAACCAATATATCTTTCCATTAATAAATTTTTTTTTTTTTAAATCATATGGATTAGTTCTCAAAAGATGTAATTTTAAAAGCTGAAATTTCACTTCACATATAAAATTAAAGAATTGATATAACAATATTTTATTATTAATTTATAACATTTTGAGATGACATTAAATAAAAATATATTTATTGTATAAATAAGAATTTTTATATTATATGATAGATCAGGAAACCACAGGTAAAACACAAATAATTAGCATATCCACACTCATATAACATCCGGTATAGATTGTTTAAATAAAAATATAAAGGAAGAAATTGTATATATATAAGATAAAGAAAAACAATCTGTTAAGTTTTTTTTCTTTTTATTTCGTTATTCTCTATATATGTTATATGCATAAATAACAATACAAATTTTGTGTATGAATTTTGCTTTGTGAATGCATAGTTTTAGGTATAATACAAACATATATAAGGTGAACTGAAATGTTATTACAGCGAATTCAATATATGTTTTGCTATTCATAAGAATTTGAGTATACACTTTATTACAACTTTGTATACGTTTTGTGCAAAAAAAAATGACATAACTTTCCAATATACCTAATAAGATACAAAAAATATATTGTAGAAAACAGAAAAATCACAGAAAACCTGTATAACAAAAAATAAACAAAGAAACACGAAAAATCTATTCCATAATACAAATTTTTAATGACAAAAAGGTAAAAAATATAAATATGTATATATTTTCAAAAATGTATATCCACGTTTATTCACATGCATAAGTATTAAATTTCATTTTTATATATAAATATCTATACATATCGTATATATATAAAAAGTAAACAATGTACAAAGTTATGTATATATACCATATACATCAATTTGAATATACTTAACTTTTTATAAAATTACATTTGTATATATCGTAATGTGTAAAAAACAATATATGTATATATGAAATAAAAGCTTTTATTATAAATATATTATTATATAATATTCAAACATATCCTTATAAAAATAAATTTAAATTTTCAAATGAATATTTACATATATGATATATATATATTTTATATATACAAACACGTGATTTCTTTTCAATGTACATTTTATTTTATATTATATAGCACTTGTATAAACTCTGACTCTGTCGTTGCTGTACATATATATTTATAGTTGATAAAACACTCAAATTCTGAAAAAAATGTTTAGGTTGTGATTTCATGTAAGAAGTAAGAAGTCTTATTACTAGATTCTTATAAATATTTATGTATATATTAGAAAGAATTTTTTTTAACCTTTCATTAAAATAATATTTTATAAATATCCAAAAGAATGAACGCAAATATATATATATATATATATATTCATTATATTATATATTTATATACAAAACACAAATTCGCACTTTAGCTTATATCGTACCATATATATATACATATACAATTTAATAACAAATAATATCCGTATATAAACGTTTTATTATATGAATAATGGGTATTTTTAACAATAATTGTAGTATATAAATATATATATATAAATATTTTAAAATACAATAGAGTCAAATATATGTATTGCATAAAATTTGTGTCAACATAAGTGTGTGAATTTATATATATAATACATATATTAAATTTTTCGACAAAAATTTTGATAACAAACATTTTATTAAATTCACTATATATATATATATATACTTTATACTTGTATATATAAAAGTATGTATGTTGTATGCATGCACCATAGAAGAAGAGATTTATCTTAAACAAAAATAATAACAAATAATTTTCATTGTAATAAAATTTGATACATAGAAAACAAAAAAAAAAAGAATAAATATACATTTTTTGTTCATGCGAGATTTCAAATCTATATATATATGCATGTATATAAAATAATATGGAGAGTCTTGTGAAAAATTGGTATTATATATATATATATGTATTATTATATATCCAATTTTCCATTCTTTATTATATGTATATGAACACAATTGTCTTTAACATTTGTTACATTATACAAGAATATATACTCGTCGTATACATAATACCAACAAATACTATATATATATATATATATAATAAATATTCTTTCTTCCACTCTATTTAATTCCTTAAAAAATATAAGTACAAAGATCATTGACATTGTTGTACTACAATTTCCTAATGTCGTATTTAACTTGACTTGTATTTTTATATATATATATATATATATTAATATGTAATATGCTGCTATCATCATTTGTACATTCTTATACATTCTTATTGGGTTCACTATATATACATTTTATACGTAAATATATTATATATATATATATATATATATATACATATATGCAGTTGAAATAATCGCAGCCGTAACATCAGAAGAAAATATATATATATATATATATATATATATATATATATACTAGATTCTTATATATATATATATATATATAGTAAATGCGTTATATAGTTACCGAAAACAAAAAATTGTTCTTGTTGTTTTTATTTCTATATAATTTATTTTCTTATATATGATACACCGATAACAGCACTCAAACATGTATGTATGTATATACAATATAGAAATCCAGCTAAAAAAGAATTTTTTTTTTCCTTGTTTAATGTCGAATGAAAAAATATTTATATATATGTACATAAGAAAAAAATAAAATAAATAATAAAGAAATGAGTAAAAGATAAGGGAAATAAATGGATTGCATCAAATCGTGGCTTTTCTTGATTTTCATCAAGTTAAAAAAAAAAAAGAAACACAATTTTTTTTTTATTTATACATTTTATTGTGCGTTATTCTTTTACTACTACTATATACACATAATACACGAACGGCATTACATCAAATGTTACAATGTAATTCAATTTTTTTTTATTTAAATCTATATATATATATATATATATGTTTTTTTTATTAACGTTGTCATGTACATATAATTCATAATTATACAGATGATGAAAATGTTTCCCCAAAAATATACAAAAATGTAATATACGAAAAAAAAAAAAACATGTTCAAAAATCATTCAAAAATTTACAAAATATACATATAGGGCAAAATCAGTATTATTATATGCGGTTGTACTCTACTCTACACACTACTGATGGTCATAAACGGTTTAATTATTTATGAGATTCATTAAAAATGGTCACAAACATATAAACGACGTGATGAATTTAATAATATTCTGTACGTATATACGTTATATAGATTTGCATTGTATATATAGGGGTGTAATATACTCAAATATATAAATATAAAGAAATTATGATTTTTAAATATGAATATACATTCTGGTGATCAACATAATTAAAACCCATATTATAAAAATTCATCAATAAAACTCTTTTCGTGCTTCACGTAATAGGAATAAGGATTTTCAATAGGAATAAATAGGTATTTCTTTTCAGAACATGTTTCGGACATCGGATTTTTTTTAAATGAATTAAACGCCGTTAAACTAAACAAATTCATCGAACTAAAACATTGTTGTTCACGAGTGTATAATATATATGTACAAAATTAAAACCTTTACAATTTTTCTTCTATATATAATATATAAAACAGAAAAAAATATTTTTTGTTTTGAGTTTTTATATGTTTGTTTTTATGTTTATCGTTAAAACAGGAAGAAATTATACAAAATGGAAAAATAAATAAACATTTTTAAAGCAAACGCAGTAATTACTCAAATTATCGACCATTATGGAAAAAATGCTATTTTTAAAATTTATAGACTCGAAAGCGAATTTTAAGAGGGTATGTTTCATTTTCAACAAGGAAATTAATATATAATTGTTTATTTGAAGAATTAGAAAAAATATATGCGATTTCTATATTTTCGTATTCGTATTGTTATAATAACATTTAGGGATTTGCGCGAATAGAAGTGTGAGATTTAAAAATTAAAATTTAAAATTTTATAATTATTTTTCAATTATAATTAAATAAACCATATATATTATTGGGGATCTCTTAACAATTTTTACGGTTGATGTTTTACTGTGCATATAAGAAATATAACTCTTTTACATTTAACCACCATCCGAATATATTTATATACTAAATATATATATATATGTAGTAAACTTTCTTTTATTCCATTTCGTCCTTAAATAAATATTACATATATATATTTTACGTTTTTTTTTATTTTAGTATATATACTTTTATTTGCATTAGCTCTATCCCTTTAGGGAATGTATATATATAGAAATGCTTTTTTTCTGTTAATTTTATCTATATAACGATATAACATATATTTATGAAAATGTATACAAAAGTAACACTAAATCAAAAGTTTATATATTTTTTTATGCGTTACCCATATTGTATAGTGTTGTACATTATTTAAATAATCAAACAAACCTATTTTTCGTTCAAAAAATATATAGTAAAACATAATCATATACATAAATATTACTGGAGTATAAAATATAATATGTACATATATATAGTATATACTAGTGATTGTATTTGTATTATACATAAATATATAAAAGAAGTGAATGAAATTGCGTATTTATTAAGACCCAAAGACAAAAAATCTTTATATATATATATACAAATGTAACCAAATGATATACCGTATTTTTATAAGGATTTAAGAACAAATGAGAAATCCTTTAATATTAATTCAATTATTTGACAATATTTCTTTTTTCTATATATATGTATATAGTTTTTTGGTTTTTTTCACTATTTATATCCGAAGAAACCTTGTATATTTATTTATAAGACTTTTGGTTGTTGTTATTGTAAGAGCTAAACAGAAAAAACAAATGAAAACATCCCTTTTAATGGAAGGGTCACATTTTTTTTATGTGTATGAAAATATTGTATAATATACTTTCTTTTTTTTTTTGCATTGATGCCAATATTCTTATTATTTTTATATATTATATACAGTTGAAATAATAACAATTCTATCATCAAAATTTGTGATTTTTGTAATGTTTGTCTAAATTTTACATTTGTAAATGTTATGTGTGGTTTTAATAATAATAAACGGACTTTATTTTCATTGTGTTTCATTGTAGGGAAAAATCACGGAAAATGCGTATGCAGTTATGAAATGCAAAAACGCATTCAAAGAAAAACTGTTTTAAACAAAAAATATTTCATTTGTATACCAGACATCTTGTCTGTTAAAACCGCTGCTTTATAACACCAACCGAATTAATAGTTGTTGTTATAAAAAAGCGATGTACTCATGAAACACATTTTTATTTGTTAAAAATTCAGTTATATCAACTGTATATATATATATAAACCAATGTAATATGTAATGCATTTGAATATAATAAACAATTGTACAAGTGTTATCGAAAATTGAAATGTGTGTAAATACATTTGCCATTTATATACATATAAATTCTCAAGAGAATTTAACAAAATAAAAATAATAAAAATAGTAAATGATATAGTAAAAAAAAAAAAAAAAACAGAAAAGTATATACAATCTGAGCAATAGGTACACATAAAACAACAATTTTTTTTTTGCCATTATACAGTCAGAGGTAATAAGTTTATATACCTCAATAAATTATTTTTATATATTGGTTTTTCATATTGAATTTTCCTTATTATTATTGTGTTGTGTATATATTTTGCTATACAACTTTATTATATGTATGTAAAAACAAAAATTATATAGATATAAAATAGACAATAACTATTTTATGATAAGCAATTCGAACATAAACTATAAAAATACTGATCTAGTAATTTTTCTTATAATCAAATAAGGAATATTTGAATGGTAGAATGTTTGTTTGTTTGAATGTTGAGACGAAAAAGGATTACTATGAACAAACTAAATACGAGAATAAATTGGTATATTTGGAGTTCTTTTAATTATTATAGAATATTACAACTAAAAATAATTTCAGAAAAATTATTGTAATTATACATATATATTTTTAATTAAAAATAAAACAATAAAATAATATTCAAAACAACATCTACGATGAAAGAAATTCTATATATGCAGCATTATTAAATTCATATAATAAGTACGTGTCTGTATGGTGTATATGCATATATAAAGTCATTAAAAGATGTTCATTATTATATATTGGTATATATAAAATAAAGTATTGATTTCATATTTTAATTGAAATCATACACTAATTATTATGTTTTTTTGAAGTAAAATTCATATATGTATATGCATACAATTTTTTATTTAATTAATTTCATTTTAATTGGAATTAATTAAATATATCTTGAATATTTTTTTTTTTAAAACGCAAAACTTATATACATATATATTATGTTATATACATAAAAATACAAAAAAGCCTTAATAAACCACATTCACCAATATAATTGTCATCCATAATTGCATTAAAAACAAATACGACCTCGCAATCGATGATTATATTTTATGTAAAACATGAGGCAATAAAAAATTCATGATATTTACATTCTGATAAAATACAATAAGAATATCTTATCTAGCTATAACCAAACCACATATACTTTGGAAATATTTTTTTACCTTCAGGATATTTCCTTATAAGATTGAACTACTCTAATGCATTGTTAAAATTGTGTTCAATTCAAATAAACATTTGAAAAAATGTTTAGTTTCCTCAGTCTCTGTTTATAGGATTCATTATTAATGCGATATATCGGGAAAATCTTTAAATTATTATTTTATTTTTATTATATTTTTTGTTTCCATCCAGCCAAGATATAAATTAAACTCATTTACACTTTATCAATAATCAATATTTTCTATATTTAAAATAACTTTCGTACGTGATGGTAAAACTCTCTAATTCGAATACCACTCTATATTTTGTATAATCTTTATCTATATATAACAAAACAAATATATTCTGTGTATACGTTTATTTATACACATAGATGTTCTTAAACCTTAATTGAATTTACCAAATTTGTTCTGTATTCAATTCACACTAATTTATATATGGATTATATATTTTCTTTATATATAATTATATATAGTTATGTGTTCTTTGCATACGAAAGAAGCAAAGAAAAGGTATATATATATGTATTTTGGGGTATATAACAGATGCGTTTTTATATATGATTGTTAAATTTATCAACCGCAAGATTTACTTCAATTTTACATATGCTGTATATATAGACAGAAGATGTATATATAGTTCATATATAGACAACCCCCATATCACTATTAGTACATTAAATACAAAATTTTCACTATTTATTTAACCTTATTATTATTTCAAAATTGACATATACACACAATATATGTATATATAAAATACGATTAAACATTTTCTATTCTTATTCGTAATTTTATTTTTTTGCCATTTTAGATATACATTTTATATATACGCAATCGTGTTATTTATAATTGTGTTTGGTACCCAATTAAATGTAATTTTGCACAATATTCAATTTGAATACAAAATTAAATCAAATGCAAATAAACGCAAATTGATTCGTTAAGTGGTTTGAGGTATAGAATATTAATGTTTTTTTTTTAAAATTATATATATGTATATAATCAAAAATTTAAATGTAAATACTTCATATACGAATTCGAAAAAAGCAAATAAGATATTCGTCAAGTATTTATATGCATATAAAAAAAATTAGGGATTACAAAATAATGTTGTGGGGCAAAAAGAAATTCATGGAATTTATCCTACGCATATTTTTTTTGTTAAATTGAGGATTATTGTAGATTTATATGTTGGATAATAATCCAAGACTAGACTTTAACAAGATGATTTTATAAAAAATATATATATGTTGCAGGAATATAGATAAAATGAATTATTCAAATTTTTTCTTTAATTATTTTACGAGGTTATTTACCAAAAACATATATTTTCACTACAGACTGCCTAATTAAACAAAATATTTGCTATTGATTTGATTTAGTTAAACGAGCTCTAATTCAAAGAAAACTCTTACTAATACATAATCTATATATATATATACAGTCCAATTGCATAATTTAATACAAAATATAAATCGATGCGATTATATATATTATCTATAATAATCATAATATGAATAATGACATTAATAATTTATATATATTTTCCAAATAGATTTATTCGTTTCAATTATTCATTTCTATATATGTGTATTATTTAAAATCCTTACGCAACAACAAATAGAGATATATAAATTGTTACATATATGCTTATATGCGCACGTATATAAAACGATAATATTTAACGAATTAATTATGCAATGTGTTAAAATATACGCAGATTATATTTAATTATATTTCGTATCCATATATTATTGAATTGATTGATTTGTATTCAAATTATCTAATAATTTATTATAAATATATTCGATATTCTTTTATATATAGGAATTTAAATTTATATATTACCATATTATTGTATATTTGTTTTATGGATATTTTTTTAACAATTAATCCTAAAATCGTATTATAAAATTACGGACGTATAGAAAACGAAAATGGAATTTGCTAAATTTATTGGGTTAAGTTAATAATGTTTTTAAAAAGAGTTGTTACGGAAAGTTCAATGAAATGAAAAAAATGTTTAGATTTAAAATTAATAAACCCCAAATGTAGAATATTTTAGATTTTCATTCAAACAAAAAGGATTTTGAGAAAAATATTTATTATTAAAAATTCATACTTCAAAATATTCATTCACTTTTTATATACAATCAATTTCATATATAATATATGTCTACTTACAGGTGACAGAATAATATTGAATAGAATTACCGTTTTAATATAAAATGTAACAAAGAAAAGTACATGAAGCTGAGTGTGATGTGAACACATGCACACACATATATGTATATATAGAGGTTTACATAATACATTATATGTTGCATTTATTCAAATAACATAAATAGGTATATGCATAAATATATAATCATACTCTTTATAAATTCCATATTTCTATTTCCGTCAATTCCATTTATATATACATATACAGATTTAATAAATGAAATTCTTTTTTTCAATAAAACGAAGTTAATTTTCCGCATTAAGATTATAATGACGATTTTATTGTATATAAATACAAGTTTATTTTTGTATAAGAAAAATTATATTCAATATATACGGTGCAGTATGACTTTTTCCTATATACAATGCGTATATTACATAGAATTCATCTTGCATATAATATATAAAATATGTTATTTTATACTCTTTGACATTTTTCATTTATACCCTTTTATACGTATATATAATTCCTTCATTTATATAATATATTCATTGAATTCATATTATTCATACTACTTCATTACATGTCAATTCTAGATTAGATTTAGCAATTCATCACAGAACATTTAACAATCTAAAGTTTTCCAAATTCTGTTGTTGATTAAATAATTTATATTAAAATCAATAATTTTGGAATTAAAACATCACTTTTAAAATTCCCTCAAAAAATTTAAAATGATCGTACCAAAATTAAAAGGTTGTCATTTGTGAATGGACATAAAATTGAATAGTATATATTTTAATAAAATAATAATATATTCTGTCAATCTTCCATCTAATGTATATATATGTAATAGCAACGACGACTTCATCCATATCATCTTACACTGCCAACAATATACGAAAATAAGGCAAAAATATAAATGCCTCACGGGCACAAACTTAAAAGACATTTTAAAATCAGAAATTAACTATAGTGAAATAATCCAATTCCTTTAAAGAAATAAAAATAGACATATAGATCACCCAACACATACTACACAGTTCAAAAGTTCAAATACCCACATACTCTAATACTCTAATAACTTGCAACTCTATATGGTGCCCCCGCGCTAGGAGTATAAAAAAAAAAAAAAAAAAAAAAATAATAATATATTCTGTCAATCTTCCATCTAATGTATATATATATATATATATATATATATATATATGCATTCAATTACATAATGAAAGGAAAACTCATTCAATATATATATTAAAATATATGTGTATATGGAATTATAGAATTTTATTTTTCAATAAAAAGAAAAAAAAAATTCCATATCCGTCATTTTCAATCTATTTTAAACGCAGGAACTAAGAAATATATTTCCAAACAAAATAAAATAGTATATATATAAAAGGAGTAATTGTAAAAATTGAAAAATAAAAACTATTCAATTTATATATTATTAAATATTATTATTTTTATAATTATTATGTAATAGGTTTTCTATTTTAATATAATATTTAAATTGGATGTGAGTTCAGCCAGTGATCTTTAATTTTTATAGCAGTTTATTATTGCATAGGTTTTGCATAATCTTTATTTAAAATGTATCTGTTGTTTTTTTTGTATGACGTGAAATTTTCATCCTGGGAGTCACAAACGTTTTCCGAAAAGTGTAATACCCTGAATGTACCGTATACGGATCAAAAAGCTTCGTTATATTGACCTACTTCTGTTAATATATATATATAAAGTATTTAAAGGATAAGTACATGATTAACTGCGTCGATATATATATACAAAATTTAACGTATACAAATTGTCGTTAAATCAATCAATCAATCAATTTGTGTATATATTTGATAAAATATAAATGTAGTTTTCGTAAATACAATTCGTTCGTTTGTAACATATAAAACATTTTAGAAAGAATTTCTATTTTTGTTATTATGTTATATCGAAATACGTGATCCTTTAACTTTAATGAAATATATGTAATTTATATATAAGAATCATCTAACGTTTCAGTTATAAAATTATAAAAAAACCCATTATTTTCGAGATTAAATAAAACTCTCATTAATATTTTATTTGATATATATATATATATATTATTTAATATTAGCATTTAATTAATTTCTTCAAATCAATTTGAAATCAAATTGATTTTTTTCGTCGATATACAAATCAGTGTATTGCGAAATCAATGTGCTGATGAAGGCTTGAGACAACAATTGGTAAAATGGTAAATTGGAAATTTCGTTGCAATAAAACGCACGCTCGCTTGATTGCATCAGGTATTTGGTTAATCATATTAATATCGGAAATGGGTATTTTTAATTAAAAAATTGTTGTTACAAAGATTGTATGTATATATTTAGCATTAAAAATAAGTGTTCATTGCATTTAAACGATTTGTATATATTTAAGACTAAAAAACATATATTATAAGAATACTTTTTATAATAAATATATATGTATACCTTCTCAGAAATATAAAATATATTTATACATTTACTAAAATTAGCTTTACTTTTCAAATGGGTATAATAATTCATTTCAAGTTTAATATACATTTAATTTCATGTCATATATAAGATATTATAATATATGGTAAAATAAATGCATATGAGCAATATTTAAAAAAAAAAAAAACATTCAATATATATTTTAAACATTTCGAGTTACTGACATATTTATTTTTTGTTCTTTTTATTTTTTTTTCCCGTATTTGTAATGTGTATTTTTTATAATATATTTTGTGTGTGTGCCTGTGTGTGGGTGTATGTAATATATTATATTTTATTTATTTTTGCTAACCTTACAAAATCCAATAAACCCATCCAAATTGAATTTTTAGTCTATATATGTTCTATATTTTTTCCAATTTTCCTTTCATGTTTTCTTTAGATACACGAATATATGTGTATCTTTTTTCTTATATATTTATACAGACATCAGATGGATATATATTTATGCATTGAAGTTCTTCATAACTTTGAAATAAATTGAAAATGATACAAGTAAATATATGTTTATAGAAAATAAAGAAAATTGTTTTTTTTTTTCTTTTTCCATTTTTGAAGGGTTATTTATATTATATAAATATATGTATATGTATTTATTATTAAAAATACATAACATATATGAAGAAAAAAATATAAGTGTAAAAAATATGAAGTAATAGAAATATGAACAAATAAAAAATATTTAAAATATGTAGTTATTCATCATCTGTCTGTATATACTGTATGGCATATATTTGACTAAATTATATACACATATGTACATATAATAATAATATATGCATATGAAAGACAAATGAAACGCGTAAACATTTATGCGCATATGATAAATGTTGTTTTGAAAAAAAGTAGTAAATTACTTCAAATCTCAGTATCTCTGAATATATAAACATAAAATATTATATAAGTATATAGTATAAGATACAATTTCGTAATTTTTTTATTTTATCTTTTTATACTAAAGTTTTGTCCATTGAAAGTACGAATATATAGTTAAGAATTCAAACAAATTTATTCTACTTAAAGGATAAAGAACATTCCTTTAAAATGTACTAAAATCGATGATTAAAAATAAGGAATCTAATCAACCCTTATCATTATAGATATTCTGTCGATTTTATTTCATTGCTTTCGACCTATATATCCACAATTAAAAGTCATTCAACTTTAAATAATAAAAATAAATTATTCGTTGGGTTATTTATTTTTTGTTTTTCATATAAGATAAAATAACTAAAGCAAGTATAATTTCATTTTTCATACCTTAGATTTAGATATAATATATACATAAAAGAAATACTTAATATAAGCGTGGTATTATAGAAGAATAGTTGTATTTTTGTTTGTGTGTTATTATTATGAGTATTTTCCATATAGAAATAAAAACAAAAAAAAAATGATCATCCCCAAAGGGCATATAAAGTAATTAGAAAAAAAAAAAACAAATCCCATTTCAATTTTTTTAATTTTTCATATTAAATTTATTTATTTTTTCATTTCGTTTGCTTTTTTTTTTTTTTTCAAATTTTCAAGATACACATATACAAAAAAAAATTTCTTTATATAAATAATGTTTTCCTATTCTATGAATTCACATTCATATATACGTACATATGTATGTATGTAAAATGTTATTTAAATATTCCATTAAATTTTAAATATTTTGTATACGCGTAACGTTTGCTGCATGTCATTGACATTTAAATAGTTAAAAAAAATAATAAATATGTATATTATCATGTTCATTTTTTTTTGTTGGGGTGTAAATATATATATATAATAAAAAAAACCGCATTCAATTGTTGTGTATATAATAATCAAATATATATTTATATACCTACGATTTATTTTGAAAATATATTATTTAAATTTTTAAATAATTTATTTAATTACATATGTTCGTATATATGTATTCTATATAGACATATTTGTGTTACGTATTCGTATATAATATACATGTGTAATGTAAGGCTATTTTTTTTTTTGGGACAAATTTTCAATTCTGTATTTGTTTTATTTTGTAATAATGAATGAAAAGAATTTCAATACGGCATACAGATGACGTTCTTAATATAAGTATATTGAATATTATATGGAAAATTTTCAGAATATTCTACAAATGAAGTTCAGGGAAAGTTCAAAGAGGGATCGGTTATATGGAAATTTATTAATCCAAAATTATCCGCTTGGAAATTATAAAATATAAATTGTTTATATTTCCGTGACAATGTGTTGATAAGTGTACATATTTATGTATTAAAAAAACCCTTTGAATTAGAAAAACGTTCAGTATAATAGAACATTACCTGTAAAAATATTTTATATGTTAAATGAAAATGGTAAAAAATGTTATTGACATTTCTATATTGAGCGAATATACGTACATAACAAAGAGCATATTGATTTTTTTTTATTTATAAATTAAATAACAAAAAAAATAACAGAATTTCTATATTTTATTAAATTTTTAATAATTTTTTTAAATTAATAATTTAAAATATTTTATTTGTTTTTATATATGGTGACTGACTATATATAATGCATAAAATACATTACCAGTTATATATCTACGACTAAATACTGATATGAATTGAAGTTCAAAACCCTCCTGTACATATACATATATAACATTCCAATATAAAATTTGATATGTATGATAAAATATCATTTTTCATTCAGATTTTTTCGATGAAATATTTTTATTATTATTTTTTTTTTGTTTTTGGTTTTCACAATTAATTGAATAGATCAAATAACACAATTTATTCGATCACAATATAATTTAATTCTATAGTATGTAATATATATGCATACATTCAATTTGAATATAAAAATAATATGGTTTATAAAAAAGTGTATATGTGAATTTATATGAATTTAGAATTTTTCAATTATTGAAGAATTTATTATACGCATATATATATATAATTGAATTTTAATACTATTGATCCGTATATTCAAACACTTTTGCATATATAACTATATTAAATAATTCAATTTCGATGATGTTGACATTTTTAAAACTATCAAATTTCATTGTATTTATATATTACATATTTAATTACATGTATTTACATTATACATGCTACAATTTTCTTTGATTATAATTAATATATATTATAACAATATATACGTTTTGACTTTTTATGTTTCTATTTTAATATAATAAACTATTAATTAATGTTCATCATTTGTATTGCAAATTCTATAACGAATATAAAACATCAGCTAGTTGTATATATTCATAACTTTAAAGTTATATTTATTATGTATAAAAATTAATTTTTCGCTATACAACCAACAATCTGGTATTAGCGTTTAACAACAGACTTCTGTTGTTAGTTTCTTAATTTGGGTCTATTACGGTGTCGGTAATTAGCCGTACGACCAACCGCATCTGCGGAAAATACAACTCGGTGTTAAAATTCAGATTCGAAAAATAACCGAAAACACAAAACATATTTTATGCATTCAGTAGGATTCGAACCCACCCATATTTATTATATATTTTATTAATTAATAATGAAATAATCGTAAATATCGACACAAGATATATTTAAATAATAACAAAACAATGAACTTGAACCTATATATATATAGATTTATTTGTTTTAAATGATGCAATGAGTGAAAAAATATAATATAAACCATAAACACTTAAAACCAATATTATGTATAGTGATTTTTTACGTGTTTGGAGTTTGAAACATAAAAAAAAAATTATTTTCCAATTTTTAAATACATATATAAATATTATGTAAATGCAGACAAATATCGCATCAAATGTTTTTTTGCAAAAGGTTAAACAAATTCGCTTTTACCCTCTAAAAATAAACATTTCATTTAATCATTGGTATATGAACTTATATATGTATATTTAGTCAATAATCATAAAAATAATAATGATAGAAAATTATTTTCCTGTTTTTCCATTTATATTGTTTTATTTTTTTGCACGTACCAAACCATAAATACTTCAAATAATATTCAAATATACACGTATAATCTACTATACAGATTCGAATTAACAGAGATGGGACCAACTAATTTAAATAACAATTCAATTTTTCGTAATGTTTTTCATGTGATATGAGGGAGGGCCACACAAGATAAGCAGAAAAATATTTATTTTTTTTTTTGTTTAATGATAATTTGATTTTTTTTTTCGTTTTCTTCTTTTTCCTTTATTATATTTATTTTTATTTAAGGGTGAATAAAATTATATAAGTTAATAATTTTTTTTTATTTGTATTTATAGACTTTCGAAAGAAAAAAAAACAAGTCAGACTATTGTTCAAAATACGTTATCATATAATGTTTGCTAGTGTTTTAATAAACTCTTAATAGATAATATAGAGCAAAGATATCTTAAAGAATGATTCGATATTTGATCTACATTTTCAATAAAAAAAAATCAATTATTTAAAGTATAACATTTTTGGATTTTCCCTAAACTATATAGATTCCCTATCATATATATATATTTCGTTATAGAATATATGATAGATAAAAACTATTAGAAAATCGTCGTTTGAATATATTTATGATATTATAATATAGAATGCAATTTCAAGGTAACAGAACGATAAAATGAAAACACACTTAAAAATTTTATGTTAATTATATAAGAAAGATATAATTCTACACGAAAAAATCGAATATGCTAATTAAATTTACATTCAATATATATTATCACATGTTTTTATTGTATAATTAATACCACCTTTTTATATATAGGTATGCATAAAAAATCAATTGTTAACTTCTTATACATGTAGATCCATTTAAGATGCAAAATTCCAAATTCGTATAAAAAAAAACAAATTGAAATTAAAAATATAATCAAATTAACGTTATTATTTTTAGTCTATATTTCGATTTTAATTGAATAATATTATTATAATTTATGATAATCAAATTAACCTGTTGGATGCGCTTCTTTTTTTTCTTTTTTTTTACATTATTATTGATGTCATCAGTTTTAATTTCAACTTAATTATAATGAGAGATGTTATATGTTTTAGGATGGATATTCAAATTATTATTATCGAATGATATTAAGACAAATGTATATATTAGAATATCTTTTTTTTTTTTAAATAGCTTTTGCAAAATATAGTACGTGTATTTAAAAATAATAGGTTTTTAAAGATATTAAAAACAATTATTATATATAATTAATTTATATATTTTTAATTTATGTGTAAAAAATTACAATAAAATTATGGATAAATGCTACTGCTTTTTTTTTTCTTTATTTAGATATTATAGCGAAAGATATATTGTAGAATATTTTTTGTAATTATAATTAAATTACACTAATATAATAATGAATTTGTATTTATGTATATATATATTTATAAATATCGTGAAAAAAAAAATGAATTACACTTTGCATATCATACTTGTTTTATGATAACGAAGGATAAGCCCCATATATAACTAATTATATATAAATATATGTATAGAATTTTCTCATTAATTTGAATATGTATAAAATTACATATTCATATATATAATACGTACGACAGTGAATGTGTACTCTAATATATGTTTGTAATTCTGTCTGTATATATATATTCATATAGATATCGCCATTTGTGTAAATGAATGTACTTTTTATGTTTGGTATCATCCTATATATTATTTATTTTGTGAAATGTATTTATTATACATTTCACAAAATGAACAGACAAAAATATAATTAGGTTTTTAATTCCATCAGTATGTAAATATACACATATATATATAACAATATAATAATATATATATGGAGATTTCTTTTCATCTTTTTTTTTTTATATATATAATAAAATAACATTCATACATATGTAAAAGTTCACTGTACACTTTTTTCTATATAGAGTTAATATATTTGATTCATTTCATACAAACAGGATTAATGAAAATTTATGAATATATATAACAAAAAAAAAACCCCAGTCAGGAAGATCAAAGCAAATCTTTCATAATGTCAAAAGCTAAAATTGTTTGATAAATAAATTTGAATATGTGAATGAGTTAATGATCACTTTCATATAACTTCCAAACCACTTAAAATTAATTTAATTTTCATAATCATTCATAATATGAATGCATCACTCTGAATTTATATAATAAAAAATTTTTTATAAAAAGTTGTTATTTTTAGAATATTTAAATTAATTCTCGCATAAATTCATTGGATACATCTGGATTAATTATTGAATTGGTTTTCGAAATAGAACGAGACATCACTTTTAGCTAAACAAAACTATCTGAAGTGGAGAAAATTAAAATAGAAAAACAATTCCTATATAAACTAAACTCATAAATCACTAACTGAATAAATTTCACATATAAATTAAATATAATTTTAATGTAAAATATATATATATATATAAACCGTCAACCACATAATAATAAAATTGTGGTTATAAAATAATTAAATAGTTACATATAAATTGAATGTACAATATTTTATTAATATTGAAAAATGGACAATTAAAATTTTCAAATGCCTATATATATATCTACGAATATCGTATCAGCTGTAACTGAAATAGTTTCATTACAATCGAAAATTCTATTGAAATAGCAGTGTCAATAAATTAATATATATATTTATTTATTCAAATATTTAAGTTATCAAATATGATTGAAGATTGTCCAATTATTTCTCTTAATGTGAAAATTTGGTTATTTTTTTCCTTTCTTCGATATAATTATCCAAGACGATATTTAATGGTTATATGTGTATTAATATTAAATATTACACAATGGATATATTTAACCATTTCATGGAGACAAATTAATGTTTTAGTTATAAATTTATATTTATGTCTTTTATGTCTTATTACAGCCGTAAGTATTTTTATCCCAAAATTAAATATTTTATTTACAATTGAACTTAGTTAGATTATTTATTTTATCTATAATAGACAAGAGCTTTAACAATATTATTACAATCCAAACGTGTTGAATTGCTTATGGAAGATATCGATCAATTTTACTATTTTAATATTGTAGGTTTTTTATATATATATATAGTTATATTGTTCACTTTTATATATTGAATTTAATTATGAGGTAAAAACTGTTTATATATATATATATGACAAATTCAATTAAAGGCAAATGGTGATATTGAAATTCGACAAATTATTAAATATTACACAAAACTATGCAATTATATTACGATCATAAATTTTGGCATGGGTGTAATTGTATTTATTTCGCTTATTGTTTATCCATTCGTTGTCGATGGTAAAAGTTTACCATATGCGATATCCGTTCCCGGTTTAGACAATTTTATTGCCGAACATTATTATCTTATATATGTAATACAAGTAAAGTATAATTAATAATTAATAACATTAAAATTTGTTTGTAGAATGCATAAAATGTGTAATTATATTATTAATTATTGTTAAATAAATAAACCAAACATATAGACTATTATAACTGAAATGGGTGCTGTTGCATATTTACCTTTTACAAATGTATTTATTGCACACATAATATTTGGAATCGTACAATTGAAAATATTACAATATAAATTGAAAAATATAAACGGTTCTACATTAAATTTAGGACAACAATTTAAGGATTGTATCGATAGACATAATCGTGTAGCTGAGTGAGTTAAATCAAATACTTTTTTTTCTATAATGAAATGAAAATTTTGTAAAATAAAATAAAAACCAGTATTTATTTATTTAATATATTGTTCTTTAATTAAAAAACATTAATCGATGGTCAATATTTTCAGATTTGTGTGTGAATTAAATAATATAATGAAATATAATGCATTAATAGAATTTATATTATTTCGAATAATGTTATGTGCTTTATTGCTTCTATTAGTTTTGACTGATAATATTATGGAAATAATTATAATATTTATATATATTGGATTGATTGTTTCACAAGTATTTATTGTTTATTATTTCGGAAATCGAATGAAACTAGAGGTACAGTTGTATTAAAATGAATTTATACCAACACAATATTTATCATATATTTTATATATATTGTCGCAGAGTGATGAAATTGCTTTTGCTGTTTATGAAGGATTATGGTATGAATATAATCATGTATACAGGAAGAATTTAATACTGATAATACTGCAATCACAAAAGCGACCAAATCAAGTAAATATATTATATATATTATATATTTGATACAAGTTATATACATTTGAATCTACATTTATATATGTATAGATATTGATTGGAGACTTATATTTCATGTCATTGGAATTATTTCAAAGTGTAATAAATACTTCATATTCGTATTACACAATACTTAAGGGAATTCTGAAATAATGAAAATATGTTAATTAAACAATAGTTTTAAATATATAATTGTTCGACACCTTTAGAGCACGGCAATATTTACTTTTATTGATAGTTATAAATTAATCCTTTTTTGGGAATTTATGTATTGAATTAGTTTCACAAAAAAAATTAAATATACTTATATGCAGTTAATAATAAATTATAAAATTGTTGATAAAATAAATCGGTTTATGTTTTATTTTTTTGTTACATTAATTTGAATTTAAAATAGCAAATATAAGTAAATTTAGACCATAAATTTGTAAGATATGTTTGTGGTGGCTATTATCGGTATTTGATGCGTTCTTGTTATTGGAGAGTGGACAAAATTACAAGTACTTTTTATCGCAACAAAGACCAGCAGAAAACTCAATGGTATTCTAAATGTACAATCGAAATTTTCCAAGGTATAAAATTAATATAGTTCGTATACATATTTACATAAAAACAACATCATTTCCTTAGTATAAAGCACTCTATATGGCGTTCATTGACTTCTTTTTAAGGACATTTATACTATAAATATTTTAAAAGGAAAATCAAGAACCCTCTAAACAATATTTTAAGAATATTTTATGTTATTATAAATATCTAAGTAAATCAGAGTCTAATAATAACACACATATGTTATAATATTTAAATTCATTCCAATTAAAATCTATTCATATATATAAAAGGGTATGTGTTATATATCGTCGTTATAATGTATTTCTAATTGAATATATATAAAGTATATCCATATATTGTACAATGTGAATAAATACCTGATTATACACGTTTTTATTGACTTTTTTTTTTATATATATTATTGATTTATGCTATTTTTATGTTATAGAAAAAAAAAAACTCATTTGATAATTTCAATTTTAGAATTTTCCATTAATTAATATTTTATTTATTTAAAAATTTTAATCAATCAATAAATAACATAAAAATAAAGTTAAAAATAAATATTATAAAAATTAAATAATATTTTATTATATTTTCTAGATATTTTATTATATAAAATAAATATTCTAAATAAATTAATATTTTTATAATTTCTACATTTTTTTCTTTCTTTCTTTCTCTATATATAAAGTAACAAGAATTTAATTTTTTCTATATAACTTTTTGTTTTTATAAAATATTAAACAACAACAACAACAACAACAACATAATTAAAAGAAAATTAATAAATATTAAATTAGAGTTTTATTTGCATAATCAAATTGTATATGTACTATAGATATATATTTATATATAAATTTATTTTACATATATTATATAAAAATGTGTGTATACAATAAATTAGTTTATAAAGTTAATAAAAATATAAAATATATACGGAAAATGAGGTAGTAATACGAATATACATTAATAATTTCATATATTTTTATTTGTAGAATAAGGGTTATTTATTTTTTGATTTTTTTTTTTTTGCTTTTTCAACAAAAAATCTACGTATATATTAATTTTATATTAAAATAATAGTAATTATTAAATCTTATTGTAAATTTATTGATTATTTATCAATATTGAGGGGAGTTTTTTTTTTTTATGTAATTTATTATACAGAGTGAATAGTCTGAAATATTCTGAAAATAAGTTATTCGGATAAAATAGATAAAATATATAAAAAAATCGATTTTTAATTAACCTATAAGATTTTCAGATTAATGGTAAAATATTGTTAAAGGTATAATTTAGTGTATGTTATTGAACAAGTTCAGTCGAAATATTTTTTGGTGGTATTTGACATTTTAAATTGATTGGAAATCTGATCTGTATAATAATTGGAATAAAATTGAAATTCACATACATAAAAAATTTAAATTTTTATATTGTTATCAAACAATTCCCTGAAACACTCTGTAAAATTTATACTTTTTCATATGGCATATGCGACATTCATGTATTATTCAAGAAAAAAATCATAAGTAATTTTTTTAACCATATTTTTAGAATATTTTCATGCATGTTTAAATAAGTATATGGCTAATATTAAAAAATAAAATGTATATTGTATAAGTAAAATATAATCAAGGTTTTTCACAACTAAAATTAAAATATAACCATATTACTATATAACCGGACTTATGTATAGCATAGCATATATTATCTATATAGGTGTATAAAAAAAAACCCCCAATCCGATCCAAATTCATTAAACAATTATTAATTTATATATTAAAAATTAATTAAAATTCAATCAATAAACAACAATAAAAAATAATGAAAATTGTATTAAATCGATTAATAAGAATAAGAAATCATATTTTATTTTTTTGTTATTTTCAAAATTTATCATGCTTATTTTTCCATTTCGGTTTGTTTTCCGATTTTGTTCAAAGTAAGGGAGGAGATCTTATATACAAAATATAAAAATGTAAATAGTCAATTGTATGTGTGTGTGTGTGTGGGTGGCTGTGTATGGAAATTACAATCTGTTTATAGGACATTCGATTTCGATTCTATCCATTATTTGTACATATTAAATATTATTAACTATAAAAATTTGTCAATTTGTCTATATAAATGTCATTATATTGTAAATAGGTAATGTTATTCAGTTTGCATTTAATTTCAATCGATTTATAATAATAATAATAATAATAATAAGAGGAGACGCTTATAATAAGCTATAAACCAAAACAAATATATTCATTTTTTTTTTCACTTATAAATTACCATGTCATGTTCCTTTTTTCCGATGATTACACTAAAGTTGCTATTATTAAAACTAAATAGAATAATATTTTTGAAAGTGATTTACTATTAACAGCTGCATTTGGATTTTTTGTGGTACGACGTGATGGTGGTTTTTTATTATTATTTTTATTATTTGGTTTTGCTGAACTTGATGGAATTTTATTGCCAGTTCCTTGACTTGATTGTGTTTTATTGGTGGCTTCAATGTGAAATGAAATGAAATGAAATAAAATAAATATTTTATTGTTGTCATTATTTTCATTTGCAAAATATAATTTATTTATTATTGAACGAGCAAACATTTTAAAAGAAATAAATTCTATAAAAATTATAATTTATAAAAATAATAAGGATTGTGTTTAAATCAATTTTTAATATCGTTTATATGTGCAATTATTTAATACATTTTATATTACCTGGTCCACTTGAACCAATCGATGCCACTTGAATGACAACTGGTGGTGGTTCTTGATTTGGTGGTGATTTAACCGTTGTTTGACTTGGTGGTCTTGCTACAGTTGGACCTAATATTTTTTTTTTTCATTTTTTTTAAACAAATTGTATTTTATAAAATGTAAATTAGGAAATTCAAAAAGATAAATCAGTTCATGCTAAAGTATTTTGCGGTAGAAATGGAAGAAGCATGCAAAATTACATTATCGTTTTTAAAATGTTAAAAGGAAAGTGTATCTTATCCGCAATTGTTAGTCAGATTAACCAAATTTACACCATCAATTTTACGCATTCAATACCTGTTGTACGTTGTTCTAAATTATTGTCTGTTGTCGTAATGATTGATGATAAGGTAGTGCTCTTTATAGATTTAACAATTGATTTGGGTGAAGAATGTGTTGTCGTTATTGGATTTTTTTCGGTAGTAATATTAATAATAGATTTTGGTGTCACTTCAACAATGGGATGCATAATTTTTGTACCATTCAAAAATGTTACACCTGCATTTTTAGCCGTTTTCTTTGTTGATAAATTTGTAATATTTCTAGGTTTTAATGATGGTTTTATTATATGTTCGGCTAAATGTGTACGTTTTGTTGTTTTTTGTATTTTATAAAACTTAAAATTATTATAATTTGATTCATATTTTTTAAATTTAGAAATTTGACTTTTTGGTTTCGTTGTCGTCGTCGTCGTACTCGTACTAGTGGTTCGAATGTAAAACGGCTTATTACGATGTTTTATCAAGATTGGTTTACGTTTAACTGAATGTTGAATTATTAAATTGTTTATAAAATTACAAATTAAATTAATAGAGAATATTTACATTCAATAATATTTAAATTCAATAAAAATTTAAATTCAATAAGATTTTGTATAGAAAATCAAACCATATATGGTTGATTATAATAAACAATTTATATTATGGGTATTTTAGGTAAATGCATATAAATATATAAATTATAAATGTATTTTTAAAATTAAAGTTAAATGATCTTGACCAATATATTTCGAAATAACCTGATTCACAAATAATAAGAATAAAATATATAGTAGCTTGACCTTTTTTATTAGTATATGCGTGAGGATAAAAATAAATTTTATATATATACCATACAGTAACAGTTTTACTTGACGATATTGAAGGAGGAAATGCAATATTCATAAATGTATCCTATTAATGCGGTTTTAATTTTCTTTGATTAATAAATAAAAAATGTGAATGACGCAGAAAATATAAGGGAACAATTTCGAAATATATGAGCTGGTCTGTTAATGATTCATTAAATCATGCGGGTGGGTGGAACAATTTATAAAAATCTGTCATAAATGATCAAGAAATATTCAAAGTTACAGACACTCTAAAGAATTTTGATAATGAAATAACCTCAAATAACACTTGATTACATAAAATACTAATCATGCAACTAAAACATTTAACGAAGATCCTTGAAGTACAAACTTTTTGTATATATATATTTTTTGTACATTTTTGTGCATACATTCGACAAGTTATAATGAAGGTAACATATATATGAAATGTTTTACTGTATATTAAATCCTATATATATTTAAATTTAATATTACTTTCAAATTGAAAATCTGGGTTAAATACCCTAAATTGTACCCTACTTTCTATTTAAACAAATAGTATTATTTTATAATATTATATTTTTTGAATTCGTTTACATGCGTTTACATGTGAGTTCCATTACCTATATATTAAATAATTAAATTCAATTCACTGTTTCCCTATCCATATGGAAAGCATTTCTTCTCACATAAATGTAACTAGTTAAATATACACGTATAAGAATCATTTTTAGGAAAGTGTATATAACTAGGTATAATTCCAATATCTATATATATAGTTTTATGTTTGTTTTTGATACAAAATTTTTGATATTAATAAAATTATTAATATCCGGTGAATTTATATAAATATTATAACAAATCATTAATTTTTTTTTTTTGTGAATTATCAATAAAAAAAAATTAAAATTATGTTTCATTTAAATTCTAAGAAAATAGTTTAATTTAATTTGATTTCTTTTTTAATGTATTCAATTAGAATTGTATATGCAAAGCCATTTTGTATATACATACAATACAATTAACTGAATATTGAATAAATGTGAATTCAAAAATTGAAAAAAAAATAAATAAATATAATTTGAACGACGAGCAGGATATATAAGTTTATATTTAAAATTGTTTAATGTAAACAATTAATTTTTAATAACCAAAAATTTAAAATTGTATATTTAAAAAAAATTATAAGAAAAATTAAATTAAATTGTAAAAAAATTATAAATTTATATTATTATTACCTGAATATGTTGGCTTTGGAGCAGATACTGTTGATACATTTGGTTGTTTTGTTTGTACATCAATTTGATTTGGACGTGGTGCTGTTACCAATGTACTATTCATCATTTGTTGAGTTGATTGAGTTGGTCGAACAGCCATCGGTGGTCGGCGTGTTGTTAACTGTGGTCTATTCGTTGGTCTATTCGTAGGTCTTTGTTGTCCACCACCAATTGGACGAGACGTTGATGTAGAATTTTTAGGACGTCTTGTTGTCGTTAATGATGATGTAAAATTTCTTATAGCATCAATTAATGGTTGTAAATTTATGTTCATATTTGGTGGACGTTGAGTTGTTGCAGTACCTGGTGCAGCTGCTGCTGCTGCTTGTGATTGACGAGCATAACTTGAATTTCTTAAATTTGTTCCGGTTATTGTTTTATTAATATTATCATTTTCGAGATTATTGTTAATATCATTATTATTTTTGGTTGAAGTAATTTCTGATTTGGCTTGACGAGGTTCCACAACAGTTTGTGATGTTGTTGATTCCGTTATTGGATTTTTATTATTCACTGAATTTATGGTTTCTGTTTCTACATTATTTTCCGCATATGCCGTGTTTATTAATAATAATTCAATTAAAAATAGAAAAATATAAATTTTAATTCGATACCGATATCCACTTAAGATATTTTTCATTTTGAATTTATGTATTTGTTATTTTTGTGGTTTTAATTATTATTGACGAATCAAAATATGGTTATTTTAATATTAAACGTTTTATATATATGCACACACACACAATGCAATAAAATAGATTTTCTCTAACTCTAATTAATCACTTTATTTATTTATTTTATTTTTCAATACAATAAAAACTAAAAGAAAATCTTTTCCAATAAGATTTTGCCCGGTTAAAATTATTTTAATTAATATTTATTTTATTTTAAACTAATTAAAAACAAAATAATAATAATAAAATTGAAAAAAATCTTTTAATTGAAATTTTTCTTTTAAAATAATATAAGTAAAATGTTTAAAAGAATTTATAGTTTAACAAAAGGGAACCGGCCGTTTTTAATGAATGCCTAATATAAACTAACTAACAAAAAATAAATATATTATTTTATGATTTTCTTTTTTTTTCCCAATATCATCAATAAAAATTTTCTTGACCATGTAGAAAAAAAAATGTAAAGGAAATACACCAGTGAAATATAGAAAAGTTTGTTTTATTTTTGTTATTATATATGAATAATTTTTTTTTGGAGGGGTTTTTTTATACTTATATATAAAAATAATATATAATTGCAATATATCTATACGTTGTTTTACGTTTTGAATTTGAATTTTTAATGAAATTTTTATCGATATATTGAATAGATTTTTTTTTTAATATTTTTATTGTAATATAATTACTATTATTAAAATAAGATGCAAACCTTTATGAATATATGGCTATATGGGAAAACGACGTCAATTTATGTGTGCGTGTGTTGGTGTGGATGGTTTCAAATTTTCAATTTATAGAATCAAATTTTTTTTATTCATTTTTTATTATGCGGTTTATGTATGATCATAAAAAATGTACATATATATATATTTGATATGTATATGTATATTTTTTAAAGTAGTTTAACCAAAAAAAAAAAAATGTGTAAAATAAAATTGAAATTATTTATTTTTGTATATATTTAGAATAGTTTTTTTTTTTGAAAATGATATAAATGTGTATAATATAAAAAAAAAAACATTTTATGGGATGTGTGAATACAAATTTTGTGTATATTTAATGTATATTTAGATGAAAAAAGTGGTCGAGACTTGAACAATTGCGGTAGGAATGAAATCAATGTCGAATATTTATGTATAATGATATTATTTTATTATATCTATAATGGAAACCAATACTGTTATTATGTTATCATTATTATTATTATTATTATTATTGATATTAAACCAGAAAAAATTTGGTATGCTATTGAAATTTGGTTCACGGTCAATTTTCATCGAATATAGTCTTCTTTATTATAGAAAATATATTATGCCGCAGTTTTGAATATATTTATATTTATATGTTATAGGCGTATATATGTTATCATAAATATTATATTTATTTAATGAATACATCATTTCTATATATATGTATATATATGCAATAGATTTCAAATTTAATTAAATAATTAATTAACTTAATATTCAATGCGTCCCCGTTAATTTTTGATTTAAATTTACAATATTCATTATACGGAGAATAAGTGTTTTTTCTTATTAACTCATATATTCATTATTTATTTTTAATTAATCATATATGCAGAGTATATAATGATAGATTTTTGATTGATATATTTATTTGGCGGGATTCCGAACAAGGTTTTGACTTCTTGTAGTATAAATGAGTGATATGTCGGTATACTAATTTTTCAACAATTACGTATAGAAAACATAATAAAAACGAACTGAAAATGATCCGATTTGACTAAATCCTTATTTTGTTTATCATATTATTTACATATGAGCTGCCCTATATTTCTGCATCGATAATTTAGGGTAAAATCATAACCCATTATGCCTAACCATAGTTGTTTTGTATCAATACCAAACACCTGAAAATAATTCTTCCAAATATAGGAACGATTACCTGTTTATAGTCATGATCTATTCGGGTATTCTTCAAATTTCAAATCGTATTCTTTTCTAAATTTATTAATTATTTCCATTTGATTTCAAAATTATTTTAAAAATATCGATATTAATCTTAAAATTATTGCGTTATTTCATTTTTTATTAATAATAGATTTTTTTTTTAATAATATTTAAAATAATAGATATTTAGATTTTTTTAAATTCTTTATTACTTATTTAATTTAATTATTTGTCTGGGATATTTAATAGGA
Source organism: Dilophus febrilis (assembly GCA_958336335.1). Taxonomy (NCBI): domain Eukaryota; kingdom Metazoa; phylum Arthropoda; class Insecta; order Diptera; family Bibionidae; genus Dilophus; species Dilophus febrilis. The sequence goes on from OY284468.1 coordinate 65,512,047, forward strand.
ATCTTAGATTTAGTACAGATATAGGAGGAATGATGCTTAAACCAATCGTCCATTGAGCTTTAATGATTTTATGACCTTTATAAAATAGTTTAAAATATCACACGACAATGCATCAATGAGATTTCATCCTTTTCGTATATAAAAAAATATATTATATATTGAATTTTCCACAATTGCGTTTGACCTGACCGCATTTTCTATAACAATAATATATATTTCTTTATATAAACACTTTTAAAATAATTATAATAATAATGGTACATATATACATGATTGCAGAGTATAGAAAAACGTATAGAAATTTTACTATTATATATAATAAATTATATAACCTGAAATTGATGCCATATGGAAATTTAATATTTTTTTGTTAGGTTTGTTTTATTATAAGTACCCATATGATGATACAACATGAAACATGGATTATTTAAAAAAAATAATATCGTTTAACATAATAATATTATTACCATTAATATTTAAAATATATATAATATTTTTTTAAATTACATAAACGTACATTTATATAATAAAAAGCGAACACGAATTTCTGATGTGGCAATGATTATTGACCTGCAAAATATTTTATTGTAAAATATATGAAAATCGTTTATATTTTTTTTACGTTTTTAAAATATGTGTTAAATTAAAATATATAATAATAATATATTATGCGTTTATAAATATAGCATATATAGATAAAAATTGAAAAATTATTATAATATTATTTGTTTTTGATATGTGATGTGGATAAGATTTTTTTTTTTTTACAAAAAAGAGTATTATATTTGATCATTGCACAATATATATAATACGTAATAAGCTTATAAAATCAATTGAAATAACGCGAAATATAATAATAAAAATTAAAATTATATGAATATTTCATAAAAAAATTAAATTTATAATTACAATAAAATATATTAAGAATTATTTGTAGAAAAATCACTATATGATTTAATTTTATTTAACACGATATATATTTGGTGTATACAATAATTTATTCAAATGATGTGTCGGTCACGCCTGATGTATTATAAATTTTTTATTCAATGATTCTATCTGTTAATCAAACTATATGTATTTGCTGGATTACATTATATACATTCTATTACGTACATATTCTATATAAAGTATATGCAAAGTTTATTTTTTAATTGTATTGTGTTGCATTTTTCAGTGTTGTAAACAGATCGTATATATATTGCGAGTTATTTGTTGTTAATACTTATGAATCACGGGTCAAATACAGGATAAACATAGCTAGTAGATGATTTGACTTTCAAAAGTGATTGAATGTTGAACATATATGATGAGTGATGATGAGAAAATGTTTTCGGAAAATACTTTATTAAAACAATATATAAAATGTGAGAGAACATCTTACAAGTTGACTGAACATTTTTCCATTACCATTTCCATTTCATTTATATAGACATTTGAATGATATTGAGTTAAAGGAGTGACATTGCTTCGAAAGAACAAAGTAATGAACAGCTAATTTAGATGCCATCAGGTATTCTGTTCAAATAACTATTAAAAAGTAAAATCAATATTTCATCTCTATTTTGTCCAAATGTTATAGATATTAATGCGTTTGTCAAAAATGGTTCTGATGAATTTTTCTATAAATTCATATTTAAATTAATTCATTGATAATGCTAAAAGTAATTCTTACATCATATCAATTCTATAAGATATGTTTTTAACTTTAAATGCTGACAAATAATTTTTGTGTGAAACCACTATTTATGACTTTTTTCTTTATATTACATTACGTATATATATATTATTTGTTTTTACATATAATAATAAATAAACAGATTATTTCATATAATATATATTTACTGATAAGACGGACATCCAAAGCAGATAGTATTCATTAACGTTTCTCAAAACCTCATAATAACAATTTTAAATTATTTTTCTATGTAAATAATTTTAAAAAAAATAATAATACAAGAGAATTGTATAATTAATATTAAATGTTTTAAAATATAAACAAAAGTATTCAAGCAATTCAGACAAAAATTTTTTATTATTATTTGTTTACTTAAAAAAATAAAAATTAAAATATTAAAGGTTATCAAATACTGTATGGTTCAATATACAATTTCATTCATATTGTTTTATTAGGAAAAATTAATTTTTATCACTAAAAAAAAACCGTGATTATTATAATGTTATATATATACGGCGTATGTCATTTTGATCATATAATGTTTTGTTTTTGCAAAAATTTAATATGATATGGAATTGCCATACAATAACTATATATATATATATATATATATATATATATATAGATATAGGCATGTATATCAATATCATATATTGCTACTGTTTATGCGTTCTATATTTGTTCTATGATGCAGTGATACTTGAAATTTGTATATGTAAAAATTGTACATATATCACCACTGAAATAATAATGGGTAAACTTGTTGATTTTTTTTTAACCTTCCCCCTTTTTTTTTTTTTGGGATACGACAACAAAATACTAACAATCTGCGAATATACTTTGTTTGATATTTTTCTGATTTTGGAATGAATAATATATAACAGAAGAGAAATAAAATTAATAAAACACATCATAATTTTCGAATTATTCAATTAAATCTTTAATTTTCTTGTGTATTTTTTTTTTTTTGAATTTATTTTTACATGACATCAATAAAATAAAATAATATTAATATTTAAATATTATCAGTTTGTATAACAATCATATGATGATACGAATTCATTGTGTTGGATATAATATTTTTGATGATCTATATATTATTTAGCTTGAAGTTGATGATTTTCATTATTAATTTGTACGCATATTATTATATTCTGTAATTTTATAATAATATGCTAAATTGATTATTGTTGGTTGGTGTTATTGTTTGATGTTGATGTTATATTCATACAAATTCACATCCATTGATTGTACAGCAAATTATCTATGCTGTAAAATAATAAATTTGTTTTGGCGGAACTACGACGTAAATTTTATATCCATTCATTTGGGTATCATTATTTTTGATTTCAATGTATAGTTATTATGATAAATATGATTAAGAACAAAAAAAAAACCTAAAACACAATTACAATATTTATCTGTTAACGTTGAAGCAGTGGAAGCGTATATGTAGGTGCTAAAATTCATGCATTATTATAATTATATTAAATATATATATATATATAAAGAAACAAAATTAAATATTTTGGTAAAAAGACAAAATTGGAAAATCAATATAGATCCTAAATTTTCAGATTTGATTGCAATTCGCAGTATCATTATCAATTGTGAATTATGTTCAAATAATAATCACAAATCTAATAAAGCTAAACATTTATTTGATATCCTATAATTGTGTAGAGTTAATTGAAAGACATGGAAACATTTAATTAATCATATATCTTCCATTTTAGAGAATTTGATTTTTAAAACACTACAAAAAACTAATTCAATTGTCATTTGAAATTTCATGAATATTTTCTCTATATATTATTTTGTAATAAAGGAATGTTAAAATTTATAAACATGCAATTTTGATTATTTAATTTTAGGTAATTTTAGCTGTGATTCCACTACGAAGCAAAGATCACATATCGGATGGTTAGGGGGTGATTAATTATAAATTTGATTATGATAGTTATATTATTATATATAGGTAACTTAACTACAAAGTTAGAATTTCGTTATAGTTAAAAATAACAGCCATTTTACTCTGCTTTGATATCAATATATTTTTTATTCCATAAAAATACCAAATTAAATATCAGAAAGAATACCTAAAAGTCTGATTGTGATAATTTTATAACCATTTTACAAAATAGTTTCTTATCCAATATTGATATTATATTTATATTTAATAATCTCATTATTACTCATAAACTTTATTCCTATTATGAGTATTATTTTTGTTTTAATTGCATTAAATTTTGTTAAAATTTAAAAATAAATAAATTTATAAATATATATTATTTTTATAGTTTTAATATTTACAATAAATAGAAAAAAAAACAAACAAATCAATTTTTCATTATTTTAATTAGATTAAATAAAAAAAAAATCATATTACATAAAGCAGTACATCACAAAACAAAATACAAAAAAAAAATACCAATATAATTTATCAATTTAAAAATAAAATTAAGAATCTGAAGAAAAACCTTTAATTTGTTAAATTTTTGCATGAATTTTTAAATCAATATTTTTTTAAAATATCGCATGAAAACCCATTATTTATATAAAAATGTTTAATATTTTCACAAAACATCGAATACAAAAAAAAATTATAATGTCCTATATGATAGAATTCATGCATAAAATAATTTAATTAAATTTTTTTTGTGATAATTAAATTATAATATATAATCTCTTTTGTTTTTTTTTTTATACATAATATAATAAAATAACAAAAAAAAAAAAAAACAATAATGTAATAAAATGAACAAAATTAAATGAAAAGATATTATTTTTTTTTTTTTTTTGCAAAAAGCCAATGTGTTGTGTTTGGTGTTGTGTTATATGATGTTACATTATCTTATAATTCAATAAAATTATATATTTTTAGTTTATTAAATTATGTACGAAAAGCCCATATAGATTATAATATGTGTGTTCTATGCATTCGCATTAAATTAATTTAATTAATTTTAGATTTTTTTTGGTACTGAAATTTTTTTTTTTTTTGAATTTGTTAAGTGACACGAACAGATCACAATTTTATTTATTATTTATATGTATTTTTATAAATATTTTACATCCTGAATTATATAGTGTTTTCCATTATTATAATTATATTTATTAATATTATAATTATATACGTATGGTCGAGGAGTGTCTGTGAGTGTGTGTGTGTGTGTGTATTCGAATCAATTAATGCTTTTATATTTTAATTTTATTATAGTGGTAGTAATAATAATAATTTAAATTAAATATCGCATTGCATAAAACATTGAACCAATTAATAAATTAAATGTTATATATCCTGAACATTGTGTTGATGTACTACTTGATTTTGCCGATGATTGCGGCGCTGGATATGCATTACTATTTGACGTAACTGGAATTTCAACATTACCGCCGTTATTCAATGGAAGCGCATTGTTTTGTGTGTACAAGTAGGATGATGAAGCTGTAACGGGATAAGGTGCCAATGGGGTGGGAGTTGTAAAATTTTCAGATGAATTTACATCAGAAGCGTTAAGAAGGGGTAAAGACATATTTAAATTATTATTAGTATTATTCTCAGTGGTGGTATTTATTTGAATCGTATTTAAATCGATTGTATCATTACCTCCTTGTTGTCCTTGTACACTAGAATCTGAACCCGGATAAGGAGCTAATGGGGTTTGTGAACCTGTTATATTAGAAATGATTGTGGTTGTATTTAATGTAGAATTAGTATTTGAAATGTTTAGATTAGGGTCAATGGGAGCACCTGTATTCATTTGTTGTTGAGGTGGTGGTGGTGGTGGTGGCCATACACACGTTGGCTGGATAAATTCTGTACCATTTGGATGTGTCATATTTAATGGTATTACAATTTGTCCGACAATACATCCATTTGGTTGTAATTGCGGTGGTGGCCATACACATGTGGGTTGGATAAATTCTGTGCCATTTGGATGTGTCATATTTAATGGTATTACTATTTGTCCAACTATACAACCATTTGGTTGGAATTGTGGTGGTGGCCATACACATGTTTGTTGAACGAATTCTGTTCCATTTGGATGTGTCATATTTAATGGTGTTAATATTTGTCCATCCGGGCATGCATTTGGTGGTGGTGGCGGCATAACTTGTCCTGTTTGACCCGTTTGCGTATTTGATGGGTATGCAGCTAATGGTGTTGCTGTTGAAGTTTCATTTGACATTGCTGGTGATCCTGGCACTACCGGTGCAACTGGTACAACCGGTGCACCTGCTACTACGGGTGCACCTGCAACGACGGGTGTTGCTCCAGCAACTGGAGCTACTGGGGCTGCGGCATTAGTACCCCCTTCATGTATAATAACAGTTTTTTGTTCACTTGGTTTTAAGGCACCGTATAACGCAAGACCTCCAACACCGGCAATCAAAGCTGTTTGTAATCCTGAACCGCCGCCCGATTTTTGTGGATAATAGTTATTTACAACAGGTTGGCCACCAACTGGAAAGCTACCAGGGTAACCACCTGCGCCAGGATAACCTCCTCCAGCAGGATAACCACCTCCAGCGGGATAACCACCTCCAGCGGGATAACCACCTCCAGCAGGGTAACCACCTCCAGCTGGGTATCCGCCAGCTGGGTATCCTCCTGCTGCGTGTCCTGTAGCTGGATATCCTCCTGCAGCATGACCACCAGCTGGATAACCACCAGCTGGATAGCCACCAGCTGGATATCCTCCTGCAGCATGACCACCGGCTGGATAACTACCAGCTGGATATCCACTTGCAGCATGTCCACCTGCTGGATATCCACCGGCTGGATATCCTCCTGCGGCATGACCACCTGCTGGATATCCTCCTGCGGCATGACCACCAGCTGGATAACTGCCAGCTGGATATCCACTTGCACCATGTCCACTAGATGGGTATCCTCCTGCCGGATAGCCTGATTGAACTGTAATAAGAGGTTAAATCATAGTATTTGAATTTTTAAATTTTATTGCTAATAAATGCGTCACAAAAAATTACTATTATAAATTAAATTTTTTCGATAATATATGTTAATTGCAAAACATTTTAAGTGATATATAAATGGTTATTAGAATTTTAAATATATATTTCCCGATTGATTTTGGTTTGTATAGCACAGCTCATTTAGATTGTTTGAATTTTATCAATTAGTATTCTAGCAGGTTAATGAATTCCTCAAGAGCAAATCTCAATAACAAAGGTATAATAATAATATTAATATAACAAACAAACAAATAATTTCGCAATTTTTTTTATTACATTATCCGGTTTCGATATTGATATATGTAAAACATCATAAAGTACAAAAATATCATCGTCATCAATTAGCACTTTTAATTTTATATCTATTGTTATAACAATATATAACAGATATATAGACGAATAATATTCAATATTTCAAATTGAATAAAAAAAAACAATTCAAATAAATCTAAAATTCGATGGAAATTATAAATACAATAATGTTCATATATGTATTTAAATCGCATATATGAAAAATTTCCATATTTATTATATATATATGAAAATGTATAGTTATAAATTATTAAACTAATTTATGGAAAATTCTCGTCTCTACTACTATACACTATATATATATGTTATATACATATATATGCAATCGATGATTTCGCGTATGATGTGTTTGTTTTTTAAATTTACATACATATGATGAATCATTTCAAAAAAAAAAACAAAAACAATATCATTTAAAACCCGCGTGATTATATATTTATAATTGAGATGTTAATATGCGTTGTGCTACTTTTAAAAAAGATCAATATTTTACCATATATAATAAAAATTTACCTGGATATGATGAACTAGCAGCTTGTGGTGTATATTTTGGTGATGCTTGATTTACATACGGATTAGCATTTGATGATGGTGAATATGGTGGTGGTGGTCCATGATTTGGATTTGGTGAATATTGTGGTGGTGCTGAATTTGTATTATGAACGGTTTGCTTTTGAATACCTCCGGCACCACTATTTTGATTGGGTACATTCCAACCAATTGGACTGGACGGCGCTTGTGAATGTGTATTACTTATATGTTTTGGTGCTTCAGGTGCACTTGCATGTGAATTATGTGATCCGACTGATGACGGCCGATTTGGTTGTGAATTATAACCAGAATAACTTAATTTTGCTAAATCAGCATGTGAATTTGAACTTGACGATGACGAACCAGTACTATGACTACCGCCACTGCTGCTTGATGATGAACTTGGTCTTCCCGATGACGACGATTTGGAACTACTTCCGCCTCGCCTTGAACTACTACTTGAATATTTACGACCAGCCAATGCATTCTCAAATAAACACGTTGATAATATTAACAAACAATATATTAATATTTTAAAATTACAATTAATTGTCTTCATTTTTAACATTTTTATTTTTGCTTTTTATATCTAAAAACAATTTATTTTAATTTACACACAACAAATAGTCGCACTTAAATTTTTTTTTCTCTATATATATATGGTCACAACAATATAATGATGATTTTATAACAGAAACATTTTATTGATTGAAAAAAAAATAGTATAATAATTTTGTTGGCGTCGTTTATTTTCTATATAGCGATTGTAATATTATTTTGATGTTATAATTTATATATCTAAAAAAAAAAACACTTTTTGTTTTGTCGTAGTTTATTAAAAAAATATACGACGAAAACTTTCTTTTTAAAGGTTTTTTTTTTCTTCTTAATTTAGTTTAATTATTAACTTATATTTGGTATTTTTGTATTTTAATAACTATGATGCAAAAATGAAAAAAATAAAATAAATTACAATTCACAAATTATTATTATAAAACACAATTTATATATACTTCACATCGACGAGTTTTTGCTTCTGACTAAACTAAAATTAATTTTTCTCAATGATATTTTGTTTAGTATATATACTATACTACTATATTTTCATTTGTGTGCACTGTGCACATGTATTTCATTTTATACACAAGAATGATTTTCAGAGTTTATATATTTATATTTTTATATATTCATATATATATATACATGTGTATTACAATATAAAAACGAACATTACTTTTAATTTACAACGCAGCGTACATTTTTGTACAGTGACTCTAGTAAATATTATATTTCTATCAGAAATTTAAAAATTTACAAAAATCAAATTTAAAATAATTACAAAATTTTCCTATAATCATTTAGTTTTGTAAACAAAATAATTTTAATATGAATTTAACGTTTTGGGTATTTCTAATTTGAAAAATTCATGTGTTCTTGAAGTCTTTATCCATTTAATTAAATTATGCGGGATCATAAATATATAAAATGTATATTTAGTGACTGTTCACAATTACAATATCAATGCCAATTGTTGAAATTCAAATTGTAAACATTAAACAAAGTACGTATATACTAAGTATTTTCTACAGTGGTGAGCGCAATTTTTAGGAATTTGTTTCGATTTCTTTCCACAAACTATATATAATTTTTTTTTTTTTTAAAATATCGAAACATATTTTTCTACTATAATAACGAGCGATTGTTAAATTAATCTTACTACTGTATTTTTAAATATAAATATAAATACAGAAAGTGATAACGTCACAAGATATTTCCTATAATATTCATATACACATACACAGCATCTGCTGTACCATATGAATTTTTTTTTATATTTGATTTTTTTTTTTGGTACTATAATTATATATAAAAAGATGTGGATATGAAAAACCGGTTTGATTTAAAATTATACAAAACAAATAACGAAAACAAATGCAACAACTAAAATTTTGGCAAATTTTTTGTTTGGTTTTTTCCTACCTTTTTTTTTTTACCTATATACAGTGTATTAGCAAAGGTGGAACAGGTAAAAAAAAAAAAACTAATTATATATACTTAAAAATTCCAGTTTTGTAAAACAACAAAGAAATAACAAAAGCAAAATATTATAATAAATGTTTTGAAATACGAAATATTATTTATATAACGAACGAATAACTACATTATATAGATCTCCCTCTATATACATATCAAGATGTACAAAAATATTCTATATGTAGGAGAAACTGGTCAGTATATTGATTGTTATTCTTTATATGACCCCGTATATGTTATGCATTATAATGCAATTCGTATGCAAGCAATGACGTATGTACGTACTGAATGTATAATCAATTCAATGATGTCATTCGCATTTCATTTTAATTCCATGAGAAGTATATATATAGTATGAGAAGTTTTTATACGAATGAAATGTTATGGTTAATAATACATTTTTCGCTTATAACTCACAATAATATATGCGATCTTTCCAAGAAAATACAATTAAAAAATAATAATAGTATATATGACGTGTTTATAATAGGGTTATTTAATGTCGTTATATTACATCATTTGTATTAAACTGACCGTACCCTTAGTATATATTTAAAAAAATATATATAATAGATTTTTGGTGAAATATATTATGAATTAGCCATACACTTAAAAATATATGAACTTAAATACATGAACGGATGTTTCTGTATTTGAAAATCGATTTTCTTTTATTGTATATGAAATTATGTAAAATATATAAAAGTAAATATAAACGTCCCATAATTATAGTCGTGTATATTAAAGAAATACAATTGTTTTGTACTTCAACAATTGTATATGCGGGGGATTTAAAAATATATGATAATTCCTTATATCTGCTTTTACAGTGAGTAATGTAATGGGTGTCCCGTATAAGGTAGAATCATTTGTTCTAATAATTTTTCCAGGAATGGTACAATCTTTATTTCAACTGATATGATCTTTCTGATTTTGCTTTTTCCCTCAAGATTTCATCTTAAAATGTTAAATAGTTTGATCAAAATATGTAATGTGACATCATTAAATCAAAATTTAAAAGTGAAAAACACTTTAAAATTATTAAAAACCTTGAATTGGTACGATTTGTCATTTGTTATAAGTAATTAGCGATTCAATTAGTCCATCAATCAAGTATTTGATATATAGTTGTTATAACTAACAAATAACATCTGACGAAAAGACTATTCATTCATTAGCAATATGTATATGTATAGTTTTCTTCATTGCCTTCAAATGATAGTATGTGAGTTTAGGACGGATTTAAGAAAACAAATAGCCTCATATATTGATTTATAAAAAATTTGTCATAAAAGATTAAATAAATAAAATACAAAAGTATAAAAATTATAATATAATTTTATCAGTAAATTTTAAATTAGAATTGATAATTTATGTGTATTTATTGAAAAAAAACCATAAAATATTGTTGATTCAGATTGGATTCTGATTATATACATATATTCTTTTATATTTCAAAATCTCAAATTCTGTTTATTATAATTTAAATAATATTCAAATTAGTTTTGTTTTCTTTATATATACCGAGTAGATATATGCAAGGCAGATAAATATATTGACTTTTCAAAAAAAAAAAAAAGAAAAAAAAAAGTTTATATATGTTTTATTTAAATGTCAATTGAATTGTGTATATATATTTTTTTTTGTTCTTTAGTTGACGTGAATGCATAAAATTTATTAAACACCAATCATTTTTATTTTATTCACTACGCGCGGTTATATATATCACGGTGGTGGTATATCGCGAAATATATTTTTATTTTTTTTTTTTTTTCGATATTATTTTATACATACATTTATTATATTTTTATATAGATATATAGATATAGATAGAGTGATTATAAAACTATAAAGAAGAAGTTATTTCATCTGTTTTTCATAACTTTTATAATTCAATTATATTTACGAAAATGATTTATTGCAAAAAGTTAGATGATAAAAGTTTATACATATATTTATATATGGTATTAGATTAGTTTATTATATATAAACCAAATATCCGTGGATATATACTATAACGCAAGAATATATGGAATAAAATTTGTATATTTGAGTTTATACAATTTTTTCAATATATAGATAGATATATTATTATAAGGGAAACATATAAATCTGTCATTGTTATTTACCCATTTTTATGTTGTTATATACGATTTTATTTTTATTAAGTTAAAATATAAATCATCGAAATTATTTATATATATGTGTAATTTTTTTCTCACTCATTCGAAAAATAAAAATAGATAGAAAAATAAATAAAAATATTCGTATTCGTATCAATTTTGAATTTCAGGATTATGTTGTATATTATTGTATTATAGAGACAAATTTTCCACTAATAAAAAATGTTTTTCCACATATATATATACATGACATGTTGTATTACAAAATTTTATTCGCATGTTAATTGATTGGAAAATTGATTGGTATTAACAAAATGATTCATTATTATCTTATTATACATGTATCGGATTATATTTAATGTAATATTATACAAATTTGTTATATATATTATTTTATATAAATACTATTTTGGGCTTTTGTTGTTGTGGTTGTTGAATATAATTTATTAATTTTTTTTTTCAACCAAAATATTAACAAAAAACTTCTTATAGTTAGTACCGTTTGGTATATAAAAATTTTATTAGTCATCCTAAAAGCAACAGCGAGCAATCCACTATATAATATGTAATTTATTTATTTTTGAAAAAAAAAATAAATAAAAATTAAATGTATTTATTTATTAAAAATTTAAAATATGCAATGACGTCTGTTCGGTCTGTTTTATATCGTATTATTCGTCGTTTATTTTATTGTGGTGCATATATAATATAATTTATTAATTTTATCATTCTTTATTTTAATGATTATATCACAGTTGAATGAAATAAATTCAAAAATCAATAAATTATATAAATAATATCAATGCACATTCACCGAAATTTTCTGGAGGTATATAGAAAAAATAATTTGATTTGTAAGATAAGAATTTCACAAAAATAACTATATATATAATTACAAGCAATTATATACAAAACAGAAGTATAAGAAAACAAAAACTTTAATAAAATGATGTATAAATAATAATAATAATTATAATAATATCATTAAATTGCTTTAATATTAATTACAATTAAAATGAAATTCTATGTGTAGTATATAATATAATATTGCTTAACGATATATATATATATATATATATATATATATATATATAAGTTTTCCTATATAATAAGTAAACATTCTTTTATTTATTTATTTCATGTATATACAGTTACAGTAATAAGATTGCATTATATTTTATCCATTTTCTATAGAACTTACAACACGCACATAAAAATAAGCTCATAATTATTTGCTAATAATACAAAAAGTTTAACCACTTATATAATGGTAAATAATCACAATAATATTAAAACAGAATACAATGCAAAAAAAAAAAACAAAAAAGTTTGTCGCATGTTTTATATATAATATAAAATAGTATTATTGAACAATAAAACTGCCATAAAAATCTTAATTGCCTTTTATTCTATAAGTAAAAATAAATATATAAATACATATAAGGGTTAGATATGAAACAAATATATAGTTTTATATAATATACTATGTATAGATTTAATTTATATAGTTATATAAGTAAACGTTTTTTGTGCTTGTAAATTTTCCGACTTTTGCACTATTATTATTGGAGCAGGAGCAGTGTTAATTTTGCATATTTATCATTCTCTAATAATTCATGTTTTATGAAATCTAAGTGTATTATTTTTTTTTATGATTTATTACATGGATAAATTATACACAATCCGGAAAATGACTGCATATTTTTCTACAAACATACATATATTTTAGCCATATTATTACCATTAATTTTCCAGGAAAAACAAGCAAAAATAAATGCTTTCCGTTTATATTATTTTATTTTGTAATTATCCAATATAATAATATCTAATATAAAACAATGGCGGTAATAACAAATTCGTTACGTTGTTGAAAAAAAATCGATACCGTTAAATTTGCAAAGTTATAATATAAAAAGAATTTGCGATGCATATCCAATCTTAATGTAATCTTAAGAAAATTATGTAGATTTTCGTTTAGAAAATTATAAAGATGTTTCTTTAGAAAATTACACAAATTTTCGTATTTGATGATGTGGAAATGACTTTGAAAATTTACGAGGATGTGAAAATATTAAATTAATCTCGACATCAGATTGGTTAGAACCGACTTTGAATAAAAATATTTTTACATATTTGTGATAGGGCAATGCCACACAGAGATGTGTATGACTTTGAACAATTATATATATATAACACACTAAAACAATTGCACTAAAGCATATATATAGAGTTTTGTGAATCCAAAGTTTAGATACAGAAAGTGAATAAAATAAACATAAATAAAACCAAAACCAACTAAAGAAAAACAATGTTAAAAAAAAATAAATATAAATACGAAAGAAAAATTAAAAACAGAACCAAAAAAAAATGAAAAAAAAAAACCAAAAGAAATAACAAAAAACTTGGAAATTAAAATGTTTTTCTTTTAACATTTTAACATAGTATACAATTTGAAAAGGAGTATTTTCCGTTATTCTGTTATTATGCATATTTTTTCATTTGAATTAAATATACACCCACCACCATGTAATGTAATAATGAAAAATGTAATAATAAAAATGTTAAAAAATACTTTGAAACTTATATTGTAACAATAATAGTTTTTTTTCTATTCGGTAAATATAGTAATCAGTACATCTAATGAAAATGCTCTAAGAATTTCATGATCTTCAATGGATTGTAGTATATACGTTTAAAGATTTTCAATCAAAGATTTTCAAAGATCATTTTGAAGGCACAGCTTTTACCGCATCTAAAACGTTTTTTGACAGATTGATTATGATTTTCTGCAATAATTCCATTATCGAAAGTTTTCATTATAGCGGGTAAATGCTCAGAAATTCCCAAAAATATTTTAGATTTTCAATTTTCCCGAAAATTCTTTTTTTTTATAAAGAAAATGGAAAATTATCTCTGCTTACATACAGGTTTTCATTCATTTGATATTACTGTTATCATCATTTAATTATTTAAAAATGCATGATCCAAACAATTTCAATGCCCTTTATAAAAACACATAAATCTTATGATATTCATATAAAAACTCATATTATAGAAACATAAAAATGTTTTCGAGGAATGATTAAATTATTGTGTGATACATTATTTAATATTGAAATTTTCCAAGGATTTTATTGGTGATAAATTTAACCCCGTTCACTTATTTCTGTTATATATATCGGTGTCCATTCTATAGGTGCGTTCTTTTAACAGAATTTTTCAGATAATTCTTATATTAAACTAAAAAAAACTGATATAACATCCAAGTATTTTAAATTAATATTATATAATGGGATATCAGGGTATCAGAACAACGTATAATTCTAAAATTGTATTTTGTAAATTATACATTTATAAAACCAATATATATTATTTATATATATGTAATGTAACATGATAATACGACGAGTAAATACTCAAGTAAATTTTGAAGAAAATCTTAAATAAATAAAAAAAAAAGAAATAATAATATATAGTTTACCATACAACTTTGTTTCTTATTTATTCTATACATACAACAATATAAAACATGATAAAACTATAAATAAATAGGATTTATTTTGATTCCTTTTGTTTTTTTTTTTTTTTTATTTATTTATTTGGTTCAAGTTTAAATTCTTATTATTTGTATATATAAAATTTTTCAACACAGTGTATTTCACATTATATCTATTTTATTTATAGGATATAAAGAGTTGAATACAAAAAATAAATATACAAACACAATTTAATATTTTCTTATAAAATAACTTAGAAATTTATCGTATAGATTAATGCGAGAAACAGAATAAGAGCTTCCACTTCATATATAGAATAATTGTAAATCTGGTGAATGGAAATTTTAAACTTACATCTCTTAAAAATTCACAAGAAATGTTAATGATTGCATAATCGATACTATAATAATGCGATGCACCCTTTCATCGAACGCATATAATACATTTAAAACTAATTTTTAATAAAAAGTTTTTTTCTTTATATATTTTTTCTGTATACTTACTGCTTATTCTTATATTATATATATACAATACAACTAAATTATATAATTAAAATAAAACTATATTTATTTTTAATTATTAAGAAAACGAAAGAAATATTAATTATAATGTTTATATACATATATAGCAAATTACGAATACGATGACTATATCAATAATATATTAAATTAAAAGCGATTTTATTTGATTATATACTTAATATTTTTTATCACGTAATATTCGTAATTTTATTTTATTTCAAAAAATATAATAAATAATTTGAATTTGCTTATATATATATATATTCCCTTTGAAAGAAGTATTAATGTCGTATGATTTCAAAATTGATTTGCAAAATAAAAAAATTCTCCACTTTATAAAATACAATAAATACAAAAAAATTTATTTATATTCTGATGAACAATTTAATTTGTATTTCAATTTATTTTAACTATATAGTATATTAATAATATAGATCCGATGATTTTTTTTTATATTTATATAGATACAATTTTAGATTTTGATGAAATAAAGAGTTTATACAAATTTTAAATTTAATTGAAATAATAACTGCGTTAAATTGAAATTCATGCAAAATATATTGATTGTTATATGTTATATTTTCTGTTCCTCTATGCACACATATTATAGTGTAATATAGATAATAATAACATAAACATATGAATATATTTATCTTGTGCATTTATATTTTCTATATTTTGTACATAAAGTATAAACCGATTAGCACTGAATAATACATGTATTTGTATATACCGCTTATATCCTTAAAATATATATAAAACCTATATATACAAATTATCAGATCAATTATTTTATTGGAATTACATTCTATATATTGTAGATATATACATATATATATATATATATATATATATATATATATATATATATATATATATATATATTCAGATTTCAAATCAAATTAAGCGCATAATAAATCAATTGTTTTATATTGTGCGTGTTTATATATATATTGGGGTTTATCATACATACATATATATATATATATACGCTAAATGAATATCTAAATATATATGTGTTTATCCTTCGTTCGATATATTCGGTTTCCCCGCAAACATTGGGAAGATAAATCGGCGATACGATATCGCGGCGATATCGCGAGGAAGATAAAAGGAAGATATTTATATCGCCAATTTATCGTTGTTTTAACAGTTGAGCGATATCGTACGGAAGATAAAAATGCGATACGATGGCGAAACGCTTTGACGATAAAAAGAGGATACAGAGCTACATTTATCTTCTATTTCTCTTCCAGCCGATAAAATGACGATAATATATTATTATTTATCGCTTGCCTATCTTCTTGACGATAAATCCGCGATAAATATATCGTCTTTTTATCTTCTGTGCGATATATATGCAAATAAGTATAAAATTAAATGTAATATATCAGTTTAAATTGAACAGCGAAAGAAGTTGAAATTTTTTGTCGCATATATCGATGTTTTTTTTTGTAATATACTATATGTCTATATTGAATTTCATTATTATAAATTTATATTTATTTTTCATTATTATATTTTTTATTTTTATAATTTTCAGGTTATCGTCTAAATTTGCCGTATGTCTCAATTTATCTTCCCCGCGATATCGCATTTGTATCGCCAATTTATCTTCCACGCGATATCGCATTTGTATCGCCAATTTATCTTCCACGCGATATCGCATTTGTATCGCCAATTTATCTTCCTCGCGATATCGCATTTGTATCGCCAATTTATCTTCCTCGCGATATCGTCAATTTATCTTCCAGATGTATCGCGGAAGAGTCCCATTATATCACATCTATACGTAGGGAGTAACCATGTCACATCTATACGTAGGGAGTAACGTACGCGATAAAAATGCGATATCTTTGGCGATAAATTTATCGCCTAGGCGAATCGTCTGCAGTACTACCAGCGATAAGAAATGTTTGTGGGGTTAATATATAGATGCACATTTAATATATAAGTATAAGTATATATATGCTATTTAAGAGTATTTCCAAAAAATTAAGCTTATAATTGATTAAATAACAAATTTTATTATATTTTGTGAATTTTATATGTATACTTGGCGAAGTATTATAATATTACTATATATATTATATACGATTTTTTTTTTATGTATTTCTTCATCCGTATTAAAACATTTTTACGAAATCATTAGACAAATTTGGAGAGAATATAGCAATTTATTAAAATTAAAATATAAATGTGGTAAACTTTATTATTATAAAAACAACAATTGAAATATGTGAAAATGTTTATAAAATATTTTACATAATGACGATTTCGATTAAAATACGATTTTCTTCAAATTTCTAACGATTTTGTTTAAAATTTGTTAACTTCATAGAAATAACTGACCATTTTTTAAGATACTAATGACCCAGTATCAGCGTTCCGGTGAAGGGACAGTGATTTCTATATACCCATATATTCCTAAATTTTCATTTCAATGATTTTAAAGACCTTTACATACAGAATGAGAGTTGTCAATAGTTGTCATGAAACTTATATTATCATTCAATCCAATTCATCACACACACTTCCATTACTTAAAGAGCGATTTTATAATAATTTGATAATTTATTTTTAATATATAATATATTAATGAAACATCCTTAAAAACATTTGGTCTAACCCCTTAATATTGAATATATATGAATATACGCCAGAACAATAGACAATTCTAAAATATATTTTAAATAAATAATAACATGAGATTATTTGATATTTTATAATAAAATTTAATATCAAGTTTATTAGAAATACTCGCATATATAAATCTATATTCCATATATAGATATCATATCATAAAATGGTATTATTCCCTCGATGAGAATTATAGGTATTATAACGTATATTTATTATATATCTATAGAAATACACCATTGTTGTGTATCATCAACCATTTTTTCGTGTATGAAAAACACGTTTATTTAAATACATATTATCGTATATATATATGGTGGTATATCGTATCGTATCGTACATATAAATTTTTTAAATTCACCAAACAAACGTGAACACAAAAAAAAATATTATGTAATATAATATGGAATAAAAAATAAAAATAAATATATATTATATATATATATAAAAAAAAATAAAAAATAAAATAAATAAAAATTGAATTTAACTTTATTATGCACTTATCATATATATATATATATATATATAAAGCGTACATATATATTTAAATCTATATGAGTAAAGCTATATATGCAACTTTTTCCTATTTATATATATTTATGTTTGAACAATTCTATATATATACACACGTATATATATAGAATACACTATTAACATGAAGTTTTTCCATATACGGATATACTCATATATATTTTATATATATATATATATATAATAAAATCTGGAAAATCTGATTAAATTTCACACGAGCTTAGTTTATTTTCATGAATGAAAAAACTGAAAAGAAGAATTATTCAAGAAAAGATATAATATATATAAAATAAACCCTTATTTTTTTTTTTTTATTTTATTTTTGTTGTATTTTATATATGCATAAGACGATGTGTGTTAATATTATATACATTCATATATCCATATACAATGTGGTACAATTCGATCATATATACATATATGTTTTATTTTTAATATGGATTTCAAGATATATTTATATAATGATGACGATATATATTTATCTTTATATATATATTTTTATAAACAAAATTTTATTATTATATATATATGTATATTCAATAAAATGCTATATATATATATTTATATAGTATAGATAAATATATAATAATAGATGGTTTGTGCTTTTCTTTTCACAAAGTTGTTTTATTTGGTCCTCAAATCCGTATCGGATTATCATGTGTGAAGTTTGATGGAGTGTTATTATCTTCTATATATACAAATACACACACAAACAATATAACTTTACCGCATATATAAGTATAATAATATCAACAAATATCGCGTAAACAATATATTTATTTTTAGACAACAATAAAAAAATCATATTAATAATATTTTCCAAAAATATAAAAACAGTTGTATTCAAAAAGTTATTTTCTTTTAGTATATATTACTTGGAAATAGATCCGATTACAATTGCGATTTGCTTGCAGAAATAATTTTTCGGTTTTCAACAATAGAGAAAAAATAGAAGAAAAAGTTTAACTTTTTCCAATCAAGAACCCCCCAAGAAAATGTTGCGTTAGATAAACTTTTTTTTTTACGTTGAGCCGTTGAGATCGTGGCAGAGAAACGAAATTTCAATATATATAGTAATGATACTTTTTGTTTATTTTACTTATCGTATATATATATAAGAAAAATCTGCGTGTAATAACTTATACATATATATTTTAAATCTGTCCAGTGTTATTTTATATATCCGCATATATAGAAACATAAAGATATTTTTAGGACTATATTTTTATTTTATTTTATTTGTAAAGGTAATCTATACTATAGGTCATAAAAATTGATTATCTATATGTATTATGTGTGGTTTATAGTAAAAATAATTTTAACCGTACATTGATTTATATATATAGGTAGTATAAAAATGTACCTGTTTATTTTTCTTTTTTTATTTTTATTGACGCATATATTTTATTTTTTAATAATACTTTATAAAATTTTGGTTGTTTTTTTCAATTATTGTTGTTTTATTTTAAAGTGTAATGTATTTTAATTGATGATAAATAATGTATTTAAATTGATGAAATACGAGTGGTTAAACAAAAATTAACTATAGTTTTATTATCTTTTTTTAAATTTTTTCACAGATTTTGATTAAAATTTTGTCAAACAAATCAATATATGTATATAGTTTTTCCAATTTGTTTGTTAACTATTATATTATTATCTAGATATGAAACCAGATTTATATAACAATAATGATTTACAATTGTGGTATATAAACCGCATATGCATACATTTCGAAAATGAAAAATTTCGAGAAATAAAAATATTTGTTATGTTTTGTCAAGTGATTAGTAAATATATGAGAAATAGATTTTTATATCTATCCTTTATTGAAAATATATATAAATTTTTTTATATATGAATGTTTTATTTTTTTTTAAATGTGGCAATCCAAACATGTATTTATATATAAAGGTATGTATAATTTTCACCAATATTTGATTTGTCAGCAATTTTAAAGGAACATATGTATTTACAATTCTTATCATACTAAAAAAATGATACCCACAGAAATATATAAAAGATATGGAATAAAAATGATATGACAGTTAAAAAAAACGTAGTTTTAAACTCTGTTGTTATAACGTTATATATATGTTTAAGTTGTTTTTCTTGTTGTTCAAATTAAATGAACAAATATATATTATTTCAATATTATACGATGAACATTAGAATGAATAATATTACATATATTATATACTTTTATATATATAGTGAACATTAGTATAGTCTCTAAAAGATATTAAATAGTTCAACATTAATATTATATACTATATATATTCACATACTAATACGAATAAAAAGTATTGAATTTTAATATTGCATAGATAACATATTCATTTCCTTCCAATGGTTATATTACAATCATTTCTAAAAGTATAATAATAAATTTACATAACAAAAAAAGTTTAATATTAATATATCCAAATATATCATCAAGTATATTTTGATACCGCTTAAAAAAATATACATGTTTCCTTATTTTTAGTTATTTTTGTTATTTAATTATGTGATATTGCTAAATCTGCATTTTTCATCAATTGAAAGTTTAAGTGTTTTAGTTTAAGTTTTTATTGTTTACCTATCGTGAAATTTTTAAT
Organism: Dilophus febrilis; assembly: GCA_958336335.1. Lineage (NCBI taxonomy): Eukaryota > Metazoa > Arthropoda > Insecta > Diptera > Bibionidae > Dilophus > Dilophus febrilis. Next base: position 65,533,494 of record OY284468.1, read on the forward strand.
ATGGATATTTGGTGAAAATCAAAAAAAACATTGTTATCATGAGGAATTGTTTCATCCACTTACTTACACGCATTGACATCCAAGAACACTTATGCGAATTAGGTTATCAAACAATTTTACGAGAAATTTTATTTTCATTCTATATAAAAAACAAATACTTCTAATATATCAACAACACTTTTTCGATATAATAATTAATTAATAAAATTTACGTGAATATAAACATTTCGAATATGTTTTTTTTGCGAGGACTATATATTTTAAGATAATATACATATATTTTTTTTACTTCAAATATATCTGCGTATTCACATAAAATTTATTATTTTTGAATTCCAATTTATATTGAACTTATATACAGATATTATAAAAATTTATTTTGTTTACAAGGTGTTACCACAAGATTAGTTTAAATATTTTTATTTTTCATGGAATCTTTCTGTTTTATCGAATCGTTTTTATTATAACACAATTAATTTTAATATTTTTGTAATGGAATATTACTTTAATTAAATATTTTACAAAATTCTCGTCACATAATTTGTTTTCTTTTTTTGAGATGTAAGAGAATCATATAATTTCAATAATCTAAGGGATAATTTAATTTTATCAATTTTAATTTTAGATTCACCCTTTATGCAGTCTTAAAGTACGTACAAAATGAAATAATTTTCACATCTCCATATATACCTATCTATATTATATGTATATAAATGAAAGAACTATATATAATATAATATAGAACTTTTCAATAATAAATTATTTATTTTTTATATATAATATACATAAAAGGAATGATATTTTCCAAGTAGAAGAAGAACAAAAACAACTCAAATAAAAAAAAAAAAAAATTATGAGAAAAATATTTGCCACCAATTTTAAAAACCGTTGTTATCGTAAATTTAACAGTTTAATGTAACAAATAAGGAAAGTTTTTCAAACTCATAAGTTAAAATTTCTTTACCTGTGTGCTATATTTATATATATATATATATATAATAATATCATTGTTCTTTCTGTACGTTGATTATAAATGGAATAAATTCTGTATATATATATATAGTAATCTATATATATATTATATTGTAAAATGGATATGTATATAGATACAGTTCATATTATTATGTAAAGAAAAATTATCCATTGGAATTTATATATCTCTTGTATATATAGTATATTCCATTGGATATACTGTGATTATCTAAAATTCTCATGCATATCCATATAAAATATATATAGTAGTACATTCACATACAGGGTAAAATGTCAAATTATAATATATATATAAAAGTGTATATATATTTATAGATATATATATATATATAGCCATATTCTATCTATATTTTTTATATATTATACATTCAGTCGGATCTATATATACATTTTTGAAAATATATAATAATCGTTGATCGTGTAATCAAGTCAAGTGAAACTTTATCTATATATATATATGTTTGTATAATAATATATATATAAGAAAACTTGCAGGTGATTTTTCACTATATCCTCTATATATATATATTATATTCATGCGGATGGTAATGTGACAAATTAAATAAACTTTTTTTTTCTGTTTTTTTTTTTTTCTATTTTTATTATTTTTGCATTCTTCTTCACCGAACGATGCACGATATATTTATATTCATATTCTAATAAATTAGCATTGTGGTATAAAAAAGTTTTGTGTTCAGAGTTTTATTTTTGTTACACTTACAGAAATAGTCAGAAGTAAAATGTAAATAAATTTTCTTTATAATGTTACCTGTGTAATTTTTTTTTTCTCTATATATCCATAATATGTTTTCATGTTCAATCGTATAATATTATGTGCCGCGAACAACTTATGTAAAGAAAAAATAAAATAAAATAAAATAAAACTTATTAACTTTATATGAAATTGTTATTACGTTCTAATACAATTTTTTATATAATAATATTGAAAAGTCTTTAAAGTTCTCACAACATTTTCATTTTTTCCTTCTTCATAATTTAATCTTATGCTCCTCACATGGGAATTTATTGTAATGTACATGTTATAATGTAATATACATATCTATATCTAGCTAGATATATAGTTTCTGTTCTATATATATTTGTTGAATGTGTGAAATATAAAATTTCATCCATCCTTTATTTAGACACTTTAATAAAAAATATTTTTTATTTTTTAATAATGTTTTTCTATAGTAATATAATAAATGTGAAAACTTTTGGTGAACATTTGGCATTGATATTTAGGTATCAAATTATTGGAATACAAATTCGGACAATCCCCCTTTTCAGCAAATACATATTATAACATTGTTCGTCAATTTGTTTACGTAGGATTTCACTTTCATATTGCTATCGATTTACTGAAATTTGAAATTTGAAGAATCCGTTATTTATAGAATTTTCTATCACCAGAATAAATTTAACTATTATATGGTAAATATTTTTGCTATGTAATTCATTTTACGTACAGTCGTATTTTGAGATCGATTGTACGTTGTGAAATATTTGTACAACTGTCATGAAGAAATGCTCGGTATAATGTAGATAATTTATATATACATTATAATATAATGAACGAACTCGTTTCAAGACAATTTTGTAATATTAATATTTTCTTTATAATGAATTTTAAATATATACAAATAGAATTTATATCTATTTCAATGACCAACGTTTGTTGTAAAATTAATGTCATTAACTTTTAATTTTTATATATGTACACGTGAATAAGTTATGATTAAAAGCCCCATCTATATACATCGTATACAATAATTATACAATATTTTATTTATAATAACACAATTATAAAATATCAATTAAATATTTATTAAAATTGTTGTTAAAAGCAAACTCTTCAAAAATAAAAAAAAAAATTACATTTTAGAATAAACTGTTATATAATTTAATTTATATTAAAGGTACTCATAAATAAAAGGTATGAATTGTCTCCATTGTTTAACGTTACTATAGTATATAAAAATATATTGGAAGGTATTATAACATTCAAAAGAAATATCGAGTATAATCATTTACATATATATAGGTATGTATAGCGGATAGCTGCTGGTATATTCTCATATATTACATAGTTTCATTTATAGATAACAAAACAAAAAATAATTTTAAAATAAATTTTCTTTTAACGCTTCACCATATTATAGAATGTTTAGTTATCAAAAATAAACAGGATGTTATTACTGATATTGCACTATGTAATATTTTTTTTTAATTCCATGATATATAGATTTTATTTATATTAAAAATGAATGAAGAATTGAGTTTAATGATTCATAATTTGAAAATTTTGAACCAAATGATTATTGTTTTACGACGTAAAATACGAAATAACGACAAATAACTAGTTTTTTGACCTCATCATACTTTTCAAAAACAATATAGCAATTATATATGATATAGTTTGGTTGAACAAAGAAATTTTTAAACTTAATTCAATTTAATATACGTGCTGTGTCTGTATACACACAATGTTTATATATGCAAGGAAGAATATAAACTTTCTTATATATTCATATACAATTTTATATACGTACATATATATATATATATTTATATATTATACATTTTCCTTTAATAAAATCATATAAATGGATGCGGTGCGGTATGAATATGGTGAAAATATACACACTAAAGAAATATTCAAACAAACGAAAGAATAAACAAACAAAAAAAAAAAGTACCTAACGAATCATTTATAACCTACCTGTCTAAACGTCCCATTTTATTATCTTTTGTTGTAAATTTTCTTATGGTAACCTTTCTAAATTGAATTAAATATTAATGTATTTTGGGTTGGGTGTTGCACATAAAATAAATTTATGGAAATTATATCTATACCTATATATAGGTATTGTATATTTCTATGGTTAAAACATTTATATATTATATTGAGAAGAAACCAAATGGTTAATTTTAAAAGCTTAACAAGAAACGTATATGTGTATATATTGTATAAATATATATATATACTTAACATATATTTTTGCTATATGTTAGATATTGCATTGTATATATTTATATGTATAGATATAGATAGATGGATGGATAAATGCATTTGTAAATAATATTATGTGCATATGTTAAGAATATGTAACAAATGTATATTTTGTGTGACAAGTTAAAATTTTGCTTATTATAGCAATATACATTGAATAGTATATTGTATATGGTGCGGTATTTTTTGCTGTTAAAATTGTCATTGTTAAATGTTCATAAAACCTTAATTTCAAATATAACTCCATATATATATATTTGTTCATTTATATATATATATATAATGATTATTTATTCACATTGTATTTTGTATGTCAACGATTCATGTATTGATTTTATACATATGTATATATAATATACGTATAAAACTAGAAAATATCATATTTTATATATTTAAAAGAGCTATAAAATTCCAAATCATTAAACATAAACATATATGGGTTTCTTTATTTGCTTATGTACTTTATATGGGTAAACTAAATGAAAATGTATTTTGAACTATAACATTTTTATTTCTTCAAAATAAAAAAAAAAAAAAATTATAAAAGAAAATCATGGTATAAATTCTGTTGTAAATGTCATCGTCGTCTTTATGGTTATTTTGAAGGAGATGTGATAATTTAGATTCTCATATATAAAATTATTTTTTTTTGGGAAAATTTAATTTTTTTAAAAAAAATATAAACATTAAAATGTTAAAGCCCATTTTTGCTACTTTAAAAACAAATACTCCCTTCTTTTTGAGTCCCAAAAACCAAAATATTCATAACATTTCCAAAGGGTCAATTCGCATCAAGTAATTTTTCAACAGAATACCTTTCCATATTGAGGTTTACTGTGTTAGGGTGAGGTTGTATATGATTTATCCTATTCAGTGAATAGTATTCACCTATAGCTTAAAATCATTTCAGGTTTTCTTTTACTTAAAAAAAAATATCGCACAATAAAATGGCATCAAAAATGCAAAGCGATGTAATTTTATTTTTGTTGTTTAAATAAAAAAACGAAAGAAAAAACTTTAATGTATCCGCATATATTAGAATTTTATTATATATTATGCATTTTGTGTGTGTTAAAATGAATAAGCATAAAAAAAATAAAAATAGAATATATATATATAAATATCACAAATTAAATTTTTTTACTGTTTCATTCGTGTCTTTTTTTGGGTTTTATGAACTTTGTTTTGAAGAGTGTCCCAGCAGTAATAATATATTGATAAATTGAAATTCTTTTGTGCATATATATATAATTGAAGATAAAAATGTACATTTCAGAATTAATTAAATGTATATTGCTTCAAATTATAAAAATTGTTGGAACCGCAGCTACATTGTAAAATAAAAAAAAAAGATTTAAAACGTCTGCTTACATAAAGCTTTCTTGCAGACAAGGGTGTCAAACTTATGTCCATCATAACCGATATATTTATCAAAAAATTTCGAATACAATTTATATTTATTCTGATCAACCTGTAAATTATATGCAAATTCAACAATATCCGCGAAATGTGATGACATGAATGAAATCGGTAAAGTATCACTTAAAAAAAATATTACTTACGGCTAAATTTTCCTTTAACTGCTATATCATTTTTTTTTGTACATATATATGTATATATAGCTAATAAAGATTACAATATTTTATTCTTTTGTTCCACACAAAATGCTTTTAAGTATCTTCTTTATGTATGGTATTCCATTTTTTTTGAATTTTAATATAATATACAACAATACATATTTAAGGAGCATTGGGATAAAGGTCATTTCATAAAGTTACGTTTAAATGTTTATATATTTATATTTTAAGGATGTCATCATATATCATCGTATATTTTGATTGTTTCTTTGAGAAAAACTGATATAGTATAAATTTAGTTAAGAAAAAACAATAAATTTCATATTATATTTATAATAAAAATTTAATGTAATTTCAATATAGTTAAAATTCAAAAAATTCAAACTTTATTTGAAATATTTGTTCATATATAAATAAAGTTCTTAATTTAATATTTTCATCATCGTTCGAACATATTCTTTTCTTTTTTTTTTTTTAAAGAAAAACATTCTAATGGTAAAATCTAATAATGAAAACTAATAAAATCTAATAAAAAACTACAAATTGAACGAACTGAGAGTGTATGTAGGTAAATTTTGCTTTTATTAACTATATATATGTATGTATAAATGTTTCTCAAATAAATAAATTGTCTATAAATAAAATTATTCAATTATACAACTTTTTCACCTGTTGTGAATATAAATTGGAAGTGTTTATTTATTTTTTTGTCTATATATGCATGCACATACTATATAGAATTTATTCTGTGCATTAAGTGTGTTGTATTGTATGGCATGAATATTTTATAAAACAAATAATGTTAAATAAAAAAAAATATGTGAATATGAAACAAAACTTTCGCGATCTCTATATATATGTATTAAATTATTGTATTATATTTTGAGTGTTTATTTTTTAAACAAATCAACCTTTAATTTAATGTTTGTAAATTTGGCAAAAAATTTTGATTGTTATACTTAATTTTCATACAGACTAAATAAGGATAATATCGAATTTTAAAGAACTTTGTTATGTTTTGCATAATTTTTGTATCTATATGTACAAAATAATGCGAGGATTATTATTGAACATTAAATTTTAGTTATAGCGCGTTTTTATTTATGTTTAATAACTCGTACTATACTGTCTGTGCACATTTAAATTTTGTAATGTTTTCATTGAATTTATTGTAAAATTATTATTTATTTGTATATTAGCAATATTACATATGATTATAAACTCTGCGTATATATATTCATATACCATACATCATTTAAAACGTATATATTTGTATCTTTTTTTCAAATTTATATCAACAGGGTGGATCTGGATATGTGTCATCAAACAAAGGAATATGATTCAAATTGTGATTACAGAAATTAAGGAAACATTTATTATATTGAATGAAATTAGAAATGCATGTATTTGAAATTTTTTTTAGTAAATTTGTCGAATCTTGAACGTAATATTTGTATTTGTATTTGTAGTAATGTACTCAACCATCCCGTTCCGTATATTGAATTTATGAAATGCATGAACAAATGTTTATGTAATAATTTAGAGTAAATATATGTGTATATATATAGAGCGATATATATAGATAGAATTTTGGGTATATATTCGCAAAAACAGAAATAACAAGTAAATGAAAATTATTTGAACAAAAAGTTTTTTGAAGTGGTAAAACTAATAATCCGAGTTCATATATAGAATAATAATAATAATATATGATATAGACATAAAATATATATATACAAACAAAATATATATCATATATGAATAAATTTTGATTATTTTAACTATTCGTGTGTATGTACTTATATAATATATATATATATATCGTGAAAATTTATATTTATAAAATATATTCTACTATTCTACCAGTTTCAAAAATGTATTTATTTTATTTTATTACTTTAATATATATACATATATGTATATAGAGAATATTATAGATGAATACAAAATTACAATGAAATATATATTCATATATATATATATATATGCTTTATATAGACAAATGCAAAGAGATTCAAAATGTATTGCAATACGAATTTTATATAAATATATTTTAACAAAACAATATATATTAAATGTTACCAAAATTTACAGAAATTTCTAAATATTTCGAATGTTCTATTTGTATATGTGCAGTATAACAACTATTTCAAAATAGAAATGGGGGGTAATTGTTTTAATGGCATATATATAGATGCTAACAAATTTCATATAAAATTTAAATGATATATATATATATACGAATGGTATATAAGTTTAACTAGATATATTTTTTTTATTTATTATTGGTTAACATTACGGAAATTTTAAACTAAATCACTATATTGTATTATATATAATATATGTTTATTTTATATATAGCAACACAAATAATAATAAATGGAATTTTTTCTTTTGTTTTTTTCATTCATTTGTTTTAAGGTTTAAATAATATTAGAAACCACAGTAAAGAATAAATAATATAATTTAAATTTAATCTCAAATTTATTTAAACAATTTGGTAAATATTAAAATTTTATTTAAACCATTTTTATATAAATGAATTATTTTTATCGAAGGTAAATTATACAAAATTATTGCGAATTATAAATTTGTTTTTTTCTTTCTTAATGGATTTTAGAGAACTATTACATATACTAATATACCATTATACATTTCATATATATTAAACAATTGTTAACTTTACAATGATGTTGAAGGTTTAATGAATTCATTGATTTATTACACATTATTTTTTAAATATTACAATATTTATAAAAAATAAAAAACAAAAATTCTATGTTTTACATATAAATATAGTTTGTGATAAAAATAAAATCTTATGTATATATGTTACATATATCGTATCTGTCTGTATAATAAAGCATTAAATAAACAAAAATGAATTTAAAAGATGCAAAACGTTTTTTATATGTATATGTACTTTTATTTTTACTATATAAAATTAAAAAACTTTTTCCATCAAATTAAAATGTAACTCTATATATCGCAGGTATATATAATGATAATACCTGTATCAACTCTTTGTGTATATACCTATTTAATATAAATATATATATTTGTGTATATATATATGTATAGATAGAAGATAGATATTATAACAAAAAAAAAAAAAAAGGTAGATGCTCATTTTCAATTTTCATGAAAAGTTTCATATATTTACATATATAATTTAAAATATTGAATATTCCCTGACAACATTCCCTGCGGCATTGCAAAATGTTTTAAGACGTGATTTGATTCTTGTGATAAGGCTTTGATTGATTTTTTGTATACTTATGATACCCCTTTAGTCCATCGCGATACGCTTTCTATTCTACTGTATTCCTATAAGATTTCTGCTGCTAATTTAATATTTAATTTTTCGTTATCGATTTTGTGATAAAATTTACCTTTTATTGAATATTCAATAGGGTTGCCTTTGTATGATTCATTTTGGATAATCGTATACAGAATTGGTTTTAAAATGTTGACCGGGTATATTTGTATTTATATACATATATAGTTTATATGTAAATAACTAATAAAAGTTTTTTTTTTTGCTTTGTTATATCAATAAAAACTTTTCATAACAAATATTAACATACTGATTGATACTAACATTTATATATAGATGTATAATATAGCCATTACAATTATTACTTCAAAACTGTTATTTAAAGAAAAAAAAGTACTCCTTATATACGGATACAAGAAATTTGTAGAAAAAATGCTTATATATTTTGTTTCAAGTATATATATAATGAAAATTCATTATTTGTTAAATTGTACTATATAGATGAATAAATATAATTGTTTTTTTGTAGTAAAAGTAAATAAAAATGAATTATTTTTATAGAAATACTTATAAAGAGAATTTTTTTAAAAGAATATATTTTCTTAAATGTTTTATAAAAATTTTTTCAAATCATTAAACAGCATAAATATGATTACATTAAAGAATAATTCTCAATGATTTGATACTTGACAAAATTTTATCAAAATTATTAAATTTAAATAATCGATATATACATATATACAAATTTTTCGTATTTTAAATTATTCAAAAAAAATAATTGTATATGTTTATAAAAAAATGCTTATATAATTTGCTTTCATCTAACCAATTTAAAATCAAAAAAAAATATGGTTTATATAACTACAAAACATAAAGGTGTCCTAAATATGCATATACATAATAATGAATTATAAATCATTCATACATATATATAAAGGAATAGATGTTGTATAAGATATAAACAGCACGCAGGATATCATTAAATAAATGTGTATTCATTAATTTAAATAACGCATACTTTTAGTAATAAAATTTATTCATTCATCTATGCAATAACATTTTTATTATCATATTATATAAATTTTTTCTATATATTATATTACATAGTCGATGAAATCAGAAATGGATAAAAGAAATTGCATTCAAACATATATTACCAAACCATATTATTATTATTATTATTTTATATACATATATACGAAATATGGGGGGTAATTTGAAAACTTATAAACTCATAGTGTATATTTTGTGTTATGTATAGATATACATAACACAAAATATATATAAAAAAAAATTATGCAGTTAGACACATTCTTTTAATTTTGTCACGTTATATTATTTTTTTCTATTATTATTATTATTATAGTTACGTGTGCATTTACCTATATAAATATTATTGAAAAATTTTCATTTACTTTCTTTTCTCTCTTTATAAAAATACGTTTTTAAAAGTATCTGCAAATATATTCCATAACTATATGTATATACAATATAAATACATAATTTATTTCCAAATGAAAATGTTACGAATGTATTATTTGTATAAAAAAGGATATATAGAAGGTATATATATAAAAAGGAAATTCGAGTGTTAAATTCGATGAAATAAATGAATATATAACAAACAATTTATGAATGCGTTTGATGTAAATATATATGGAAATCAAAAATTCCTTTTGCAAAAGCACTTAACTGATTGAAATATTGTATATTTATATATATATATACTTTATAGCCTTATTTATATATATATACGAATATATATATATAATGAAATATTAAATTTAACTTTCAAACATAATATTGCAATAAAATAACAAAAATTGATTTCCGTTTCCTTATATAGCATCATATATGTATTATATGTGTCATTTGGTTTATGTTAAAATGTATATACATATACTGTTTTAATATGTAAGTATAATATATATATATGCTTTATGAATATTTAATAGTGTATAACAAACGAAATAAAAATGTTAAATCATTAAATATTTGTTAATATACCATTTAAATATTTATAGGATATTTGTATTATAGTGTTTTATAAATGTTTTTAAATATATATATAGGAAAATAAATTAGAAAATTATTTATTATAGTATAGAGGAATTTTCTATAATTATTTAAATTAAAAATTTATAATTACAATAAAAATTTAATATTATATTATCTATTTCAAATACAAAGTTAGCTACCGAAATCTTTAAGATCACCCCCTTAAAACATTATTTGGTTGATTAGATTAAATTGATTTAATGCATTGATGTCATTTTTGAATATAGATAACCAACAAAGAATATAACATGAAATAATATGACTACATATAAATGAAATATTTATTTACACTATATATTGATTTGAAAAAAAATTATGAATATTTGTTAACCCACACCAAAAAAAAAAATATCAATGATGAACTAAAATAGGACAAATATTTGCGGTTAAAATTGTTTACATTTATAAAATATTTAAAGAAAAACAAAAAATAAAGAAATATTTTGTATAAAATGTTCAGAAATATGAATGTTTGCAATGAGTTATATTTTTTGTTTTTTATTTATGTATAAACAGTTTTTCTTTATACGATAGAGATATGTATATAAAATGTTTCTTTGAAAAAACGAAAAAGATAAAAACCCCAAAATATTTACTGAAAAATACATAAAAAGAAAAAAAAAATGAATGAAAATCATTTAATTTTTATTAATTTTCATGTAACCCATATTTTTCATTTATCTTTATTTTTCCAAATTTTCTTTATGAAATTTAATTTTTGTAATGTATCGTATAATATATCAATAGATTTTTGTAATATATGCAATTGAAATAGCTTTTATGTATATATATATTCCATTATATTATACTGCATTATATATATATATATATAGATTCCGCATTTACAATTCGTGAACCTTAAATCTTTTTTGGTATAAAATGTGTATATGCAATATAAAACATGTATATAAAAGATTGTATACACCATATTTATATATCGACAGATCACATATTCAACATTCAATGAATGCAAAAAATTTGCTCTCTTTTTTTTTTTGTAATGGCAACTTATTTTTTACATATATGTACGTATATATTTAACCTTTATTCAATCTTTATGTATTTATTGTATATATATATATATATATATTTCAATATACAATGTGGTATAAAAAATGAGTAAAAATTATACATGTAAATCGAAAGAAATCAATCTAATTTTAGTAAAATAAAATGTATAAAAGGATATGTATTACATAATAATACTATATGTATTTACAATACCTATGAATATGAATATCGTATTATATATATATATGGGAAATGTATAAGTATATACACTTTCGTATTCGCAGGATACTATTCATATATAAGATTCAATATGATAGAAGTTTCGTTTCCTTTAATATGCATACATATATTAGGGAAAATGAACGATGTATATCACGGATAATGGAATATATTTTTAGAATTTTAAATCCCAATGAAATATATATATAGAAATTTTGTAATACAAATAATTTGTATATGATGATGAAGGATTATTCGAAAATTATATATTGGTACATATAATAAATATTATTTATTTTAATATCTGAATGTGTATTTGCCAAAGGTTTGTTTTCTATATTTACTATCACAATAATGATATAATGTAAATATTCTTTTATGTAAAATTTAATTAATAAATTTAAAATAATTCCAAAAACTTATTGTAGTTTATGAGCTATTTTATTTGCTAAATTGAAGGTAAATATTGAATAATATGCATAATGGGAGAATAAATATATAAGGAAAATTTATGGATATATGAAGTGTGTGCATATGATGTAAATAATCATCTTTGTTTATAAAATACAAATATACATTTTTATGATTTGAAAAAAACAATTTCAAAATAATATTATTATTTCAATTTTATTGTCAAATACTTTGTATATTTATATATATGATATAAGTTATCTTAATAAATTACAAATAAATCAATGAAATAAATCAGTTAATTTTGTTAACATCCGCGTGCTTACTCTCTTCATATATATATATTTGTATAAGATAAGCAGGCAGATAACATATGTGCGGAAAAAGTGTCAATATTTATATATATGACATGCCATTAATATAATATACTATGTCGCTCGCTTCTTTCCTTTAAAATATGGTATATATATAACATAAATTTAATATTATTAGAAAATGTGTTTGTTTGTTATTTGTTTGCCGATTTTTTTCATTCAATTCCATTTTTTTTTTTGTTATAACAAATTTTTCTTTTTTAAATATTTTCCATATACAAATTATATACGTATATATAGAGATAGATATATACACTCATATATATAGATGAAATAATAAATCTTTGGTATATAAAAATAAATTGAATTTAATACAAAAATGTCTTTACTTTTAAAGTACATATTTTATACTTTTTTTTTTTTTTTTTATTTTTACTGGCAAAGTATATAATAAGTATATAGATTTTCGAAATATACCTTTGTGTATGATACATATATATATGAATATCCTTGCTGTGAGTGTGCTTTTACTTTTAAAATGCTTATACAATTTTTACTTTAAGTTATGTTTCTGCTGCTGCTGCTGTTGTTGTTGTTGTTGTTGTTGTTTTGTTGATATTCAAGTTGTTATTACTTTTTTCATTTTTTATACAACATTCACATATTTTATATGTATGTATTACATATAACTATATAAACTTTTTTTTAATACATTACTTTTATACTTACTTTACATGATGGTTTTTAAATGAATATATCATTTGTAATGCATATTTGAGATATAATAAAATAAAGGAATAAAGAAATTTCTTAATCATAAAAAAACAAACTGGGAATCTTCATATATAAAATGAAATTCAGACCAGCATATGCCGAAAAATTTTGAAATTCTCTTATAAATTCATCTGTTGGAAAAAGGCCTGGTAAAAACATCTTGTATTTTAGTATTTGACATGTATACTATACACATACACACTACATATTGGTAAAGTAATCCAAGCGATATTTTAAATTTCAATCCTCTTGAGAATAACAACATATATATATATAGAGAAAGTTTCTGTTAAAAGTTTTTCTGGGTTATTTGAAAACTTAATGGATAAATTCACGTGATCTGCTGAAAAATATAAAATTCGTATAATAGGAATATATATTCGAGTACATTTACAAAAAGGAGTATAAAATAGAAAACTATATATAGAAAGTGATAGATTTTATGTATCATATATATACAAAGATTATTTGTTTGTATATGTTGTATATATATTGCTGATATATATAACCATATACATAAATGACATAACATATGTATATGGGTATTATTTACAATATATATTTGATACTTGTTTAAATAAAAGTGATTTTTACAATGATTTTTAGGTGGATTTATTTGAGAAAAATGTGACACTTTTTGATCACAAAACATCAAATAATTAAATTATTTAAAGATTATGATCCTTTCGGGGAGTTTCCAATATCAATTGTATGGTACGGTTTTCACAAAAGAGTTATATACAGACAATATTTTGTGATAAGCTTATAAATGCAAATTATAGATTGCTTTAAAATCCTTCCTTGTAAATGATTGAGATCGTTTTAAAATCTAATTTAGAATATATAATCACAATTAGATCATTTATTTTTAATTTATTTTTATGTATATATTAAAAAAACCTATTTAAAGATATAATTTGTTTCCTTATAAATTGTAATTATTTCCAATTTCTTTTACCACAATCTTCAAAAAAAAAAAATAAATAAATATATATACGCTCTAATATAGACTGTTATAGTTAAATTTACCATAGATATCTTTAGGTTATATTTAAACTAATTGAATGGATATATTTAAAAATTAAAAACAAAAAAACACAACCATATTCCATATATATATATATATACAAATAATAAGTATATATAAAATATGTGTATAAACAAATTATTTTATGATGTATAAAATAATAATATATATTTTTATGTATTTGCACATTAATTTTAATACTGCCCGCACCAAATTAACACAAATACAAAAAGCATATATTCTTATTCATATATTTAAAGAAAACATTAAAAATTTTTACAGAAATTATGTTTTTTTTTATTATATATATATACCTATACCCAAAAATAAACATAAAATACAATGAAAACAAAAAAAAATTCATAATATAATAATATAATTTTCTTGTTCACACAACAATATCATGTAGATTTTATAGATTAATTTATTTTTTATTTTATTTTTTTGGCATTCACTTTTTACATGTGTATATATTTAATTTTTTTAAATATACAAAATTATAATACAAGATTAAAGTGAAATATTCAAAATATATGCTTAAAAATAAATATAGATATTTTTTTTTTATTTACCGCGGGGTAAATTATTACTTGAAATCTTCATTATTAACTTCAGGCCCATGTATATATAACGATAAAGTTTTAGAAACGATTGGGAATTTAATTTTCTCGAATATTTAGAAATATTCTGATTAAGTTTAAGTTTTGAACGAACGAAGTGAACGAATTAATTGAAAAATGGAAATCAAAAGCATGTCAAATATAATTTAAAAAAAACATCATATTGTATCTGTGTGAACGTTTATATAAATATCAATAATAATAATATTTAGTAAAAGAAAAAAAATTAATATATCCAAAACCACTCTGTAGGTTTTCTCTCTATTTATATACATACATACATATATATACAACTAAATATAAATTATAAATGCAATGTACTTTAAATCTTCATGTAATGTTGAGAACTTTATTTAAAAAAGAAAAAAAAAAAGATGAGCTTTTTTCTGCATGTTTTATCATATTATATACATATATATTTATTATCTATGGATGAATGTATATAGAAAATAAACGCAGCTATATAAGAAATATATGTATATATAGAAAATTTAAAATGAAGATAATAAAATTTCGTTCCATTTACTTTTTCTTTTTTTTGGTATAGTGTTTTACATTTTATATATATATATATAATTTAAAAATAAAATGAACAATGTTCAAGTTTAGTCATAAAAAGTAATCAATATTTTGTTTGTATTTTATTTTTTTTTGTTTGCCGTTGTTTTTACTTTATATATCTATGTACTGCTTTTTTTTATACATTCGACGAGATCATATTATTATATAGAGTGTAGATAGAGTTAATACAGTAGCAAAATATAGCAATAACAAAACGATATAACAAAAAAAAACGATACAAAAAAATATCTGCAAACAACCAAAATATTAACAAACAGAAAATAATACGTGCTATATATATATATATATATATATAAATGATGAAATTTTACTATACATATATATGAATTTATAAATATATTTATAAAAAGTATATTTCTTATATATGCAAAGCAGATAGTTTCATTTTCATTTTTTTTTTTTTTTGCAATTTCTATACTTTTATTTTTCATTAGACGCTTAAATAGAGGTAATGTTTTCTATTTGTGTATATTATATAAATATACTACATCCATTAGAAGTAATGTGTGTTTGCATACAATAAATTCTATAATTCTATTGTATATATATACGACCGCATATACAATCTACACTCATTCATATAGAAGTAATAATGTTTCTATATGTGCGATGTAAACAAAATCACATTGTCTAAAATATATCTAGATATATTGTAATTTTCTTTTTCTACATCATGTTATCTTGGGGGATTTCCGTGCTTCGAAATTTTGTTTTGAAAAATGTAAGCTGAAATGATCTAAATTAATTAAATGTATAAGTATGGATTTTATAAGTTAGTCTAATCAATACAATTTTCATTAGGTGAAAAACATATGGACGTTAATTATGGATAACGTTTTTTTAAATGTTAAAAATGAATTCTCTCATTTAATGTTTTGGGGTATTTAGAATCAATCGTTATCTTCTTCTTGGCCGCAAATTAGAATTAAAAATATCGCTGAAATGATTTTTATAAATTTATCAGATATATTACCGAATTCAACTATAAACATAAGGATTACTATTGCGTTAAGGTCCATAACGACAATTCAAAAAAAAGATAAAAAAGAAAAATGAAATTTTTCCTCCTTGAATTTTCACAACAAATCCCACTAATATGCACCGGGTATATCGCTTGCATTCATATATAGAATAAATACATCTATATATATAGAGTGTAAATAGAATTGTTGATGTTCATATCAACACATCCCATATAATAAAAATAAAGTGTATTATGTATATATAAATATGTAAAGTTAATGTGAAATATATATATATATATAGTGTTAAGTTTCATACTCGCATATATCCTCATATATATGTAATATAAAATTTTATCTAGAAAAATGATTCGTTTATAAAAATGCATTACTCAATTTATTATTTTTGTTGTAGATTTTTTTAATTTTTTTTTAAATGAAAAATAAATAGATTATTACATTATTATTTATTATAGTGTTTTGTATAAATATTTGTTTGGTAATTTGTATATACACAGTATATAGAATAAATAAATAAATGCATGTATATGGATAAATTAAACAAAATTTAATGGATATAGTGAGATAAAATAATATTTATTAAAAATGTATATAAAGTGCGATTTATTATCTTCATATATTTATATATGAATTCTATTTGGTATTCCAATTTATATGGTAAATGCAATGATGTATATAAATAATGATTTTAGAAAAGATAGAATGATCTTCATAATTTTTTTTATATTAAGAATTACCTATTTATTAATTTTTATTAACTTTTAAAAATATTCAATAAACAGTTTCGTTTATAACATTCGCAACCATTCAAATGCGACATATAAAATAATATATAAAGTATACGTAAACATTCAATCGATTATTGTTGATATTCCATATAAATCGAATTGGATGATATTCATATATATATTATATGAATATAACATTAACTTTTCAAATAATATCCTTAATCTTGTTTTTTTATTTTTTACTTTTTCTGTTGTAATATATTAAAATATAAATTTTTCTTAATAGTATCAACATATATAAAATGACTATATATATGTATATATGTTTTTTAATTTATTTATAAGAAATAAAATGAATGTGTTTTTCATCTATGTATAAAATTTTATGTATATGGATGTATATGGATACTTATACTTATATATGATTTTTATGTAAAAAATAAATAGAATAAATAGAAAAATAAATTGTATGTTCATTTTATTTTTTGAAAAATATTTTATGACATACAAAAGAAATTCGGACAGCCCTTTTTCAAGCATTATATATAGATATATATAGACATTACGATTACATGCAGGGCTATTAAGAATGATATATATACATATATATATATAGATAGGTTTCTGTACCATATATATTTATAAACGAATAAATATTTATTGAAACGTTTTAAAAAACATTTTCTATATATATATATACATAAAAGTTAAACTGTATATAATACAAAATACATAGACATTTGAATGAAGGTATATTATATACATATTTTATATTATACACTGGGTACGTATAAATATTTGTATACATTTAGTTAAGCATGTACATTATATGTATACAGATATAAATATATAGGAATATGTGCTCAATAATATAAAGTCCCAGAATACTAAAAACACATAGTTCATGAATATGCTGGAACTGGAAATTTATTCTATATTTTTATAATATAAATGTAATTGTTGTTTTCGATAAATTTTATTATATTTTTCAAGATACAAAGGATTAGTATATATGTAAAAGAATTAATTCATAAATATTCTATTTTATACCAAAGAAATTAATCAAAATTATCATTTCTATATCTAAAAGTTCATTTTGCAATCACAAATGTTTATTATTATTGAATGTTTCCATACATTTTTATTTAAATTTATTTGATATAATTTAAAATGAATATAAAACTTAGCAATAACGAATTAAAATTACCTTTTGATTAAATACTATTGATTCGAATTTAAGCCGTAAAATATTTAACAATTTTCTCATTTGACGGAGGCAGTTTATGTATAGGTTTAGTGTGAATACACCTCATTAAAGTATAATTTTGTTTATTTCTTTCAAAGATATGAAATCGTAATCCCTTTAAATTGTTTATTGGGATTATTATATTGAATATATAAAAAAATGTTGTAACATTTAAAAAAATAAAACCATATATATGTATATATTTATTTATTGCATATGTACATATGCGACATATTTTATAATATTAAAGAGTTTTGCAATAATAATAATAATAATAACAACTATAATAAATAAAGCAAATTGTATATTTAATTTTTTATATAGTATTTTTTAAAGAATTGTGTTTTTTTATTTGAAAAATTACATGTAATAATATTTATTATTGTTCAAATGTATATACATATTACAAAGTTAAACAAAAAAAAATGTCTTTGGGAGCTGAAATTTTGTTTTCTTTATTGGCAATTAATAAAATCTATATTAGTATTGCCTTGATTGATATTTCGTTATATGTCTAACGCAATGAAATTTATACTTTAGTTTTAAATTTACAAATATAAAATTAGAATTCATCCACTGAAATTTAGCTGTAAGAATCTTCTTAAATTAAAAACATTTTCCATTAAAAGTAATTAGAATAAAAGTAATGTATTCTTTAACAATTATAATTATCAACTACAGTTTGACAAAAATACGTTAGCTAATAGTTTCCTGTATATGAAAATTACTTAAATTATCCTTAGACAAAATATTATATTTTTAAATATACCTTATAGGTATATAATATATATTAATCGCACTATACATATAGAATTAAAAGTAGAATAAAGTAAAATATCTACCTCGGTGAGTACAAACATAAAATATATTGTATTATAATAATTCATACATAAATGTTATAATGATAAATATATACAATATATGTATATTATTTTACAATACCTTTATATTACATATATATCTTTGCCAAATATATATATAGATTTCCATTTATATATAGGTATATTTTTGTATTGTTTTGTATATAACATATCCACAATATATATAATCATTATTATCACTTTTAGATATTCTATATATATATATATATATGAACAATAATCAAATATTAGTTTACAGACAAATAGTTTCTGGATTACATGTCTAATTGAATTTAACATTTAGAATTGAATTTTGTCCATATATTTTATTATATATATATTTATATTTATGTATGCGGGGGTATCTAGAATTTCATGCACAATAATATGTATATATATACGAACATATAACGGCTGACTAAGTTCTTCGTTAAGTCCTTCAGATACGTACATCCATATAAATATATATCTGTACATTTAACATATATAAACCATATATATACTTCGTATATATGTGTATATCAAATGATAAAATATACAATACGTATATATTGTTTTAGTTCTTATATATATATATATATATATATATTGTGTTTGCAAGATATATTTGATTACATATAAAATATATTTATATATGCATTACGTATATATATATATAATATTTACGTTATATTATTATATATTTCTTATGTACCATTTATATATAAACATACCCTCAATATATGCGAATGTATATATATAATATAATGATTCGAATAAAACATGGCGTAAATACATGAGTGAGTATGCATTAAGGATAAGTTATTCGTCCTGTTTTTAAATGTGTTTTGTATATATACCCATATATTATAATACATATATTATTATGTATGTATATATATGATGAAGTATGTTTCCTCACACGTATATTTATATGTATAAGTATGTATAATTTTTTATGTTAAATTGGCTTGCATCTTGCATAAAAAATCCAATTATGTAAATTATATGTTTGAAATTTTATTCCGTATAAATAAATAGGTATTATATATGTATATGTGTATTGTGTATTACAAATAATGTTGTGTTTTATATACGTACCTAAATAAATGACTATGACTACAAATAATGTATATGTATATACAAATGTATTATTTTTGTTGAATAATAAATATTTTAAAACTCTTCGTGAATTTTTTTTTTCTTACTTTCTATATGTGCTTATTTTATTACTTCTCAACTAAATTCTATTTTACATTTCGTACATCATTTTTAATGTGCAAAAAAAAAAAAAATAAAAATCAACAACAAAAAAATAAAAATTAAATTATTTTAAAAAGAAATTCATTTATTATATCATTTTTGTATATATAATTCTTTTTATACATAAGTATGTAGGTATATATATATATATAAACAACATTTCTAGAATTCAAAATCATTCATATAGAATATATTATCTATGTATATACAATATATATATACTTCATTTAATGTAATTTCAATATTTTTATTATGTGAAGACCAACTTAAATAATAGAATTATATGATTGATATATCTTGAATAATTTATATCCTTATTAAGTCCTGCGAGATATGCTCTACTGGTTCAATTGAAGATCGTATATATTATTTAAAATATATGTTTATTAGGATACCGATTGCACGTTTGAGGGCTATATATACGCATATATTATGTTTTGTTTATTGGAAAGTCGTAAATTCCAACCACGATAGGAATTCTCGGGTATTAGTATATGAATTTTTCTATATCAAACAAAAATGTCAAAACTATAAACTATATCTGTTATTATATCGCCTTACCTTAATCTATAATAAAATGTCATTTTGTCTCTTGCATTTAATATCGAAATAATTTATATAACAAAAATTTATATTATATTTATTAATTAATAATTTGATTATAATTAAAATGAATAACATTTAATATTAATTATTATTAGAATATACAAGTTTGTCAAATAAATCAAAAAAAAACAAATTTCATATATTTCTATCTTTTATCACAATTTAAGGCAATTTATTATCTGTAATAAAATGTTAATATTAACTTAATTTTATGGAAAAGTATACTCATATCATATAAGAAAATATAATATTTTTTTTTTATATTATATAGCAGAGATAAATATAATATTCATTTCAATATAACTGTCAAGAGCTCAAAATAACAATCATATAATCATCAAATACATATTAAGAGACATATAACAAAAAAATAAATGTGATCCCATCGTATATATTGTATATGGAATATGTATATATATATTTAATATTTTTTTCTTTTTCTCATATCAAAATATAATATATAGTAATGATAATAATAATCATAGTAATAATAACAATAATAATAATAATAATAATCTGTTAAGTGTTCTTAAACTATATATATGTTTGGTATATATAAGGAATATATAACTTTTTTTTTATACATATACTATATAGGTATTTATATATTTGTATTTGATGATTGTTGATATGTTCTTTGAGATTGTGTTTATGTTTATCCGCATATATGTACATATATAAATGCAAGAAAATCAAATCAAAATAATAAATATAATAAAACAAGTATAACATAACATATAATATAGGAATAAAATAATGTAAACACATATTGTATATATATAAAAATATATAGTTAAGTTACATATTTCCTATGGTTATTATACATAGATAAAAAAATACAATTGAATATAAATATATTATAGTAAATAGATAATATATTTATAGGTATATATAAAGGTTTAATTTCAAGCATATATAATAATAAACGATCATGGTATATATAATAAATAAATATGTGTCACAAAAGATCGTGTTCTAGATGTTATTATTTTAAGATCGTTACGAAATTTCTTCCGTTTTCAGAAATGTTTGCAATAAATTTTAATGAAAATGCTATGGACTTGTTAAATTCTATGATGAATATATTTCAATTTTATCAAATTTTAATGATGTTAAATTGACTGAAATATTACAAGAAACTCTTTGAGATCATATATACTAATACGAACAAATTATTCCATAATTGTGTTACTACCTAATTTTACGGACTGTATCTGTAATATTGCAT
The DNA here is from genome assembly GCA_958336335.1 of Dilophus febrilis. NCBI lineage: Eukaryota > Metazoa > Arthropoda > Insecta > Diptera > Bibionidae > Dilophus > Dilophus febrilis. The sequence continues at coordinate 65,556,263 of OY284468.1, forward strand.
ACACATATATGTATGCACATAAAATTCAGAGTGCAGAAAATATATACATATATGCATATTGTATATCTATATAAATCTATATTCCGAACAAATGCTTTTCGTACTCGGAAATGACAGAGACATTTATTCATGAGAAATGCACGTTATATACAAAAAATATTTTACTTTACATATACGTATATCGGTATAAAAATAAATAAAAAAAAATATATAACATATATAACCTACATACAAAAAATAAAATAAAAATACACTCTATCTATACTATATATATATATGATATATATTATATATGAAAAATATGAAATAGTAAAACCATTGTCACCAAGTTCAAAATAGGGTGAAATTGGTCAACAGGAAATATGCTGTGGCATCTTTGAATAAATGTTCAGTATTTTTTTATTGTCTGCAAATTTCATATACATGCATTACATTACATATATATATATATGGGTATATGTGCATTGTGCATTCATTTCGTACGTACATATATCTAATATAATATATATTTTTATATTTGACAAGTTCTATGGTAAAAAATGAATAAACGATTTGTATATAGTCGATATATGGTTGGTATATGGTATATATAAAGAAAATGTATGTTTTTATGGAAAAATCAATAATCCCTTTGTATATAGATTAAAGTGTAAACGATGTTTTGTTAAATTCCATTTTAAGTTTAAAGGTTTTATGTTCAAATTTGGTGTGAATATCCCGGTTCTTTTGTATTTAAGAATTTGTTATTTATTTAACGACTAATTGGATAAAAATTGTCGTTGTGGATTGTCATAAATGGTTCAAAATAAATAGTTGTCAAATACATATACATTATACATTAAATTGTATATGTCAAAAACATATCTATATGTAGAAACTAGAATCATAATACCATTAACATTTCAAATTGTAATTACTTTTCTTTACAATAGCTAAAAACAATTTAAATCACGCTAACTGACCCGTGTTAGCGACCTAAAACTGATTGTGATAGTTTTCATAATCAACTCAGTTTTTTGTACAAACGGTCTTTCAATTATTTGTAAATATTATCCATTAGAATAATAAAAATTTATCAGAGTGTACACTACAGAATTTCAGTTAAATTTGTATACCTGCTTTTAAATTTAAATTATATTCAAAACAGTATTTCAATATTTTTTTATCCATTATAAATTTACCCAAAACAAACTTTATATAAAAATCTCAGTTTTATACAAAATAACATTCTATATATATATATGTTATAACACTTAAAACTTTAAAATATTTGCTATCGAAAAGTGTAATCAATCACCTTATGCAAAAAGTAAAGTAGAATAAAAAAGTATTTATATATAAATATATATATATATATATAGTTTAAAATATCAATTGATTTTTGTTATATTTATGCAAATATATAATGAATAAATAAGATTTTGAAAATTAATACACTACATCATCATCGTCATCATTAACCTCGGCGGTACGGTTTAATATCGTTACCGTATATAAATATAATAGTCACAAATGAACAACAACATCAACCAAAACAATCCATCAACAACAGAAGAAAATAAAAACTTTATATATAACAAACAACAATCATATCACTTGTTTTGACCCTTTTTCCTTCATTGTTTTTTTATTTTTTATTTTATTAACTTATAAAATACTTTAAGAAATATGTGAACAGTTCTATAACTTTATACTTATATATTGTAGATATTCATATATACCTTTTCTTTATATAGAACTATTTAATGGATACATATATCTATCTATAAATATACGTATATTTAAATCATTCGAAGCGTACAATATAATGAAAACCATGTTGGTTAAATAAACTTACAAAAATGAAAAAAAAAAATAAAATGAAAAAGAAACTCTACACATTTTATTGTTTTGTGTGATTTTCAACCCTTAAAATTTAATTTTCATTTCCGTATATATATACAATCACACCAAAATATACATATTTATACTTTAGATTTTCTTTATTGTTCTTATATACATACATATATAGATTTATTTAAATATTTAGTACAGGGTTAGTCGAAATTCCCTTATAGGGATTTGAAATTTTATTAGAAATTAAAAAAATATTATTAGTTGATAAAAAAAATTGCAGTTTATTATAAAATAAGGAATAAATAGAAGTTTTATAAAATAAGAATAGCTTTAAATCTGAACACTTTAGGTTTATTAGATACCTTGTAATATTATATAAATATTTGGTTTTTTTTTTCAACGGTGGTTACAATATAAATGAAAATTTTCAATTTTTCATTCATTTATATACATAAATAATATATTTATTCCTATAGAACATATTTCTATTTGTTTAAAATAAAAATTTACCTCTTTCTATATTGTTGTATAAAAAATACATAAATTGAAATTATATAATATTTCATTAATTATGCAATTGTATATATTGTGAAAACCAAATATATACAAAATATATAAGTATAAAATTCATTAACCTTGTATATAGACTTTATATTTTTACGAATGGTTTTCAATAAAATTCATTCACGTAATTCACATAAAATTCGATGTATAAGAATGTCTTATAATAATGTATGGAATACCACATAATTTAATCAGCGAAATATATAGAGATGCCTGGATATGGATTTTATGATGAATTAACATCATGTCTGTGATGATAAAGTAAAAAACGAGGAAATTGACTAGGAAATTTTGATTTCAACTTACATGATATGAGCCTCTTTGAATAATTACGTTTTGAGCACCTAAATCAAATATGTATATAGGTTATATTTATATAAATATATGTGATACATTTTTGTGAATAAAATCTTTCTTTATATACAATATATATAAAATTTATTTTAATACCAATTTGAAATTATTGTACAGAATTCCTGTAAAATATTATGTTAAATATATATACAATACAATATTAAAAAATAATATATAATATAATATTTTAAATAATATATTGTTATGAATTTATATATTCAGATAATATAACAACTAACCATATTTTGGCCTTTACCCAATTTTTATATTATTATATATTATATGTATATATATATTTTATTTAAAGGAAAATACATAAATTTTAATTTTCCCATAAAAAGGCATTGAAATATTTCATGGTGTTCGGTTATTATTATTATTATTACGAATATTTTTTGTGTCTATAACAAATGAATGAAAATGAAATGAAATATACAAACAAACAAAAAACGACAAGGCATAAATATAGAACAGAAAGAACATTGTATATATATATATATTGAATTGAACATATAATATAACAAACATTAATATATATCAATAATGGTATTATTTATATTGTAATATATCCCATAATATAATATAATAATGGAAAAAGCTGATTGTAATATTCATTTTAATATACACGTATAAAACTATTAAAATTATGATCCCAAAACTTTATCAAAAAAAAAAGAAATTTTTTTTTTAGTTTCAAATAATGCGAAAGCATATATTATGTAAACAAAACATTAAACATTTTATTTTGTTAGGCTTTTTTGGGTTTATCATATAGCTGCGTTCTGTTACTATATGGTATAATATCATTTTGTTATCAATATAGATAAATAGCCACAGGGATATATTTATTTAAACTATATATTTCATTTCTGACAATAGACGATGTATTACAATATTAATATATTTTAATTATTACATTTTGAAATGGCAATTTTTACGAATTCTATATCGTATAATTTTCATGCTGATTTAGATTATCAATTTAATCCCTTGTATGGGAAGAAGTGGATGGGTTGGCATGATGATACCAAAAAGAATTTTTACTGTATAAAGAAAATAGATTAAAAAATAAAATTACAACAGTTTTTCATAAATACATTATTTGTGCTTTTTTTTTTTAATTAAAATATTATCAGGTAAAATTTGGCAATTTCAACTTCTCCTCCTTCTGGATAATGTAATTTAAAGAATTATAAGTTCGTATATAATTATAGATTTTCTTGAACAATAGATTTTATAGATAAATATCGTTCAACTATTCGTGTTCGTATATATAGTTCTAGTCTAGGTATACATGATATTTATATTCATATTATTACATATATAAAATTTGTTATAAATTTACTGCCTGATTTCCTTTTTGTTATATATTTATTTACACTAAATTAAACCAAGATATTGAATATACAAATGTTCGAATTTGATTTGGTATATATCGTAATATATATTATTATCGCATATGTTTATGGATATAATATGAAGATAAAACGTAAAGGAAATTTTTCGTCTTTAACTTATTTTTTTATCATTTTATTTCTTTTCTGTATACAATCCTAGAGGTTTCAATATATTATACTATATTAATCGTATATCCTATAATACATATAGTCAATGAATATAAACATTTCAAACTTATTTAACTATATATAACTATATATCTACATATTGAATCATACGTTTCCCTCAACTCAACTCAATATTAAAATAGATTTATTTATTTATTTATTTGTACATACATATACATATATGGCATTTTATTTTCTTTTATCAATGATAACCGAAAATTTTGTGGTAAGTTTCATCTATACTAATAAATTTTACTTCTTAATAAACTTTACTACACATGTAATGGAGGTATATATCTTTTTTTTTGATCTATCTTATTCTTATCTTATATATTTACAATATATATACGCATAGATGTTTTTGTTTACATTAAGTGATTTGTCCTTTTATTGTTTTGTTTTTCTTTATTTCAGTTTAGTACAATATTTATTTTGTTGTGATATTTTTACATCAACAAAAAATATATCTTCTTCTTTTTTTTTTTTGTATACTTTAACGTTGTAAAGTTGTCATATTAATGATTTTATTCATATATACAGAACGAATGTTTATTTCTTTCTTTTTGACTTGATCTCATGGAATCGTATATATATTATCTGATCATGATGATTACAAATGTAAAATTTAGTCAATAATTAGTTGTAAATCTACGCATATACAGTAGTACATATACAAAAATACAGTTAATTATTGTAAAAGCGATTGGATTCCAATGAGATTAGAAATGGAATGAGATTGTAAATGGAAATGGGATTGTAAATGTATTTTCCAATGGTTTTTAAAAACATTTTATGATCTATATTATGTATCAGTGTACGTATACATTAATAAATATTCAATTTTTCATAAATTATAATGAATGAAATTTAACTAATGACAATTTATTTTATTTGGTTCACTTTTAGAGAATATAAATAATCATATATTATATTAGTTACATTCATTCATCAAAATAAAAGTGAATATCTCCTTTCTTTATTTTTTTTATATATACATTTGCGGTTGTTTTTTATGATTTGTATCCGTATATGTACATTTGATATTGTCGTGTTATATGATAAACAAAATTATAATGAACAACGTTAAAAGTTCAAAGGCGGGATGATAAAACAAATCAGAATATAATGTGAGGATCTGGAAGAACAATGGAATCCGTTCGTCCTTAAAATTTAAAATTAAAATGGATAAATATTGTTATCCTTTGAAAGTTGAAATAACCAAATGTTCCTAATATTTGTGGATAACCAAAAAGAAAGGATTCCATTCTGTAACGTCACTCTATTATATATATTTTTATAATGTATATCATATATATTCATTGATATATGTTAAAAAAAATTATATAACATTATTTTATTATATGCAATCGCATATATGGATTCATATATATATTATGTATATATACATATACAATATATATTTCGATAGTCATTCTTCTAATCAGATGAATCGCACCGTTTCATATGCCAAAGCAGCACCATTATATGTAATATTGTCAGTATTAAATATAAATGGAATTTGTTGAAGAATTTTGTCGCCATTGAATATTTTTCAAATCTATATATTGTATGTACTATATATATGAATACGAATACAGAATACACATGAAACTCCTTTGATTTGGATAATTTATGAAGTAAATAACACTATAGTTCACTTGCGTTTGCTTTACACACAATATATTATATTAGTTATATGATCTATAAATGGTTCTATATATTTATATACATACTATATATAAATAACACATATTTACAAAGAGAGGATAAAAAGGAAAAAAAAAGACAGGCGACAATAAAGTAAATGAATGTGATAAGAACTTTAATACATTAATACACGTCCACGAGCAATAATATAAATAAAAAAAAATTTCAAATTACGTATAAATAATTTTGATTTCGTAATGTTTATTTTATATAAAATACATCATCAACAATGTCCTTTGGATTTCATGAATATTTTTCAAAATAAATATTCTATACATACATATATAATAATTTTCATCACAATATATGAATGTTATTTAAATAATTTATAATTGAAAATAAAATAATATATATATATTGAAAAAAGGTTGAAAAAATTTTTTTAGGGGTTTTGTTTATATAATGCGATGTTTCAAAAACCATATATATATATATTATCATATATTGATGTCAAATAGCTAAAATATGGAATGAAATTCAAAAAAATATATCTTTTATTATACCTTAAAAACCATATAATACCTTTATTTCATATATAATATAATAATATATACTAACAAAATGAAAGAAAATGTTGACAGTTTTCCAATTTTCTCGAATATGTTAAAATTTCATTTATTTATTTATATATTTTTTGTTAGTAATATTATTTATATATTTTGGTTTGTTACACAAGGTCCTCAAAAAAAAAAAACAAACAGTTATATATGACTGGATGCGGTGTTTCTAAATCTAAATCTATGATATACTTTTTGTCGTTTTAGACCTCAAATTCCGAGATATGGCCTCTATATAGAAATGGGAAGTAATCTTTCGAGAAATATTGACCTGTAAAGAAAATGAAGTTATTGTATGAATTCGAATAATCATATAACAGTCCTTTTGAGAAATATACCTTGTATGTTAAGATTTCAAATGTGATTTTCATTTTCATTTTATTTTAAATAAGTTATATGGTTATATATAATATATGAAAAAAGAAATATAATACATATGACATGTGTACAAATATCAAAATAATAATAATAATATGTCTCAACGCGTATATCTCGCATACAAAATGAAAAATCTAACTATAAAAGGGATTAAATATTTTATTTTAATGTAATTTTTTGTTGTTGGTGAGGTTTTGTGTACATTTGCCATAGTAGTAGCGATTTTAATAAGTCAATAATGTGATATGTTATTATAGTCTTGATAATATTTCATATATATTAATAACAATAAGTTAATATTGTTTAATATTCTTGAATAATAAAAGTATGAAAACGTTACGATAAGTACGTTACGATAAGTACAGCTGATAGATTTTCCTAAATTTTGTTTCCATCAAAACAGGGTTTAAAGTTTGTGATAACATTTTAATATTAATATAACAACTAGAATTTAATTATCTATAATAAATTTTAAAATAATAATAATATGGAAAATAGATTATGTTAGATTGTAAATTTAAAGTATTTTATTGTATTGTATACCTAAATTCTTTCTTGATTTATATCAATGTGTATAAAGAATTTTTTTGAAAAAATAATAAATAAAATATATATAATATCCAACTTATTTTATATTCAATGTACGTTTGTTGTAGGGATTTATTTATAAGTAGATTACCTTTATATAGTTATATAATTTTTATATATACATATTCGAAACAGAATAAAATATAAATATACATATAATGATATAATATATATATATAAGAAGTAACTTGTACAGCTTTATGTAAATCTGTCTGTATTTTATCTTATACATATTTATCTATATATATAATATAGGTATATAGATTATATTGCAATACTATAAAGTCCATGTTAAACATTTTACAGAGAATGTTATATATATATATATATATATATATATTGTATAAATATAAAACATTAACATTGATTTGGACATGTTTGGCTATGCAAACATAAGTGCATTTCGTGTACATATAAATATATATGATTTATCTTGTAGCATCTTTTAAATTGCATTCGATAGAGATTTTTTTTTATTTTTTATCTTTATATATACAACATTTATATTATATTGATTTATAGACAGCCATTCAATGACTATATGTATACAATTTTTTGGTTTATTTTGTGTTTAAAGTAATTTATATTTTAATATTTGATTACACATTAAATATTGAGTTTACATATTTTACAGGTTTTTACGATTGTGTAAGAGTATTTTATTGAACATTGTTGGTTTACGCTTTAATTTATTTATGATTTAATTGATTATGCTAACTTGACAAGTATATATGATGATTTAATTTGCTATAGAAAAAATACAATGATTATAGTTATAAGAATACGTTTCAATTGGTAACGAATAATTTCTAAACATTAAAGTTATAAACAAATAATAATGAATGGGTTAGGCAAACTAGCAGTGACTATATTTTCCTTAGTCGATCAATTTATTATTTGCGAGAAAGAAGAAATGAAATTTTAGAAATAGAATACCGGATAAATAATTGATCGTATATATATTCGTTTATATTAATTTGAACATTCATCTAATTTATATATATGAACTCTTATGTAATATCACAGTAAAAGAGCAAAACATTATTCTATAAATAAAAAATTACCATGATCATATATATTTTATTAAATGTACTATTTAAATATTTGCCATATATATTTGTATATACGAAAGCTTTATCAGCAACATTATTACATTATTATATTGATTATATATATGCACACATATAAATTTATTATTTACCTTTATATACAAATATATTTCTATTTATTATCTATTACTTCATAATATATATTTATTTTTTATATAAATATTTGTTACCAATATATATTTATTGATATCCGTTTTATTGATTTTCACCTAATATAAAGGTACCAATATATATATAAATATAAAGTTACATATTTATTTATCTAAATATATGCAGATATATGCGTTTAAGCATCGTATCAATTGCATATATATAAACCATCATTGCGATATATATTTTTTATATACGGATATAGATTATGTATAAATATACAATTTATGAAGTTTGTTTAATATCCTTTAGATAATATATAAATATACATATTTTATTTGTTTAAAATTCTATTTTATTGTTATAAACATTTTATATATATATCATATTATCATTTATATGACAAATTTGAAATATAATAATAAAAAAGTTTATTGATGCATTCACGGTGTGTGCGAATATCCGAAATATACATACATTTTTATGATTTTAATTGTTTATGTTTTTGAAATTCGCTGTAATATTTAAAATGTAATAAATCTATGGCAAATAGGATATCGTACAGACAAATATTTATTTTTGACGGTTATTTTTAGTTTAATTTTAGTTGAAGGACACTCGGTATGTTCTTATATAACAAATAATAATAGAGAATTTTGTTAAGAAAATTAATCAGAACATAACAGAAACTTATATACAATTGTTTAGAAATTAACATTGAATTTCCTACCAAAATGCATTCAGAACATTTTCTTTTAGAAATAAATCGAAAATGTTCTATACAGAAATTAATACAAAATTGATTAACAATTTCCTTATAAACCATTATGCATATAATTTCCTTTGGAAAATTACACAGAATTGAGTTTAGATATATCGACCGTATAAATAACAATAAAACTTATAACTATTTTCAATATCTTTTAGTGATACTGGTCTTTGTTATTTTTTTTTACCGTGTTCATCCGATTGCAGAAAATTTCACTTATGGAATAAATTAAATATAGAAAACTTTAAAAATTACTTACATTTTCCGTTTAATTTTCGTTTATTATTAAGTTTATGTAAATAAAAAGTCTTGATTTATCCCACTTTTAAAATTATAGCATCATCACCAAATTGGATTATTATAATCTTGAATCAATTCAAAAATTAACTACATTTTCAATATCCTGTGGAATCAATTAGACTTCAATATACCGGGTTTCGTCTATAAAAGTAGAGAAAAATTTACATTTATTCAACATATTCATCTAATATTTAAATAATTTCATGAATATATTTTTTTTTATAACATTATTAATAAGTTTTTTGAATATATATGAATAAAAAAAAAGTATAAGTACATCTACATATATTTGTGTCTTTCTGTCAATATATATATATATATAGCTTTACGGAAGAAATGTATAATAAATAGTAAATATATTATACATATTGAATATAATATCAATATTTTAAAATTTCGTTTTTTTTTTGTTATTTTACATAAATGATATTCAGTATTCTTTAAATATAATACCATACATATGTATATATAGAGGACATAGATGAATTTGTTTTCAATGTTTCTAAAAAAAAGGATTTTTATCAATTTTCCATATATATTTATAAATATTACATATATAAATAGGAAAAAGAAAAACGATATACCGGAACATATACGAAAAATAAATTTGGGAACAAAAAAAAATGAAAACTGATATTATTTGCATATATTTTATAATATGTATATATCTATTTCGCAGTATTTATATATTATATAAATATACGATATATGTATATATATTTATAGAGATATAAAAGCTATATATGTGTTTTATCTAAACAAATATTTACATATATCATAAAATATTTGTATTCAATATCCTTGAATATAGATTTTTATCAGTTTTACGAAAAAAAAAATGACAAAATTCAATTTTATTTATGAAATGAAAATAATAAATAAATAATAATATTTAGTTATATATATATTATTTGTATGTATATATACAAATACAATATATTATATGATATATATATATATATATATATATATTAATTTTCTTCTTATATATATATATATATATGTTTCAATATTGAAATTGTATCAATTTCTATGTACGTTATGTATATATATATATTAAATATAGATTATGTGATTGTTTTGATATCAACGAATAGATTCATATAACTTCTTTAGAAAATATGTATTATTTTTTTAATGGATTTTTATTTTTTTTTTGGTTCACCATATAATAAATTTGTATGTTTGTGTTTAAATATTAATTTGATTTTAAAGTTGCAGAGATTTAGTATTTCTCAATTTTCAAATATTTAATGGTTAGAAAATTGAAAGAAATTTACAGTGAGTGAACCTCAATTAGTTTGATTTGGTATACATTTAATTTACATTTTTAAAATTTTTTGCCGAAAATGAACATCGCATATGTAAAATTCATATTAAATTTTAAGCACTAAATATCTCTGTTCATTAAATGGACATTTATATAAATGAAAGAATGTAATCGCAACCACCTAGTCTATTATTCCAAATTTTAAATAATAGACAACTGCGAGCACATCTTTAACATACCAAAAAAAATAACAATAAAGAAGAAAAATACAATTTAAATTTAACTTTCTTAAATTATTATGTATATAGTATATCTAAAAGAATCTATCAGCATTCGTATTCAATATATGTTTTTCTTAATATAAATATATATACAATTATTGTGAATATATATACAAATGTATTTGATACACATTCTATTAGTGTTTTTTTTTTTTTTTTGGTTGCATGCTAAATCTGAAAATTATTCTATACATAACACACAATACAATAATATAAATACAGACAGACTCATTTGAAACTTGTATTATATTGTACATATATTCATACATATATAGATACTCTTCAACAAATAATCCTCACGAGGGGATTAGTAATGAATAAATGAAACAATGTTGTTTTTTTCTCATGCGTACTTATACGTACCATTAACTATACATATATATATATATATATATTTTGAATTTGTATATATTTATTCATAATGTAATACACAAACCATATATAGATATATAATACTACATATATACCAGATACACAATGCAAAGTCTATATATATTGTATATATGCGGTTTGTCGATTTTTTTTTTATTTATAAAACAGTTTTGTTATTAAATATTTAACAGACGATTTTGAATGTAAAACACAACATATAAAAAATGTTTCATTTTAAGATATTAAAATAAAAAAAATAAGCGAAAAGAAAAAGTAAATTATATAATAATATACATTCATATTCATGTGTATATATATACTCATCATATATCTATATTTATAAACAATGAACTGTCGAAAAATATGCTTTATATCGTAATGCAAAATATTATGTTAAAGGACTATATATTATAAGTATATATTTTGGTGTATATGGACTTTATTTATTGATTTTCGAATTAATGTTCCTACAAAATTCTAAATGAAAAATCATATACAGATACATAGATTTATTTAAAAACGCATATAGTATATATATTTTTTGAACATAATATTTCATTATATAAATGAAATTGATTATATTTGAGCTTGAGTATATATTTTTAATATACAGATAAGATAAATAACAATGAAAAAAAAAGGAAAATGCAATAATGAAATATGGATATGAAACGATAAAATACATAAAATGAGAACTTACATACCAAATGTGTGAAATGTTTGTATTATCACAATTCATATTCTTTAGTTAATTCATTTATATATGCATTTGAGATTTTATATTACATCTTAAATGTATATATTATAATGCGAGAAAGACTAAAATTGTGTTTTCTGCCAAAAAATCACTGTTTTTAATTTATCAATTTATCGTAAAATCAATTTAATGAGTAATTTTCATCTATATGTTTATAAACATTCATATTTTGCAATTATTATCTATACTCTAACCAATAATCGGACATTCCAAATTTGTGAACATGTCCACACAAACAACATAATAATTAATAATTCATTTATATTTTACAATCCAGTAATAAAATTATGTAAAAAAAAAAAAATCAATTCAAAACCTAAACTTAAGCAGGTTGGAATTAATTGTATGTACGCTAAATGTTTATGTAAATTGAATTTCTTTTTTATTTTTTTAATATATGTGTATCCAAGAAAAGTAAATAATTTCTCGGAAAAAAAATTAGTTATATATACATAAATAATAATGTAAATATATTTCGCGTACAGTTTAAAATTAAATGTAAATACCTATCATATACCTATATATATATTGATATCAAGTATAGTATATATATACGATAAATGAAAACCAAAAGAATTATTTAACATTATACTTATTGAAAATAATAAAATACAAATACATATATAAATAAATTTATTATTAGTATTGCAGTGTTAACAATGTAAACAATACAATTTCGGCAAATTTTAAATAAGCTATCTCATTGGAAAAAAATATACTAAAAAAATAACCTTAAGTAGAAAAAAATATTTATACAAATAACAAAATATGTATGTATATATCTACAATTGTATTACGATTACATATATTACTATTTGCAGTAAAAAAACATTCGAATAACATTTGATGAAGAAAAAAAAATTGCTACTTTAAAATAATGTGCGGGTAAATTTCTTTTCTATAAATGTTATACATATATAAATTTTTTATGGATACATTATTATATCTAAATATATATACCTATATATAAAATGTATAAAATACAAACAACAGATAATACAGATAACGTATATAGCGATATATTATACATATACAGAGTCTTCCAATAAAAATAAAAACAATTTTAAATATTTCAACATTTATTCTTTCTTCAATTTTATTTTATTTTCTTCATTTTTTTTTTTTTTTGCAAAAGAAAATAAATAGAATTAATCCCATAGGAATTTTAACTTGTTTTTTTTTTTGCCAACATTATGTTTTTCGTATTGTATTGTATAAACATTGATACATATTTTATGTTTGGTTATATATACAACATATAAGTACTATTACACAAAAAAAAAAAAACATAAGTATGATGAACGATATGGAGATGCAAAAAAATACAAAAATAAATACAATAATATATAATAATAATAAATATCTGATTGAAAATTCAAATTTGTCGAATTTAAATTTTTCTTTAACATTTTAAAATTAAGATTATTGATTATTTCTATATGTATATATATATATGTTCTTCTTAATTTTCTATTGATATATAAATATTTTATTTTATTTGGTAAATTTTATTGTTAAATGATTTTCAGTTTAATTTAATCGAAATGCAATTAGAGTTATTCAAAATAAATTGTATATGCGAGTGTATAATGAGAATGGAAAATTGTATATATATAGATAAAAAATTTCAGTCAATATAAATGTTTAATTTATTTGTGATTAAAGTATAAAGATTTTCAATTTAATGATTATATATAGTGAGCGATGAATTCGATTCGATTCAAACCGATCTGGCGGCCGCCTAAAATTATGGCGTTCCCTGGAAATGTTAATGATAAATTTTCCACGAAACCATTTGAGTTAGACTAAATATTGACTATATTTAAAAACTTTAATAATAAAGTAATCCTTCAGATATCATTTAAAATTGTTTAATGTATATTAGTATAGTGTTAGGTCCGAAATGTAAATGCGCTTTGTTTTTTTTTGTTTGTGTTATTTCAAACCATTGTTATATAGAACCGCCATTGCGAATATAATAAATAATAAATTTAAAAGTTACAAATTATATCACTTAACCTTTGTGTATATATGATTGAGATACAAACAGACGCAGACAAAGGTTAAGAGGGTATATACAGATATTTTTTATTACTTTATATTATAGACGAACTCTTATATAAATATGAAAAGGAAATAAAATATATTTGCTTAATATATATATTACTTCTTTGCCTTGTCAATTTTTTTTTATATTCCATTTTATACATAAGAGATTGTTTTAGTAAAACTATATATAGATAAATAAGGGGGTGAATTTTAGCAAATAATATTTTTCTAGCATATATACATATGTATTTTCAAAAAAAACAATCTTTATATAGGCATATTATATAGGATAATATATTAAATAAAATATTGTGTTTATTATTTAGACCATAACTGATTGTGAGTTCATTATTGTTATCGTTGACTATAGAATATTACATAATTAACATTTGTTCACATGGGTCAAATCAATTCCTTAATATCTATAATCTGTAAATTTAAACAAAATGGTTAATGTCAAACAAAAATTGTGATGAATTACTCGCCCCTTATTATATATATGAAAAGGGAAATTTTTCATAATATGCCATAAATAGCATATGGAATCACTTATCAACAATATAGAATCCATAACCTGGTCCAGAGAATATTAAAGTAGATATTAATTTAACTAAAAATTAAATATATTGGAAATTGAATACTTTATATACTAATACAATATAACATAAATAAAAAAAATCCTCAATTTTATATGGGAATAATTATAATGTTTTTCAAATGAAAATCAACCGAAGTAAAAATAATGCAGAAATTAACAATTTGGATTGCTACTTTGCATATCATTTTATTTAAACAACGACATATACAAAACATTATATATATTATTAAATATGCATTTGTAATAGGATGATTGTATTTCAATACACTACTATTCCGCATATATAGTTCAATTTTTAATATACAATTGAACTATATATAATCTATATTAAATTAAATGAATCGATATAGTGTTTGGTTGTGTAAACAAAAATTCCCGGGCAGGTCTATGTGTTTTACTGATATATATTCAATACAGGTAAATGTGTATATTAATTAGAAATGATCAGATAATATAACATCAGTCATGGAAATTTTTGTAAAATATATATATTTTTCAACTAACTACATCTACATTTTGTAAATTTTTACGTTGAACTAGATATTATATTTAATACTATATATAATATATAAAAAAATATAAATATATTTCATAGAACTATTCAAATATATTAAATATTCATCTCTATATATATAAATATATGTTATTTTGTATAACAATAATAATAATAATAATAATATACATAATACTTTATATATACATATTTATATATGAGCTAATGGAAATTTACGTTTAAAATCGCCACGACACACTACACAGTATATACATATAAATAAATGCTATGTGTATTATATATTATTTTTCTATATATAGTTTTCTATACTCTATATAGTTTTCATTTAAGTATTTATTATGCTCTTGGGATGTGGAAATATTTGCATTTTCAGGTTTAATATGGCAATTACAAAAAAATATATATATATATATATAGAATATATAAAAACAATATATGTTCAATTCTGAAAGTGATATATATATACATAATACATATATTTATAATATAAATATAGGAAAATATTTACTCTATAATATAAATATAAAAAGCTTTACATCACTTCCATATAAACACTTTGAATATAAATTATTCAGTGAAATAAGTTTCTTTTTTTTTTTTTTTTTGGTATTTGAATTTTTTATTTTTTGCATGAAAGGCAATAAAATATATTTTTCTCCATATACCATATATAATTGTTCACTATATATTTATGTTTATGAACAAATATATATATTGTTGTTAAATAAAGTGATCTGTGTGTTGGTTTATTTATTATTTTTCGGTTTTATAGTTTGCAATAAATTTTGGATTTAAATATCAATATATATGTTTTGAATAATTATATATATATATATATATATATATATATCTCCTTCTTCAGATGAATTTTCCTTTGGGATTCGCGATATATCTATAAAGTAAAATTGTATATAACAAGAAAACGAAACCATGATAAACATATAAAACGTGATTCAGAAAACCAATACTGTTTTACATTTTACTGTTTTAAGGAATATATTTTTAAAAATTCATTTCAAAAGCTATTTTGAATGATTTTTCCTATACATAATGATATAATAGACGGATTTTCCTATTGCGAAAATTGAATATTTTTAAATGATTATCTATTTTATGTTATTATATTATGCTTACTGTAATAATAAATGCGAAAATGTGTTTCATATTTAGAATATAAAATTTAAACTGAATCCTGACTGTATATGCCTGTGTATATATACTGTCATATGTAAAATCAAAATCAAGTCAATAAAATGAAAGTATATTTATATGCATCATCGCGTATGCATGCATATATATAAAAATAAGCCCAAAAATGAAATAATGTATGATGAAAAATTTAAATATAGATTTTCTGTACGTAGACACACAGTATAATTGTTAAGTTACTTGCATAATAATGTATTTTTGATGAATGATGAAACCTGATAATGATAGTAAAAGTGAAAAAAAAAATCATTATAAAATATATGCGTTGTAAAAGCCGATATGCGAACGTTTTTCGTATATAAATGCATATACAAATTATATTTTCAAATATATATAAAGACGAGTATAAACATGCAAATATATTCATAAAGGGGATTTTCAAAAAAAAAAAAAAAAAAGCGGGTGTTATTGATATCCGCCACGATAATACGATAATACGTTTTAAAAGAAAAATATATATGTATCAAAATAAAAAAAAAAAAAAATCACATTATAAAAAGGGGATAAAATATGTAATTCTAAATTATGTACATATATATTACGCATATTAAATATTTAACATATAAAATAGAAAATTTAAAATCTATAAATTTTCGTATATATATATACAAAAACAATTATATTGAATAAATGGGAATCTCATTGGTTTTCTTTAACATTAAAAATGTACCCAAAAACATTTTTCATATTTATAAGCAATTTGTTGCGTTTTATTTGAACTTTTCTGAATAATAATAACACCAAATAACAATAGTTTTTGGAAATTTGTTTATTAACTAAAGATTTCAATTTATATATGTATTGAAATTAATCTAGATTGATTCTGGAGTTAGAGATTTGATGTTAAAATAATTGATATACAAATAAAGTTTCATGCAAAACTTTAAAATCAATAAACCTTAAAGTATAAAGGGGAAACAGTGAATGAAATAAAAAAAATAATATAATTACACAAATTATATAGCTTATATTTATAGAAAATTTCAATTGCATACCGGTTTGTATACATTATTTCTGTATTCCATCCATCATATCACTTTTTTTTTTCTTTGCATAATGAATTAATACAATTTTTGTTTGGTATAATTTTAATGTTAATTTATTGCAAGTATTTATAGATTATATATACCATTAAAATCTGTATATATATAAATTTATAGAGTGTTTCTATATATAGAAAAAAAAATATAATAATTTACCATATTTTAAATAAACAAGGAATAATAAAAGAAAAAGGAGGAAAATTATATATGATGGGTTTTAATGTAAATTTTTAAATTCTCAATTTAATACTTAATTTTTTTTTTCATTATTATTATTATTATTTTTTGAAAATTATAAACGAGAAAATAGCGCGCATATATATGTTTATGTATGTTATAAAAATGAGCCACAAAAATATATATATATATATGTATATATGCTATCATTAAATTAACGATGATGCTGATGGGGTATAAATTATAATATTCATAAAAAATGTTACATTAAAACATATATGGAATATGCGGTATTTGTATAAATAAATTGTATATTCGTTTATAATACTGCCAAGTAAATTGTTAAAAAAAAAATTATAAAATCTGATGTAATAAATTCAATTTCTATATATATACTTATTTAAAATATGTGATAATGAGTTTACATTATTTCATAACATTATTCTGAGTATTCTCCATATAACCTAATATATAACCATTTACAATTTTTTAATAAATGCATTTATAGTTTAAAACGTTTTATTAATTGTATATATATATGAATTTGTTATGGTGGTTTTTGTATATTATTATGTGTGTAATACTTTTTCATACAAAGGTATAATTGCATACAATTTATTTATCGTCCAGCACAGTTTTCGTTCTAGAATGTGCTATACAAAGTGATAAAAATTTCGACCATATCCTCTGGGCCATTCCCATCGAATCCTAAAAATAAAGACAACATTCTTACAAAACGAATGTTGTTTTCTTTTCATTCAATTATCCGTTTATTATAGGTATTTCGTTTAATGAAAAATCAGTTAAATATACAATTCAATTCAACATATATATCATATATACATTTCAAAAAAAGCATATGATCTTTCGCCATCAAACAAAGAACATTTTTTTATAGATATCTATATATCTATATAACTATTTTGTGAAAAGATTTGTACAAATTTATAAAAGTATCCATTTAAAAACATTTAATATATAATGAAGTCGCAGTCTTAATATTATATGTGTATATGTAGAAAGAATTTAAATTGACTGTATAGAATTTTTTGATGTCACAATTTTTTATTTTTTTACCTTTTTTTCACTTTAACGAATTTTTGTCATATTATATTGTATATGGATACCAACCATCATTAAAATTCACCCATCCAAAACAACAGAAAATACTTTTTATTTATATATATATATATATTGTATAAGAAATATGTACATATCTATCAATCACTTTATGCGTGACATTGAACAACATTTCTAAATTATTTTTTATATATATACATATAACAGAGATATAGCCGTTTTCTATATAAAGTATAGTAGATAAGTACTCTATGTATATGTGTACATATAGCTAAAAGTAAAGTTATTATAAATCTTTCGAAAGGATCTATATTTTTTGTACATATAGAATTTATTCTCTGTAATATTATATATATATATATGTATATATATAAAATTTCAATATATAAAATTTAATCTATCAACAATGAACGATAATAATACATTTGAATATCAAATTTTATTTAAATATTCAAATTTACAGATTTATTGTAGATTATCAACAATTTGCAAAGGTACACACTGGTAAATATATACATCAAATATATATACGAATATATAATATAGATATACGTATAATATACTTTTTAAATCAACACAAAAAGGGAGGTATCTGGTATATATATATAAAATAGGTTTATATACACAGACAGAATCCTGCTAAGCTACAATGATCAAATGACGATTACAATAATATGTTATGAAAATGAAGATGAAGACGAGGAAGACAATGAGTATTACAAGATATTATATATAATGTATATAAATATATATGACTTTATGATGACGATGAACAACATTTATTTGTTATTTTATTTGCCATATATATAATACATATAATATAATGTGTATCTTGTATATTGTATAAAATGTAATCGCAATTTTTTTCTTTTTCATCGCGCATTATGTATTACATTTATATGTATTTTACCATTTTTATAATAATACATATGTGTTTTTATTCAATTCTATACAACAATATAGGGTTGACGAAAAATGTGACTGAAAAATCCTTTTAATGCTTTTTATTAAAAATTATCGAATGATTTCAGGCATTCATATACTATAAGGAAGGACTGGTAAAACACATGTAAATATTTTTTGTACAATTTAAGTATCAAAGATGTTAGTTGTATTTAAAAAAAAGTTTGAATATCTATACATTCAACTTAATCATTCACAAACCATAATATTCATAGAAAATATATATAAAAATATGGTTAAAGCTAATTTTTCGGCATGATTTGAAAAAAAAGAAGAAAATAGTATACCTTTTTACAATATATAGGATATAGATATACGTATATATTGTTATGAAATCTGCTACATTCATATATACATGAAACGTGTATTTTTTATATATGTCTATTTGATATTTACACATTAAATTTTACATTTGAATACCAAAATTTTATTTTCTGGATGAATAATTTTTTCCGCCAGAAATAATATTTTTATAACAATAATGTTGTGAAATGAGAAATCACATATTTATCATATATATATATTTATAGTATATATATTACGTTATATATACATTCAAGGATTCACTTACCATATATAATAGTTTTTTTTTTTTATATATATGTAACAATTGGTTTTTAGAAAATATATTATATATACATATATATAGAGATAGATAAGAAGAAAGACTGTGGAAAATCTG
Source organism: Dilophus febrilis (assembly GCA_958336335.1). Classification (NCBI taxonomy): domain Eukaryota; kingdom Metazoa; phylum Arthropoda; class Insecta; order Diptera; family Bibionidae; genus Dilophus; species Dilophus febrilis. Next base: position 65,577,075 of record OY284468.1, read on the forward strand.
AATCGAATTTTTATTTTTTTTTTTTTAAATAGAAAGATAATATTCTCAAATATTTTAGTTTGAATATTAAATTAAGCATAATGTGTTTTCTTATATGTAAATATTTAAATATATATATATATATATTTAGATATAGCATAATAAAATGTTCTTGTATAGGTATAAAAGTGTTCAAAAGGTGGGAAATAATATTGTCTTACTTTGATATATATCAATATGGAGAGGTTATGGAATATGTATAAATTGAACTATTTTAACTAGCAACATATATATGTTGCAATCTATTCATAGCAGAGATATGTTTACATTCATTGGGATATAACAAAAATAAATGGCAATTAAATGAGATAAATATACTTAAATTGGTTACAATAACAAAATGCAAATTATTCGATGATGTTTTAACACATTCTTACGAAATTGCCTGCATAATTGAAATAAAAAAAGAAATTTTAGAGAACTTTTAATAAAATTGACATTTAGCACGTTCAAAATAACAAATGACAAATTAAAATTATCATATAGCTTCCTGATCATGATTGTATGTCATCATCCACCTTAATGGTCACGGGGGATCTGTCAATAATCAAAATCTCTTTCGTCAAAGTATAATCACATTATTATTTATATATATATATATATACATATTAAACAGATTAAAATAAAAGTTTAATATTAATTCGAAATTTGTTATAAGAAATAAAGTACCAATGTATAAGGAATATTCAATAATGTACATTATATGTTATTTTGTTTTTAATTTAATCATCTATATACAAAGTAAATATTTATACCTAAATATATAAATTTATGCATAAATTCGAATAATCCTCAAAACACAAAATATCCTTTTCCTTAACTTTATCTATATATATATATATAATATATATATATATATATATAAATGGGTACAAACGAACATGCATTTTGAAGCCATTTACATAATATAAAAGAAAAATATCATATACATAAATATGTATATATATATTATGTTCTCTTATATAAACATATGATAAAAGAAATTCTATATAATATTATGCAGTATAATGTTATATAAAGATTATTCAAAAAATATTATTATATTCTTTGAAAATCATGTAGGAAGATAGATTTTTTTTGTAACTAATTTGTTTTACTGTACAGTTCTCCTGGACATGTCCAGAGGAGTATTTAAAAACGGGCGAGCCAAAACAATATTCTTACACTTCATTTTTGTATCAATTTTCTCGACGTTACAGACGTCTTGAATTTAACAAAAAAAATTGTAATCGTTCGGAAAAATTTTGGAAAATGTACTAAATGTACTGTATGTACTACTGTAAATATGTACTATATAGATTAAAATGTTATTTAATGAGATCCTATTTATTTGTTCATTTTTATTTTGGTTATACACACATATACACACATACCCATTTGATATTTTTTATCTAACATATTTTATCCAAAATTATAAATTATTTATAAATATATTATATTAAATAAAATGTTCTAGAGTTAAAAGTGAATTTTTTATATATATATATATATATATATATATATATATATATATATATATGCATATAAATAAAAACCATATCACAAATAATATTATATGTATATATCTGAATAAAATATGTTGGTATATAATATTTTTGCAGATCATAAACCGAAAAGTGAACGCATTTTCTTTATACATATATATATATAATACCATCGTATATATACAACAAATTATGGTTATTTCATCAAATATGCATATTTGTAAAATATTCTTATATATTTATATAATTTCATATGTACATATGTTAGATGTATATAAATACATATAAACTGTAAATTCCAAATGAACCAAACAAAGTTTACCCAGTAAAAGTCTAGAGGGTGAATAAAATTTGTTAAATTGTAAATTTATCTTATAGATGCTTTTATATATGTATGTATATCTATTATATATTTATGTACATATGATTTTGTATTTATAGTATGTATACGTGAATTTTATATACGTTTAAGTAAAATGTTGTATTTATTTAAATATACATATATGAAAATGTCTATATATATATGTTTATGTATTGTATAATTAAGTCTAATAAGAAATTTCCATTTTTTTTACGTAGAAATACATTAATATTTTAAAACCAAACATTTTTTTAATACGAAATTTTTTTTTTTTGCTATTTACGTATGAAACAGAATTTTAAAATATATATTTATATAGGAATTCATTCTTATTTAGTTATGACACAATATCGGCGAACATAATTTGGAAATTTCTAATTTTGTACAGTAATTTTTAATGTTAAATCAAAAAATTATCCTGATTTTTTTTATTAATAAGCAAAAATAAAAAAACTTGTATAAAATGAATGACCCATGATAATCTTTTAGAATTTTATTCAGAGCACACAATTTAAAGTATTTATAACACAAAAAATAAATTGCTATATATATATATATATATATATATAGTGAATTAAATTAGTAAAAAGAATTGTTTTGTTTGTTTTTAAATGTGTCAATAACAGCGAATATACCGGTCCTCTATATATCCTCTTCTATCCATGCTAAATATATATTGTTGTATGTATCGTTGTTAAAGATGTACACATATAGAAAATTGTATCTAATAAAAATAGAAAAAATGCTTTGTGTAAATACTTAAATAGAAAAAGTTTTATTTTGGGTTGTTTTCTTTTCTTTTTTTTTAATTTTGTATTTAAGGTAAATTTTTTTTGTATATTCTTTTAAAAAAATTCGCGTTTTTGTTTAATTGAAACATTTAAAAGTTAGGTCTTACAAAAAAAAAAACATTTTTTTTTTTAAATTAAGAAATTTCATTTTGCTCAATTACTGTTATAATCTTATAATATCATATTATAGCAAAGATATATTGTATAGAAGCTTTATATAGGTTATATGTATACTGTATTTTGGATTATTATGGACATGAGGTAGGTGACTGCACAACGACCACAATATTTTTAATGCTTTTCTTCGAGGTTTTCATTGGAAATTGTACATAATATAGGTAATAGAATTAATTTAAAAATATATATAAAATAAAAATAATAAATTTTTCGCTATACAACCAACAATCTGGTTTTAGCGTCCAACAACAGCCTTCTGTTGTTAGTTACTTAATTTGTGGATTTTCCGGTGTGGGTAATTAGCCGTACGACCAACCGCAAGCGGAATATACAACTCTGTGTTAAAATTCAGATTCGAAAAATAACCGAAAACACAAAACATATTTTATGCATTCAGTAGGATTCGAACCCACGACCCCAAAATTTCGTTAGAATTTTAGGTTGGCATTTTTAACATTTACACCACAGAGTTAGTTAGAGTTAAAAATGTATATACTCATTTAAAATAATCATAATCTCGACGTCGAGGTCATCAAATCAAGATCTTGCAAAAAACAAATAATCCAAAATTGCGCATTACTATGTATATAATATCATGCCGTCATAACCTTAACTTTCAGTTGTATTATTTTTCTAGTATTATTTTTATATTAAAGATTTATTTCAATCTTCTATACTTATATATATTTAGCTTTTTATTTTATACTTACTTTATTTATATATATATATAATTACTGCGATTGACAAAAGAATTTGTTATAATTATATGTATCTATATCAAATATTAACTTTGTTTTTTTTTCTCTCTTAAAAGTTAGAATATTTGATTCTTTTATTTTTTTTAATTAAGAACCTTAAAAAAACCTTAAAATTTTAAAATTAATACATGCTTTTATTTCGCAATTACAAAATTTCTATAACATGGAAAAAAATAATGATTTTATAATACTTTTACTGTAATATTTTATGTCATTTTATGTTAATGGTGTTAGCTCTATATAGCTAAAAAGGAGATATGAATATTTACGTCGATATATATTTATATATAAATAATACTGAATGAATCGTCATTCAAGTATTAAATGTATAATGATCAAATATTTATATGCATATGAATTTGATTGAAATAAATACAAATACAAAAATTTAGAAGATTCATAGAAAAGTTATTAGAATGAATGAAATACTACTCTATATCATGAAAAATATACAATTTTTTCTATATGTATATATACTATAGATTTTCCTATTCATATTTCTGATGAATTATTGGATAGTTATAAAATATCAAGAAATATTATATTGTTTATCTGAAAAACAAACCGAGTTAATTCATTGATAAAGTTTCAAGGTAAATATAATTTTCAAGATATTACAATTTGAATGAAATTTTGAAATTTAACTTTTGACTTGTCCAATGTATTTGTTTATTTTTATTTTTAAGAATTCTAATTATACGAATAACTATATACCATGTCATATAGAAAATTTAGAAAATGTATAACACAGAATATATATACAATAAATTACAATTTTGCCCTTTTTCCATTAAAAAAAAAGGGTCTTCTTTTCCATTATTTAAATATTACTTCATATATATACACATTGAAATTCAAAGGAAAATGTTCAGCCGTTAAATTACATTTAAACAATAGGCTTTCTTGTGAAGAAAATGATGAAGGAGAAGAATAAGTATAGAAAAAAGAAACGATGAGTTTTTCTCTTTGATGATTTTTTTTTTTTTTGAAAAAACATTTTCTTTTTTTTTTCTATATTTGTTACTCTAAAACCCTTCTACATCTATGTTATATTTTGATATAGATAAAATACGCAAAGATTCAACTTCATCTTTATAATGTTTTTTATTTTTTTTTATTCCTGTTGTTTTTGTTATATTGTTAATATAACGCATTACGAATTCGATTGTATATATACTATATATATAAATAATGTGTATTATGCTAATTTGTGATAAAGATATTCTTGATCCTTGATGTTATAATATATAATAATATTACAATTTCTATTATACTAGTATATTTATATCAAGATATTTTCTGTTTATTAAACACATGAAATAAAATGTTTTTGCTTATTATAATCATCAAATAGTATATAATAATATTATAAAAATCGTATGTATATATAAGAAATATATAAAGGATAACTTTCACGGTATACACGCACGGTATAAACATATCCGTGTTTTATCTTATTTTGTAACATCGAAATAATTTTTTCTATTTAAATAATAATGTTGGAGATTAAAATAAAAAAAAAAAAACGTTGTTTATTAAAATTTTTTAATAGCACGCAAATATTTTTGTTTATGATAGAATTTAATTTCAAATAAAAAACATCAATTTTTCTATAATACACGAAATATCATCAAATGTTAAAATATTATTATATGAAAAAACTTTTTCTATAACTTTATCTATTATATGGGTGATATTTTGTTCAAGGTTTAACTTCTAAACATATATATCTTTATGATTCATTAATTTTTTGCATTACCCAATTGATCGGAAATTAAGTTAAATAAATATCGATAAGTATTAAGATTTTATGTATACAAACTAAATAGAAATTATATAATATCCCATATTTTTCATATTCAAATACTGTTATTATTTTTTGTATATATATTCAAGAAATATAAAATCAATTTCCTTCAATAATGCAATATGACAAATAATAAAAAAATTTATTATTCTCAATTGCACTCTTAAAAAAGAAAAAATGAAAGAAAAGAAAAAGGATTTAATGTTAAGTGGATATTTAGCTTAAAAAGAAATTTCAATTGAAAATATCGATATACAGATATACAATAACAATTATTATTATTTTTTTTCCTCTCCGTTTCGTATACATTCTTGCTATATTATTATAGGGTACAAGGTGATTCATACAATATATTTATTTTAGATTTCACGAGCATTCTTTTTCTTTGTATTCTAATTGTTTCTATTATTTTCTTTCAACTGTAATAGATCAATATTTGAAATTTTAATAATCAAGGCTCAAGATTCGATGCCAACTTTGAACCACCAATTCCTATATTTTCAATAAATGTTCATATAATAATTTTATAATACAATCGAACAATCGAAAAACGCGTAAATATATATGCATTTACATACTTAGGTATATTTAATAAACGATAGCATTGTGGAAATAAATCATATTCATTTTAATAAATAATTGGAGTTTATATTGAATCATTCTGTATAAACTTTCCGTTATACACGAAATCTTTGCCTTGCCTAATAAATGCTAGTAAATATATGCATCAAGTCCCAGTCCTTTTCTTTTTTTTTTTTTTTATTTGTTAACTTCTCTTTGCGTGACCGGAAATGTATAAGGTACGTGTTGAACAAATATGTGAAAAAAAAATAATCACAATATCACAAAAGGATAAAATGATATAATCTGTATATAAATTTCCCATCCACATATATAAAATTTACCATCCCTACACTTTATTATACATTTATTATATGTTCTATTCTATATTCTAAAAAAAGTTTACAGAAAAGTTTCGTATGGTAAATATTATATAATAAAAAAAAAAAAAAGAAAGTAAAATAAAATATTTCATAAAATTAAACAAATAAGTACATAAATCATTATTAATTTTATTATTTTATAAATATATATATGTACATATTGCTTATGTATAATGTTTTAAATATAAAAATAAACAAAATATTTATCCAAAAATTAATATACTCTCTGTTTTTTTTTTGTTGATTCTGGTTTGGGTGATGTTGAAGAAATTTTATTACATGATTCGAGTTATGTAAAATGAAAATTACTGTTCGCATTCATCCATACTAAAGCACGATGAAGTATCGATAATCGTACAGTAAATTGAAAGTTTATAAAGCTCCATCTTATGAAAACTGCATTTGTCATTCTGCTTGATTTGTCAAAATAACATTAATTGCCGACCACAATATACATTCCATGTTCACTTTTTCGTGAAAATTTTGTTAGACGTATAAAAAAGAAAACGTTATTATAAATAATAAGTAAATTTAAAGAATTCATATCCAAAAATCGTTGCGATATTGAAAAAATTATATTCAAAAATGTATTTAAAATTATGAGAAAGTGTCATATTGATATAAAACCAAATCAAAACGTGTATTTCATGATAAAATAATTATGAAATCTTTTTATTTTGTAATTTCCATTTTAATTGCGTGATTTAAACTATATATACATAATCTATCTATACTATATTTATAAATAACATTTTTCCTATATATAACTTTACCATTAGGTTTGTTAACTGATAAGTAATTATTTTACATATATAGAGCAAAAAAAATAAATTTTTTTTTATAAAATGCTTTTTATATCAAAATTATACTTAATTTATTATTCTTGTATAGCATGACAAAACTAATTTAAATTCTAAATTTTTTAAAGCTTTTCTGTATATATTTTTATATATATAATAACTTATTCGTATATAATATTTCGTGTATGTATACACAACATGAAAACTTAATGCATTTCTCTATAATCTATTTATGTAATATACATTTATATATACTTATTTTAAAAAAAAAAATTATATTTATTTGTACGTTTCAGAATGTATGTATATATACAATATATAAATAAAATAATGTATCGTCGACGTTGCATGTGGTCATAATCTTAAAATTGAATCTCATGAATTAAAAATATAACAAAATAAAAACAAAAAAAAAGCATTCTCCTTTTTTTTTTTTTTTATTTAATGCTTATGGTCTATTACCGGAAAGTGTTAAAATTAATGTTTCTTGTTAATGTTATTTAGTCTTTAAGGTTATATGTATATAAAAGAATATTTATTTTCTGTATACTGTATTTACAATGTAATATGTGAGTCAATATATATATATATGTGTGTGGTATAGATATGGAATTTTTCCATAAGGTTTTTTGGTTATTACTATTATTTTCATTAAGCATCCATAATAATGTTTTTATATAAAGTTTAAACCGTTTTAAATTTTCGAACACATGTGAAAAATTGTAAGAATACTTTATAAAGGTTAGTTTCAATCATTTTTTATTTCAAATATTCTGTTAATTTTAATTTAATTTTGTGATGTTATTAATTTTTCCCGGGCAGAATTCTAATGTCCGCATTTAATCAAAATGAATATAATTGAATTATTATATATTACAAACGATTATTTAGGTGCAATAAAATTTAATCAATATAACCTTTTAAATTATTTATGTCATATATTTAAATATATATAACCAATATAACTCATATGTGATGTTTATACATTTAATACATTTCAAATGATTCATAAACAGACGTATTCTTTATACCATACATATATAAATATATTTATTATAATATATGCGTTATAATATGATCATATTATTACTATATGGTATATAGATAAGTGGAAATTTGTAGATAATATTCAAAAGGGATTCAAATTACTAAATTGTTTTGACCAATGAAGGACCAATTTAATAATATACATATTTATATATATATAAAATATATAAATATATCTGAAACCACAGAAATAAGGTTTTCTACAACATCATCATATATCTATTTTCTCTATATAAATATGTTATATACCAATTTTGTCTTTGTCATATAGAAATCCAGACATATAAAATCCATATATACATATTTAAGGTATTATATATACATATTAAATTGCATTTGCTCATAAATATATATGTATAATACATAAAATGATGTGAATAATTCTAATTATTATTTCACTAAATTCTATATCCTTATTTGTATGTGCATTCATTATATGTATACATATGTATATATGCAATGCATTTTCATAACTATATGTATAAATAAACATACAAAGATTAAATGTGGTTTAAGGCAAATTTAAATATATACAAAACCCCATATTTATATATATATATATATATATGTATATATTATTTTTGGCATAATATCGACGAGATATAGAGTATATATATAAATAAATTACATAAAATATATATTTTAAATATATTTATGAAATATTTATATATATTATTGTATTAGTATAAACAATTTTTACAGATAAATTGATTTCAAAATGTTAATTTTTTAATATTGAATACTTCATAAGAAATAAAATGTATTTTCTGAATTTGTAGCGTAGGGTAATTCACATTGTCTATATATTCTCTGTCTTATACAGAATATAAAAAATAATGCATCAAGACAAATGTTAACAAAATTTGATTGAAAAGTAGTTTATAGATAACGATAGCTTTATACTGATTTCAAATGTTCCATTATATAAATATATCGCATTTCAATTTTATACATTGAATTCTGAACGTGATAATTTCAATCAATTCATTTAAATAGTTTTTGTTTCATAAATTATATACCTGTCTATCAACAATCTAAAGAATGAAATTAAACTAAAATGGATATAATACTAAAATTTCGTTTGAGTTCTGGTAATTTTTTTTTTTTGCTTCCCAATGGTATAACATATTTATTGAAACTAAACTGTATAAACTTATATATTTGTATAGTCATTTATAATATTTTGTAATCATTTAAAAATACAAGAAAATATATATAATATTGTTTTAAATACATGATATAGTATGTATTTACTTTTACAATTTGCAATAGCGATAGATATTATTTTCATTATTATAGAGTTTATTTGCAAATCATACAACTAATAAATGTGTACTCATTCATATACAAATATTGTATATATATGTATATATATATTTATTAAAGATACACAAAAGTGTAATAATGTCAACATAAAACAACTTAAAGAAATCGATATCAATAAATCATTCTCTATATATAAGTATATATATTACAAATTTATTATTTATATATACTATACATGTGTATGAATTGTTATATATACTGATACAAATATAGAGTTTATAGTTTATCTATTATACATATCTTTATATATACGTATATAGTTTAGATATGTTAAAATATAAACATTTTAGTATTAGCTTGAAAAACAACATATGATAAACAGTAAAATGCTTTTCCAAAATAACACAATTTGCCCTCTCACTGCCTTTAAATATACATATGTATTTATTTATTATGTACAGCTTGTAACCAATAATATATAACTAACATAGTTATATATACAGAACAATTTATATACACTTAAATGTATATATATCTGATTCCAAATATATAGGATGATGTATTGAAAATGTACATATATTTACATTTTGCATATAATTCAAATTCAGTTAGTTAAGAATATTTATGGAAATGGAAAATTCAAATTATTTTATTTATATATATTTAAAACTATACACTCTATCTGCTGTTATAAGTTATATACATATATATTGATACATGTCAAAAAATATGTTTTATATTGCTTTATATATAAATGCAGACATTTTCCATCTACATTCAATGGCTATCCAAATGAAAATTCCATATAATGATCAAAAAAACTACCATTTTCTTATAAAATAACCAACAAATTTTTTCCACTGAAAATTGTACAGTATTTCCACAGAAAATTATTAGGCACAGATGATCCAAAAATTTTGTACAGTTTCTTCATAAATTAACAAGTCTTCGGTGGGTAAAATTAATCATTGGACCTATTAAAGAAATAATACGCGCATATATTATATCAATAATGATTTTTTGACCGTTGGAATTTGTCTAATTTTTTATGTTAGCCGATGTTAGGTTAAAAAGTTATATTAAAAATTAACCGCATCGCATCGCTGGTCTTTTTCAAATTGAAGATGTGTAAATGAATATAAACCTTTAACGGGGGGGGCGCAAATAATATAAAATTAAACTAACGATACCCGTGTCTGCTAAATTTATCTGTATGAGTATAATATAAGTATAAAATTTAAATATAAATTTATTAAATAAGTATATATGTATATATTCAAGAGAAATTTAAATAAATAAATGAAGTAAAAAAAAATTTAATAATAATATGCATATTGAATATACTATATGAAAAGAAAATGTATTATGCATTATTTATACTTATACTTTGGAATTAGTTAATTTTTATATTTCTCTCAAACGAAACACAAAAACATTTTGATCCATTGGCTTGGTATACATATGTATAATGAATATGATGCGTTTAGTTCACATTCATTTTTATGAAAAGAATAAAATATAATTGCAAAAGAATTTTTTCTCTTTTATTGCTAAAACAGTTTTAAATATATATAATAATATTTATCACTCTGATAAAGTACCACCAATTTCTATATAGTATACAATAATAAAAACTCTATACACCATTATCCAGGTATATATATATATATAATGTTAAATATAATTTCTGCAAAATAAAGGTAACAATAAAAAAAAAAACTTTATCTTTTTTATCATCACATCAAATGATGTAATGTGATAAGAACAAAATAACAAAAAAAAAAAAAGTCATTCAATTACAAAATGTTCGTCTAGAAAATAAAAATAATAATAACAATGTTATTAAATTAAATTTTTTCCACTAAATTGAACTCCTTCATTTTCTTTTTATACATATATAAATGGAGAATATTTTTGGTTCATTTTACTTATTCATTCATTTATGTATTTTTCTATTATTCTGCATGATCATTTTAAACAAAAAGAATTAACTTTTTATGTTTTTTAAAGTTTTATTTCGATTTTAATAACTGCTAAAGTATAGTGGAAAATTACAATTTAATAAAATGAAAATGCTCTTCTATTTTTTTTTTATTATTACTGATACAAAAAAAATAGATATTATTTTTCCTATATATATGTATATACATAAGAATAATATGAAGAAAAACTTTTTCGATTACAATTTTTTTTTTTAAGTTTTCTATTTTCCAATGAAAACTTTAATTACTTTGGTCGAAGTGACTGTTTTAATACATATATATATATATGTATGTATATAGACAGTGTTTTCACTAATTTAAATGTTAACGTTTCTGTTTTGTAATCTGATGTGATGAAGAATAAGTATATATACGGAACGTGGTATAGAAAAAAAAACGAGATATTTATAAATGATTTTTAATGTTTTAAAAACTGTGATCTTTGTTAAACCAACAAATTTTCTTATATAGATTTGTCGTATATTTTATATCTTTATATGTTATATGGCGTGCATGTAGCAATGTCATTAATGATTATTTTGACACCCATGTCATATAAAATAATGTTATATACACATTTATTTTCAATTGATATTTCCTTTACATTTACAATATAAATGCTCTCAATATTTTTCATTAAGTTGTTGATTATTTTACATGTCACATTATTATTATTATATTATTGTTGCAATTACTTAAATAAAAGTTTACAATCATTTTGTACACAATAACTGAATCGGCAAGTATGGGATATCACCACACAAAACAAAAAAGTTATTATACGATATCTTTATTAATGAATATTATGTGCATCAATTGAAAACTTTATTATTGTGTATTTAATATACTATATTTTTAACCGAATGGAAAAGCATATATACATATAATATATTACATACATTTTTCAACTGATTTTACTGCATAATATGTATTGAAAATTACTTTTAATTTTCCATATAATATATACTGTACATTTTCACGTATAATATATATATAATATATACAGACACAGAATAACACTTGAATCACACCATATATAAATGAAGTTTAAATAAATATTTAGTATATATAGTTCAACATTTATTAAAAAATATTATATATATTCTTGTAAATTTAATTAAATAATAATATTGTATTTAATTGTATTTAAATTGAGTGGAGCATTTTCACATGCAAAAAATTTATATTTTAATGCTTTAATATATAACAAAATGTGTTTTAAATTTTAATGAAAATATTTAATAATTAAATTTTTTAATCAATATATGTGTAAAAACCGCTAAAACTTTTTTTTTTCACTTTTTTATTACCCAGTAAATTTAACGTTGTAGTAAAATGAATTGATTATTTCGATTAGAGATCGATATATTCAGTTTTTTTTTTCATTTTATTTTATCTATAGTTTGGGTATAATGTTTTAAGATTGTTTTTTTGTGTTTTATCGTATAGGACCTTGTGTTTAGGAGTACGTTTTCTTTAAATGCATATCATTTATGGGATATTTTCAATAATCTATATAAGAACAAAACACTATTGATCAGCATATGTATTTCCACAAGAATTCCTATTTTGATACTTGAATATAACTAAAAAAAATTATTTTATAAAATTATCTTTTGTACATCAATTTTAAATTTAAATATCAAATAATAAAAGATTTTTTATAAATCAGTAATAAATCTATTACTACATAGTATATACTATACATCTAAACAATACTTTAAGTTTATAAGAGAACGTATCAAATGTACACAAATATGAATACATGAAATAACTTCAATAATCAATGCAAATTGAAATAAAAATGATATTGCATAAAAAAAAAAGTATTTGTATGTATACAATAATTTTTAATAATATCTTTGTACGATTTTTTTTGTTTGCATGTTTTGTTGGTTTGTATATATTTTATACTGTTGCATCAAAATATTTATATCAAATACAGTAAATTCATTTTATATATATATATGCTTATATTGTCCATATTTATACATATTTACATTTAGTGACTATAATATATTGTATCTATCGCAGTATAGTTTATAAAGAAAATATTCTCATTCATATTTTTATAAATATAGCATTGATGGGTGGGTGAGTATATACAAAAATGCACAAAAATACATAATTTTTGTAAACAGAATAGAATCGCAATTTCTAATTTTCATCAAAATATATAGAAAATGTTTTCGAATAAACATTTATATTATATAATATGATATGTGAGATGAATGAATATATATAAATATATATAATATAGTACATATAGTAATGCATTATTTTATATCAACCATTCACATCTGTGTCGATTTCAAATATATGTATCAATAATAGCATATGTATGTACTAAATAAATAAATATATATTTATATATACATATATATGGTAAAAAGTATGTATATAATATTGATATATAGTTTTTTTTTGTATTGTAGAAAAAGCATCATCTGTGCGTATTATATATACTCAACAAAAATATATTGTATAGATATATTTATTTCATTTTAAATTGAGTTTTAATAAAAAAAAAAAAACGTTACTAGAATACATTTTAAATGTTATTTTATTATAAATTGTATGTCTATTTTTTCTATTGTATCTATATAGAATGATAAAAATGTATAATAATTATTTTATTTAAATAAATTGCGTTGAAAGCCTTTATTTTGTATTGGAATGTGTTTATTTTTTTGTAAAAAATTCAATTTACCATATAGTTATTTTATTTTAATATATATCTATATATATAGATGGTTTGTTTTATTTATTGAAAACACATTATAAATATAATATATACAATGGGGTATATATACAATTGATTTACAAGCAAGTTGTGCAAAAGGTTAGATAACTTTAATGAATCAAATCCCATTATAAAATGTATATATAGTTAAATACAAAACTCTACAACAAAGATTATAATTACAGGTAATTCAAAAAAAAAAAATTAAATCAATTGTTTTCAGAGCAATTTAAAAGTTTTTATTTATTAGCTCCAAGTTCATAAAGTCAATTAAGAAAATTTTAAAAGATATCTATATATATTTATTAATATTTAAGAAATATTAAATAAAAAACAAATGTGGTATTTATTAAAGACTTTACACATAAAACATATGAAAGACATTCTTTACATATATATAAAAAATATATAGAATGTCTCATATTTATCTATATATATATATTTTTCATAATCAATTAAATTGAAAATATGTCTTTTATATATTTTCATTTTCCATATTTCATATATAAAACTATTTATAAATATATAAATATATATTTACTTTACCTATATGTATAAATATTCTAGTTAAATTTGCAAAGAGTTGAATCAAATATGGATAAATAATTTTCTATATATAAAATATATATTATGTTTACAAAATTGTTTAATAAATAATTTTTGAAACTTATTGAAAAGAACATTTAAAACTTTATTTTATTACTTTGTCAAAATCTGTATGTATTTTTGCGTGATATTATGTACAATATATAGTAGTTTTGAACATTTCATTATAACTTTGATGTAAAACTTATCTATTTCTCAATCAATAACTATAATATACCATATATCTATAATATTCTATACCATTAAATGTGGTGCACAATTGCTTTTTATACATATACATCTATATCAATGCATTATTTATTTTCAAGAAAAAAAAAAAAGAAAAGAAAATCACAAAATTAACTTTTATTATCTTCTTCGAATACATAAATCTTAACTAATATTGATAATATTGATATTATATATATATATTATATATATATATATCTTTATAGTTATCGAACCGAAAATTGGATATATTATTATTTTATAAATACACATGTATAGATATGTTATATTATAACAATATATATAATTTTTTTTCCCTCTTTACATCCAAACGGTTACATAATCTATATTGATATTAACCATTATCAACAGATGTCCATTTCTTGTTTATTTTTATGTATACGCTACTATGAACAAATTTCAATTCTTTATTTGTATATACCATATATACATACATGCGGAATGGATATATATCTTCAGAATTCGACATATATATTCTATGTATAAAATGCATGAGTTTTTTTTTTTTTTTTGAATTATTCGTTATGTATAAGAAAACTAAATTCTTATATATATATACCATATTTATTTTTTTGAAATGTATATACATACATATTTTTGTATATTTGTAGTACATATATATAATATCTATAGTTCCATTTGATTTCTGGTCATTTATGTTTTTCTTTTTCGATTTATCATTTCAGTTTTTCATTTATTTGTGTACAATTGTACATACATGTATATATAAGTCTACAAATATATTCTGCATTTGGATGAGGCTATTTATTTCTATAAATAAATATATATAAATGTAACAACATTATATATTATATATTAAGGACGACAATAACATATATATATATAGTTTATTTATATATAGAAAATTTATTTTACATTAAATAAATATGTACAATATAAATATACATAACATTCATGCATTTATGTATATTGCGATAAAGAAAAAAAAAATCCGAATATAGGAAATGAAATAAAATGATTTCTTTTATTTTCGATTCCTGTATTGTGTTTTTTATTTTTATTTTCAGTAGTTATACATGGTATTATATACATATCTTAAACAGGAGAGTAAAAAAAAAAGGGATTCTCAAAACATTTATTTATTTTCCAATTTTTTTTTTTTTTTTTATATTATTATTTACTCGAATCTTTTGATAAAAATCCAACATAAATAAAAAAAAAGCGAACAAGAAAAAAAAAAATGAACAAACAAAAATAAAAAAAATATATTATAGAAATCTCTTCAGCAGAAAGGATATACAATTGATTTGTTTTCATATTGCATGTGTATTTAATAATAATAATAATAATAATACAGAATTGAAGATTTTTCTTCTTTTCAAAATTGTAAAAATGAATGAAAAACTGCAGAATATACAACAACTCAACTTAACTGACAAAAAAAAAAAATAAAATAAAATATGTACATAAGAATTTTAGAATAAATACACATATCCATTTTTTTTTTTGTCATTTCAAATTTAATAATCTATATATACGATATACATATCAGAGTTCAGTTTACATATAATATTGATAACATATATATATGAAAGAAATATATATTTCAAAAAAATTTGTTTTATACATATAGAGTATATTTTTTTGTGTGTTTTTTTGCCAATGATTTCTTTTTGATCTGCGATTTCATTTGATATGTATATATTTTGTATTGATAAAGCAAATATATCAATAAAAAATATTTCGAAATTTAAATCTTTTTGTATATTTCATATAATTCGTACTATATTAAAGATGCCATCGTATATTCGCTGATATATATCTTATATTATTATAAATACACTTATTAAATAAAATGTATTTGTTATTTTTTCTTGTCGGTGGGAAATAACAAAAAAAAAATAAAAATTTGTCTAATAATAATATTATAAAATCGCTAGATTGGATTTTGGTTTTGAATGAAAATTGTAAGAAAATTATTGGCTCTTTAATAGAGTGTTTTTTTTTCTTTTTTTGGTAAAACAACTCTTTCATATGCGCTTCTTATATGTATTTAACATATTTGATAAAGTTTTATGCAATGAAACTTTATTGAAATGTAATAGTTTTATTTGAGAGATAGTCTAAATCTTTCAGGTATTATCTGATTCGGATATATTTTTGAATAATTACAGCTTAGGAGACTCTTTTGAAATTCATTCGGGTGTACATCAAAGATTCTATTTCACTTCCCAATAATAACACCTTATACCAATTTTCTAATTGCGATTTTTCACGATGGGTTCTCGATAAATTGACTGAAATGATTTTACAATGTTTTGTGAATTCATTTTCCTTAACTAAAAATAAATTAAAATAAAAAAAATTATGAAGATTGATGATGGAGTTATTTCATATAATAATGATGATTATATTCCAAGAGAAATTATGTGTTATCCCATCACACATACAAATTATTATAATTATTATAATATAAAAAAATGTATACAATTATATACATAAAATTAAATTACATTTTTAAAAATATTTTATAAAATTCGCGTTACAAGAAATACAATTTTTTCGTGAAAATAAAATTAAAAAATTATAAGTTATATTTTCTTATATACAATAATGTTTTTATCAAGTATTAAACCACATAATATATAATAAAAATAAAATACTTACATCAAATGCACTCATAAATTTCATATAGAAATAAATTCGTATTTTCAAATGATTTTATTTATTTCTTTTTATAACTTATTTTTCATTTTTTTTTTCTTCTTCTTTTTAAATTAACTATAGAAGTATTTATTTCCGTTTTTAGCAACATTATATTTAGGTATTGCGACTGTACATTATTTGTATATAAAATATTTAAAATGAAGTAAAATAAAACTTCATTTTATCATATATAGTATCGAAATTAATATTTCAATAAATCTATATTGAACATTTTCATATAATAGTTATATAATGGTATAGTTTATAAATATGATTCAAAACTCTATATATACATAAGTAATGTTGATATCAATAAATACATTTATCGTAATGTATCGTAAATTGAAATTTTTTAAAAGATCGTATATATACAAAAACTTTAATAAACACAGTTATATATATACATATGAAATGTTTATAACCTTTCACAATAATATACATTTGATTGGTATTTGGTAAGTACAAAAAGCGATTTCAAATATTTAGTTAGAACAGAAATATACGTATACTTTAATAAAGTGAAGTGGTATAAAATTAAAAAAAAAAAAGAAGTATATTTTAAGTTTTTTTCTTATAAAAGAGTTTTTTTTTTAATATATTTACTATTTTTTAATGTTAATATACAAATTGATGTTAATAAATTTTATATGTTTTGATTTTCTAATGACATATTTTTTTTGTAAAATATTTGAAATTTTCATATATGGACATAGTCGAGCTGAAACATTACATATTGAATTAAAAAAAATGATCGAAAAAGATATACATTTTATGCATTCATAATATCAACATTTCGGTTCATTGATTACATTTTCTATATTTATATTATTTACATTTAGTGCATTTTAAGAGTCAACGGAGAGATATAAATATAAATATAAATAAATGTATATTATGTACATACATAAATTTATATATAAATATATAACAAAACAAAATCACATATATTTATAACATATCAAAATTTATTCAACTGAATTTCATTGATAAACTATATATTTTGTTATATAGTATCTATATACGTATACTTATACACAATGGTCATTTGGTTTTAATTAATTCCTAAATATACAAATGAAATATATACATATATATATAAATATATATAGATAAACGTGCATAACTGTCGACAATGGTATTTACTCGACATTTACATATGCAATTCATGTAGGATAAATTGAATATATAAGGTAATGTTGAGATACAATAATATACCAATAATACATATATGGTTTTGTTTAAGATATAAATTAGCATATTATTCGCATGGGGATCATCCATTATCATTTTATATAAAATAATATTTATACTTGAATTCTGTTGTATATATTTTTAAAGGTGAATAAACGAAGGTATATAGTATTAGATACAAAAAATATCTTTAAGTCTTTTGTGACTTTTACTATATACACAGGCAAAATGAAATATCTTTATAATTTTTGAGAAAAAAACATTGACCCCTTACGGAATGGATTGTTTTGGTTACTGCACTGCACATTAAAATCAAAATAATTTTTTTGAACCCGCAATATAATAATATTTTGCCATAACTTATGAATATATTTTATACAATTTGTAGATTTAAAAAAAAAAAAAATTAACACTAATTCAATAAGTGTCATCAACATAAGTTAAATTATTTATATAGTTATATACCAGTAAAAGTAATTCATAAGATAAGTAAATAAGCACAAGAATAAAAGTTAAAAAAATAAATATATAATATAGAAAAATTCTAAATATAAAATAATATATTTACGTTCATCGTTAAAAGAAAAATTAATAAATCTTTCATTATATATAATTTTTCCTTTTTAAAATTTTAAATGTATATACATATATAAACGTAAGATACGATATGAATTTCATCCGGATATATAAATGTATATTCGCGCATATTTTACTTATAATTGCTATATATAATTTTCTATAAATTTTATACCGATATATATATAGTATATGTATATTCATTATAACATGTTTACCGGTTCATTTCCGACTCATTCAATGGGTTCTTCTGGTTACCGTTTTGATCAGTCATGAATTTAAATCAGCCAAGGAATTCGAAAAATTGTTCTCCGAAAAGTGTTCTACACATTATGAACAATTCAACGATTGTTTATTAATTTATGTTAAATTCGTTTGATCCCCTGCTATAATTTAGCGCATTTTTTGTTTATTAAATATATTAAGAAATTAACCGGTACACCAACTATATATATTTATATTTTATGGTTAAATTTGCAAAGTTTTGCTTTACATCAATATTATATTTATATAAATTCACTTACAATGGTTATATCATGATAAAAATTATTTTAAAACTGTATTCATTTGGATATATATGTTGTGTATATAGATTTTGATAATGAATATCTTATAAATACTAAAAATGTATGTATTTTATTCTTTTAAATAGTTAAATTTCTTATAACAAGTGATTTCTACACTTAATTATGTTAAACTGAATTATGTATTTTGTATTATATATATATATATATATATATATATACACATTCCATATAGACTCAAGAATTCTATTTATTTGTGTATTTCCGCAGTAATTTGAAACCAATGAATACACACACATATTAGTAACATATTGTATGATCTGCAGCATGTAATCTCAAACCTACAATCTTTGATCTTTGACCGTATAGATTTTAAGTTAGACAACAGGTTTTTTTAATAACATACCAATGATGCTTTAAGAAACTAATAACATATATAATATTGATATTGTATACTTGAAGCGAAGAAGTCCTTTATTATTTTTCAACCAAAATTCTACATTTATTTTTTATATATTCTTGTATAGCTAATCAAATAAGAGTTTGAGCTTTATTTTTATGATTTTCTCATCTAGTTGTATGGTATATAACTATATAATAAATGCATATAGAAGTTTAACAAAATTTGAAACGGAAATATTTTTATACGATCACGACCTTATTCATTGAACTATATATATCTTATATCTATAGACAGATACATATAGAATAAATTTTCTATATAACACATTTAAATTTATGTAATATGGATGTTAAGATATGGTCTTTTTCTCGCAACCTATATAATATACATTTATATTATATAAAATACCTATTGTAAATTGTACATATATCCTTTATTCTTCTATATATAAATATATATTTACTTTGTATATATATGTATATATTTATAATATAGATATACTTTAAACATATCTTCTTTTAAAGAAAACTTTTCTTTGACCATTATTTCAAAACCCTTATCCAATTACAAAACCATTTTGATCAAAGACGTTTTTAAATACATGTATATATAAAACTATACATATATCTATATATATATACATTGTAGCCATTAGATGATATATATATATATAAATACAAGTATATATTTATAAACACATAGTAAAGAGGTTATATTTTCCTTAGATGATTCTATATTTATATATGTATATATTATTTTTATATTCATTGGGCTATTTCTACTTAAATATATATATACAATATACATATATACATAAATGTTTATTTAATAAATTTACTGATATCAAATTTTATATTTAACTATATATACATATATATTTATATGTAAAATGAACGTAACACAATTCATATCCACGTTTATATTAAAATCTGACTTTGTAGTTATGTGTATATAATATTTTAATATACAATATAAATACTTTTATACATTTTTGCCATTTAATTAAAAATTTCTACTTGAATTGCTAACAAAATAATTGATTTTATTATATGATTGTTTTACAAAATGTCTATTTTGTGTTTTATATAATATTTACCTTTATATGAATTAAATTTTATTATACACAAACCAATAAACATAATTCGTTTGGTATATATATACATTTTATCTATATATATATTTATATCAATTTCAAAATTTTCCATATTTCATAAACACTATATATGGGCATCAGACAAATCTAATCAATTTGGTGACTTTGTTGTAATTATTTGCATGAAAAGGGACGTATTAGTATATGTAACTTTTTCAGGCGTTTGTTATTATTATTTAAATCCTATATATTCAATATGAATTCTTCCAAATAAATTAATGGATCATTTTAATTTAATATGTAATCATATTGTATATAAAAATGAACCATAGCTATACTTCGTTGAATATTAATACACTTTTATACCTCCGTATAGATATAATTTATGTACGAATAACATTAGAATTTAATTATCTCTATATAAAAATACCCACAATTAAACAGGTATTTAAGAAATAATTGCGGATTTACCTATATATAAAATTCAGTGATATAAAATAGTACAAATATAAATTGTACTTTAATATATTTACAAAAGCAATTTCATTAATTTCCATTTTATTATTCATTATTTCTATATACTCTTATGTATATACCATCTTGCTTTTATTTATTTAATCTCATCTTTCATATTTATCTATGCATTTTAAACACAATAAAATATTTCATATATATTATTTTAAACCAAAGTAGATCATAATTTTTATGAAACATTTTATTCATGCATATATATATATATAAGAATAATTAAATGACAATTACAAAACAATATTAATAAAAATTTTTTTTTGTTTTACATTAAAAAATAATTTTATATTATTTATTTTGTACATCTCACAGTTAATTATATGTGAATAGAATTATATAAATTTTCATATATTTTATTTTAAATATATACATACAATTAAGCATGTAAAATTTAGTAAAATTTAAAGTTTAAAAATAAAATAATAATATTCATAAATATATATAATAAAATCTAAGAGTAAATATTTATTTTATATTAAATAAGTTCAAACATCATTTACTTATATATATTTTCTTCATTGCATGTATAAATGGAATAACAAAATATACTTCGTTTCAATTTACATGCGAAAATCGTAACAAATATATATATATACGAAAAAGTTCGTCACAATTTTATATATATAAATATTTACATGACAATTTTATAAATAATTTATATATATTATATATATATATATGCTCAATGCTGGGAAATATAATACAACAATGTGATATAGAATATAATATTTAGAACTTTATACTTGTGATAACAATAATGAATTGTTTACATTTTATTATATAAAATAACTCATTATTTTTGTATATAAATATATATATATATAGATATATATATATATATATAGAACTCTCGTTATTGTTTTACATTATATTTACGAGTTATATATACACATATACGTATTTATATATATAGTTAAAATATATAAAAATTTTGTCATATAATATTTAATTTGAAAGATCTTTGTATATATGTATAATAATATATAAAGGAGTGATATAAAAGTATATAAATTATATATATATTTATTTATACTATACTTGTCTATTATATGTACAACATCACAGTTTCAAAGACTTCCTTTTATATATTCTATATATATATTTATTTTTTTATGTATTCAATGTGATATTAAAAACTTTTACAATGTTTTAAATTACTTAAAAACTTAACTATTCGAAAAAAATATCTCTATTTATATAAATATAACAAAATGTATAATAAATTTATATGTATGTGAATTCATTTTTTTTTATTCATTTTTATATCCACATAGAATAGTGAAATAAAATTAATATATATCATATAAATTGTGTATATGTATAGTAAGTTCCTATATATAATTATCATAAACATTAACTCATCATTAATTTTCTAGATAGTTCTTATTTAATATGGATTTAATAAACGAATTATTGTATAGTTTTCTATCGTTTAAAACTTGAGTTCAAAATGTAATGGCTTAAATTTTCAAATAGATTTTTTAAGTAAATTAAGTTACTGACGGACTGTTAAAAACGTATCTTTATGATCCAAATTTTATAAGATTACTTTTATAGTAAGGACACGTAATAATAATATTAAAAAAGGCATTTATATGATCGGAAGTACGCGGTATGTGATCGGTAAACATAGAATTTCGGTATTATTGTTAATATATTATAGTTCATTCTAAATATACATAAATATTTAGAGATCAATATATGGATTTTCAAGTATATAAAAAACAATTGGAAGATATTGATAATATAATATAGCATATAACAAACAAAAATGATAATATGGTAATTTGTATATTAAAAAAAAAAAAGAAAAATTTTTCCAATGAGTTTATGATATCAATGTGTTGTGTATTTTTCATTTTTTGCCAAAATACTTTTTTTAAAATTGATTTATTTTTTATTATTAATATCAAATTGTCATTAGAATATACATATATAATTTTTTTTTTCTATTTAACCGTTTATATATGATACGTTAAATGAAAATATAATGTATTACATATTTTCAGTATATTATACATACTTAAACAAATTTGTTAAAAAAAACCCCATATACCATATACCATGCCATACCACAAAAATATACTTATATATATAGATAAATGTATATACACTGCATTTAATAGACCAATTTATCAAAAATAAGATAAAAATTACCAAGTAAGCGAAAATCTATGGAATCATTTATTATCTACCTGTCTGAATGCCCCCATTTTATTATCTTTTTTTCTTTTTTTTATTATGAAATTTTCTTTGTACATACTCTCTGTATATATAGTATTTTTATAGATATTATATAATGTGTATAAGAACCTTTTTTCTAAATTGAATTAAATATTAATGTTGGTTGGTTTCTGTTGCACATAAAAATAAATTTATAGGCTAATTTTTTTATTATATGTATAATATGTATTTTATTTGTTATATTATAATATTGTATCCATCCGCACCACATATATATATATATTTATTTATAAAAAAAAATAAAAAAAATAATATCATATCGTTTTTAAGATGGTTACATATATATTTATATATATATGCGAACAGAAAAGATGGTTTTTTTTCCTTTATATTATTTTTTCTTTTTATAAAAACATGAAAATTCAAATTAAAATAATAATATCTGTATATATGGATATATTTTTCGTTACACTTCAAATTTATATACGTATTGTATAAATATATAAATTCTAAATAAAGGTATATTAAAATAAATATATGAGTTTTTTATATATATAGAATATGTATGAGTAATAATACACCAAAGTGATATGATATATAAGGATGTAAGTATAAAATTGGATATGTACAAACGTATGAATGCATATACAATACATAAGTAGTAAATATATTATACATATGGGAGTACAAAAGGTACCTCGCGCAACATATTTATATATATATATATATATGCCGTAAAGAGTATTCCTTTCTATATAGATAGTATGACTGGATATAGTAAAGAACAACAATATCACTCATATATGCAAAATTGTGATTATATGCAGTAAATATAGTAGAAAAAAAAAAGCTTTAGTTATATAAGGAAATAATTCATTTTACGCAATAAATTTATATTATATATATAAAAATACACAAGCTTTATTTTTTTTTCATATAAATAATAAAAGCAAATTAATTCAATGAAATTTTGTTTTTTATATATACAATTGAATATGCTCCACACTTAAACCATTATCATAAATGATGATGTTTAAAAGAATGCAGTTTTTTTTTGTAATTTTGTTTATATACAAATTATTTTTATTGAAACAAAATTATCCTTTTTATAATATTTATAATATTAATATAATTAAAAAATATTATTTTAATTATAATTTATTTATATGCATAACGGATCCATCTATCTTAGTAAATATCCGGACATTAATATATCTTAATTTATTTAAAAGAAAATATATAGTATTATTTCCCAATAACCTTTATGTAAATAAATGTACCCACATAATTACTGAAAACATTTTCACCTATTAAAAATAAAATTGTTTATATAACTCAATTATCGTTATATATATATACTAGGAAATTTAATTTGACAATTTTATATTGCGCTTAAACCAATATATATATATATATATATTTATACATTATATCCTTAAATATGGATAACCTGAAACAACTTTCATATAAGTGTATTTATAAAAATATACTCCCTGTCACATATATACATACACACACACACACAGCATTAAATTCAATTAATAAATTTAACCTCAAATGAATTTAGTATTTATTTTATTTTTTCTACTTCATTTACATACATTACATTCATATATATAAAGATATATTTAAAATAGAATTAGAATAAATTTAAATAAAAATACACAAAACCTTTAAAAAAAAAAAAGTAACAACAACGACACGACAAATATAGTATTCAATATACATATACATATAGTATAGAATAAAATTTTTTTTATATAGAAAATGTGAAATAAAAAAAAAATTTGTAAGATCTCTTATTGAAAAGTTCTAATTTTTAATTTATTTTCGTTTTTTTTTTATACTTTTTATATATATTTTTTTTTCTTTTTTATAAATTTTTTTTTTAATTTTATTTCTCTCCCTTTTAATAATAAAGCTACAAATAAAAATAAAAAAAAAAAAGAAAAAGTTTTCGATTTTTATTTAAAATTCATTTGGGAATTTTATTTACATTTTCTTATTTCTTATTTACTTTACAAAATGATATTTTCATTTGTATATATGTTTGTTCACATAGAATTTTATATTTAGAACCTCGAAATGTTTCAAATCCATTATTTGAATGTTTTTAGGTTATATATATATAGTAATCGATAGAAATTTTGAAAGCCGTGTAAACAAAGTGAAATTATCATGATTATCATGAAAAAGGGATTTTTGTGGTTACAAAGAAATTGAGTATAGAATCTATTCGCTGTTTCAAATATGTATGTAAAATATGTTTCAAATATGTTTAAACTAAATGCATGGAACCAATAGATTGTGGTAGGTACGTGTGAAATTCAAAACGGCAAATAATATGTCTTCGGTTAAACATTCGTATAAATGACCTCAAAAATTTTTAATATCAACTATCAAAGTATAAAATCATTGTAAGCGAATAGCAATATTATGATATCCTTTATTCTATTGACAAAAAAAAAATTAAATGTTTTACCTTTAATAAATCTTAAAAGATCAAGGTGGAAATTTATAGAAAATTATGTGTATATCAATTTTTTCTTTGTGTATTTTCAACATCTTAAAAATTATATGTATTTTTTTTTTAATTACATTTTTATGATTTACGTACAAAATAAAAATATTTTTAATTATCTTTTATATCGTTATAGTTAAATATATATATATATATATATATATATATATATAGTAATAACTTATATATTTAAGAACATATAAATATAAAAATATTGCTAATTATAATGAAAAATTATTTTAAACAAAGTAAAACTATATTACATATAAAAGTTATATTGTAACAAATAAACAATTAAAATAAATATTCTTTGTATATATAAATAACAATAATAATAATAATAATAATAATACAACCAATAATATAATATACAGGATACTGTTTTATTATTGTCCTTTATATACCTTTGTTTCCATCACAGCACAGAGAAATATATATAGTATAAAAGAAATAATTACTTATATGTGGTTATTTGCGGTCATTCATTATTATATGTGCACGAATTTATGTGTATTTATAATATAAATAGCTTAATAATAATATTGTGCAATATCATAACTGCTGCATTATATAACAACTGATATTATATATTTACCCTATCATATTTTAAGTGAATTCACGTCGTATAATATATACGACGTACGTATATAAATATTATTTGTATTATATTATTGTTATTAATTGTATATACATAAACATTTACTTCATGTATACTGCGTGTATATATACAAGTTTGTAAATATTTAAGTACGTGCACGATAATAATATATATATAAAGCTATAATAATGCTGCTTGTTATATATGAAAAAGAATTAAAAAAAATATTATTAATTTATATATGATATGTAATATGATAAATATGTTTATCATTTAATTACGTTTATAGAATTATATACATTCATTTATAAAGTATATATATAGATTTATATTCATTATATATATATATGCATATATAAGCAATTTTTTTTAAAGACCTGAAAATAATAATCCGATACCTTCCAATACAATATATGTAGATACATCAGATATTTTAATTAAAAATTGATAAATTCAAATAATAATACAAAAATGATATTAATGATCTTTTTGGAGATCTCTAAAACTCTAAAAATTGAACAGAATCTGAGCAAAAAGTTGTATTCAATTTTAATTCAATAGAATTTATGTTTGAATGTCTATATATGATTTGAAATATATGAAACAAAAAGTGAAAAATGTTATATATAAATAATATCTATAATTATACTTAACAATAAAACTATGAATATATAATCGAATGATATACACAACCCTCATTTGCTAATAATATAATATACATTATTATTATGCAATACTAAATTAATTATAAATATTTACATATAGGTATAAATATATAAATATAAATGAACTCAGTACGTTATACATTATACAGTATAGTAAAAGTTTAATTTTCACATTATTATATTCATTAACTTTTTAGTTTTGATTGACTATGGATTTAGATTAATATGTTTAGTTTATTAAACACCAATCATAAATTTAGAAAAGGTTCAGTAGTCTTATTACTCTTATCGAAAATAGGAAAAATATTTTCTCTAATATTTTCGGAACCGGATTTCTTTCAGGTTATAGTATGTCCATCGTACATGATTTGGCAAAAGAAAAGAATATATTTTGGTATGGTAAAATTAAAAGAGTTCTATCGGCCATCAAAAACCAACGGTCAGTTGAAAAGCTCAGATTTTTTATTTAAACGAAAACTAAGCAAACAAAGTGTAGAGGTATTTATAAATATATGAAATGTTTGAAATAAATCTTTACCAATCCATTTCTATTTTTGAGTTACTGCATTTAATTAAAACATTATATATATATATATATATATATATATAATCCATCGTATTATTATCATAAAGATTTATGAATTTCATATATATATATTAAATATTATATACATATATAATAATCTTATATGCATATGTATAACTCTTAATTACATAATATGGTCATAGAATTCGAATGCAGTAAATTTACAATTATATATTATCAAAATGATGCATTGAATCATTTTTGAATATATTTATACATATGTAAATCTATTATATTTGTATTAAGTTTACACAATTCTAATGTGATATTTCTGTATCAATATTTTGACGAATTATAGTTGTAAGATTTTTTTATCTGACCAGAAAAATACGTGTACATATTCAACAAAAATGAGGACAATTCTTAAAGCAATTTTTATCACTAGAATAATTTTCCCTGAAAGAATATTGTTAAGGATGATTTTAAACAGATTTTTCAGATGAAATTTAATTTAATATATTAAAAATTATTATAAATTACATCCATTTATATATATATATATGTATGTATAGTATACTTATAATAAATGTATTAATTTTCACTATATATACTTTCATAAATAGTTTCCTTTAATTAATTCTAGGTAAGAAAAAAAAAACATGTAAAAATAGTTTTATTCTGAAAACATATAAAAATGAAAAATAGAATATGAATAATTGAAAATATATAACATATGACACATGTATGTATATTATATATAGTCAAACTTTTTAATATTCTTTTCACGCGGTGTTTGCAATTCTTTTTTTAAATATTATATATAAAAAAAAAAAATAATACAACATTATTTATTTATATTTTTATGTAATGAAATTTTAATTAAATTTTTTTTTTTTGCTTGTTATAATGTAAAGAATATATAAGAGCTTTATGTTTTCATTTAACTTTATGTATTCCTTTATTTTATATAAAGTACATTTATATAACTAAATATGTACAGTACATATACATATATAGAATATTGTATAGATGTGCTTAAAATATATAATATAGAGAGTAGTAATTTCATATTCATGATGATCATATCATTTATATGTATATGTACGGAAAAAAGAAAACAAAAATTAAAAAATGATAAAATAAATACATTTTTGTGATTCTTTATTTATTTATAAATTTTTTTTTAATTTTAATATATAAATAATTTATTATATTGTACATAAAGAATATATAAAAAAAAAAATTCGGTTTTTTTTTAGTCGTTATAATGTAATACTTAATTATTTTTTTTTAAATAAAATTTATTGATGTATTTTCCACTTTAATGGTTTGTCCATTTCCTTTTTAATGGATTTTTTTTTGCAGTTGTCGTTTGCGAGTATATATATATATGAATTAAAAAGTATTTACATATTTAAAGATCGTCATCGTATATTTGACTGACTACGGGTATAAGATTTACTTAAAAAAATACATATATACGTATATGTATATACTATATAAATACTAAACTTATTGGGCTATTTAAAATTGATTTTGAAATTAAATTCAATTTAGGGTGATTTTTTTTTTGTATATATTTAGTATATGAACGCAGTATAACGGATAATGTCTTCCGCATGATATTTTTAATTTTGTTTTGATTGTACATTTAAGATTTTTATTTTTCATGCGATGATATAAATTATCAATATATAGATGTGTGTGTTTTTAATTACATAATGAATTGATTCGGTATATTTTCAGCTATATATTCTTTAACTTATATTGTATTTGGATGATAAAAAATATCAATATGGTTTTTACCAAACAGCGAAGATTCCTATATATAGTCTGTACAAAAAATCGAATAACTTTCTTATTTTCTTTAAAGGTTATTTGTAAAATTCTT
This sequence comes from Dilophus febrilis, assembly GCA_958336335.1. Classification (NCBI taxonomy): domain Eukaryota; kingdom Metazoa; phylum Arthropoda; class Insecta; order Diptera; family Bibionidae; genus Dilophus; species Dilophus febrilis. Next base: position 65,607,475 of record OY284468.1, read on the forward strand.
ATTCTGTAACTAATCTATATGGGATACACAATCAAATATAAAAATCAATTAAAAAGAAAGTATTAAAGATTCATGTTACCTCTATAAACATTTTAAATCCGTATGTGCACAATCATTATTTAGGAAAAAAGTGGTTCTCAAAGCTTTTTAGGTTAAAAAAAATTTTGAAATCTTTTAATATTCAATTTAAGTAACAAACATAGTTTAACGTTGAGTTATCTGTTTAACGCACGTATCATTAAAGTGGTATAAAGAAAATTTTTTCACATACATTTACTGTAATTCTCATTATATAACAATAAATCATGTATCATAAAGCTATATATGAATATGTAGGTTAAATTTATATATTTATATAAGACATTATTTAAAAATAGGGAAAATTCATATTAACAAAAATCTATATAAATACAAACACATTTTTATACATATATTATGTAAAGGAATATTTATAAATGGTATATAATCTTCTTACATATATACTATATATAATATATACATAAAAATATACAATATGTATAGGGTAAAACACATCATTAACATATTTTACAATAATTTAATAGAATATATGTATATATAATATATATATATATATTTTCTTCAAATATATAAGAGATCATATAAAATTTAATTAGTTTCATTGATATTATTCACGTAATAAAAACGACATATTTTTCATATACACCAGAAAATATATATATATATTATGAATATGAAATATATATATATTGTTAAAATATTTATTAAATTTTAATATTAAATTATGTTCCTGTACTTTTTTAATAGTATATGCATTGTAATTGTATACACATAATATATATACTTACTGTATATGTGATTTATAGAATTTTGGGGTTTCGTTTTTTTATTTATCAGGAAAAAGAAATAAATAAATAGGTATATATGCGACATGCGGTATTTTATTTTGTATATACTATATTTTTCTGTTAAAAATATTTAATTATTTATTTTATCTAACAAATTTTTTTAATAAATTATAGATATAGGGTCTTTTGCAAATTTCGAATTTTAAATTTCCGTATAAAATAATCGTTATAAAAATGTTTTCATAATTTGGAAATTTAGATAAGCAATTTAGGGATGTAATCCACTAAATAAAATCCACTAAATAAAAAAATCTGTGACATTTTAATAATGTATTTATGATTAAATTATCAAATGAAATGAAATTGTGATTTAGAATTAATTCATATGTATATAATTAATTAAATATATTTTGAACATCATATGTATTTTAAAAACATATTTTATGATGGTTAATAAATAAGAGTTATATGCTATATTTATGATTTCTATATATGTGTTCCATATTCATTTAAATTCCTAATCCATTGATAATCTCATACATATATCGTATATCATTTTATCTCATATCGTATATCATTTTAATTATTACATTTTTATTTTAAATAAAATTCTACATAATAACAATCACAGTTCTAAAAGAGTGATAAAAATAAATTAAAACATGTCAAAACACATCGCAGATAGAAAAGCAAAAAAAAAAAAAGAAGAAATCAAAACAAACAAAAACATTCGAATAAATTATTTTAAATGTGTTTGTAGATTATCATCGAATGCATATGAAACGTGAAAAAAATATGATATAATCACTATATAAACAAAATAAGATATCGCGTAACAAATGGACCAAAAATAGATATACTCTCTATTCTAAATATATGTAAATAAATAAAATATTTATTGGATGTTATCCAAAAAAAACAAAAAAAAAATAACAAAAATTTCAAAAATAAATTGTTATAAAATAGAAACCAACAACAGAAAAAAAGATATATATATATATTTATATAAAAGTATGTAGTTTATTAAATTGAAAAACATTTTCAATTTTGAAAATTCAAAAAATGAATGTAATTGAAATTGTTTTGTCATTCTACATTATTATTATAGAATGCATTTTTGGTTCATCTTTCCAAATAACATTTTTTGTTGCTCTTTTTAATTTTTAATTGAACATTAAAATAACAAAAAAAAAACAAATTATTTTTAATTAATACTAAAAGAATGGGACAGAGAATTTGGGGTGAATAAAAATAAAACATGTATCTATTAGTTATGTGTTTCAAAAATATTTATGTTTTAAAATAAAACATGTATCTATTAGTTATGTATTTCAAAAAGATTTTTTTTTTTTATTATTCACAAATGTTATTTACAATTCATTGACATTTATATTAATACAATTCCATTGATATGCTTAAATTAAACTTCTATAAACCGTCATTCTATTATTTGTCTCTGTCGGGCAGTTGATAATCAAAATCAAAAATTATAAATTATCGTTAGATACTGGTGGTGTTCTCTTAAACGTACTGTGACTTCTCTATATACATATCAGAATAAAATGTATAAAATGAATATAATTTGAAAAGATGAAAAATAAAAAAAATTGTATAAGAACAAAAAATAAACCATATACAATTCAAATTATACTCATCATCTGTCTGTCTAGATAAATAATTAAAAAATTAATTATATTATCTACGTGTAATAATTAACAAAACTCAATAATTTATGCATAAAAGTATTTCTTATATACCTTTTAAATATATAGAGTACGTTCACACATTCACATATCCCTTTTTTCTTTTATAAAAATGCATTTATTATATATATTTATTTCATCCTCACATATATATATATATATGTATATATAATCCTTTTAATATATTTTGACGACCTTCATTTTTTTTATTTTTGCGAGCATATATGGAATGTTTTATATTAACAACGCGTATATACACATAGATACACATTATTATTTTACAAAACTATAAACATTTTCCCTTTGGTATATAACATATAATATATATATACATATACACATTATAGATCCATTCATTGGAATATATGTATTGTATACTTCATAGAATAAATGGATATGTGTATATAGGAAAAATGATATTATTCTCCAACTAAAAACTTTATATATAGCATAAAATATACATATGCAAAAAAACTATTTATATATTTACATCATCTCTATTATGCATATACGTATAGTATATGTGTAAAATACCACTGATAATACTAAAAGTTTGTTCAACTTGTTCATCATTAACATCATTATTTTCATTTTGATCAATTCACTTTTTTTGTATTATTATTTTGTACTTTTTATGATATTTGAACATTATTTATATAAATATATATATTCCATTTTATCCCAGTAAATTATAATTGGACTATATATATATATATATATATATATATATATCTATATAGATATATTTTACTTACATACACAAGCAATCTTATGTTCTGACCGTTTTTCTTCTTCTAAAGACTACCTGTATTTAAAACAATATGTTAAAAAACAGGTGAATATAGATAGATTATATTTATATGTATACATATTTGGTATTCGTATATTTGATAAATATCATTATATCAAGATCTATATATATTGCAAAATCTATACATTTATATATCAATAAAAAAATATAAAGGACATATATATAGGATATAAATAAATACACATGAATGCGTACGCATAAAAATTCAAATATACATTTTATTACATAAATTTTTCCGTTTTTCCAAACATAATCTATATATGATATATTCATTCCAATATATCCTTATACAATTTTCCATTCAAACTGGAAGAGTATATTTTCCTTTAAAAACGAATAGCATAACAATATACCTACATATATATATGTTTATGTATATAAATACACATTTATATATACATAATGGGGGGGAAAAATTTTTGCGCAGAAGAAAAACTTATTTGTATAAGGGGGGAAATTATCCTATATATATATAGTAAATAAAGCATAAATCTGGGTATATTTTCGTAATATATAATTTCCAACCGAAAAAAAAATTCAGGAGATATTTTTCTATATATAACATATATTTTTAGTTTTATCCGGACTTTTATTTGATACGGACGGGGAGAGTATACGATTTTTATAAAAATAAGTTTACTGTATTGTTTTCTATGTTCGTCGGCGGTACATATGAAAAGAAAACAAGATAATAAAAAAAAAAATAGAAAAACAAAAAATAAATAAAAAAGAAAATTCAATGAAAAAAAATTTTATTTACATATAATAATGTGTTTTTTGTTTAGTTTTGTTTGTTTACAATTTAAAAAGAAAAATATTTATTTAATGTAAAATAACATTTAAAATTAAATGTAAATTTACCTGTCGGATTAATATATTAATATAGATATTAAATTTGTGTGGTTATTTTTTGCTGTTTGTTTTGTTTGTTTGTTTTTTTATTTTATTGTGTGGGTTTTTTTTTTAAATTTGTTTTTGTACGTTGTTGTAATATTTAATGGTGCAAAAATTATTTTCATTATCAACAATTTTCATTACACATATATATTTTATTATTTTTTGGTCGCCGATGTTGAGTAAAGTTTAAGGAAAATGTATACTATATATAAAAAATTAAATGAAAAATTGTGAGATATTCAGAAATAAATGAATTTAAGTTATTATTATTCTTATTATATATATGAAAATTACATATATGAATATTGAATAAAGAGGATTGGTTTTTATGTGTGTTGCAAAAGAGAAATAGTGTAGTTTTTCGGTAAAAAAAAATAAAGTTTAGTAAATCGTGATTGTATATAAGAAATATATTTTAATAACAATGAAATGTGTGCACGGTGTTGACAAAAAAGAAAATTGATGCAGTTTGTGAATTATATATAAATTCGGTTTTATATATAGGAAGTAATATATCAGAAAAAACGTTTACAGCAATAATTTTGTTGTAACCCAAAAATTGTTGGAAAATTATTTGTCAAATAATAAATTGGAATATTTACGCATATAAAACATGTATTTTTATAAAATATAACATGGAAATGGTAAATTTTTTTCGCTCTAGATATTCTTAATTATTATGTAAATATATTAAGAAGGATAATTTAAACAGAAAAACATAATTATTTTTAGATGTTGCACTTGATGTTTTTTTTGTTTATCTTTTTATATTCGTTTATACTCTTGATGTTTTTTCTTCTTTACATATATATGCATTAATATACATATCAAAGATGAAGAGGGGAAACATCAAAAGTATCTATAAAAGGGCTCCAATAATCCGCTAATATACACAAACTGAATATTAATGTACATTTTTTTCCATTCATTAAATTTGCTTGATTTAATATGGGATATATACAGTTCAGATATTCTATATATTTTTTTTATTCATTTTATTTTATTTTTTTGCAAATCATTTCTTATTGTAAAATCTTATGTACTGCTGTAATCTACGCCAGATAAATTGTATGTATACAAAAATATATATAATAGAAGAAAAAAAAATAAATATAAATAACTTATTGAATTATATATATATATATTTTCCATTTCACAACGCAAAAGGAAAAAAAATGTTTTTTTTTTCGCTTATAATAAATTTATGTAAATGATCACCAGTGATTTTATTTGTGCAAAAATAAAATGATTTTCAATATATATTTTTTAGATTATGCATATTTAATTTGCGCAACATTGTCAATATATAATCCTTAATATATATGCCATATGCATATGGTGAAAATATGTGTATATATATATATAGATATATAAATTTTTGTATATATGATACATAAATATTTATGAAGAAAATAAGTGCTTGTAAAAGATTATGTATCAAAAACATGTATATAATAATTTGTATATATATGAAATATACGCAACATCAACAAATAATGATGAAGATGGTATACATATATATATATAATATATGTATAGTATGGGATTTTTTTTTTTGCGTGAGAATCTTCATTCTATTAATCATGATGATATGCAATGACGATGATATGTGTATATAGAGAGAGTTGATGTTTTGATGATATTATCATTATGTCTTTAGGGAACTTTTTCTTGTGTATTATATTTTGATGATATATTTGAAAAAGCCGATGTGATGACAAAAAGTTATCTGAATTTAAATAAGAAACCAAATGAGATTGTTATACATTTTATAATATTCCGTTTGCATAGCTTTCTTATATATATATAATGTATGTACTTTTTTATATAACACGTCATACATAAATATATATTTTTGTTTATACATACTTATATTTATATATGTTAGTTGTGAATATCTACACGAATATTAATATATTTATTTATATATATATATATATGGATATAGCAGATATATATATTTATATAAAACAGTGAAAAGTATACACAAACCATATATATATATATATAAAGGATATTATAATATGACCCAAGAGAAATTTACTTTACAGAATACAAATTAAATTTTAAATAATTTTATATATAGCACATATAGCACTCATATACACATTGCTACATATATATCTATATGTAATATCGTACACTTCCACCGCACACCAAAAATATATTTTCCCTGGAAAAAGGATATAATTTCTTATTTTAAAAATATACTTATATATATATAGAACAATACTTTCATATATTTACTCTAAAATATTTATCATTGAAGTGAAGAATATATAGAAATATATAATATGTATATATGTACAAATTATATTTCGAGGATGCGGAAAATTCTATATAAAAAAAGGGTATTTATTCATATCATATAATATAGATGAATGTGTACGTGTACCACTTATCATATTTTCATTTGAATGACGTGGTCTATTTTCTAACAATTTCATTTCATTTATAACAAATTTGTATATTGTATATCCATATGCATATTCGATTTGATTACATTTTCATTCATCTATAGCAATTTTTTAAGCGTCTAAAAAAAAAATAGAAAATTTTATTGTATGTGCATTGCATACGTTTGCATTTGCATTCACAATATGATTATTATATTTTAATGGTTATAGAAACTGAAAAGTTATGATATATAAATTTGACTTTATAAATACTTTTAAAATAGAATATCATAAAAGCAATATTTATTTTATTGATTATTTTCTTCATTAAGGAAGAAATTAAAATTAAACAAAAAAAAATAAATAAACACATTTTGTTTATATATACTACTACAATTGAATTAAAATGTTTTAATGATTTTTTTGATTTAAATGATTTAATGATAGTCAAAAATTTCGATTACGATTGCGTATCTAAATTACAATCACAGAATCGTTAAATTTAGGAAAATCAAAACAAATAAACAGAACAAACAATTTTTATTAAAATTTCATTTCATATAATGATTTATAAAAACCAAAAATGTCATTTCCATGTTTGAAAAATTAAATAAAAATCAATATAATTGAACACATCATTTCATATATCACATCCCATTGATCTGTGTAATACCGATTACGAGAAAGTATCATTTGTGATCGTAATAGTTTTATCAAAACAATCCGACTGAAGGCGAATAAAATTCCTGAATTATCATTAAACAACTATAAACAAACGAAAATCAGATTTAAATCAGATTATTCAAAAAAGATTCATTCTAAAAACAATATACGAATCAAATGTTATTAAGTTATTCTTTTGTACATTGTTATAACAAAACCTTTAAAAAATGATTTTACAATTCATATATGAAATGAAAAAATACCCAATTAATTATGTTATTATTTTTTAGTTGGAATTTTTCTGAATGAATGGAATTTTATGTTTATAAACTCGAATTTTATGTTTAAAAAATATATTTTTGTTTTTATTAAATTGGAAAATTTCTATATAATATACGGAATATAAAAATGCTATCAAAACAAAAAAAAAATTCAATTAATTTTCATATTCAATTAAATATAAATAAATAAATAAAAGCTAACGAAAAAAAGCAAATGAATATATGAAAATATATATTTTATATAAAAGTTACATAACACATTCCAAAATATGTATAAATTTAAACAATATCATATCATATTTTGTATATGCACTCATATGTTATTTATTTGTTTCACATGCTGTTAAACAATTGATCAATTGAATATTATTTTACAAATATATAATATATTAATATATTTATTTAATTATTTATGTTATTAATATTCAAATGTGTATTTCTAAAAATATAATAATTTATATATATAATAATATGCATATATTTTGGACAACATCAGTTTTGTAATGAAACATTTTTGAATTATTTTGTACAAATGGAAATTATATGGTTATTAAACAAACACAAAACAAAATATAAATATATGATTTGATTCACGCAGCTGTTTATTTTAATATTATTATTATTTAGATTTAAATTTTGTGAAATATAAACACATGCGAAAATAAAATAATGAATTTTATATATAATTTAATAAAGTATTCATAGTCAAATAACATGAGAAATTTTTTTATTAACTAAACATTTAAATAATGTTACATCTTTAATTTATTCATAGCAAAAAATAAGTATTAAAAAAAATAAAGTAAAAATTTCGTGAAATAACAAAAGTTTATAGCAAAATAAATACAAAAAGAAAAAATAATAAAATCAATACAATTTTTATTTTAAAAACTCATTCCAAAAATAACATAAGAAGTTTAACAATAATATATTTCTTTATGTATATATATATAATAACAATTAATTCAGTTTAGAAAATAAAACCCATTATCATTTTAACATTTTTTATTTATTTTTTTTATATACTGAAAAGTTCAAAACGTATTTGATAAAAAATAAAAACTTTTATTGAATTCATATATTCAAATTTATCAAATTTAAAACAATTCCAAGAAAATACTTAAATAAATTTAAATTTATGTTCTATAATGAATTTTTAATGGTTCTTTTTTTATGGAGAAAAAAAATCCTCGTTTAAAATCCCAATACCTCGTCAAATATTAAATGATTAAAAAATACATATTTTTAATGTTTATCCTTTATTATGTATTCAAAAGATTTACGTCTTATTTTTCAGATACAAAATTTATTTAGATAATACCAATATATATATATGTACTCATCTATAATTAAATATATAACGAATAAAATTATATCCAATTTTTATTGTACACATCCTCCCACGATATACATAAACCATTTCTTATGCAGGAAAGAAAACAAAAAATAAAATGATCAAAGATATATGAATATAGGAAAAAAAAATCAATTTCAAAAATAATATAATCAATGATATTATATTTTCCATATTTTTTCCATTTCAATACCCCAATCAACATACTAATAATAATAATATATATACTACAAAAAAAAATGTCTAGTCAACAAACATATAATACGTTTTATTATGTTGCATAATAATGTTTGCAATATATGTTTATAAATTTCTTTATATTATATTTATATATGATTTTTAAAAGAAAATGTATACTATTATAGATATACACATTTTTTTTATATACATTTTTTTTATATATATGATTTTAAATGAATTTTCTACATTATATAGATGATATATTCTGTATAATATATTTTTCATTTCTATCAAATAATAGAGTAATCAAAAATTTTTCACTATACTGACTATATATGGTATATATATAAGTTTTCATGAGATTTATATCTGTTTATTTTTATTTGCTGCTTCTTCTTTTGTTGAACAAAATGTGATATGTATTGTGATGTGATGATGAGAAATTGATGTTTCATATGTATCAAATTTTTCGATTTTTATTATTATTATTATTATTATTATTTAACAACTAATGATGTATGTAAAATGCCAACATTAGTTTTTAATAAGCACTATGGCTGCTAGGGCCTTTGGCTTTTACCGGAATTAGAAATCATTAATATTATAATTATTAATGTAATTTTAATAATGATGATGAGTATTTGTTATATACTTTCATATATAATTGCGAGTATATGTGTGTGTAGACTTTGTTAATCTTTGGCTGCGTCCGACACAATATACCAAAGATATTCATTAATTTAATCCCAATGAATAAATGGTGACTTAGTTCATGAATTCAAATCATAAAAAGCACAGAAAAAAATTTTCCGGCTAGGATTTGAACTCGTGACCACCCGCAATTGGGTTGGATGCTTTATCAACGGCACCACCAAGTCGTCATTTTCGATTTTTATATGTGTTAATATACTGAAAATATTAAATCAATTTCACACAGCTTTATATTCTATCATATAGATATGGATTTTTTAATTAACACATATATTTAGATATTTTTTATATTTTCATTCAATACGAATGTATATATGATATTTTTATCAATTTTTTCTTATAAAGAAATTTATTTACAATTATACAATAGTACCAAAATTGGGACACTAAATTAAAGTTCGAATTATTATATATAGAGAATATATACAAAAAAAAAAATATGATGATAGTCCAATTAGAAACGCAATAACTTGTATAAGACCATTAGACCGCAGGGATTGACAGGGGGTTCAATTTATAGATGTAATTTGAAAGGCATAATCATTTTCGAAACTTATACATTATAGCTTTTCAAAGCATTTTATAGTTCATTTCCTAAATTTTTATGTTTTATGAACTCTTTATTTTTTTTGCAATGTAAAAAAAATATATAATTTAATTCAAAAATAATCGATATTTATTTTGTTTATAATAATAAATAAATATAATTGATTTGATACGTATATGAATATAAATACAAAGGAAATTTAAACATTATATGTTTTTGTTTAATAATAAAATAAAACAAAAAACACGCGATTATATAAAATGTATATTAATAAAAAATAAATACCCTTTACATTGAATATATTTAAGAGTTAAATATACGACAGGTATATATACACAAAAAATTCATTTATATATACGTCAATTAGTACTCAGTTTTACGTATATTTATATATATGGAATTAATGTGTCCGCATTTTTTTTTTAAATGTAATTAATATTTTATTATCCATCCATATATATATATGAAAAAAAAATACAAATATTTTAAAATATGTTTAATGAAATCACAAATGTATTTAATTTTCACAAATTTTTAAATCAACAAAAAAAAAAGCAATTTTAATTGAATTTCGTTTTTTTTTTTGTTTTGTATTAAAATGTGAATAAATAACTTTGAGGTTTTATGGAATATCCCATATGTTCAATTGTATATACACAAAAAAAAATAATAATAATAAGAAGGATGGTTTATTAAATATAATTAATTGATTACATATACATATGGTATATATACATATATAAATAAAATTAATAATAAATATATGAGATATAAAAGGTAAAATAATGGAGGAATATCCCTAAATTTCATTGTAAATAATTAAATGATAATATTTAATTTACTTAAATATACATGATAAAATATTCGATGTATTTTTTTAGTTTTTTTTTTTATATACTTACATTTAAATACATTACATTTTTATACATTCTCCAGTCAGTATATTCAGAAATCGTATTACATAAAAAATTTATTTCAATAGTTTTTATATTAAAACATAAATGAACGTCAAAAATTAAAATTTATGAAAATGTGTATAACAGACTGGAAAAGCTGATTATAATTTGAAAATTTTCTATATAATCGTATATGTATATATAAATGAAAAGATAAATTGCATGTATGTGTAGATAAACGGAAATATCCTTATTATACTATATATAGTAAATAAATGAATTTAAAAGATTATTAAATAAATCCAAACTATACAATTTAAGTATTTTAAATTCTATATTATATTATTTCTAAATAATTTAATAAATAACATGATTATAATAAATCTATTCATAACATTTTGCTAAAGCATATATACCCCATCGACGACTACTTCATTTTATTGTTTGTTATGTACATATATAATTGATTATATATACAGAAAATATTATATATTATTTTAATTCTACAAAATCGCTATTGATTTATTCCTTATTATAGAACGACTTATATATTAATTTATATACATATAATGAATATATACAAATTATTAAACAAAACTAAATATTTTGTAAGTATAATAAAATACACTATACTTTATTTGGGTTACAATATATATGTATATAATGGAAATGAGATTATAAATCTATAGTAATTTATATAAATCAAGCTTAAGTAATTTTCAGTGTATATTAACATACTATATATATTAACAACAATACATGGTTTAACAACCATGATCATTCATTATAAGTAAATAATTGAATATTATATCCGTTGTATTTTATAACAAACGGATATAGTTAAAACGCAAAATTGTTTTCATTTAATGTTCAAAAATTGAATACCTATCCGTAAATCAACGATTTAGTAAATCCCGGTAATGTTCGTGATGGGAAAATTGCATTATTTGAACCATTTGTTATAGCGTAAAACGATCTGAAAAGAACATAATGGGATAGAAATAGGATTTTATGTTTTCGCAGTCTAGAATTCGAAGGACCTTAAAATTTATCAAAATTTTAGAGTTTGGTGTTTTATAAAACCATTACGATTAATAAATAAATACTAAATTTTCACCCATAAATATTTGCTATCAGTTTCCCGACATCCCAGTTTTTTGCATTATGGCCGATTTACTCCCACAATATACGTATATCAACCTTAATTATCATATAATAAAAATTAACATAATTTGATTAAATATAAGTTTTTTTTTTCTCCATATACCATCACTTTATTTTATATATTAAAACATTAGTGAACACACATATTTTTTGTAATATTATCTTATATTGTATATAACATATAAGTATAGGTGAATTGTTTTAATTTCAATATATCTATATATATAATAAGCATAAATATTGAATGAAATTTTTTTTTTTTATTACCGTGTTTTCCTTATTAAAATATTTATATTTACATACATCTCTACTATACCATATATATACTTATAGAGGTATATATTAAATGATTTTAAGTGTAAATTTATTCAATGCACTTTAAATTTAGGTGAGCATTATAGTATATATTTAGTATTTTATAATACAAATTTTAATCAGTATATCAAATTATTTTACAAATAAGTATATATGCTTGTAACTTTATATACCACATTTAGTATATATTATAAAAATGTATCTCAAAAGTTGAAAATCATGTTAAAATTGATATGCCGATTATATAAATATATATAGTATATACATAGTTAAATAACCTTATATATAGAGTTTATATTAACATAGAATAATTCTGTGTTGTATACCATTTGTATAGATATGTATATATTATTTTATTGTATCGTTATACGATGTTCATCATACTTGTTAAATATTTTGTGTCTGCGGCAGTGGCAGTATGGTATGGATGGTAGAATTGAATAGAAAGTTCTAAAACGTTTTATTTCTTTATTAATTATACATGGATTTACTCGGAAATATATATTGCATTACCGTGTTATTCTCAATCTGCTGTTAATAAATTGAAAAATGTGTTTATGGATATTATTTTTTTCCGATATCTTTAAAAAAAAAAGCGTTTTTTTTACAAACGTGACAGTCTGTAATCCATAATCGTAAAATACTTATGGAATTTATATATAGAAAACTACTTCATCTATACCTACTTATATATTTTCATATAATATAATGCGAATAGGTTATAAATAAAGTTCATAAATTGAATAAATACAAAAATTGATATATCCATCATATAGTATATATATATATAGTAGAGGTGTGATGGTCTGTTGATGAACTATAAATACGTGAGTACATGTTTTTTTAAAAAAAAATGTAAACATTACTATATGAATTTACGATATACATGAATTGAATTGATTGTAAATATATATACACATATTATATATGATGTTAATGAACATTATAAAGTACTTTGACCGTCGCCAAATAATATATCTAATATATATATACATTTTCTATATCCAATAAATATTTATGATGCCCATCCAAAATACATAATATGAAAATAATAATGTTCTATTTTTGAAGGATGAAGTTTTCTATATATGTACGTTTTATTTTATCATAAATATAATATTGGCGTGGTGACTTCTATACTACGAAATTCTACTGGGCCAGGACATTGGGTAAAAGGATTATATAGAAACAGACAAACACATTCACTATTAAATATAATACAGTTTTAAATTAACTTGTTGTTGATCACCCAATTGACTTAATAATAATACCTATAATAATATTGAAATTCATCTAAATATGCTAAATAAAATTTCAATGAATGATATCATTATTATATTCATAATAAAAGTAACATTTTATTATCGTTATCTTTTTTATATTATATAAATTCTTATCCATTATGAATATTTTATTATATATATATGTATATATATATATATAGATAGATAAATTAGTATATACGATATAATATATTCGATAAAATTAACAAATTAATTTGATCCATTGTATAAATTCCATAAATTTAAATGATTTGACAACCTTATGTACATCCATTTATATTAATGTTTTACGTTTAAATATACTTATCGGTATAACAAAAAGGTATATATATATATAGTTAAAGGTATAATCAGATACTAATATGTAATTCACTTGTAACCTTGGTGGGTATATATAAAACAAAATGTTTTATTGAAAATTCAATGATGTAATAAAACGATGTATTTTCATTTATATTATTCGTATAGATTTAAATTCCGGTATATATTTTCAACATCAAAATAGGATGACAATCAAGTTGTATGTATATATATATATATATATATATATATTTTATTTATATACAATTTTGTGCGTATATATTTACATTTTTAAACGTTATTTTGTCCAAATGTGTTTTTGTATATGCATATATATATACGTAACAGAATGAAGGTTCATAAAAAGTTAATTTACCAATAAACCAATTTTACACCGTTGAATAAGTTTAATATTGTTTGCAATAAATATGTTGAAATCGAGATTTGTATGAATTCAAAATATATATATATGGAAGATGAATCTATTTATATATTTATTTGAAAATTCTGTTATCTATTCTATTTTTTATTTGATTGTACAATAAATTCGTCAATATACGTATGTAATTTTAATTAAAAATATATACCATTTGACGTGTATAATATATAGAATTATATTCTTTTTTAGCTGGATATATATACAAAACGTACTTTATTATACATGCATAAATGAACAAATACGTTGAATTTCGATTATTTTGTATCTATTCAATTGCATACAAAACATGTAATATATTTGGAGTGCATAAATTTTTATATAAATACATAAAATAATAATTAACTTGTAAATAAATAGCAAATATATATATATATATTATTATACACTTAAAGATAAAAAAAATGATATTTATAATTATACTGTTCTGAAAAGAATGTACTTCATATAAGAAAAAAAAATGTTTTATGAAACATATAATTTAAGGAGTTTGATTACAATTTTGATTCTATATAAAATACCTCTCTATATATTTGTGCATGTTTTTTATAAAAAAAACTATATATTTATGTAAACTTTTTATGTACGAATGTTAATCTTTTTATTTACATCGTAAATTAATTTTTTTAATATGCATATATATAAAACATTCTTCGTGTAAACATATTATGGGAAAAAAAATGAAGTTGAACACATATATAGTTAAACTTTTCATCTATATATATTTATATGGTATACATTATGAGAAAGATTTATATGCGAATTTTTTAATATATAACAATCAAGATTTTGTAAAGAAGATATATTTACTATATATATATATATCTCGTATATTAAACAAACAACCACATTATCCGTCAAAGTTCAAAAAGGAAAAAAATAAAATAATAATAGTAGTAGAAAAACTCTAAACTTTAATATATATATTATTATATATAGTGTTAGAGATACACTTATGAGTATTATCTCTATGCTATACATACTTGTTAAATAAAATTCGTTTTTCAACAACCATATATACAAAACGTACAGAAATATATAAATATATATATATGGAATATACACAAATGTAAAGTTAACTTGTTGTATATATCTGCATGTTGTTATACTTTTGAAATCTTTAAAATGTATCGTAACAAATGTTTTTTTTTATAACTTTAAATGTAGATATCTTAAATGTTCTACTTTATATTTTTATTAAATTTTTTATCTAAAATAAAAATGATTTCAGATTAAGTAAACATCTCCGTTATTTTTGTGTGTTCATAGATTGCGGGAAGAATTTTATTTCAATCCTAAAAGTTATACCAAAATAAGGTGATTTATGTGCGTTATCAAAGATTTTTCTTAATTGATATTTCCCAGCGATGTCGAATACCATTTTATCAATCTTTTCTTCAATCTTTTTATCAATTTTTATTAACTTTAAAATTGTTTAAAATATATTAGAAACGTTAGTTAGTAAATGGAGGTTATGACATATAACGTTGTGATTTTAACAAACGCACATATTAAAAAATTGTAAAATATATGTTATTCGTGAGCAATTGATTTAATCAGTATATATTTCCAATTGAAATATCATTAATCACTTTTTTTAATTAAATGTAAATTATGTTCTGTACAATAGAAAAAACCAACACTATATAAATAACATATATTAGAACAAGGACACGTAATCATATTTATAGTATGTGATAATTTATTTATTTATTCAAATAATATAGTTTTCCCAAAAAAAAAAAACAATTATGAACAACTCTATAAATATATATAATCAAGATATTTGTCAGTTGTCATATATATAAATTAAACAAATTACATAATTAAACTATATATTGTTAGGAAAAAAATTATGAAACTTATAAAATATGTATATTAAATTATCATCAATCATATATATAAGGATTCATAAACAAAGAAAAAAATTATATAAAGGAATCAATTAAATTAATCGATAACTATTCCCGTTTTTTTTTAAAAAAAAGACATAATCTATTGGATAATATAATTTTCGTCTGTAAATTTATTTATCAACTATTAAATGCAATTGAACTTCTAATTTGGAATCTATACAGGGAAATTTATAGAATATTTATTGAAGTACAATTTGTAAAATATTAGCAAAACTTGCAACGACAATTAACGAACACCATTGAAAATTTGCTCTTATAATATTTAAAAAGTTTACGTAACTTTTTTTTAAAAAATTTTGATTGTGAAGCCTGCTAAAAAGGTTCGTAATTTTTCATTCCCTGTGTTTGTATTCATATTAGAATAATTAAAACAAACATCTAGATAATAGACAAAAATATTATAATCCAAAATATGGTAAATTCCACTTTTCCATTAGACTTTACTTTTCCATTAGACTTTACTTTTATTTTTACTTTTAACATAGTCATTTATTCGAATTTTATTTCTTTATTTTTTATACCAATATTGCGTGTACATTTTAGACCCATTATGAATATATATACAAACACTTATTTATACATATATTTATCTATATACATTCATGAAAATTGTTCGATTTAAGATTGTATTCATCGATAACCGCACATTCTATATATATATATTCAAAAATCAATAAAAAATAATAGTATTTTGTTTATTTTCATATTATAATTATAATTTTTTTTTTGTTCTTTTCAGGTACACTATCAGTAATATTCATATAATATTCATGTATTATGTATATGTTTTATATTCTATTTATACATGATGGCTGATTTATGTTAAGCTGTATACTTTTTTTTTTTTATGTTTTCATGTACATATTTGTCTATATTATATATGGTTGAAGCGTGATATAAAAAAACAAAATAACCACACCATTGTGTATATTATGATTATATAAAATTAAACTAGGATAATTGTGTATTTTTTTCACATCATTATATAGAAATAAATTGGTATATATGTAGAGGCTTTTACATAAATTGTATACAATACAACAACACTACAGCAACACCAACAACAAAATAAAATTAAAATAAATAAAGGGTTGTTTTGAGTGTGATTTCGTGTTAAATAATAATTGATAAGAGTAAATTAAAGCGAAATAATATTAAAAAAAAAAAAAAAATGAGTGTGTTTGTTATTATAGTGGTGAATAGAAAAAGGTATGTGTGATGTGCGTTTTGCCATTTAATTTTCAATGCATTTTCATAATATAAATATAATATATAACGATATATATATATATATAATAGCATAATATAATGAATGTGCGTGCCTATGGTTTTTAAATTATATAGCAATTAATAATAATAATAATTATTTAAAAAAATAAAAATATAATGATAAAAATCTTATAATTATAATTTCTTTTTTATATTTTTGTTCATTTAAAAAATTTGTTTAGTTGTTCGTGTTTATTATAAATTAATTATTGGTTAAAAAAAAAAAAAATTTAATATAAATTGTATTTTGGTTACGGTTTTATGTAAAACAAAAAAAAAATAATATAAATAAAAGAGTTCAATGACTTAATAAATGAGTATATACAAATTTTGTGTATTTTTTGCTAATTATATACACATAACAATCAACAACCCCATATATATATATATATATACATATAAATGTTCAACGAATATAAGTATATGAAAAATTCAAATTGAATGACATTCAAATGTAATGTCATTAACAGATGAGGATATCATGAGGCTCACAGCAAGATTTATCTTGCTGTTTACTATTATTTGGGATATAACAGCAGGTGTTAAAGATGGTAAGTACCTTTTATATACATATACGTTCAAATATTTATACCTATATATGATTTTGGTTTACACTCTTATTTTATGTGCTATATATATTTTCATATGCATATAGTAAACGTATATATATATATATATATATATATATTTATGTTCAGTTTATATTGTTAAAAACCACACAATATATGAACTCAAATTACATTATTATATATATAATGGTCAATTATTATTATTATATTTATTTTTATTTTATTTTTTTTTTTACAAATATTATTTATATAATGACATGCAAATAATATATATTAATGACACTGTATAAACATCATTATTTGTTCGAAACATATAATAATGCAATATATATAAAAAGCAGTCAATGCGTAAAATGTAAAATTTATGATCTTCATAAATAATAAAAGCTTATTTAAACACATAAATATTTATATATATATATATGAATATTATAATCTCTATATATATATTAGTTTATATACAATGTTTTTTTTTTATCTATTATTAATATTATTATTATTTACACTTTTCATTTTGAACGCCATTTATATACAAAATAAATCTATTTATGAAATATTTTACATATATTAATTTATAACAAAATATTTTGAATATTTTGAATAATTTAAAATATTTTAAATTTCGAATGAATAAAAATTATTATTTTTAAATATTTAGTGGTTATGAAATTTTCTACTTTAATTCAACAATTTTTATTAATCCATTATAAGTATGCATTTATGATCAAGTTTTTAATTGAATTATGTTCTAAACCTAAAATTCATATCTATGCAATGGTTTAACTGTTTCAATCAACAATAACAAAACGTGTATTTTACTGATGTTCAATATCCTTTCACAGTTTTCAAATGCATAGTACATAATAGCTCTAATATATATGTTAGTTAAATAATTAAATGGAAATTTTATTTTCCTTAGAATCGAAAATTAAAAACAAAATAATAAAATATAGATAATCTAATCGCTTATTTTCATTTTCCTTGAAATTTAAATGCAATTTTATGCATATTTTGTATCTATTTGATACACACGGCGTATATAATGGATTAATTTTATACATTTATCCTGGCAGGTTATATATAAACCTTCATATATCCGTATAAAAATACTTTAACTTAACATTTATATATGTATAATTTATATATGTTACGGGGAAAAAGAACTATAAACATTAATATGTATATATAGAACAATGGAAACCACATTATATTGTTATACCCTCGTGTTTTCTACAATGTTCTTTTTTCATATATATGATTATACCCTTCTTATTTTGATTTTTGTATATAAATGTTCAAATGTATACAGAGAATATATATTTATAGATAATTCTTTTATCTGTGAAAAATTCAATGAACATTCAGTGCATTATGTATATATATTTAGTTAGAAAAATGTGTGGCTGCGTCATTGAATTAATATATTAACTATATATATACATATATTTAAAAGCTGTAAATGTACAAATATATTATATATATGTATATATATATATATTTTATCTAAATTGTATTATCAATATTATTTTAATATGGAAAACAAAACGAATTGTATATAATATAATATATGATGAATACAATGTTATATATTCTGTACATTCAAAATGTACATTCAAAATTTTTGACGTATTATACAAAATGTAATATTATGTAAATAAATTATACATATATAAAAAAAACATTTACATAACATGAATTAGTTTAATTTTGATATATACACAACAAAAAATAAATATAATATTATATACACGCATATATAATATCCAATATACATCTCAATGTGTTGTGTTATAATATGGAATAAATTTGATTTTCATGTACAGTGAGATATTTACACAAATATATATGTTCTTTTTTTTTTCATTTGATATATATCTATATATTTATATAATATATAAATTGTGATTGTATTAATATAAATATATGATGGTAGATGAAAAGCTAAAAAGATCCATTTATATATACATATATTACGTTTATATTGTATATGAATGTTTGTATTCATTTAAATTTAATGTGGAAATATGCAAATAACACTTGTATATATCCTTTTGTATATATATATATATATATATATATATATATATATATGCTTTATATTACCATATATATTCAATGAATTCATTTATAATAAATTTGTGTTTAGGAATGTACGATGCTTTTTGAGAAATATGTCAAAAACATTTTATCATCCGAGGACATGTGAAAAACTGAAAAAAATTTTATTTTGAAATACCATAGAAAACCCAATATACATATATTTATTAATATAACGAAGATAATATTTCTATATATCTAGGTAACTATTTACTTATTGGTATAGAAAGAAATTTTCCTCAAAAAAAAAAATCAAATCAAATCAAAAAAAATAAAAATAAAATAAGTAAAGACAAAGTTCGACAAATATCATATAAATAAATATATATATATAATAAACTTTTGACATATTTCTTAAACCCATTTCATGTATAATATTGAAAGGTATTTTATTTTTCTTATTATTTTGTTGTTGCCTTTCGTTTATTATTAACATTTTTCTTTTTACATATACAAAAAAATAATAATCTGATATGTAATCATAAATAATAATACAATAATATGTATATATGGTTGGTTATAATACAGCATCAACTGAAAAATGTCTATATATATATATATATATATATATGTTATCATGTTATACATCATGAATATAATTTTTTTTTTGTTATATTATGTTCTCTCATCGTTGTTTGAAGTATTTGACCCGTGAAATTCTATTAGAAAAGTCAAGTTTTTTTTGAAAACACTATTAAAAAGTATAAAAGAATGGAATTAAATATATGTATATATGTATAATATTGGCTATATATATTCATATGCATATATATATACAATAGTATATACTTATACTCTTACGTGAATGAACATTATGTACGTATATCCATGGGATACACTAAAGAATGAAAATCTGGGTCAAGTTTTTGTTAGCTCAATAAGGGAAATGTTATTTAGAAATAATATATGTATATGCGGTATTATACGAAATTGTATAATAATAGTTATTATATTATTGTTGATGTTGCTGTTGTGATGTTACTTTTAGTGTTGGAAATGTTTCTTTATATATGTATACTAAATTGTTTTCGCATCATCGTTCGACCATTTCAAATACATATTACATTCATCCATATATATACATATATATATTCATATCATATAATAAGAGAATTTAATGTAAAGATATTTTGGATTGTTTGTTTATAACAATGCACATTATAATCTTATGTATATATAAATACAAAATATTATATATATATACATTTAAGAAAAGAAATTGCATTTAAGTACCTCGATAATGTCCTTATATTTCTGTTGTTGTTTTCTTTTTACTCTTTTCTTATATATATATATATATATGAATGAATAGTATATGGTTCTTGAATTATTATTCTATTTTGTATTGTTCAGTTTTTTTTTCTTCTTTCATTATAAATCGTTTTGTAATACTTTTTTTTTTATTTATATTTTGAATACAACACAAAAGAGGAATTAAATAATGTATTAATGCATTTCATCTTTTATTTATATACACATAATATAATACAATGTATATATTGTACAAAACATTATCTGTATAAAAGACATTAATTTTTTCTTATTCCATTTTTTGTCGCAAAAACAGACCAATTTTTTTGATTGGTATGAGTTCGAGACATTTTTCATTTGTAATAAGAATTAAAGGATTAAAATTATAATTAACAAGGTTCAAATATCAAGGACAAAACATCACCTCCATAGATTGTATAATCAAAATCCAAAATATCATTATTTTATTTCATAATTATCTTTCATTAATTATTCATAATTACCTTAATATCATCCTGCGATGCTTACAAAATTTTCATTACCTCTTCTATCGATGATCAACAATTGCAACACCGCACCAAAAAATTAATGATCTAAAATGAAAAAAAAAAAAAAACACTTGTTTTATACACATAAATCAAAGAGTATTTTCATCATTATCTATTATGCGCGTCAAATATGAAAATAAAAAAAATAATAGACTTTACAGAATTTGAAAAGATAAATTAATCTAATAAGGATAAAATATAAACTCTATATATATATATATATATATATATGGTTTTTCCTTATATGCATTTATTATACAAATTTCTAATATATGAACATGTTTATTTTATCTATGTAGTGGATTTATCATATGTATATTTCATTCAATTTAAAAGAAAAAAAAAATATATCCGTAACACCATTTTTTTTTTTTTTGAAAAGTGAAAAATATTGTCAATTTTGAATGTTATTCTTTTATATATATATTCATATTATATATAATCCTATATAATAAAAAATTTTATATTTTCATTTCGTGAAAAAGCAAATGTGTTTTGTATTTTATTCCTCAAAAGTGAAGATCCAAATATATATAAAAAATCTATATATAACGAGATGTATTATATATATATTACTATATATATATACCAAGCGCATATGTCATATATATATATATGAAAAGTTAAATAAAAATACGAATAAATATATGTAGATGTACAAGTTTATCTATGAGAGCCTTATCATAGAATTTCCAGAATGTATATAGTGCGGTAGTGCTTACATAACTAAAATCATGTACAATATATACTAAATGTATATATATTGAAACGATTTTTTACAGCATATATATATGTATGTATGTGTGTCTAAATATATTGAACAACAGAAAAAATATGTTAACTCAAAAAATATCTACATATATGGTATATATATGTGAAATATATGCAGTCACGTAAAACCCTTATTTATATTAGCCCCTTGTACACTATAGACATATTATATATATATATATATATATGTTATTTTGATGATATGAGCACGAATATGAAGTGTAAAATATACACATCTATATAGCTCATATTACAAATATATATGCTATATATAAAAAAAAATGTATATTAGTATTATATTGTTATATTATACGTTATATTGTTTGCTATTAGAACTTAATATGATTGTCATTAATTTTATTTCATTATTTGTAACATGTATAATATTATATATAATATATATATGAGTGATATATGAACGACGTGATATTTTTTCAACCAAAAAAAAAAAAAAGGATAAAAAAAGAAATCCTTTTGAGAATCTTCATTGAATGTGAACATATAAGTATATATAATAAAAAATATATAATGTAATATAATCTAATAAAAAAAAATTAATAACTTTATTCTGCTTCATTATTTAAAAAAAATCTCTTTACGAAGGTATATATTATACTTTTTTTTTTTAATATTAATTTATCTTATATAATTTATCACCTGCACATATAACTCATATTTATATGAATTTGATGAGTCAATTTATTTCGATTTAAATTATTTTGTAATATATGTATAATATAAACTATATAGATAATATATCCCAAATGAATAATATATTAGTCAAAAACACATAATAATTATAATATTTATTTATATACGGCAATTATATAGAAATATCACATTTTTTGTCGAAAACCTTTTAAAATGAAAATTTTGATTTTATTTTAAATGAATTTATGTTATTTATTAACCAAAAAATATAATATAATGCACGCACGTTATATGTTAATAATTTATTTATAACCATAAATTCGAAAGCAACGAAAAACTCTTATTTGCCAATTTAATTTAACAGAAATTTATGTGAAATAAGTTCAATAAAATAAGCATTTTTTTTTGTTTTGCTTTCGTATCACATCATCATCTCGTATGCGACCCTCAGTGTAATATAAATATTTCTGTTGGTGCGCGTAATCTATATATATATATTTATATAAAGGATATATCTATAGAGACTTAAATCATAATATAATAATGTTTATTACAATCCAATATTAATATTTATTTTTGACAGAAATATTATTATATATGTATATGCGTATACAGAGACAACCAATGGCGGTTCAATAGCATTGGTTTGCAATGGCAATTATTTTTTGGTAAAGAAAAGCTTTTTTCAAACATTTCGTCTGTTACGGGATTTTCCAAGAAAATTTTGTCAACTTCCTTTTAAAAAATTATACAAAACAATTTAAAAAATTTATAAAATGAAAATTATTAAAAAATTCCTTTAGAAAAGTATACAAAATAAAGCGTTCAAATTAATCGGAGCGTTAGTTTGGGTGATACCGAGACTGTACAGTGTACACACAATGCAAATCCCTTATACTTTATGTTTTATTTATAATATATAAACTATACGGTATATATAATATACACGATTTTGCTTTCGGTATAAACATAACAAATATATACCTTTAATGTTTTACAAAACGCGTATTATATTACAAATATGTGTATTGAAAAATAATTTATATATAAATAAAAAATATAGGGTGGCAAAAATCTAATGATTTCATAACCAAAAATTTCTTTAATCCATTAATTTTTTTAAGCAGCTATATAAACGGATACATATGTAAAAATTCATTGAAATTATTCAAAGTACATGCAATTTTAATACAGAAATAACAAATTTTATCACATGCATCCTTTTTATAAGGTATATGAATGAAAGTTTATAAGTAATAAAGTAGAATTATCAATGTAAATTTTTTTTAACACTTTGAATTTAAAATATTATTAAATTAAGTAATCATCAATGAAGAACATCTATATGAAGAAACACATAAACGAAAAATGTTAACCTATAAACCAAACCATTTAATATATGCTCGCTCTGCTACCGCAATATATATATACATACCACCCTAATGTAAAATATGTATAGTGTATACCCATGATAATTTTTTATTGAAGAAATATACATATATATGTTATATGCGGAAAAATTAGTGGGGTAAAAGGGTTGGGATTTTTTTTTCTCCCAGAGCTTTCAATTTATCCAAGTGATTTATTGGTATCGTTTTCGTTGCAGACATATCCATTTCTATATTTCAATATATATATATATATATATATATATAATAAATATCACACATTTTTATGAAAGTATATATGGTGTACATTTTGAAAACACCAGCAAAATATACAACAAAAAAAAAACACTAACCACAAATAAATTTTTATATTGGAGCCGCATATAATAAAATTGTATTAACCAAAATAGAAATTTATCATCGAGAGGATATGTTTGAAAGCTTTCTTGCTGTTTTTTGGATAAATTTCAATTTTATATGAATAAATTATTATACATTTTATTCGATATATATTCACATAGATAATATTGAAAGCGGACGGTGAACAAAATTCATATATAAAATCTGTATAAATATATACATTCGTAGCTATATATATGTATTTTGTCATAACATGTGTATTTTATTATTTGTTTACGGTTGTTATTTTTTTTTTCTTGTGTATAATATTGAAGATTTTGTTCAAGTAAAATTGATATAACAAAAGTATATGTATATAACTATGAAGAAAAAACAAAAAAAATTAGAAATTATAATAAGAAAGGAATACACCATACACCAGTATTCTTCTTTATGTATATACACAATCAATTACCATATTATTTGAATTAATTAAATCTTAATATGAATATATGTTTTTATGTTTTGTATATGCATGAGATTAAGCAGTGTAAATAATTCATTGGATATGTTTTTTTTTTTGTATATTCATTGATAGTATATATATAGCTATTATTGTGGAAAAATATTTTGTACATATTAATGCGATAGTTATTCCAATATAACCATTTCCATATATATTATTATTATTATTCAAATTCATTTGCATATATTTTTAATTTTTTTTTATTTATTTCATTTTGTTATCAATATGTTTACGACGTCGTCAATATGATAAATTGTATTATTGTCAGTTAATTTTATTATTTTTAACATCCAATAAAAATGTTGAATCTTATAAAATATCTTATTCAAATATCCTTACAGAGTACTTTAAAGTGTATCTATATAATAATGACCTATGGAATTTGGAGTCTTACCGCAGATTAATTGATCTATCTTTGAAGTAAAACAAAATGGATACTAGAGGAAATTATTGCATATAATTCCTAATTTATCGCGCATAGAAAGATTTTTAATATGCCATTGATGGTTTTTGTATACAAAGGATCGTCGGATCACAAAACAATCTGAATTCAATTGATTTAAAAATTGTAAAACTTAATTTTTTACGAATGTTCCACAGGTTATATCTCGGGATTAGGGAGACGCAAATTAAAAAAAAAACATCATGGAATAATTTGAAAATAGAATCATAGAATAATAAACGTTCGTAATATGACTGGTACCTTTTCGATCACCTTGTGTATACCCAACAACTATATACATGTATATATGATATATTACAATAATCTTTTTCTTGATTGAAACGCTGAAATATATAAAGTTGAAAGTTTTTCTATTTTATTATTAAAGTATTATCCTTAAGGGGCAAAATATATAATACTTTTATATATGCACAATTTTCAGTTTACATTTTATATAAATTGTACTTATAAAATATATATTGTATATAATATACAATCAATATAAAGTATATATATGTATATATATTATATACACATGACAAGTGATTTTTTTTATGAATTAATCTAAAAAAGAACGTATTCTTATATAATATATAGGTATTTTATAGATTTATTTAAAATAATGATCCATTGAAATGATTAATTTAAAAGTTGATGTTGGGAATTTATTCATTATTTATAGCATCAAAATACATAAGTTCAATAACCTTATATAGCATATATATAAATTATCGATTAGTTCATTAAACACCCCCATAAAAATCTAATTTTATAAAAAGAATAAAATAATCAATAATTCAATGATGATGGTAATGGAATTTTTTTTTATATTTATCCGATTAATATTTAATTATATATATATATGAAATCTATGAGGGATAATGACTTTAAAAATTTTTTTTTATCTAAAGTTTTAGTCAATATAAATAAACTTGATTCTTTTGTATTTATAAAACAACTTTTATTCTTAATAATTTTCAATAGATTAAAAAGAGATTTTATATATCTATATATATATATATATATATAGAAACGACCATATTATGTACTAAATAAATTATATAAACATTAAAATCATTTTTTAAATATAACATAAATATTTGAAGCAGCAAGTATATATGTTAATCTCAGTGTTTGAAGTATATATGAAAATGTCATATCTTAAATATGTGGTATTATTTTATATTTTATAGTTTTGAACATTTGTAAACCTTTTATTTTGGATTTTTTTTTTTTTGCATCAGTGTAAAAATTCTTTGTTATATACTACATAAGAAAATTTATTTAAATATTGAATATAAATACGAAAAAATATTTATATATAGTTTTATATAAATCTTTTTATATGCCTTTCACTTCAGATTCAGTTACAGTCGACTCGATATATAATATATGTAGTATATAAGTATACCTATAAAGGATATTTGCTTTGATGATAAAAATGAAAATAATAAAAAAAAAAAAACATCTTGAGACATGGAATTTTGCATATTTTTTAACAAGTAATTTTTTGTATGGGAAAAAGAATTTTTTTTTTACACATTTTAAAATGATTACAAAAATAAGAATTTGTATAACCATCAGAATTTGAATCAGAGAAAAATGTATATAAGAGATTTTATAGATTATATTGATTTTCTTTTATTATATACAAACGATATAAGTTTTTAAAATATTAAAGTTTTATATATATATAGTATAAATAAGTCAATACATGAATATAAATAAAAAATACATCTTCCATAATCATTTCTTCACATACAGTATACATTTTTTCTGTGGATATATTTATGAATTTTTTAAAGTGTTTTATATAGATTTATAACGTGTTTTAATCTTTGTGTAAATTCTTTAAAATATATCCGTATTTATGGGGTATTGTACATTTTTCTTACGTAACTCAAATATAATATATAAATGAAAAAAAAATTATTTACAAAAAAAATATTATTTTTTCAATAAATATAAAATGGAAAAAGGAAATCATTTTTTTTTTTTTTGTTAAATATTATACATAAAAAAAGTTTTTGTATTTTAGATGTTGATTGCAGATATATATATGGAAAACAGTGGTGATTTTAAAAGATTCATTGGTTATTTATGTATACCTTTTATCATAAGATTATAATCAGTGATTTTTGTTTTTTTAACACTATCACTAAGGTTCGACACTAGCAAAAAAAATGTGTCATGCCTTCAGTATATTAAGGATTCCTCAAACCATGACTTCACGATATTTATGATAATTCCGTATTATAACAATTCTAGAAATGAATATTTTAACTGCCAATTATTTATTGGATGAGAAAAAAACTTAATGGTATGAAATCGATACTTATAAAAGCCGCACCTTTTTATTTTCTTTTTCTCGTTGTGATTTCTTCAAGCTTTTATCGTAATGACTTCGTACATTCACACAACATTCAAATTATTATAAAAAAAACATTTTTCCATATATATTTGTTTTATCTCTTACCATAATACAAAATATAATTCTTAATTATACCAGTTTTACTATTCTAAATAATATACATAGAAATATATATTAAAAATAATAATTAAAAGCATGTGTATTAAATATATATATAAAGTATAAAACAAAACATAACCATCATTAGAGAGAGTATCTTAATTAACAGCACAAAAAAAAAAACATGTAAAAAAATTAAATTAAAAAAGTTATGTAAATTACAAAATATGGTACATTTTTATCTTTATAAAGGTATAAAATGGTAAATATATAATATTATATTACCGCATAGGAAAATTGCACATTATTTAGACTTATATACAAACATCACACGCAAACAGAGTACATATTTTAATTCCATATACGTATATAGATATAGATATATAGTAATATATGAAAGTAAAGTTAATAACTTTAATGGACTTTGTTATATATAGATATATGCAATATAGACCTACATATTCATAGACATCCAGGAATTTAATGCATATATACATATATATACATTTAGATTTATCTACAAAATATACCATAACAATACTATACATAAAGTTAAAGATCCACAAAATTACACTTAATAATATATATATATATGCATATACATAAGACAAACCCTTTACAATTGATACAAATACCTTTTCATTATATTTATTTTTACCTCTATACGGAATATATCCATATTTACACAAAATCGACCATAAAGATGTATTATAAAATTTTGTATATATATATATATATATATTATAGACATAACAATAGTAAACATAAGTAAATTAATATATAGATAGAAAAGTGTTATATATTTGAATATGTAATATAGGTTTGATATTATAAATATATTCTCATCATATATATATTAAGGATATTATTGTTTTATATACCTCTGTAACTGTCTGTATATAATATATATGTATATATAGATATGTGCGGTAACAGGTAATTTTTAGGTTTGTTCAATTAAACACAAAACATTTATATATTGGTAAACTTTAATGAAGAACGATATGATGTATATGATATACTATATGTTAACTATACCCATATATACATGACGATATATGATTTATGTTAAAATATTGATATACTATTAAAAATAATTTAAGGATCACTATATTATTTTGATTGAAATTTGTAAAGAAAATAAGTCTAAAAGGATTCATCGTAAGATACTATCCTTTTTACTATATTCTCTATATTAAAATAAATTAAAACATATAGGCTATCAACAAAACGACCCTTTAATGACATTGCATAGTGTGCCCATAAAATATACAAAGTGTTGAAAGTAATTTTCATCAACAAAAAAATGTGTATATTGTTATGATTGATGAAGTTTGAAGTGTAAATGATTATACAACACACTATATATATATATATATATATATATATATAATTTACTATATAATATGCAAAGTTATTAATGGTCATTCATAAGAGCCTTTATGAATATTAAATAGTTATACATTAAGTAAACTTGAAAACAATTAGCCATAATAAGATTTTAACATGAAAATAATGGGCATGAAATTATAAATTGTATAAACGATAATGTTCATTTTTTGTTTATTTCGGATTCGCACATATATAATTTAATCAAAGATAAATGTGTTCATATTATATATGTATTATGGTTTATATATGCTTAATATATCCGCTATAACAAAAGAAAAATCGAGGCGTTTTAAAATACAATTTCATTCTTTCAATAAACATAAAACGAATTCGATTATTTGATTATATTATATTTCAATAACATTAAAAATTATCGATGACCATATACATTATATTAGTTCCAATTTATACTTTTAAACCTAATATATTAGATATATATCTACTTATATTTATATATAGAAGGTAGAAAAACCATAGATATGCGACAATATTTCATAATTTAATTTGTTATATTGATCTGAAAAAGGATACATGACACGATGACAATATACACATCATATATATATATATATATATATTAAAGTGTAAAACTTTGTTTTGATAATGCGTATCCACCCGGTTTTGTTATGCTGGCACAAGCGATTTTTTTATATACGAATTTTATTTGTAAATATATATGTATATTGTATATTTATGTGTATAATAAAGGTTTTTGTATATTATGGTTGAAATATATAAGTCAAATATAGTTTGATTTGATGTGCATATACAATATTATGTTGAATTTGATATTTATTTATATCATATAAATTTATTTATTTATTTTTATAAATATTTATATAGGGTAAACAGACAACAAATATAACTGCGTGGTCATATTAAATCTTCAAATAGGAAATTCTCTCTATATATAAATCCTTGATATATAAAAGCATATATGGAATACAAATTCTTAATATATAGTTACCAAAATGAAATATTAATATTAAAATTGAATGTTGAAAATTCAAAAAAAAAAATGCTAAAAATCTTTAGGAATTCAATTAAACAATTAATTTACAATATGCGTATGGTAATCTTGAATAATGTATCTCTAAAAGATTCCAGGAATAGGCATTTTGCCACATAAGACTTAACTTCAATTAAAGTATACGCAATTTAAAGCATTTCTAATATTTCCTGAATAAAAATGCGTTGTGAAAAATGTGTTCTTTCTATAAAGTGTATATTCCGTTCACGTTATTTATATGCCGATGCCGATGCGTCACATTAATAAACAAATATTTTAAATTTTTATTATATGAAATAATATAAAATTTGTATTTTATATTACAATACATTGTATATATAAATAATAATAGTATTAATAAATTTTATATATTCGTAAATATTAACATGTAACTTGTTTGCTTCTGTGTCTATATATATTTGAATATATATGAATTTATAATACCATTTTTTGGGGGGGATTACACATAAAATCTAAATATTTCTAGATTAATCCTTTGAGTCTCACTTATAAGAGGTATAGTATTTATATGTTGGAAATTTTAATCTTAAATACTGTAATATTTATATATTCGTATATAAATATTATATATACAATTTCTACTCGCTCTGTCGTATATCTATAAAATATTAAATAAAATGTAAAATGAATGGAATATATACATACAAAACATGATTGCCAATATATACGTACAATGGAAAATGTATAGTCTAAAAAAAGCAGTATTTTAAATAAATTTTGTATGTTTTCCAACAGTTATGACATAAATATTATTATCAACACCATATATATACGCGCATACATATATGGTATCTATAATAATATATGTATACATATACATTCAAACGCATTCATTCATTATATGTATATATATATGGAATATATACAGAATAGGATAAAATAATAAAATATTAATTATTCATATATATAGTAAATAATATACTATATAGAGTAGATTTCTATATATCCTTGCATAGCTAAATGTATATGATATCAGTAATAAAACTATGTCATCATGGTATTAATTTAAATATACATATTAGAAAAAAATGTATATGGATTTTTTTATGAAATGTTTCTCAAATAAATGTCATATACACACATTCATATCATAAAACGTATATAATATATAGAAATAAAAAATAATAGTATTCGAAAAAAAGCTATTATATAAAATAAATTAAAATTTAATAATAATAATTTAATTATTTTATTTTTATATATTATATATTGGCTCACGTTATTTATAATATACATATATGAAAATGATGAAACATTAACACCAAATAAAAAAAAAAAAATTGATCATCGTTTATGCATTATAAATATTATTAAATTTCATGTTTATATTTCGTTTTATGATTACCACCAACTCGTCGAATAATTTTTTCATTAATATTTAAAAAACAAAACATTTCGATAATAAACTACAATATACACACATAACGTTTCTATCATCTAAATAAATTATTTATCTATACATTTATTTTTTATTTAAAAATATATAGATTATAATAATATATTTATATGAAAATGTTTGGTTTTTATTTTTTTTTTGTTTGTTTGTTTTAATAAAAGCTGTCTAACAACATAAAATATCATATAAATAATTTAATATAAAAAATGATACAATATATGTATATGTAATATATACGAATTGTGATCCTTAATTATATAAATACTAATCATTTTCAAATAGGACCACGTCATATTATATAAGATACGTGGTATTTAGTTTATTTACCCAACAGAAATTATATATATATATATATTAATGTATTTGTTAAAAAATATTAATGATAATAATTTTTATATATTATATTTTATATCATGTGATGTATAGATATTATTCGATGTGCGAAGGCGTTTGATTATGCCATTAAAAGTATATTGATAAAAATCTATTGATTTTTTTGTTTGAATATGAAGAAGATAGATCATATGTTTATTTTATTTTTATGAAAAAAAAAAAACTCCCATAAATAAGGACTATATAAATATTTTGTATTTTTATAATCTTATTACATCACATTTTTTATATAGGAAAAGATTTTTTTTTTTTGGTTTAGTATATAAGCTTTTTTTTTTGTATAAATTACCGAACTGTCGTAAAAAATTGTTTTTTTGGTAATCTTTATAAATCAAATGTCAATGCCAATTGTTAAAATAATAAAAGGAATTATTGCAATAAAATAAAAAATACATTGTTTTATTTATTGTCTTGCTACCGTGAATGTTGATTATGTAGAAGAATTAAAAGGAAAATTTATGAATAAATAACATTATTCTGTATAATGTACTTATTGTACTTAAAGACGGAATTTATTTTTATAAATAAATTATTAATTAAAGGTAATTTGTATATTATTTAAATAATAAATCATAAATAATTCAAAGTTTTGAGTTCAACTATATATTTAAATATATATTTTATATTATTTATATATAGATTTAGAAAATATGAATTTCTAAATTGAAATTTTCTCGTGCTTAAGAATTTCTTACATTTTTCTCGTGTTATAATGTATATACATTATACATATACATATATATAAATTTCAATTCAAGCGATATCCCATATACTATATAAAGATGGAAATTTTCCATATATATAAATTTTTTAGTTTTTTTAATTAAAAAATTGTAATATTTTTATAATAAATATTAGGTTTTACTCTATATTTATAAAATAAATTCTGCGGATATATTCATTTATTCTTATGCTTTATAAGCGTATATAGTTTTTTTTTGGTTAAATACATAAACGATGTATATTCTATATATAATAATATATATATATATATATATTTTCTCTAACAGAACTATGTTATATATATTTATATATGTGTAAATATTTTTAACGATAAAAACCACAAAGAAATAATTAAAATTTATATGGAAAAATTTATATAATGCAGTCGACTGTGTGTGTGTGTATGTATGTGTTTAAGTGTTAAATCGTTAAATATATTATATAGATTA
Source organism: Dilophus febrilis (assembly GCA_958336335.1). NCBI lineage: Eukaryota > Metazoa > Arthropoda > Insecta > Diptera > Bibionidae > Dilophus > Dilophus febrilis. Next base: position 65,641,859 of record OY284468.1, read on the forward strand.
TATGAAATTAAAATAACAAGCAAGACACATATTGAATTGGATATTTAATATATTTATGTATAGATTTAAAACCAGGAAAATTTTTAATATATATATATATAGAGAAAATTTTATTGATTTTTTTTATTTAACCACAACAGAGTTTTTCCCCTATACTCTTTTATTTGATATTTATTTGTTTTCGTGTAAAATATATATTTCATAGAGCAATGTAAATACAAAAAAAAAAAAAAACGCAATGAACTAAAAAATTGTTATTGAGATATGTATATTATATTTATAAAATATGTGTATTTAGGGCAGAAGAGTGTGAGAAGCTGCGATATTTATAGCATTCAATTGTAAAATAACAAAGTCGTAAATTATAATATTTTTTTTCAAACTGTAGCGTAAAAAAAATGTTTTAATATATTATTTTGCCAAATTACAATTTTTCAATAATTATTTATTTCAAGCAATAAACAAAAATAAAATTTCCAGTGAAAATTTCATATATTGTGATTTTAAAATTAACTTCATGAAATACTAAAATAATTAAATATTTTTTTAAAACGATCTTACATAGTGGAAACCAAAAACATTCCATGTATATTATAAGATCATATCAACCAAAGACCAAAGATTTGCTGTATTTTTTCTTAATGAATAATTTAAAAAATGACAACCTATAAAAATTCAAACATGTTCAAACATTCAAACGTGTTCATCAGAAAAAAAAACTATATTTTCTCAGTATGGACAAAAGCGTTTTATCTAAAGTAAAAACTTCATAATTAAATCCGCTTGAATGAATTTAGAAAAGCCGATTTTTTTTTATTATGTGTATTTTCATTTATTCAAAACCAAACAAAAACGACAAATTAAAATGAATTATAATTGGATTTTATTAATGCATTCATATTTTATAATAAATATATATATATATACAATACCAAAAATGTTTCTCTAATCCTTTTATTTAAAATAATTCCCATTTGAATATTTCATATATCTATCTATATTCTTATACATATATGAGCATATATATAACAATCACACATTCATATATGTATATAAATATATATGGTATGTTTATATTATGAATAAGTTTAAGAGGTTATATTTACATACATAAAGATATTGTTGACCTATTTTAATATCTAGTATATATATATATATATATATATTTTAAATATACTCCTTGAAATTTATATATATTCATTCATATACATATTAAATATCATCATACATTGAATATACGTATATATAGTTTTTGCAGTATATATGAATAATAAAATATAGAAATAAATACAAGATTTATTTATTTTTTTGTCACCAAAAGTCACCAATCATAGAAATGTATATGAATAAATATATGGTATATATACATTATTATATATATATATATAGAAGACACATTCATTCCGTTTCAATATATATATATATAAGGTTATCTTTATTTTTTTTTTTATTGAAAAAATATGCAGACAGAGTTAAGAAAATAAAAAAATATGTATGACATTTTATATTTTGCATAAAATAATCAATACGCATACATATATAATGGTTTTTGTATAATAAAAATAGAATTATATATTTTGATACATTTCAATTTTTGAAGGGTTGTAAATTGGTGAATACATAAATTATATGTATATGTAGTATAGAATTTTCAATAAAAATTTAACATAGGTATCCTTAAGATATTATTTCTTTTTTAATGGGGTTTTTTTTTTATTATAATAACATGAATAATTTTGTGTCGAGATATATAAATAAATGTATATACACATAACAGCAGAAGGACGAACTACTTTATATTTTTATCAAAGATATGTATACGCTTTAAATCAAAATGATGGAATAACCCAAGAAAAAATGTGCATTTTTTAAACAAACTATATATCGAAAAGTTGAATTCAGAAATAATATGATTTCATTTCTTTATATTTTTATAGAAAAAGTTCTTTAGTTTAAAAATGTTTTATAAAACATATATACCTAAACATAACTCTTAAACATTTTCATCATTTCACTCAAAATTAAATATAAAAACTATTAAATTTATAATAATAAAAAAAAAAAGTCATAGGTTAGTATTAAAATTTCTATATAATCTCATATATCCCAATATAAACAAATAGTTTAATAGATAAGTTTCAATTTTAGATGTTTTGTGTTTTTAGATGTTATAATATTCATTTATACAGCGATATATATGTATTTATTTACAAAATAATGTTTATTTTAAACCCTCAATTTCATATATAGAATATATCATACAATATTATATATCATATAATAAATTTACATTTTGACTACATTAAAAGTGTATAACCTTTTATTTGAACATATATTTTACCAAAAATATGTTAAGTTTCTCTAAATAAAACATTAAAAAAAAAAACAACCCTTTTAAATATATAGTATATACAATTGTATATAATGTTTATATATTATTTATATACGTGTATTTATTCTACCATTTATTTTGTATATAGGTACATATATACATTTGATATATGATAACTATTAATTTTTTTACAAAATACATTTCTTATATATGTAATAAATGATATAAATAAGTTACATTTCTATCCATACATAGATACATCTATTTATGAAATTGTAAATATACATATATAAATTATAGAAAAGTAACAAATGAAATTCAAAAATAATATTGTTATTATTAATATTACCATAATATCTCTTGATCTTTCAACTATCAATATTTTTATACGAAATACTATAAAAAATAAATAAATACAAAACAAGCAAAAAAAGAAACAAATATTCTAAAATATTTTTAGCATAAATATAATATAAATTCAATATGGGTATTATGGTATTATATACCAATTACCTTCATGCTTTCGGTGGTTGGTTAACCACACAAACATACACTCTATATACCTAACTATTTAAATGAATGCATTCGTATATACAACAAAAAATGTATATGAATAAAAACTAACAACAAATAAAATGAAAAAAAAATTACATACCCTAAAAGCATATATAGATAAAAAATTATTCATATTTTATAACAATTCAATATTCCAGATGCTTATAGCATTTCAATTTGAATATATGGAATAGTATATAGTATAGTATTATTATTATTATTATAACTATATATCATACATATAACATTCATCTGTGAACTCTCTGATATATATTTATATACGTTTTAATATAATATCATATTGCTTTATATACACCCCTTTTATTTATACATTTTCTTTTATTATGATAGACATATGTTTATTGATATATGTATTATAAATATATATATAAAAGTATGATGGAAGTTAGAAATAAAAAAAAAAAAGCTCATATACGTTTCTATAACACATAAAAGGTATATACATATATATATATATATATGATATATATAGATGAATATAAAAAAAAATATACACCACATATATATTAAATTTCAATAATCATTTCCGTTCCCTTAGTTTTTCATCGTATCACAATAATATACATAAATGTATGTATAGTTGGTTTTTCTTATAAATATTTCTTTAATATATATAAATGCTTGCATTTGTCTTCTATACATATATATTATAATATATAAAATGTACATGTAATATTATGATAAAATATATGTAAGAAATTCGTTTTTTTTTTGTGTTTGTTATTTCATAACAATAACAACCATACATGTTGTTACAGTTTATTGTAATTCAAAATTGATTGAATATAAAATATTGAAAAACATTTAGAGTCTGTTCAAAGATATACATATATATTTATAAATAAATAGATATAAATAGATTGATTTGGTATATTTTGGTAAAATTTGTAAAAAATGATAATGATGATATACATATATATATAGAAAAATGTTTAAGGATTTACAACAACAGCTTTTGTTTAATTTTTTTTTTCGGTTAAAGGGAGAAAATCTAAAAAAAAAATAAGATTAATGATTATTTTTATTCTAATTTTTCTTATTTTTCTTTCTTTTTTTTTGGTTTGCATAGTTAACTTTTTATATACACATATTTATATATAGAGGGTTTATTATTTTATTTCATATATACTTACTTATATATGTAATAATAAAGTTAAATGTTTAACAATATTTTAATATATCTAATATATATTATAATTTCTTTATTGAGACGTTAATATTATTTAATTTTTTTTTTTATTATAGAGGTTGTTTATCATATCATATGTAGCTTCATAAGTTAATTTATAATGAGAAATATAAAAATAAGTTTATTTAAAAAAATTGTTTGATGAAAATAACATATCATGTTAAGAAAATTTGTTTATATACTGATTAATATATAGACACTTTTTGAGTATGCATCAGATTTTATATGTTTCAATATGTCTCCTTTTTCTGTATATATGTATAGATAATAATTACTCTCTTATTTTTGTTTTCTTTATTTTATAATAAATAAATTTGTTTAACGTCAATTAAAAGTAATTTATCATGTCATCATTCAGTATACATATTGATATAATTATTTAATGTATGTATACCTTTATCAATATTTGTAAAAATATCAATAAATAATTTATTATATATATATCATATATATATATATATATATATATATATATATATGAAAGAAACAAAATCAAAAGTTTATAAAATATGCTGTTAAATGTACATAAAGAGAGTAATTGGACTATTATTAATTAATATGGACCAATTGTATACATATTTTATCTATAGATATTCATATACATATATATTATTTACACTATTCATATAATGAAAATGTAATTCAACCACTTTAAATGTATTATTCCAATACAAAACATTCTGTTTTAAATATTCAATTAATTATATATAAATACAAATTTTATAATGAAGAATATGAAAAATATCAACATAAATTCAATTATTCGCAATGATTTCGAAATAATAATGTAATTAATATGTTATCTAATAATAATAGAAACGTATTGCAAATGCAGGATATCAAACATTAATAAACATATATAAAGAATTTATAACGAGTATATAAAAATATTTGACTTGTCCACTTTAGAGGATTTTCATTTTCCATATATTATTTAATTTGATTTTATCAATAAACAATTAAATATGTGTTATTATATGCATTAATATATTGTATAAATAATATGATAAAACGTTTTATAAATATACATAAAAAAAAGGTATGTGTACATATTTTTTTTTTTTTTGCATATATAATACACTTTTTATTTATTAAGTGTATAATTTTTTGGGGTACTTTGCAGCAAACACAAAGAGAGACACCTTTTTTTATACAACAAACATTTCTATATACATTATATCATTATATATACATAAATTCATTTATGCATTTTCGACCATTATATACAAAATTATTACCATATTATAAAAAAAAAATCGAAACACGTAGGTATCATTTAATAAAAAATTTATATGTTGGATTACATGTCTGCTTGTTTATATATCTATTGAAGTACAAGCTGGTATTCAGACATATATATAAATATATATTGAAATGAAAAGCATATATAATGTATAGAATATTTTACCGGTGTTTGTATATAACAGCACAACGAGGTAATTGATTTGATGTAAAAGCAGCAAACCTTTCATTTAACATTTAAAGCACGTTGACAATATTTAACATATTATATATGTATATATATATATATATATAAAATGTATGCATATACGTTTTTAAGAATGAAGCCATCTTTTCCTACAATTTATTCACACATAAATATAATATTATTGCTCCATCATATATGAGGTATATGACATGTGGGCATATATAAATATGAAAAGATGGAATCGAAATGCATTTACAGTGTGGTTCAATGAATTTAACCTTGATTATTTTTTTTTTTTGAAAAACCGAATTGAATAAGAATTTGAAAAAATTTGTATATTTTATCCAAAGGGGGTTTTTTTTTACGGAATCTACATCGATAATAACAAAATGAAAAGAAATATGCAATGTAGAAAACACGTGTACGAATTAAAAAAAAAGTTTTTATACTAACCAATTTAATATTACATCCTTTTTTATTATGTAAATTCCCATTCACAGACATACATCATCATTTTGTATAGACATGCAAATTTTATTCCCTTCATATATATATTTATATTTCATTCATTCATTTTCATCTATATATATATATATATATATATATATTTCTATAATATATCCACAAATGTAATATGTATGTAATAATGCTTAAATTTACAGTGAAATATGATAAAATAAACGTATACATTTTCTAAATGCGATATATATACACACACATACGATGGATAAAATAATAAGCATCATTTTATGTGCAAAAGAAATGAGTATATATATATTTTTGCATATATTTATGTTATGGATATATTTTGATTTAGCTATAGAATAGAAATGTTTATAAATATACATGTATGTATGTATTTGATTTACATTTGATTATAGTTCAAGTATTTATTTCTATAAGTATTTACATATAAACATACAAACTCGCATATTTGTCTGATAAGTTTTTATTATAGAAAAAAAACAACATTCATATATATTATGATTTGTATATATAATATATATTTTCAGTTGAATGTTGTTGAATAAATATATATATATAGAAAATATCATATTTCTTTTATTTTTAACTCAAATTTGTTATATCGCCTTTTTATGATATTTTATGGTAATGAATTCAAATTAGTTTTTCATGAATGATTTATAAAATAAAATATATAAAATATTTTATATTTATTCATCTTGTCATATATATGCATGCATGTATTTTTTAAGATAAAATTTTATGTGAGCATTTTAATGATGGAAATGAAGTTGATGAAGATGATGAAACAGATTTAATATAGAATATATTTATTAAATATTAAATTTTAAATTAGATGATATATTACAATTGTATATATATATATATATATATAGATATTAGAACGTGCGGTTACTTTAAAATAATATCAATATCATAATTGATGAGATAAACAAATAATAATGATATACAATATCAATCCGTTTACTCTTAGATTATATTCTGTATGAAAGCAATTATTTAAACATAATTTCTAAATTTATTCATAATATATAATATAAAATTAAATAAAATTTTTTGTATACGTTTGTATCATAAATTATAATATTATATAGCAACATTTCCTAAATTTATCATATAAGGTTATATATAAAATGAAGCCCTATCTATATTATATATATAATTTACATATACATATATTAAATATACATATTATATATATCTAACATTTTCTAATTTATTATCCTATTGACTTCAATTTTAATGTAGTTCTATCCTATACTATATAAATATATTTCGTATAGAGTGTATAACAAAATTATACCATATATAAATAGAGTATACGTATTTATTTATGTAACAAAATTATACCACGACAGTTATATCGTATATAAATAAATATATATATATATATATGTATACGGCGTTTGTTAATAGAATGCCATAAATTTTCTGGAAATTACCCTAAGTGCAGATTATACTTCAATTATAATTACTTATATATATATATATATTTTTTGCCATTCATTTTGGTCAAAATCAATTTAAGATTAAATGAACTTGATAGGTTTTATTCATTGTATATATATATATAAATGTATAATAGATATACATATAATGTTTTATTAGTGGGGTTGACTACTTATATGTATACATTTATTTATATATAAATAAATACATAAATATTCAATATCAAAATATTTTATAAATATATATTTATACCTAAGTGTATAACGATTATATACATTTGTATTGTATTTATATATATATATGTTATGTATATATGCGCACGTATATCATGCTTAATAGATGAGATACATATCTATTTATGGGTATTTTACACAAAAGTATTATATACATATACTGATTCATGAATATTACATTCACTCAATTTACGTATTCATATGTATAAATATATAAAGAAAAATAAAGAAAATTGGTTATGCGTGTAGCTATAATTTATTTATAATGTTTTTAGTTTTTACCTTTTTTTTCATACATATTTTCTATATTTTTTGTATCATATATATTATATTACATGTACAATTGTATATACATTATACATATATGCCATGAATGAATATATTGCGTTTTATATATATAGATACAACATATCAAAATCACATATTATAGGTGTATATATATTGAATTCGTAAAATAGAATAAAAAAAACTCTGTGTATTTTTATCAATATACATATATTACGTATATACGTCTATATATTTATGTATATAATCATCATAATGTCGATCAAATAATCGTAAAGAAAATTGTATATATTCATTCATATAAATATTATATCATATGATAATAACAATAATAATAAATAAGTAATCAAGAGTGATTTTGATGCGCGTTATATTCTATCAATTCTATATAGAGCATATATTAAAATAATATAAGTCAAATTTATAATGTAAAGGTATATAATTCAAAATATATTGTAATCAATTATTAAAATCTTGATTTATGAAATATATGAAGAGTTGAAGACAATGCATTGGATTGAAATGTTTTCGGGTCGATATACATATCTATAGGATATCCCTTATATCAGAATGACGCCGGGATGTTCTAGGGACCGATCAAAAGGAAATTTTCTCTGGATATTCCAGATTATTTATTTATGAAGAGCATTATAGAGGAATATGTTCATGTTGTATTTTATTTTTTAGTTGTAGAACATATACTTTTTATCTTAAACATAAGATTGCTGTAATTATTTAAGCATCAACCATAAGTAAAACTTTAATCGAATTGACAAAATTTTGTCTAACACTATATATAATACTTTTTAACCAACTTTTAATTAACCATATATGTATAGTATACATCATAAAGCATATTTATAGTTTATTTTATAGTTTGTATAAAATTAAAAAAAGAAATTAAGTCAAATTTTTTATGTTTTATTATATGGAAATCTATAATTCAATTGACATATCTGGGGTAAAATTTTATTTTCTATATTATATGTTTTTCGCAAAATATTTATGTATATATATTCAATGCGATTTTTCTATTCTGTTAAAATTATATTTTTCATTGGCAATTTCATTTTGTTATTATATACATATATATGCACAAGTATATATATATATAGAGTATATAAAAACAATCAGATATACATTGTGCAGAGAAAATCATTTGACAGATAACAATTTTTATACATTCATCCTTGTACATATATGTATAATGTATATAAAAAACAAAAAAATATAAGCTTTTTCTTATGTGTGACAGATGTACAAGAGTAATTTGAAAGTTTATCAAAATATTAAATATATAAATTTAAATGTTATGTTATATAAGATAATAATTTATATATGTTACATTATTTTTTCCTAAAAATGATCTGGATATTAAAATATTTTATATTTATATATAATATTCGCGTATAGTTTCTTATTTTGAAATTAACTAATGTTATTATTTTTCTAAAATCATTGAATTAAATTTCTTTTTATATATAAAGAAAGTCGCTTTTGATGGTATTATACCAAAAAAAACTATAAAAATTCGGACAACTATTTGATTCACAAGGTTTATTGAAATTTCCATCAATTTATTTTATATCATTTTGATAAGAAATTTTGTGTTTTCGTTTTTATGCCTGACTAAATTTATATATGGTAAATGTATTAGAAACGAAAAAGTATTATGTATAGAAAATATATTGAACATTTTTTACTTAAATAAAACCAAAAGGATGCAAGAAAAAAAAAAAAGAAATGGTGTGAAAAATATATCAAGTGAAAGAGTTTTTGTGTATGGTGCGGTATGGAAAAAAAAGTGAAAAAAAAAATTCTTGATTTATTGGTTGTTTTGAAGTTGTAAATGTATTCTCATTCATTTATATATATGGGAATTTTTTTTTTAATATATATGGTTTAAATTTATTATTGCATGACTAAATTGTTAAGTGTATATATATATGAACATTTTTGTTTTTTGTTATATGTATATATTAAACATATGACATTGAAATACGTTTGGGTGTTAAAAAAGTTAAAAGTGTTAAATATATAATACAATTTAATATTTTTCGTGTTATTAAGATGATAAATCGAGGAAAAAAATATATAATAAATTTATTGAAGTAAGAAAAAAATCAGATCTATAAAATCTATAAATCTATATAAAATTACGTAATGTTTTTTTTTTATAGACTCTTTTCTATAAAACTTTAAGGTATGTTTTATGGGATAAACTATATTTGATATTCATTTTTATTTTTTACGTATATCATGATTGTTCACGATGAAAATTATCAATATAAACAATCTCGACAAAGCCAAAAAGGTTACAGATAAAAACAACGCATCTACATTTGATGTATATATAAGGAATACAATGTTATCCTTAATGGGAAATAATACTACTTGGATAATTCCCTAATTCATTATCCCTATATTATACAATATAATTGTACAAATATCAATTAGGTATCCCATCATATTGAGTAAAATTGTACTATAAAATATTAATCAATTGTGCAACGAGCATAATTCTACAATAAAAAAAACTATACTGCGATTTTAAAACTATATAAAATTCAAATAAACTTACATTACGATATGATTTATTTTTTACTTAATTAAATTTATACACGGTACGGGTATACATGAAATTCAACACATAAATATTCATATTATGCATATAATAAGACAGTTATAAACTAATTTAAAATTAATATCTAATTGCATTGTATATATGTATATATATAAAAATAAGTTTTATTATGTGAATATACATACATAATTACATGTAAGTAAATATATATCTACGATATATGTACATTAAGTAAGTGAATACATATATGGGAATTAATTAACACCATTATGCAAATGTGTGTGCGGCTTATATACACATCCATTTGATGTTTAAAGTTATAAAAGTAATCAGATAGGGTTTTTGTATAATAGCTATTTTATATAGAAATTATGCAAATTTTTATCATTAAATACATATGTGTGTGCATTTTCTTTCAAAGATTTTTTACTCCTTTAGATAAAGTTATATATACATATATTTATATCAGAATAGATATACGTGAAGAAAAATTAAATCTTATTATATTATCAAATATATATATTCATTGTATTGTATATATATAGTATAATATAGGAAAAAGTTCTCAAATATATACAATTCATTTTATCCGCATATACCTTTTATCTTTTATATATATCACATACATATATACGAGTATATATATAAAATATTTTAATATAAATATTTTATAAGGATATCCTTATTATTAGGTAAGGAAAATAAATATATATATATATATATTATTGTAACTATATATATAAGTATAATATATAGTTTCCCAGGAATTTTAGGATAGCATTTAAAATCTTTTGCAAATAGTTTATTTCGAATTTTAAAGGTATGCATTCATTATATAATATATAAATAAAATTTTATAATATATAAAATTATACATGTTATGTTTTGCTTTGTTTTTAATAGAAATTATTTATAAGAAAATTTTGGTTACAAAATTATACATAATTGTATTTTAGTAAATAAATGTTACACCTATATTTTGTATACGACTGATGATATATAAATTGAAGTAATAAACCAAAAGGTTATGCTATATATACTGTCTTATGGCGTAAACCAATGTATATACCTTTTTATATAAAAGAAACTTGTTAGCCAAATTATCATCATTATGAGGCTTACAATGTATATATATATAATATTATACCAATTTAAATATCTTATTTATAGTTTTAATATATATTTATTTATATATATAGCCTGTCCTGTGATTATATTACTCATGAAATTCTATGAATATATATATATATATATAACGAACACACGAACAGAGAATAATAAAGTAAAAAGGTAATGAATTTAATGAAAAGGAAAATTAAATACTCTATATTATAAAATATATTATGATGATGATATGGTGAGTTTGATTTATTCATTCATATATAAATATTATAATGATATAATTAAAATTTTAAGAATCAAACACATTTAACAAACGGATTAAGGATATTAGTTCAAAATATATTATCCGCAATAGACAGCAAGACACTGTACATTTTTAAGACTAAATAAATTAATCGTGCATAGCAAATGATATATCGAATTAAACTATCCATTAAAGTAGCTCGATCAATTTCAATAGGATTCATATCACCCTAAATTTGACAAATTTTGTAATTTAATAGTCATTTCCACGTAAAGATAGAATATAACATAAAAAAAAATTATTTTTAAATGTCAGTTTATACCATTAGAAACATTTAACACATGATTAATGTAAATTAAATACAACTATTAATTGTAAATTTATTTCATATATACATATATAGAAACCGCATATTTTTGCAAAAGGGTGGCTAAAACTATTTGTATATATTATATACCTAAAAAGAATTAAAACAAAAATCTAATAACATTTAAATTGAAACAAAAATAAATGTTGATTTGTCATTGTTCTATGTATACATATACAAAAATCAATCATTCCAACCATATATGAATAATTATGAAAAAAATAAAAAATGCAGAAGGAAATATACGAAAAACCCCTTTATATATAATAACTTATAGAATTTCCTAATGATTTCACTTTGTTCTTTATAATTTATATTTTCACCTATATCAATACATATATATGTATATATATGATGTCCATTATTATATATTTTCTTATCTTTTAATCTTTTTTCAACACAACAACAACATATATATAATATATTTATATGGATTGGATACCATATATATTCCATTTAATAATACACTAAAATTAAATTTAAATTGAAAGTATATGTATATAAATATATATTTGGAAAACTCTATTATAAGTAATTTTCTTTATCTATATATATATATTATGGATATACTTTTTTGAACATATAATGGTGTTAAATATATATTATTTTTCTGAAATACTTACATATATATATATATATTTATACGTATATATAAAGATGGAATATAGTTTTCGTGCATGTTTTTCATATATTTCCTTTTCTTATATATGTATACCGACAAAATTCGTATTTATGTAAACGTATATATATGAACAATATTTTTACGATGAATTTCAACTTTTACAAATTTAATATAATAGTATATATACTGACTCGTATTCTCGTACATATATAAACATTATAAAAGAATATATATAAAAACAACCTATTTGGCAATTTTCCATTAAATTTATTTTATACATATATACGTATATGAATATGTATTTATCCGATAAAAACTTGGAATAAAGAAACTACGAAAAAAAAAAATAAAAATTAAAATAAAAATATTTTCCCAAAAAATTAACAAAAGAAAATATATTTAGTCGGTTTATTTTGTTCATTTTGTTGTACATATATACATATTTTGTTTTGTTCCGAAATTTGGTTGGCATGATATTTTAAAAATTAAAAAAAAAATTGAAGCACTAATTGTTTATTATTACATTATACGTCTGCCTGTGTGTATATATTTGTTTTGTACATAGATAGTCATATATATACCATATATAGTATGTGTTATATATATATACGAAAGGATTTTTTTTTGTTAAACTATTATTTATATATGTATATTCATATTCCATATATATGCATCTTCTTCCTCTTTTTTTTTTATTTTGTTTAATTGACATAAAAACTTGCTAAAGCATGAAAATTAATAATAATATATTCACATTGAAAAATTAAAATGTTTTCTATAAAATTATTATATTTTCTGTGCTATTATCATTATTTGTTCAATTACATAATAAATAGTTTATCTGCGAGCGAGATAAACATTCATATAATATAATCGCATTTTAAATATTCTGTTTTTTATTTTTTTTTATATTTTAATTTATTCGAATATATTTTAAATTTTATAATATACATTTTAATGTATAATTCTTGAATTGAAATTGTATATACCGCAGAGAAATAAGAAAAGTGATATGAAAAATATTTATGCTGTGTTAATCGCTGTTTAAAGAGTTTCAATATAAAAAAATCGAAACAATTCTTTGAATGTCAACCTACCGCAACAAATTCAATTAATGACACACCCTAATTTCGAAACATTTTGTTTTTATCAACCTTTAAGATTTTCCTGTATAATAAATTACCAAAATCATATCTGTATCTCCGAAAATCATGCTATCAAGCTCCAATAAATTATATCACATTAACAAAAAAAAGAAAAAAAAAGACTACGAATATATAGGCGTTATTAAACTATCTTTAGACATTTGTATAAATTTCTCTATTAACTATATGCGATTAAAGAATATTTTTTATTAACATAACATTTTGTACTGCAGTTTCATATTTTTGTACATATATTTTGATACATATCGAAAGTATTCTGCGGAAAAAAATTTGAATTGGTATATTTTAAACATATCAGAATATCCTTATATATTTCCATGCATAAATATGAATATATCTCTATACAGCTAGATATAGATGTACCATCCCATATATATTATACCATTTATTACACATTAAATCGATTAAACATTATAAAGAAAATCGTTTTTATATATAGAGGTTTTTTTTTCTCGTTAGGTATTACATTCTCAATATTACACATATAAACATAAAAGATTTTTTCCATATGTTATTTTCACAAAAAATACGAAAACCTCCAGCTATATATATACATATATATACATTTTCACATATTATTATACATATTTTCCATTATTTTATACATTATATTTTTCTATATACATGTAATATCATATATATATATAGAATATAGAATACAGTATACCCATTCAATATAATATTCTATACATTTATATATACTCATGTGTATAATGCTTTCAATATATATATTACAATAAAATGCTTTTTGGTAAACCATTTTCAACCCCTCATGTGATATAGTTTTTTTTTTTAATATATCTCTATATATGTATATATACAAAAAATCGTTTACCTTATAATGTATATCTAAAAGTATGTATATAGATATATAACCGTTTTTCTCGTTAAATTTCGTTTTATTTTGTGTATGTGAACTATATATTTTTTTCCCATTTACATGATTGTAATATGAAGAGAAATTTTTTGAAGAACACTATATATACATATATGGGCTTTTTCACATATATGGTATATGTAGTATTAAAAAATTAATTTTCATGATACAGATAAACCCTTTAGGTATAATATAAAATATATAGTTATTCTTTGTTGAAAGTAAATTTTGCCGAAATGAATCTCTATTCATGTTTTTCATATCAAATGTTGCCAGTAAATATAATAATATTTTTGATGTGTTTATATATGAAAATGAATAATATTTATCTTATTATATATTATGATGTGAAATATATTTTTTGATATGTTTTTTCGGTTTTTGAAGTAATAAATTTAGAGATAATATATCGTTTTAAAGTTGAATTTATGATATATAGAAAGTTATATTATTTAATATATATAAAATTTACCTTAATCTATATATATATTTTTTATGCATAAATAATCGATTAAAAACCCCGACCGAACGAATGATATACCATAGCTTATTTATTATAGTGGCAATTATCCAGCAAAAACCACAGAAACAACTTGCATTTGAAAAATAAATATATAGTGTTTAAGTTTAATGTATATATGTTATACAAGTATATGAATGCCATTAACAATTTTGTATTATATTTTTTTTATTACCACTTTTATAAAATAAATATATTGAATTGGAATATATATTGTATATCATATGTTATATATATATAGATTAATTAATTGAGTGAGTATAAACTTGCAAGCTGTTTGTGTATACATATAGTAATAAATATATAATTACCGATTATTTTTAAATAAAAATTGTTTTAAATCAGGTCATAATAATTAACATTATGATTTAAAATACTTTTTGCCAATTAGATTGAATTTTATACAAACGTAAATAGATACTTTTGGTTGTTCTCTTTAATTAATGTATTCTTATTTTTATTAAATTGATATATATGGTTTTAATGGTTTTAATGACACAAATTATAGTTTTAATGGCACAAATTCGATTAATACAAATCCATTTATTTATGATCGTTTTAGCAAATGTGTACAAAATTATTCCTTTGTTCCCAACATGTGAATCTTAACCGCAATCAAATGAGGGTTATTAAATTTTCCATATATATATATATATTGAAAGAAAATAAAAAATAAACATTTTTAATAGATGATTAATACGGAATAATAAGAGATATTCTACGGCACAAGCAATTTATTATATTATTATTGTGTTGTATGTTATTTATATAGTAAGGAAACAATTTTTATTTCTATTTTTTTTTTATTCGTTTAATATCATCATCATATCATCATATATATATACACCTTTTATCCACTTTTTTTACGTTCTGAAAATTCAAAAACTACGTCGTATATTGAAGAAGTGTAACGCACGCACGTAAAAAATAATATGGGAAAAAATAAAATAAAATAAAAATACAAGTAAACAATAAAAGGAAAATTCATTGAAATTGGATCCATATATTAAGGTGTTATTCCATATATAATAAATACAATAAGGTATATTATGTATATAATAACAACATATTGATATAGAGCTCTTATATTTATATATATATCTATATATTTTGAGTTTATTATTGAAATACATCACAATTTTGGGTATACATATATATATATACGTAACATAATATGTGTATGTATTATTATATACCATAAAAAATGTGAAGAAAAATAGATACACGTGCCTAAATGTGTTCGTGTTTTTATCATCAATGGTTATTTTTTATTTTATTTTTATTTTTTTATTTATAATACAATGAACTTTTATATAAAATGCAAAAACTAAATCGAAAATGGGTTTTCTTTTTTATATATGTTCGAATATAATACCCAAAAAATATGAGTGAAAATAAAACCGAATTTATGAAAAATGATTTAATGAATTTATACTATTAATATTACTTTTTTTTTTTCCAAATTATTTTTAAAGTGTATTTTTACAGGAAAATAACGCAATTTATTAATAATACATATAATTATTATTTATATGTAATAAAAATACCAAAGTAAAATAATTTTTTTTTTGTTTTTCGAATGAAATATAATAAAAGGAAGCAAATAAATAAATTTTATTATTAAAAAAAATATTTTAACCAAAAACACATATATTTATTCCTCATGAGAATTAAAGTATTTTTCTTCATTTATTTATATAACATTAACAAAAAACAACAACAGAAACAACGCTCTATATATATAGTCACTAGCGGAGGTTTTTTTTTACATATAGATATGGATATATTACAGATACATACTGCGGGTGACTGTGATGTATTACACATTACTTATAAAACAATATATATGGATGAGAAGGATATGTGCGTTATACTCAATGTAAATGTATATAATAATAATAGATGTTTATACAGGATCGTATTGTTATAATGATTTTCAAATTACAGAATTATAAAAAAAAAACAATTCAAACACAAATTTTCAATAACATTTTCCCTAAAATATAAAGAATCTTTTAATGTAATTTGTTATACAATTAATTTTTTTATTATTATGATATCATGCTTTCAGTCAATTAATAATGAATTCAATAGATTCGATCCTGGACACATATAAAACGCATACACACATCACATATGTTATCTATAATATCATAATAATATTCATATATGAAAGGTAGAAATATATAGAAAAATAAAACAAAAAAAAAAAGGAAAGTAATAATAGGGGATTATTCTCAGGGGGTATATATACAATATACATATATAGAATAAAATAAATGTTTTACCTTTGGTTGTTTTTATTTTTATTTTTTTTTTTGCTCTTATATTTTTGGAGTATGTTTATATATTTTTTTTAGTATGACACAGTACAGGTATACATTTCCTAACAAATATAAAATAAATAAATACACATCTATTGATTTTTTTTTAACATTTTTTCTTTCGTACATATTTGGAATAGATTTTTTTTTTTTTTTTTACAATATTGTTTGTAATCGTCAACCTGATGATGTCTCTTGGTATTATGTATAAATATATAGAAATGGTTTTTTTTATATGTTTTTCGCCATAAATATCATTCATGCAAATAGAAATATTATATATATATGGATTATTCAAAACGTAAATATTTTACATCTTGATATGTATATATGCATGCATATATAATACATAAATAATAATATATTTACTTGTAATATGATTATGTTATAGAAACGCGTAAATATATTCTTATTTATTTATTTATGTATTTATTATACATAACATATGTTATTTGTATTTTGTTATATATCCCGCATATATATCTCATGCATACATTTCTTTGAAATAATATGAAATAAGTGTATATGAATGAATATATATATAAATTATCTTTTGATTTAATAAAATAATTATACACAAATAGGTGGAGGAATAAAAATTGTATTATATAAAAAGGTCGTAAATTTCTTGGATTTGTTATTTGAACTGACTATCTATAATATCTATATTATAATTTGTATGTACAGTGCTTATCGATGTATAAAAAAAGGTAAATAGTTTACTTTTTGAAGTATGGCAATGATTTATAAGCGAGTTTGTATTTGCATATATGTATATATGTTATATATGTATATATAAAAATGTTATAAAAATGATATCTAATTAATATTTCTAATTTTATTATTGATTCAGGATTCGTGTTTGCTTACATAACTGAAAATAGATTTTTTTTGTCCTATATTTATTGGAATTTATTGATTATATATATATATATTTGATATTGATTATTGAAATACACACAATTAAAATTATTAAAAGATTTGGTAAAAAAATCAATGTGAACACGCTTTTTATATGCTTTATTTTTATCATGTATTAGTAGTACTTTTTTTTATATTTAAGTATTTGACTTTTTGGTCAGCATACGAATTCTTTAATGTAACTTATAAAAAAACCAAGCTCTGGTAACATTTTGAAGTCAATGACCTAGTAATAGTAAACAATAACTGTTATAAAACCAATAATAAAGAAGGCTGTTATCGGACACTAAAACCAATAATCGTGGATTGTAAAGTGAGCATTTTTTTCCCTCTATATTAAAAAATTAGACTTTTTTTTTTTATGATAAAATATTTCTGTTATGTTAATAGAACATTTTTAATTCTATATCTAAAATATTTTTAATGCTTTTTGTTGAAACATTTACAACTGAATATATATAATGATTAATATAGAAACGATATACATATTCATTATACGTCTATAAATTCATATTTAATTATTCATATATGTATAACATAAATCTTATATATATATATATACTCATGTGTAATTAACAATAAATATAATTGTCGCATTGCAGATCTATATATATATATATATATATATATATATAATACAATGTACATATATTAAATATACATATACATAATAAAATCAATAATTCCCTATATTTTTCTACTATATATTTATTATACCCGTCTTAATTTTAAATGGCAAATATACACATTCAACTTATAATATATATATATACAACTTTAGAAAAATGGTGCATTTAAGATCGTTTACCGTAAAATGAAATAAATATATATATATATAGAAATGTAATCGATAAACAATTTAAATTTAAAATTAAAATTCTAATTTTATTTCAATAAAATACACACACACACATACAATAAAATATATATTTTAAAATAAAACAAATGAACAATTTCGAAAATATAAATATATGTATATTTATGTATTTTATATACCTATATATATATAGAAGGCAGAACAAAAGTGAAAATAAATAAGAAAAACTAATCAAAATTTCCATTTAAACAAATAAAGTATAATATTATTTATATGTATAGTAAAAAAATATCTTTCTTTTATCATTCTGTTCGTAAATCACAGAGTTCTGTAAAATATGTGTATTTTCAATTGAAAGTTTATGCTATATATATAGTAAGTAATTCATTATATATACAAACTTTTTAGCAATATATTTATACTTAATATTCCAAAATTATATAACTCTCCGCACAATTCGAATATATAAAGTAAAGTATAAATAAAACAAAAATAGAATATATATACTGACATAGATTTTTCTTTGGTATACGAAAATATTTTTGTAGATCAATGTAGATAGACATTCATCTGTATAAAAAAAAAACCTATAAAACGGAAAATACAAAAAACATTAACCTAATTTTTAAATGTTACCGTGAATCATTATTTACATATTTATAAATTTAAAACATGAATTCATTTCAAATATATTATTATATGTATACAAAATACAATTCATGAACACATGAACAAAAAACAACAGATTTTCATGCATTTGAATAATAAATCACATACAGAAAAGAAAAATTTTACGATTCTAAAGTACTTTTTGTGTATTATATCTTCATTGTTATATATATACCTATATGGAAAATATACATACTATATACCACATGTATTATACTACTGAATACAATTTGTATATATATATATAGAAATATATATACGTGTTATTATTATTATAGATATACAATAATTTACAAAAGGTATTATATATTTAAAACACAATAACAATAATTATAATAATAATAATAATAATAAAGTACAATATGAGATATTTAAAATTAAATATATACATAATAAAGACAAACATCCACCAGCATACAGTTTTATTGTTACATCATATATGATGATATACCCATTGTTGTAACGATGAAATTAAATGAAAACAATATATAGATATATAATCGTTGTCATTGCAGCAACTTCATCATCGTTAAATTTACAAAGAAGCATCATCATTCATATTTGCGTTTATATATTTATTTATATGAAAAATATTACTATATATTTACAGGTAATATTTTATCTTTCAATTATACTGTCTATATATGTATGTATAATATATACATATTTAAACCGCACAGAATAAAATTCTTTGTTTTATATATAAATTATTAAGAATATTTCGTTAAAATTATTACTTTAATTATATTATTGTTATATAAAAGAGAATATAAATATTTCTGTAATGGAAATGGTAAAGAAAAGAAGAAATTCGCATTTACTAAAAAAATTTAAAAGCACATACAAGAAATTTATTGATGATATCAATTGTATATCTACATATATGAGGTTTTATAAATGAATAGACATAAAACAAACTTTTCCGTAAAACTTTAGTTCAAAATTTTACTTTTTTTTTTATATAAAGTCTATTTATATAAACTCAAATACTACATGAATAAATATTAGAAGATTTACGTTAGAATGGATACAAAAAAAATACTATACAACTTTTTAATCTAATTCTATATATGCCGTCTAAATACAAAAATACTTTTTATTTCTGAATCAAAAAATACAAACAATTTTTGGGCTATAGTTCATTGAAGAAAATGTCTATATTGGGGCAGTATATTTATAGTAAATATATATAAGTTATATATATATAGAAATTGAATAAACAAAAGTTTTTTATTTTTTTTACTTAATTATATGTTAAAGAAGGTTATATTGGATGCAATAAAATTTGTTTTTTATTTGTATATATATATAAATACAAAGTAAAACCAATAATTCATTATATACATATGGTATATATGTAATGAAAACAATAGAGAAAAAAAACACATTCAAAGTATTATTGGATTTTAGAATTTTTTTTATACATATACATGGAATAGAAGAATCAATAAAAGTAATTGATGACAAATCCCGCGCGATGAAGTTTGAAATTAAAAAAAAAAATCTAAAAAGTGTATAATTATAGCTGGGAAAAACGTTTTTTTTATTAAAGCGACCATATAAAATAAAATTAATGCGAATTAAATTATATATTTTTTTTTAATTTCGTTTGGAATATACATTTTCTGCTTTCGGTGATCACTTTGTATTTAAGCGGGAGTATCAACGGCAATTTAATGCATTTAATGGTTCATGATTTTAAACTTGTCTTATCAAGGAAAGATCAAGAAAAGAAATATTTAACAAATATTACTAAAAGAATAGTGTAATTTGAAGGTAATTTTTAAGTTACTGATATCCATTTTGTTTAATCATTTGAGTACTTGGTTTAAAATGTTCATACTCCGTTTATTGATATAGAAATACATTTTATATATCAATTTGTAAATATACAAAACATTTATGGATAAATAATTCAAGATAATCAAAAATTTAATTTTGGTAAAACCGAAATTTCCTAAATTATTGGAAATATTTTTTATTGAAAGTTTTGAATAAATCGAGAGTATATAATAAATTATTATGACATTCATTTCTTGTTCGTTTCTATCTAACTATATATATAACTATCAAATAAAATTTCTTTATATTTTATAGTTTTTCAATTTTCATAACTAAAATTTAATGTACTAAATAATATTATTCTGAAAAATAATGAAAATGTAACAATATACAACATATAACATACAGACACTATATATAATTTAAATATTTCTACGAGGATATAATTTGAAGTTTTATAGTATAGAATATAGTTAAAATGTTTAAAATTTTGGCATAAATATATATGGCAATAAAATATACAAGTATATTATTCATAAAATATATTTATTACTTTAAAAGAATTCACCATATAATTTACATAGTCTTTGTCAGAATATATCATATAAACACGGTAGAGCATAATTTAAAACTATATACAATACAAAACACATAATATTATATATATACAATAAAAATGGTATATATTTTAAAAAGCTGTTCATAAAGTATAATAACACATTTCATTTGTGTCTATATACGATGTATATAGAAATAATATATAAATAAATAAATAAACATACAATATGAATTTTCTATATATAGTTTATTTTCCGCATCAGATTTTATAACGTTCATTGAAACATTTTACATAAATGAATGTAACAAAAAAAAAACAAAACAAAATAATGTTTTTATACTTGTATTTCTATATATGTAATTGTATATAGAACTATATAGAATGATAGAGCCATAATATATATGTTAGAACATATATATATATATACAAATGATATTATATATGATGTATATGCACGCGTGTGAAAAACGAACCAAAAATTTTAGAATTGTTTGTAATAGAAAGATATTTATAGTTGAAATTTATTTTCATTTATTATTATTTTTGGTATTTCATGAAATATGTAATATAATAAAATATAATAAATATATATACCATTACTGACAATGAAAAATTAATTGTTTTCTGATACATTATGAAATCTATAATATTTCTATGTGTATTTTTACAACTTATACAACATAAATATTATGAGCTTTTCCTTATAAATGTGTAATACGTAAAATGTGGAGCCTCAGAGTTGTTCTAATAAGTTTTTAACTGTGCCATTATACGATTATAGCCGTATATGCCCAATAACGGATTGTCTATAATATCACATATTTGTAATGATCCAATGTTTGAAAAGGAAAATTGTAAAGCCATTTCGAGTGAATTTTCTTCTATAGCTATTTATTAAAAATGTGTGCGTTTCGATTGAAAAAGAGTTAAGTAAAACTTTAATTGTATACCTTCAAAAGATTTCTCTGATCATACATTGAAATGCCACCACCACAGTTCATTTTTTTTTTGTCTGCGCAAAGTTTATAGAACAATAATATTAAGGTGTTTTTGTGAAAATAGGAAGAGAAGCGATGATATGATTTTAAAGCATAATTTAGTTAATTACATCCTATATGTAGAACTCTTTGGTAAACATTACGATATTAAACCATATGCGATCCGATTCATTGTTTAGTTATATCATGACTGTTTGTTTATACGTATACCTGATATGAATATGTTTGCGTTGCGTATTGCTAGAACATGCACATAGTGTATAGCTAGAACAGAAGTTTAGTAATTGATATTATTATAATATATAAATTTAAATATGTATGTAAGTAATCTATATAATAAGTACATATATTCACCGATTGTATATATACATATGTAATATATATATATATAGATAGACATATATTTCATGTTATTATAATGACGAAACACGAAAGCACGTTGCTTTGACATAAAATTAATTACTCAAGACACAAAATGAATAATGAAGTTATTTATATTTATATATATATATATATAGCTACTATAAAGGGATATAATATATTTTATGTTACTGAAAATGTTTCAAACGTACATTCACTTGTAAATATATAAATATATATATATATATAGTCAGCGGTATTACTATAAATATGTACTCCTATATGGATATATGTTTGTAAAACATATTTCGTAAACAGGATATAAATTTATGTGGAATATAAATATATCTATATACATGTATTTATATATATAATATAATGTATTAAATCTGAGTGAGAATATATATATATATATGTTACATTTACTGCCATCAAAATAGATATGGAGTTTCGCGTAGAATATTTTTGTTTTTTAAACAAGGATATATAAATATAATACTATTTAAGAAAAATAAATCATCTATTTTCCGGATATTCAATTTTAAACCAGATGCTTGCGAAAATTTTATGGTGATTATACACATATATAAATATAAATGAATATATACACTTATAAATATATATTTATATATATATAGGCCCATACACATTGTAATATAGGTATATGTAATGTATATAAACAATTATATAGATATACAGACATTGAATGAACATATATAAAGGATATAAGAATTGATATAATGATAATCATATGTAAAATATTTGTATGATTTACATATAAGACGTAAACGCAGATGTGGCTGCGTTATAACGACTATTGTAAATATATGTACGTAAACGTATATAAATGTATAAAATAGATATTATATGAATTTTGAAAGTGTTACATTTAAAGTGGATCACAGTTGATACCGTAAAAATTAGAAATAGTAAAATTGTACATTTTAGGTTTTATATATGACTGGGATAGGATCAATATCATTTCATAACTTGTAACTTTAATTCTGGAAACGGATATATAATGGAATACCATGGATTTTCTCGATATTAAAGCATTTCAATTTATATCTAAAATTTAACTACAAATTATACGTTAAATAAATAAATAATATTTTGTAACATAGTTATTATGGATATACATTTTTAGATATGGATTTTGATAAACGCGTGTTCTAATAAAAAAGTATAGTTTATTATATTTATTTTATATATGCGCATAAGTGAAATAGAAGCTTTTCTAAAATTGCAATATATATAAAAGAAAACTTAAAGAAGGTTACCAAAAAAATATTATCATAAATAAATGATTTTCTATGTTTATAGTGTATAAAATATATTTGGAATATAAAAATGGCACAGATAAAAGGGATACGATATACACAATATGTATATATTATAAAAATTGTTTACACAAAATACACACACATACACAATACACTAAGTAAGTAAAAGCGTTCCAATTTGCACTCTAAGAATAAATAAAAATAAATTTAAACTATACATATAGATAAATAAAAGTAAATATTTTTTTTCCATGTAATGCAATCTTTTATAAATTGAAAAATTTAAGAAGGAAAAAAATGAATACATTTATTTTTACAATATTTATTTATTCATTTTTCTTATATTGAGATTTTTTGGTGCATTATTGTAGCAATAAGCTTATATATATAGCGTAAAATTAAACACACATTCATTCAATCATATAAATAATTTATTATTCAGGGTATAAAAAAGGTAAAATTTTGTATACATATGTATATTGACGTATACTTGCATTTAATTTGATTTAAATTGCATTTTACGAATAAACTTATGTATATGTTTTGAATAAATGAGTTAAAAATTATAATATTCATCGATGTTATGTATTTAACAACATATGTATTATAATCGGTCCAATATAAAATTTGGAATTTAATTAATTTATCAAAAAATGTAATTTCCGACGTTTTTCCCAAAATCGGACATATAGGAAGATGTTATAGACTATATATTTATCTATATATAGAATTTAATAGTATATGCGTATATCAATTTATATTTATGCGGATGTTGAATTCATAAAGGGTTTACTTATGTAAATAAAATATCGTTATAAAAAAACGAATACATTTTAACATTTCATTCATATATAAGTTTTTTTCTAATAACATAACGCATTCTATATCACATTATACCTAAATATAAATAGATATAAATAGTAATACTTTCAATTTTTCTACATGAAACATAATTGTTGATTAAAATTCTATATATATATATATATCTATATATATTAATTTAATTTAACTTCTAAATGTATCAACACACAGTCAATATATATTATTGATAGGTACATATCACACATTAACTAATAATAGTAATAACAAATCTCGTAATCACGGCGCCAAGAAAATTCAATATTATATATATAGTTTACAAAAAATATATATGACTTTATGTACATATAAAGGGAAATTATCACAAGCAAAAACATACAATATTCCAATCTCTATTTTATGTATATATACATATATCGCAGATATAGATACGCAGATAAACACAATTCATATATCGAACAATATAAAATAAACAAATATATTTATTTAAGATATATTTGACAGAAAATGTATATATATATTTTCGTAATATCAGTAATATTGATGTAAAATCACCATATTTTTACCATTGATGATATAAATTAACTTTGTTTGTTCGTATATATTATTTTATTTTATTTTTTTTTGCTGTGCCATCATTTTTATATGATATTTATTTGTTTTTCTTGCGTAAACATTTATAGTAAAGTGATATACGAATTTTTATATATTATATAAACTTATCTGTTAACTGGTATATGTCCTTTCAATACTATATCGTAGTATACTAAACACATATATAGTAAGTAATACAGATTGCATATTTATTTTTGTTATAAACAAATAAGTGATCATAAAATATAACTGTTCAAAGTAAAATATATATACCTTTGGATAATAATAAAGAAATTCAGATTGTTAACGTGCCCATAAACTTTACTATAGTATACATACATGAAGAGGGACATACTATTTTGAAAATTTTCTATATTCCAGTAAATTACATATGCGTTGTGTACCTATACATTTTACCATAACATTATTAAAGTGAAAATGTGAAAGGTGAAAATTAAAGTGCTCATAAAATGTCAATTGTATTTCCTTATAATTGAGTTTACCAATATTTCACGAAATAATTTTATACAAACGAAGCTTTCGTAAAGAAAATTTCAAAATTGCAATCAATTGCATAAAAATACAGAATTTAATATAAATAAGCAAAAAATCTATACTATAATATATTTATAAATATTTTAATATATATATAAATTCACAACATTCATATTCATATTACAGTATTAATTAAAAAAAAACTACTATTCCATCTACGTGATCGTATTCATATTTATAACATTTATATAACAACGATGATATTTAGTGGCATTGTGTGACTATGGTTGCATAAAGTTTTTAATCTATATATATATTTATTGATTCGAATATGGTATAATATTAAATAACTTATTTATGTGAATTATATATGAATATAAAAATAATATATATAAATAAAGGACATCATTTCATATATAGTAAAACAATTTTTAATATAATTTTCCAATTTGACTGTAGATTTTTATAATTAAATCGGTTTATACGTTAAACCCCGGATTCATATTCAATAGCCAATACGGTACATTTTCAAATGTATTCACCAAAATGAATATAGGGTCCATCAAATGAAAAATTGTATTTGTCACTGCAATCGATTTTAATGAAGTGTACAATAAGGAATCGCTTGATGAAAATTGAAAGCGTACTGAGACATTTACAGGGGTCAACATGAACAAGAGAAAAAATGTATATGATATTTTGACAAGTCTGGAAAAATCGTCGGGAATCTTAGCAAATATGGGGGTTTTTTTCTGAAGTCATTTAAACCCATTTTGGTAAACCATTTTCCATTCTGGTGAGCCTCCCTAACATACAGAGATATACACTTTTGTATATCATAAAAATTATTAAAAATATATATTCATTTATTCAAACACAAACAGAAACGCACACATACAAAACAATACAAAGAAAATATAATTTAACATTCTAAATTCATAATCAATGAAAGGATTTTGATTATG
Source organism: Dilophus febrilis (assembly GCA_958336335.1). Lineage (NCBI taxonomy): Eukaryota > Metazoa > Arthropoda > Insecta > Diptera > Bibionidae > Dilophus > Dilophus febrilis. The sequence goes on from OY284468.1 coordinate 65,669,926, forward strand.
GTTTTATTCAATTTTCTTTATTTAATAAAATTAATTAAATGTTATATATATATATATATATAATAAATACAATAAAATATATATATTTATATATAGTGTATATACATACAATATTTATAAATCTATATGAATGAATTGAAATAAATGTGTGTATATAATATAGAAATATTATAAATATAGTACATACTTTTCCATATAACCTACATATATATACGCATCTAACATCTATATATATATATTTTAAGTATAAATAAAATTAATGAAGAAAATTGAAAGCGTTGGTTTGAATATTAATGTATATAACCACGTATAACATATCAATTCGTATACAAAATATATAAAGAATAGTACTCACTGGTATATAGTATATACGTATATATGATTTTCAGAAATGTAACACAATTTGAAAGTCTATATAAACTCTATATATACGTGTATATTTAGTTTAGATCTATCCGCATATAATATACATAAGTGTTACAAAAGCGTAAATAATTTTAATTAGTATTCTTTATAAAGAATCAATCAAATTTTTAGTTAGATGAATGTATTGTATATGTATGTATATATATATAGAAATAATATATATCCGTAAATAAATTAATAATCCATATATATATATACACATTTCCCATAGGCGTAGACATTAAATTCAATAAAAATATATTTTATTTATTATATAGATATTCGCATAAAATAAAATATGAAATTAAATAAATTTTTATATATGCGCATATTATACAAATTAATTTCTTTGTATTTTATTGAAAGGATATTCGAAACAAATAAGTTTACATATTTTTGTGTAATTGTTTAACGATATATATATAATACAATACTATGTAATATTGTATATAAAGGAACAATTTCAACCATTAATTTTTTACCATTATATTTGTATATGTATATACAAATTCATTTCATTTACAAATTGTATAATGTATATCCTAAAAAATACAATACCTACATGTATTCAGTTAGTCGCATATAGAAATAAAAAGCATATATGTATATGTAAATATAAATGAAAAAAAAGGGTATATATTTAAATATTCAAAATCGTGTAACGTAATATAAAGTTTATTACATTATTATTGTGTATAATTAACACATTAAATTTTATTACATTTTTTTTATATGAATCACGTGTTTTTCATTTTCAATTGAAAATATTTCTATACATTTTTATAAAAAATATATCTTATATACCTATAATATATATCCATAAGAAAATACATAATTTTTTTTTAATAATACACTTCTTATAAAAAAAAACATATATATTATTTATATTAATCAAGGAGTAAAAGAAATGAAATAAAAAAAAAATTGTTTAATTAAAAGCTATATATAGTTAAATACATATATCACATAAAAGTTTTTTGAAATGTAGATTAAATATATATTATAGGTATATATTTAATAATAATAATATACAATTTGTACAATCATATATATACATACATATATTTTTCATTTTTGGGATTCATTAAATTTATATAATAAACATGAAAAAGAATAAGTAGTTTTTTTTATATTCTTAAAATATATAATATATTTCTTTTTTTTTATTCTTAAAATATATAATATATTTCACATCAAAAAGTATAGAATAAAAATTACACAATATACATATATATACATTTATCGTTAAATATAAACTATGTCGAAAAAGAATAATTGAACAATATACATATACATATGCAGTTGAAAATGTTAAAGTAACCATTCATTCATGTATAATATACATAAATAAATAATATTATGTTGCATATATGGTATATAGAGAAGAAAATTTGGTGTTCTTAAATGCGGTCTGAAGGTATATATTATAGAAAAAGGATTTAGTTATAATAATACACGTGATATATATACGTGACTAAAACATATTATTTTCACTTTATTATATTTGAACATGAAACACTTTCATTTCCCATATATATATATATATGTAATATCGCATCTACTTATCCATATGTATATTGTATAACTATCAACTTCACGTATATATAAATGAAAATTTTCTATATATATAAATTCATTTTTTTTTGTGTTGTATTATTTCATTTTCTTGTTATATTATATATGTGCAAATCCTTCCCATTTTAATATATATATATATATTTAATATGAATAACACTTTATATATATAATATATCGCATTCAAAAATTATTATAAGAAATATTATAATGATAATCTTTTATCCTTTTTATTATATGTGTATAAATACATATATATATTTATATACATACTTTATATTCATCTAAATATAATATATTAATATTTATTAAGTATATATACTTGAATTGATATACGTTGATGATTATCTAGATTGAATTCTAAAAATATACATTTTATTTCGTGTATTAATTTCATATATATACATATATAATTATATTAATATATGATTTCAATCCAATACATTTTATTTTTATTTTTATGTTGGAAAATGATTATTTGTATATTACGCGTATATAAAAAATAAATCCCATACTGTTAATATATATTATTGTGACGATTCATTTAATTTTAATGATCTTTTATTCTATATATATTATATATATATATATGAAATATACCGAAAACTGTCGAAAACATTTATATGGTTTCTTAATGAAAAACCAATAGGAAAACAGATTTGGTTTGGATATATACGAGTATAGATTATTATTTTTTGGTTATTATATAGTAATATTATGTAATTATCTTTTGAAAATTTTTTTATATGTTTATTTTTCTTCAAAATGCGGTTATTTAAATCGATATTTTATAATACAAATATTTAAGGGGTTATTGTATTAATCGCATAATATATATATAATTAAAAATTATTATATAAGGTCCTGTATTCTGTATTTTCCGAATTTATTTATATAATAAAAATAATGATTTTTAGATTTATCCCTTATCCCAAACAGATTTATCTCGGCATTTTAAATAATAGAATTGATTCTATGGAATTTTTTTTTTTTTTTGTGAATTCAATTCTATAACCTTGCATAAATAAACCTTGCCCTTATAACCTTGGACAAAAATAGTGACTCTCTTCCTTCTTCCTTTTTGTTTTTATAACGATCATATTTATATTTAATTTTTTCCTATAACTTTCTTGTTTTTCTTTACCCCCTTTTCTTTTTTCGGGTGAGACAATCTTTAAGGAAAACCAAGTCCTTTTTTGCCAACAAAAAAAAATGAAAAATAATATTGATAATAATAAAATAATAAAAATAATAATACTGTTCATATATAATATATATACCATGAAGTATATTTTAAGAATATTAAAGTATTTATTTATAAAATTTATAACCCGGCGTTAAACTAAAATAAAAAAGTACATTCTCATTAATTTATCATCATTTCTTTTCTTCCACAAAATTAAGATGAAATTTTTCATAGTATAAACAAAGAACAAACGTATACTGTATATATATATGAATGGTGACTTTACACAAAATTATTTTAAGGTGTATATGGTTAAATGTAAATAATAAATAATTATTTCATCATTTAAAGATTTATTATGGATTTTCTTCATTATCATACTTTTATACACAGATATACCTGTGTGTTCATAGTTTTTCTTTAAATATATTTTTGTTTATGTATATATTTATAGAAATCTTTAATTAAACTAATTTGTTTAATATATAAATCTGTTGCGGACACAAAAAAACTAAAACATACATATGTAATGTCTATATATGTAAAAGTATACATATATATATAGTATATCGAACATGCACAATAATAAATAATCTAATTAATACTCCATGTCCTCCAATAAATAATATTTATTGTTCTAATCTATCGTTTTACGGTTGTACATTTATATACACATTTAGGTATTCAGTTATAAGTTCAGTATTACCTATATTACGTGTTTAAACATATATATGTATAATTGTATATATATATATATCGCACCATTTAGAGCTAACATATCGGTTATATATGTTTATCTATTTATATAATCATCCCTCCCAAATAAAGTTTTGCCGATTTAGGTCAAATTGCTATCTATAACTGTATATAGAATGACCAAACTTGACCTGAGATTATACATGAACGTATATAACGTATATATATGTATATAATATAATATAAGAGTGTGTACATTCATATATATATATATCAATGGTCACCATATTATTATATACAAATGTATAATGTACATTTCTACAATAAATAATAATAATATATATGTATATATGTATATATGTACGTTAAAATACAAATTCATACATATCTATCTCCACCATGTATATATGTGCGGTTATATAGCACAGCAAGTGTATATTTGAATTAATATATATAAATACATAGTACATGTATGAATACACAATAATAGTACATTGAACATTGGACGTTTATACATATAAATATATATATATAATAAGTATGTATTGAAACAAGAAATGTCACAAAAACATTCGAAATGATAAACGATATTTGTATAATCGGATTAAAATAATTATATATTTAGTCATTCATATATATTTATTTATATATATATGAAGTGTATATACACAACTATTATATACATTAATTTAATATATATGAATGTATAATAATAATAATAATATTTTGTTTTGAAAAAAGTTTTTCTTTTTTTATTTATTGTTTTATAAAATACATTCGTTTATTAGATATAGATTTTTTACATTCGTATATCATTATAATAATATCCTTGATTTTTACCTTGATTCAAAAATATTAACATCATATACATAAATGAATAAATAAATAATAATAAATTATATATTGTATATTATAATATAGGATTTTTAGGATTTTCATTGTTATCTAATTCTATTTTATTATACCTTAGATATGAGATTTATATTCATTATACCATTTTTATTTACAAAAATATAAATGATAAAATACCATCTATATAATAATACAACCTCTGTATATAAAGGACAATCAAAGAAAAAAATTATATTATCATAATAATATAAAATTTAAAATAAAATATTCTAAATTTCCGGTGCCAATTCATTTGTACCTATCAATTTACGCGTATCGTAACAAATCATATGATGTATATATATTATGTGGTTGTCAAAATCAGTTATATTGACATACAAAAACATAAATAAAATACAAATTTACCTAATATCTAATTTAAAATCCATAAAGTTGATGCAAATGATAATGGTTTTTATTTTATATTATTATTAAAATTTTTATACAAATGTAAAATATTTATCTATATTTTTTTTAGATATAAAATATTTTTTACAATTTATTATTACATTATGATGGTCAAATAAACATATTATTTGAAATATGTTTAACAATGATTTAAGTTATGAATGTACTAAATTTGTTAAAATTATAATGAAAACTCAAACAAATCATTCACCAATTATAATGTTATAATATAAAATTTTCATTAAACCGAGTATTTAAATAAAAAACCAATTAAATAAAAAAAAAATCATTTATATGTTTTAAACATCAAAATACGTTCGCTGATTTTCCATTGTTATCTTTTATTTAAGTCATAAATTGAAATTTTATGAAATTACAAAAATTTTGTATGAAGACAAAATTCATTTTTAATCTTATAAGATATACTGTCAGGATATTTCGGTATAATAGTTTTTAATAAAATCAAGTGTTTTAATATCGTTTATAAAATATAACTTGTTTATGCGATAAGTGTTTTTTTTAACCAATACTTCATTAAAAAAAAGTCAATTAATTAAAAAAAATTCATAAAAATGTAATCATATTGTATATTTGTGTATCATGAAATCAACATAAAGTCAAACAAACAAAAATAAATAAATTAATTTTATTTACTCTTCAAAAATATTACCCTTTTTTTAATTTATATTATAATAACTAAAAATACAATATTATATCGTATACAGATTCTTATATATATATGGATATTGTAAATTGTAAATTTATATGAACAAAGTAAATCAAATAAAGCTTTTTTTCTGACAAAAGCAAAATTTCCATTCAGAAATGTATAATAAAATAAAATTATTTTTAGTGATATAATCATTCGTATATATATATACAATATTATAGCATTTATAACATATATGAATATTATTATATTATTATCATTATATAACCCATATATTTCATTCATTTCTATAAAAATTAAAAAAAAAATATATACATATATATATATTTATATATGCATATATAAATCCATTATACAATTATATAATCCATATATATAGCAAATGAAAATTTAATATCAATTCATCGTCATCATATTTAAAATATTTAATTAAATAATTTTTTCATTGTTGTTTATGTTATGTAAAGAAAAATATGAAAATTGAAATGATTATAAAATATATATATATATATATATATATACATAATCTTTTAGTTTGAAATACTTACGACAAACAAAATAACACTTTTTGTGTTTCTGACTGTTTTTATTTGTTTGTTATCAAGCAGATAGATATATATGAACTATAGGTGCGAATGAATATTATTCTGCGATTGAATTAAGTAATTAAGGGTGTTGTAAACAAAAGTATATATATATATATAGGATAAATGGAATAAAACAAAAATAACATTTTCATTTTATATTCAATTTATATGTATTCGTTTAATTGAATTTTTGTAAAATATTGTTTTATCTATATAATGAAATAAATATATCGCAGCGAGAGAATTCCTTATTTCATAAATCATATATGATAATTGAACATTTAACAATACATATATAAATTTGGCAAAGAGAATTATATATATAATTTTATAAGCACAATTTTTCATTTGAATGAAATATAAATATTGGTGTAATAATAAAATTATTTGATGACATAATAAACTTATATAGAGCTGATCAGGAAATACTTGTTATTCTATTAAACGTCATGTATAGATCTATATACATCGTGTAGTTGCCGTCAAAGTAAAAAATTTAATTAGTATCATTAATTATACTATTTCATCATAAAAGATGTATGATCAATCATGTATTTGTATTGCAAATGTTTTTCGCAAATAAAGTGAACTATTAAATTAAACGGATTTTATCCATTTTTATATTAAGATTAAAAACACAGCTCAGTTATATCATTCTTAAAATATTTTAACCAATTTGTCAATACAATTTTCCAAAACAACTGCCGGGCACTGCCATATCAAACTGTGAAAAAGTAAAATAATAATAAAATTAATTTTTCGCTATACAACCAACAATCTGGTTTTAGCGTCCAACAACAGCCTTCTGTTGTTAGTTTCTTAATTTGTGGTTTTTACGGTGTCGGTAATTAGCCGTACGACCAACCGCAAGCGGAATATACAACTCTGTGTTAAAATTCAGATTCGAAAAATAACCGAAAACACAAAACATATTCTATGCATTCAGTAGGATTCGAACCCACGACCCCAAAATTTCGTTAGAATTTTAGGTTGGCATTTTTAACATGGTGTAAATGTTAAAAACAGAGTTAAAAAGTAAATTACGTAAATAAAATGGCTATAGAAACGTTTTTCGTAAATTACAAAAATTTGATTGATTTTAACAATTTTCTAAAATACTTATGACATATATTTGTTATAAAGAATATGATGTTAAATATAAAACTCTGTTAATAAATGCTATAACAACATTTTACACATATATATATATATACAATTATAATAACACCGAAATTAAATAAAGGCAAACACATAACAAAATGAAGGAAGGAAAATCTGCACACTCTAATGCACGACGCACAAATCATACATAATAAAATAACATTAATAATTTACTCTTGAAAATTATAATTTGAAAATCGTAAGTCGTTGGTGTTGTTGTTGTTGTTGTTGAAGGTATTGCAAAACGAAGTTGTAGAAAACTTTTTATAAGTTGTCAACCTAACAATTTTTGTTATATCGTTGTTGTTCATTTCGTTTTTCTGTTTTTCTGTTTTTTTTTCCTTTTTTTTTGTGCTTGTCATTTCTATATACTGGAATATATACAAGGAAGATATTAAGAAAAACATAATGAGTACAGGTATATATTTATGTATATATATATATAATAGATTATTTTTCTTATATAACAAATGTACATGATTGTGTACGTGTTTATCAATAAACTTTGTAAATCAAGATGAAGCAAAAAAAAAAAAGTTGATGTATACTTTTCCGTATATATAAATCGATATACATATATATAGTATAATATATATAAATTTATTGGAAAAAAACATTTTAAAACAAAAATACATATATATAATAATCATTATGTATATATAAAATACAATAGAATAATAATTTTAATTAGTTTTTTTTTTGTTATTTTATTTTTTGCGATTTCTTTTCTTTTTTTATTTTTGTTATTTTTCATAAAGGTATATAAACTCTATTGAAAAAAGTGAAAATAAAAACAAAAAGGTTACATATAAATGTTTTAAAATAAAATAATCAATTAAAAACTCAATGTTTTTATTTAATACATAAAAATGTATATTACATTATAGAAAATCTTTTAATCAAAATGATTATATTTTATTCTTATAATTTATGCATATATTTTACAGAGGATAATAAAGATCGTCGATAACAACACAGATTAATTGAAATATTTGATAAAAGTAAATCAATGTTCAATTCCACGAAATTTTAATATAATATTAAAAGAAAAATAAGAAAAAAATTGCAATAAAAAATTAATTATATACAATTTTTATTGAGTATATATACCTCGTTATTTTATAACAGGAAAGAATATATGATACATATATATAATAATATAATAAAATATTTTAAATTTCAATGATTTTTCCGGGAAATTGTTTGCATTTCCATTTTTCCAATAACATTTATATCCGTATGTCATTAACAAAAAAAAAAAAAATAAATAAAGTTTCACGTATACAGGTCGAACGAAACATAGATTATAATATATTTATGAATAAGTATTGTATACATATATAGAAAATGAATTACAGACATTAAAAATAAAATAAAACTATTTAATTATAATAGTTTATGTTTTCAATAAATCTTTTGTATGAATAACGACCATACCATATATATATACTTACATATATTATATTTGTACAAAAAAGACAATTAATAAACAAATAATAACTATAATTATGTATTTTAATTGAATCACAATTTTCTGTATTATTATGTCTATACAATATATCGATATACCTATAATAAATGCGACAATACTCAATATAATAATATATATAACATTTTGAAACTTTTCAACAAACTTAATATAAATTACGGACTTTAGCTTTCTATACATATTATATATATATATATATATATATATATATATTACGTATATAAAACAATGTTGAGTTTTATGTTTTTTATATACATATGTTTATGTGTATATTTTATATATAAAATTCAAAAGTTTTGTTGAAATGCAATCAAATATTTATTTCTATTGTAAATGTATATATATATATATATATATATATATATATATATGTATATATATAACTATAGACCAAAGAGCGTATATAGTTCAGATCCATTCCATTATATAAAAATCCAATTACTTGTATATTATCATTGTTTTTTGTTCCTGTTTTTGTTTGATACCTATATATATATATATATATGAAATAAGTTTTTATATATAGATTTTTTACAGCATAGTATATCTATTATAAATTATGTATTGTACAAAAAAAAAGATAAAATATTAGTTCTATAATATATATACTCTTTAACAAATGTGTATCTAAAAATAATTCTGTAAATATTTGATATATCTTCTCTAATACTATTATCTAGAATATATATTGTAAGGATTATTATATGATTGTTATCTTGTTGTTTATTTTTGTTTTTTTTTACTATTTGCCTCTCGCTAGTAATGGCGGCGCTAACGAATGTTGCTGATGACAGCAAAATCGGTCACATTTTTAATTGATTCGCTGTTCTTAATAAAGCAAGATATTCAATGGCATTACCTTGTGGTTTTTGTAATTTTATTTCATTCAATATACGTGTCTGTTTGAAAAGTGTTGAAATGATTATGAAAGTTTACCAGATAGCAATAATTTAAAAGTATATCGAACACCTCAGAAATGATTAGAGTTACTTTTGTTTGCAATAGTTGTGGAATACTTTTATGAATACTAATGATATATATTTTTATATAAGTTATAGTCCAAAAAACGTTTAATTAAAATTTGATTTCAATAACTCAGATATATAGGGAGAATTCCACATGAATATTTAACAAATTTTATAATTATCGTAACACCTTTTTGGTCACAATTAAACACGACAGAAATTCATTAATAATATGATTAAATCATTTATAGGAAATCTGCAATGTAATATTTTACAGAGAAAATAAATTAAAAATATCCGAGCATTTTCATTAACGAAATTTAAGCACTTTTATAGTTTTCTATATGATTCTATGAATTGTATAACCATAACAATTTGCTTTAAAAACGTGACGTTCTCAATTGATTTTAACAAACAAAACAAATTTAAAGATAATAAATTGAATGTATAAATAATATAAGACTCTTTAAATACTAATTAAAATTTTTTTTTTCACAATTATTAAATAAACAAAATAAATACTATATAATATTATTATTTAAATATAAATTCTATTATCAAAAAAAGGAAAAAATCGTATATTAGATATTCATAAAAAAAATAAAATATTTTTATTTTATTTTCATAAACATATATATACTGAGGTACAGAAAATTAAAATATACACCTTAAAAGTAATGTAATATTTTTTTATATTAAATAATAATAATAATTAATGTTTTTTTTTCCTTTTTGTGTGTTTTGTTTATTTTCAGGTTAGTATATATTATCATATACGTATAACGTGATATTTATAAAAAAAGAGGGAATAGGCATGCATATATCTTCTATATATAAATATACAATCATCCACACTAATTCCCATATAGATTCTTTATATATAAATATTTAAAACATTATTCATTTTAAATATATTAAATGTAAGTAAATACTCATGTATATATACATATATATTATTGTATTATTGTATTTGTATACGCAAAATATTTATAAATACATGACAAATATATAAATACTTTTATACAAATTAAGAAGATTACACTTTAATTTAAAATAACATAAACATATATTTAAATTCTTTATCAAATAAATTAATTATCTCCATATACTTATAGATATACAAAAAACACGTATATATATATATAAAGAAATGCTTGAATTATAAAGTATATAGAATTAAATAAAGGATATATAAATATATGTATATATTTATATATTCTGTATACAAATAATACAAGGTACTTATATAATACTTGTATTTGTAAATTCTTAAACTCTTTAGAAAACAAATTAAAACTTATTTGACTTCTTCAATAAAAAGCGTATAATAACAATATATATATATATATATATATATATATATATATATATATATATATATATATATTTCTATATAGGAAAAATAGGAGAGAAAATTACAGATGTTACAAAATGCTTTGAATAAACACACACAATATACCATAGATATATTTATTTATATTTACATACACGTAAATGTATATAAATATATATATATTCAACTTATATATATATTAACGATTTCTAAATTAAATTTCTTATTATATGTGTGTAATATATGAGTTTTTGCAGGTATTTTATTTACATATGCAATATATATATTCATAATCTTCTATATATTTTATATATGAAAGACATATAATATATTAAAATTTATATATATATAGAAAAATATGTGATAGATATATATAAAAATATATTACATATATGTGAGATAAAACATTCTGATGAGAAATTCCATAAATATGTTAGAAAAAAAAAATGAAAGAAGTTATAACATAAAGTTAAAATATTTCTTATTTTTCTTATGCATATACATATATAAATAAATACTTCTATGAAGGTTTCTGGTGTACAAAATATCAGATATGTGTAAAATGTTTATTATGCAATCATCGCACAACTTTTGTATATTATACATTTTGACCGCAAAATGAAAATTCAGTATAAATTCAAATTGCTATTAAAATAATACAGCACCGAAAACTCTCCTTAAAAAAAAAAAATAACGATTTTTTATAGTTAACTATATTTAATTTGTGCTTTTATTTTTACAATTATTTCATCTCTCATATATATACATTTGATTAAAATCTAATTGTTGATAAAATACTACCTAGGATCAAAGTGATAAAGATTATATTTTTGAATTTATATATGCGCATCTTTAGTTTAATTCATATGTCTATACGAGGTACATATAATGATTTTCAACCTTTTCTGAAAAATAATTACAATTTCAAAATATATAGCTGAACTTCTTTCAAGCAATACTATATATTTTAATTAAAACCCATTTGAATTCTACTTTGAACCCTACACACACAAACATTTTACCCATATCTGTTTTTATTTTTCTTAATAAAAAAAATATTCATATATATATTATAGAATATTACAATTTTGTTTGTATATAAAAGGTATGTGTTTTCTACAATATTAAGAAGCATATCTTTTGTACATATAGCACAACATATTAGAAACATAAAATGCATATATGAAGAAATCAATATTAATATTAAAAAAAAAAATTTTCATTTGAAATTTTCACATGAGAAAATAATTTTATATATTTTCCTATATATATATATATATATATATATATATATATATATATATATCACAACCTATATAAATTATATGTATATATATTTAACATGAAACAGAATTGATAATAATAATATATATATAATGGAAAGAAAAATTCCTATATACATAGTACATATAAATATATGAGGGAGGAAGAGCCTCAAATGAAAATTAATTTTTATTTTAAAGGTAAAAAATAGAAATATAATATATATATATATATATATATATTACATGTAATATTTTTCAATAAAAAGATTTTTATTTTCAATCGATTTTCTTTGTTGTTGTTTTTTTTTTTACTTTACTTTTTTATAAATATTAATCAAGAAAATTTATACACTATGAATATTTTTTTCATATAAACATTTTACAGATTTTTATTGTGAATATAGCAATTTTAGAGGAAAAAAAGAAAAAGAAGAAAATTGCAAAAATATGTTTTTTTTATTCTATATATAATATTTGACAATGATTTATGAACAGTGGTTTTTTTTTTTATTTTTTTTTTGGTTATATTAATAAAATGCCAGGATGTATCTATAATATAGATTCTATATATATAGAGACATATAAATGTGCTGTTTTGTTATATATGGTATGTATGAATTTTAATATTTCTGGATGAAAAAAAGAAAAAGTCTTATTAGTGTTAAACACATCATTTAAATCTATTAGGAAAAGCAATGTAAATAATTTAGGTGTCTTTAAAACATATATATACAATTTAACATATATACATTTATAAACGCGTTCCTGTGTATAACTTTACAATATTTTCTTTTACTATAGTTAAAAGTTTTGCAATCGTAATTTGTGGATTGATTCATTAATTCTACAAGAATTCATTCTAAATGGTAGAGATAATTTCTAATATCATATAATAATTTTGTTTCACCCGATTTTCCCAAACAGTGTCTTTATTAAATTATTATATTTTAATTTTAAACCTAAAATAAATTAGCAAGTCTCCTTTCATTTAATCAAGCGAGTCTCCTTTCATATATGCTAATATGTACATAAAAAAAATACTGATTTTAATAGTAAATCCATATATTCTTATCTTTTCTATAATGCGATATTTGTATATTAATAAATCTTTGAATAACTCACCATATTTGTTGCCATCATTGCGAAATTTCAACTGCATATTTTCAATTTACTATATATAAAAGTAAACAAAAAAAAAATACGTTTCAGAAAATGTTCATTAGTTTTCTCGAACCAATTTTTTTTTTTTTGCAAACAAATAATTCTAATATATACAAAATACAATAAAAATGTTATATAACATTTCATCATTATTTTTATATAGATATATGTATAAATAAATAAATATATATTGTATACATATACTTATATAGATGATATAAAAATAAGAAATATTACTTTTTTTCAATCTTTTTCAATCATTATCAAAAATTATATTTTATGTTCATGTCATCAAATAATGAATGTCCTATTCTGTTTCATTGTAGAAAAATTGAAAAATAAAGCGACAACCATCATCTTATATATTAAATATATGTCGTATATACCCCCAAATAATATATATATATATTGTATAAGTTATTATTTTATAAAACATTCACTTCGCGTACAATTTTATTTTAAGTAAGATATATTGTATATATTTGTAGATTATATTTTATATATTGTGTGTCTTGTACAATTTTTATACTAAAATATTTGTGCGGTTTGTTGTAAATGGGGATAACTCGATATATATATACGTATATATATAGAGCTGTATATATATAGTTAAAAGTAAATGCAGAAGGGAATATATTCTTCATATTGCCATACAATAATAATAATTACATATATAGACGAAGGAAAGAAAAAAAAAATGATTAAATATTTTCATTTTTCTTATATACATTTATTTATTTTTATTTCTATGTATATATACAAAATAATATTTTCATCACAATATTTTTATTTTATTTAGCCATGCGAAAAAATAGAACACAATTCAAATATCTGTATATATTTATATGTATATATGTATTACAATATGTCTATAGGGTATTTGTGCGATATTTCGTTCACCACACAAATGCTTTATTCCTGTACTCGTATAAGTATTTATATGTAGAATATTTTACAAGTAAAAAAATATATATGAATATGATGATGAAATTCATTGTGTAATGCAAAGTTGATTATTATTATTATTATTATGTAACGAAAAAAAAAAAAAGAAAACACAAACTTTGATTGATGTATTTTAAAGTCAATTTAATCACTAAAAATACAATTATCTATATAATTTTATTCTCTATATTCACTTCCACAGAGAATGTGGAATTTTACAACGTGTTAGTGTTTGATGATATGCAGAAAATCACTTTTTAAATTCATTATAAAATGGATCCTATTATAACTTTCATGGTATAGTAAATTTTTTTTAGCGGGATCTATCATTCAATTTACAAATAGATGCTATCATTCAATTTACAATTTACATGAAAATAGTTAATCCGAATTAAGAAAAAAAATTATTTGTTTATCAGAACACGAAGTTCATATAATAAAAACAAAAATAATATTATTGACAAAATGTGTGAAAAATACGTCCTTTAAAGATATAATCCCGAAAATGAAAAAAAAACGTTTTGCAAATATATTGTGTAAAATAAGGTAATTATTTTTTTATAATGAAAAAAATATCCTTTATACTATTTATATCTACTATTATTTAATACCAATAGAGCATACAAATGTTTTACTATAAAATGTAATTTCATTATATATATTTGTGTGGATATACATAAAGACTTTTCAAAAAATTTTGTCTCAAAACATTTATATCTCGTATTTAAATTGTTATCTTATGTTTATATAATACAAAATTTAATTTAAAGGTTTAACTATAAATAAATATACGGACAAAATACTATAGATACATATCTGTATAATGCATATAGTAATTTATTATAAGGATTAAAATACTATTGCTTTCAATTACTTATCCATTTGAATTTCATTGAACAATATATATATATATATATATATATAAATATTTTAATATTAATATATATGAATGAATGAATTTAAATATATTGAAAACAAATCTCTAATAAAAGGTAATATATACATATATATGTACCAATAGAATAGATATATTTAAATAAACAATTTGAATAGATTGCAATATATAAAAATATATTGTATATAGATATAGATATATACATACATATGTTAAAAATAACTTTAACGAATATATAAACACCAATATGTAATTAGTTTTATTTGCATGTATAAAGGATTTTGGTATATAATGTGGTTTTATGAAACAAATGTTGGGATTTGTTGCATTTCTATTTACATTAAATATATATAATACCCAATATATATATGTTATGGGAATTGACCAAATGTATTTTTCTATATATATTTAGGTATATCGAATGGAAACGATGGATGTATTAATTCACATGTGCATATACAATATATAGTACCTATATATAATATATATAAATTCATGACAAAACAATAACTTTATATAACAACAATATATTATTTAATTAAATATATGTGTGTGTTTTTGTTATTTATAGAACTGTCAATAATATAAATGATAAACACAAATGATATAGGGGTGTTTGTTTATTGTTTTTTTTTTTTTGGTTTGTATGGAGCTTATTATAACAACAAATAAATATTTCATGCATTAAAAATATATGTATATAAAATATATAATATTAGTTTATGGGTAGAAATCGAGTTAAATTAATATGTTTATTTTTTCTGGTTTAACAAAACATTGAAATGATTATTATATTATAACAATATTTAGATTAATCATATGTTTAGATATGAAAATGTTTAACAAAAATTAGATTTTATAAAGATCGTTATTTAAAAAATTTAAAATAAAAATCCTCTGTAATTCCCAAATGCATATCTAAATACATTTTTAAAAGTTATTATTTCATGAATTTTCATATCATAATATTTATTTTAATTGTATATGTACATTTTGAAATAATTCTATTTGAAAAATTCTATACAATATAGTACGAAATTCAGCTAAAATATTTAATAATATTAAATTATCAATATTCATAAGCACATATATATTTATAAATAATTCAATTTGTATATACAATAATAATTATTGTTATACAACAGTATAAATTGTTATACGATAATTGACATTGAACATTTTAATTGAATTTAATTTGATATGGGAATGAATTACACAAACCAAACCAGTATATTTTATGTTTAAATAATTCAAACATTATATAATCAAATAATATCGGTATATGTTTTTATATATATGTATGTACTCATCGTATTGTAAATATATACAAATTTATTAATAATATTATGCTAATTGTTAATTTTAATCAATCATATTATTATAATATGAATAGATTATGTATTACCAATATTACATAACGCAACTATCATAAAATATCTATCTATATATATAGGTTATATAATATTTGATAATATATTCTCAATATATAAATTTGTGTTAATATTCTGCATATATTCTGCGTATATATATATATATATATAATTCAATTTACATATTTATATTTTGAAAATGATATGAAAATTGTATATAATATTTATTTGAAATAATATTGACAGTTGATTTATTTATATATGTTCGCTCTATGTACATACGTATATATATATAGTAAAAAAAACACAACAAAATAAATAATATGGAATATTGATTGCTTTATTAATTATATATAAATAAATATATATAAAATTTCCATAACAAAAAAATCATCTATAACGAGATCTTATTAAAAAGTTTTTATGTTATTTGCATTAGGGAAACCAAAATGAATTTTTATATACATATATTGTCATTTTACCATTTTCAATTATTATGTATACATGTAATTGATGACAATTTAATTGATTTTAATGAAATCATATCTTCTTTATTTATTTTTTTTTTTTTTGTACTTGAAGCTACCCTATTGACCAAAACGTTGGAATTTTGATTGGAATTCCAAGGTTTTTTACGGAAATATTTCCATTCCAATTGGAATTTTGTGTTGGAAGTTCCGATGGAACCTCCATTAAAATTTCCTTAAAAAAGGGGTCCGTTTTCTTCCAACCTTCCAATGTGGATGTTTTTCCATAAATCCGATATATTTTCCCACTGGAAAATATTCCTAAGTCTCCGCTAGTTTTTCCTAGGGAATTTATTCCGATGCAGACCTCAATTTTCCATAGGGTTGGAAAATATTCCCATGTTTCCGCTAGTTTTTCCTAGGGAATTTATTCCGATGCAGACCTCAATTTTTCCATAGGGTTGGAAAATATTCCCATGTTTCCGCTAGTTTTTCCTAGGGAATTTATTCCGATGCAGACCTCAATTTTTCCATAGGGTTGGAAAATACTCCAATGTTTCCGCTACTTTTTCCCATGGATTTTATTCCGATGCAGACCTCAATTTTTCCATTTCCAGACCTCAATTTTTCCAAATTTTGATAGCTTTCATTTGGAACGCTTTGAAATTAGCTTGCTGAGATGCGCACCAAAAGTGTAAATAAATAAATAAACAAATATTTATTATGATTCATTAATATTTATTATAATTCAATAATTTAAAAATTTAGATATATACATATATATATATACATAATGTATAATAATAATAATAATAATAGCGTATAAAAATAATAGTAATATAAATAAAATAAATGTTCCGTAATTCAAAACGTCCGTCCTCAGGTAATTTAACTAAAAACAATTAAAAAAAATTTTATACGTTTTACGTTTTATAATAACGTTTTATAATTTGTTTAACCATGTATTACCAAGAACCAAATATTACCAAAAGAATGATACACGACACACATACATTTTTTAATCGTAAATTTTTTTTTGATTATATAATTATTCATGCAAATATTTTATACTAACCTTTAACGTTAACACAAATAACTTTAACTTTGAACACTTTGAAATATATTTTATATATTTTTATTAATATATAAAATAAATAATAACGTTAAAAAAAATGTTTTAATTGTAAATTTTTTTGGTTTTAAATAAGCACTTAACAACTCAAATGAAGAATTCAAACTAAATATTTTTATTAGTAACATAAGTATTTCGCACGCACTGTTAGCATGTTACTTATTAGTTTAGTTTGGCAAATTGAAATTGGAAAAAATACGGGAGTTTTTTCCAACTTGGAGCACATCGGAGAATATTCCATTTGATTTTCCAAAATGATTAAAATATTATAGGAAAAAAGTACGGAATATTTTCCAATTCATTCTTGGATTGGACGACATAGGAAAACCGTCCATTCAAAATTCCTATACCCGAAATTATTAGATGTTGGAAATAATATGGGAGTTTTTTCCAACTTGGATCACATCGGAGAATAATCCATTTGATTTTCCAAAATATGACATGGATTAAAATATTATAGGAAAAAAGATCGGAATATTTTCCAATTCATTCTTGGATTGGATGACCTAGGAAAACCTTCCATTCAAAATTCCTATACCCGAAATTATTAGATGTTGGAAATAATATGGGAGTTTTTTCCAACTTGGAGCACATCGGAGAATAATCCATTTGATTTTCCAAAATATGACATGGATTAAAATATTATAGGAAAAAAGATCGGAATATTTTCCAATTCATTCTTGGATTGGATGACATTGGAAAACCTTCCATTCAAAATTCCTATACCCGAAATTATTATATGTTGGAAATAATATGGGAGTTTTTTCCAACTTGGAGCACATCGGAGAATATTCCATTTGATTTTCCAAACTCAATTTCAGATTCATCGGAAATACAATAGGAATATTGTATAATGGACTCCATTCCAAAATTCCAACTGTTTTTCCGTAAAGCTAACATCGGAAGATATTGGAATTCCAAACCATTCCATTGATTTTTCCATCATGTGGTCAATAGGGTATGTAATTGGAACATTTTCTAATATACATAAATATTTCTAATACTAATTGCGAATGAACAACATAATTTTAAATGGAAAGCAAATTAATATATAATATAAATAATATAATAACTATATATTTATCTATATATACGATAGGGTGAAAAGGTCTTTTACAAGGCAAAAACCTTTACATTAAAATATATAATTATTTATGAAAATGATCAGAAATGATTTAAAAAAAAAAAATGGCATAAATTAAATTAAATATTTAGACATATAAATAAAAACCATTAAGGCATAGATTGAAAATTGTTTTATCAAAATAAAACTATAAAAATTGAATAACCTATATAGAAATATACGGTTATATTTATATTCCTTTTTATCAATTAAAACGTTTATACCCTTACATAATTTTTTAGTATAATATCAAAAGTACCTTTTTAAAAAATTGTTAAAATACTCACATCTTCAACATATATATTCTAATTCATATTTTTTTACATCTTTTCATACATCTATAGATATCTTATTTATGTATATTGACAACTTTATAAAGGTAAAAAAAAAATTTAAGGCCATTTTATATAGTAGAGTATATATGGAGCGACTCTTTAATGTGAGTTCGTATATGTGGTATTTATATAGAGCGGTACATTAAAAATCAGTAAAACCTTTTTCATACTTATTTTTTTAATTTTCCTAAATGAATTTCTATATATATATATATATTTTATAAAGGTATATATGAATGCTGTGTATAATATTGTACAATGTGTCAAGAACAATGGATGTGTAATAAATTATAAAATATTATATTATACGCATATATATATATATATATATACACTCGCTTCGCTTTCATAATTTTTGTCCATATATATGTATGTATATAAAATAAAGCTTATAGTATATATATGAATTTAATTAAATTGTATAATAAATATTAAATTTGTATTATATATTAGTATATATATAAACAAACCTTATCATTTATAAGTATTTATATATAGGAATTTTCGTACTTTGTAAAGATATTCTTTTTTCAATAACTATAACAAAGGAATGGAAAATTATAATGGTTTTTAGATGGTAACATCTATATTTTATATTTAATAATCTTAAAGTCGCGTATATATAAAACAGTATATATATACATAATGGGCGACATTTTATGATATCCTTTGAAAATCCATAAATTATGGTGTTGAATACATTTTATAAGAGAGAAAAGACTATTGGAAAATAATCGAAACTTATTTGAATGCGGCCAGATATTTTCAAAGTATTACTTTAAACGATTTACATTTTTCATAATACTGTTATTTCTGTTTCATGTGTGGACTTGGCATGGTTTAATTTAAATTTACCTTGAATGATCAAAATAATATATTTTTCCAAGATAAAATTCGCTAACCGTTTGTTATTCAACATAAATTCCCCTCTTAAAACGACTACAATTTGAAAAAAATTGCGTCAAAAACTTTTATTATATTATTATAAAAACAAACAAATGAATTGTATTTTTTCGAAATTTATAGCCACTCCTTTGTATTATTTTTATACATGAATTCGTAAACAATAAGATTTATATATCTATAAAATTCTATAAGATAATCTTAATTTTATGAAGGATCAGATAATATTTTATTGTATTTATTGGTTTATTATTTTTGATTTATAACAGTTTTTAATTCATAAAAGAGTTTTTCAATAATTTATGAAATTCTTTATACAAAGAGATTTTATGTTTTAAAAAATAATACCTTTTTTGTTGTTTTATATCACGGTGATAAATTTAAAGCGATAATACAAAAGGATAAAAAGCGATTTCAACAAATGAGGTAAAATACATTTTGTATAATTTTATTGTTAAAATGAAATTTACCTCAAATCAATATATTTGAACCGCAATTTAAAACAATTTCAAATTTTCCATATATGACGTTTACGTATTGTTGCAAAAAATGTACGCCAAAAATATATATTAAATATATGTTATGTATATAGGTATGATACATTTTTAGGATTTTCTCGTTATATATATCCAATTTTAAAACATTATTGTAAAAAATTAATAATATGGTTTATATATTTTATATTCATGGCAGCTTTCTATACATATAGAAATTTATATAAATAAATATAATGCATATATGTGTATATGGATATATTCATGGTATATAATGACAAGAAAACTCTTATAAGAACAATGATACCTCTTCACACTAAAAAAAAATATAAAAATGAAGAAGAAATAATATAAAATGGGAATATCATTATTTCATCAAGTATCTCTCATTAACACTAATGGTTATATATATATATATAAGAGTTTTCACGTAATTTGTATTCGCTATTGGGCTGAACTCATTTTTTACATTGAATTTCTTTATAGGGAATTTCATTTAACAGTATTTTTTCATTATTATTATTCCGAACAAACAAACATCCAGAAAATAATTAACCGAAAGTACATTAAAATATATTCCATATATTATATAAAAAAAAAGGAATCAAATTTATATATAAAAAAAATCTGTGATTACAATTATTTTATGGAAATTTGTTAATTTGAAACAACAATTTCAACTATATATACATATGTAATTATATACTTTAATAAATAAATGAATGTAATTAAAATCAGTTATATGTAAAAGAATCAATTTTCTAGAAAAACTGAAATCAAAACTTGTTGTATAACCAAATTGGTTTATTTTTCTTTTATATCAATTTTTATATATTAATGTATTATTTATATATATTATTTAACAAAATTTGTCCGGGTTCATTATAAACTATATATATATATATATATAATCTATATCGATATATGAATATCATTACATTTTATAAAGCTCATTATTTTGATATACAAACTGCCTGAGTTGAAAAATTTATCTTTCAGGATAGACCTTTACTATATATTGTAAACATAATAAAATAATTCAGTTTGTAATGTAATTCGATCTAAAGACCTTAATCATTTTTTTACCATCAAACGTTCATATATAGTTGTTAAATTGCATTTTTCATTATATATATATATTTATATTCATTCACTATTTGTACACACACGTCCCTTATAAAAGAAAAGCAATTTATATTTTATATTATATAAAGGTTTTCAATATATAAAATGTAAATAATTTAGTATATATATTATACATAAATAATTTACTTATAACTATATATATATATACTAATATACATACGTGAATGACATGCACGCAATTTCAAAACTCACATATAAATTGCATATTATATTAAGGGCTGGTTATATATAAAATCAATTAAAAAAGGTTATAAATCAAAATTGGAAAATGTATATCAAACGTAGTATACGTTACATAAAATTGTAATAATTATAATAATATGTTTGAGATATTGTAAAGTAATTTAATAAATAATTTTCTAATCAATATAATAAAAAGTAATTCTAGACATAAAAAAAAAGTGACAACATTTTAATTGTAGTTATGTAATTATTTAATATATATTAACTTATTTCGATAAGTATAACTATCTAATATAACAATGTAATTTATAATGCATATAATTAAAAATCGTGTAATTGAATCATCTTCAAGAATATAGTCACATGATGCAAATGAAATCCTATAAACAATTTAATTTTTTGTTTATATACATATACATATAAGATTTTATTCAAGAAAAAAAAATATATTTATATTTATTTAGGAAATATTTAAATTCACCTTTTTTTTTGCATAATATAATATAGATATAAAATTGGGTAACGTAAAAAAAATTTTTTATAAAATTATATTTTTAAATCAAACTTTTTAAGTGTATGTATAATGTATATAGTATATATGCTTATATGTGTATTAGCAAAAGGTAATTCCCAATTGATGGAAAAATAAATTTCATATTTTTTTCTCTGTATATATATATTTGCACTATTCTAATATATTTGTGTATTATAGATGTTTGTATGTGCGGTGTGGATATAGACTCGATAAAATATATAAAATTTCAAATTCAATCTATCAATTTGGATATGCAAATTATTTTCATTTTTTTTTCTTTCTGTATATATCTCGCAATGTATGAATGCGGTAAGATTTGAGAAATAAAAAGATTTTCTTCAAAAACAACGAAATTTCTTTATCAAATATGTACACGTTTTATTATTGATTTTTTCATTATTTTTTTTTTTTTATTTTTTATATGATTGTATTTATCTAAAGTTCAATTGAATATCGATATTTATATAAATTTGATTTAATAAGTTATTCAATAATAAATGTATGTGTATTTTCGTATTGGTATTGCATTAAATTTATATTTAACTTATTGCTGGTGCAAATTATTTGTTGAATATGAAAACTCATAAAGTAAAAAAAAAAAAAATTTGAATATATTATTTTTGAATAAAATTATATTATTTTCTGTGATAGAAATATTGAATATTGAATAATTGCAATTTTATTTCATAAGCTGAATACGAATGTTATTTTAATCTCAAAAATCCAGCATATATAATCCTATAGGATTATAATTTCCAAATTATTGGATTGCGGATATATATCTATACATGTTTAGACAAAAATTAAGTAAATTTATTAACGCTATATCATTTATACGATTTTCCATACGATATATTAATAAAATACAAAAACCATTTGATATATAGATATTCATTAAAAAAAAAAAAAACTTTAATACTCATTTAATTTAATTATATGCGATAATTTATTAAGATTATTTATACGAAAATTTATTCGGTTAAAATTTATAATATATACATTTATCTATAATGTTAATAAGACAATTTCCGAACATTATATAAAATATATATATGCTAAAATAAATTGTCGTTAACTTTACATCTCAATATATATATATATATATGTGAAAATATTAAATGTGCGTTTAAATTATATATACATACATACATATTTATATCTTTACTATATATGTTAAATTTTGTTTTGTAATTATAACAATGTTGTCATATATACACGTTATATACGTCAACGTATTATGCTTTCCATATAGAATTTATAGCTATATATATATATATTCATAAATTTTGAAACATTTTCTTGTTAAGTTGTATTATATGTAAAATAATTTTTTATATATAAGAGTAGTAAAGTTCATATGCTGTATTTACAAAATATTTATATAGATATACATTTATATTATGTTACAGATATAACGTGGTATAAAAACAGAAGATTGCTACTTCTGCATATATATCCATATGTATATTATATATTATATATATATATATATATAAGTATATTCATTCAATTTACCTTTTATGGTAATTTTATGTTTTAGTATATACAAGTAATTTGAAAAGTTTCTTGTGTATATACATACACTTAAAATTCAAATAAACGTATATAAAAATATATAATACTATATATATAAAGTGAATTGATGTACATATCATGAGCATGCATGTAAATATGGATGAACACTACTACAAGATATTTGAAGATATAAAGAGAATATATACTGACTGAGATACTTCATATAAACCGAAAATGTTTTGTTTTCCTATTTGTGCCATCATCAACATGTTTTACAAATACATCCTATCATTTGTCGAATATATAAATATATAATATGAGAATATCATTAATATATATATCTAGATTTTGTAGGTATATACAATATGTTAACCTGAGTATATTTAAAATAATACCCAAAATGTTACAGTAAATACACAAAAACTACCTGTATGTATATTACTTTTCACATATCTATCCATATATATATATAGACACTTTGGTTTCATTATATGCATATATATACACTCAATTCTTATATATATATATATAGATATCCTTATATTGTCAAAGAAGATAAGCTCTAATTTTGAAAACATATTCTTATATATAATTTTACATTAATATTAATTTTTTTGCTTTATCTCAAAGATATTCGTTTTAATTTTGCGAGAAATAATGCTTATAATGGTATACGCGAACAGACAGAATAATAAATTTTTCCTTTATATGAGTAATTGACCGAAAAATAAATTTAAATATATTAGTATATTATAAAATATAATATTATTATATATACAATTTTAATAAATCAATTATTAAATATAAATATAATATACATAACATGTGAATGATGTTAATTAAAAGTCATGTTTATTTATATTAATATACAATATTAATATTTTGAAGTGTTTTTGCATTCATTGCATATGTTTATAATATTGAATAATTTATATAACAATCTGTGTTTAATATATTTTGTAGATAATATATTGGTGAAAATTTAAATTGATATTTTTAAGGCTGAAAATTCAAGTAAAACTATAGCACTATGTATATAAACATTTCATGTATTACACAATTTTCTATTAAAATGATAACAGATTTATCTGCTATATACATTATATAACTCTTATGTTATCTGCAACAATTTAATTTGAAATATATTTTTGTAATATAGAACAGACTTATAAAAGATCATCATTACTCAATATTCAATATATAAATAAATGAAAAACAAATAAAACAATTTGAAAAAGTTTTTAAACAAACAAACAAAAAAATATAAACACATTCAAATGTGTTTTTTTTTTATAAATATTTGTTTACAAATACATTTCTTAACAAATATATAATACATATATTTATATGATATACATATACGCACACAGAAGAAAAATATGAAAACACTAAATTATTTTAATAAAAAGGATTTTTTTTATTTGTTAACAATTTATTATCCAAAATATGAAAAAAAAAAAAATGAATAAAATAAAGTAAAATAAGAAAAATTAAATGCACAAAATTCGTTGCCAAAAGTAATACTTTTCGCTAAAGTTCTACATTTTTTTTATATTATGCATATTTAAATATCTATATGTATTTGTACAGAAATATGCACAGAGCCGGTCTGTGGCTTAATTTTATAATATTTCGCCTGGCAAATATTCATTTACTAAGTTTCACATCATCTATTCCTGGAAAATTAATATTCTTGTTTCTCAATTTTATGTTAAATTCATTCGGGTACACTCTTAAATTACCATCACAAAAATTTTTATTTTATCATAATAGTCAACTTTTTTTTTTGTACAATTGAAAACTTCGTAAGAACCGTCATTGAATACCTGTATCGCACTGTAAAAAAATATAAAATATTTCCATGTAAAAAGATATATATCTTTTAGGATACATGGAATATAAATATTAATTCAAATATATAACTTATGTATAATATGTATATAACGCAGGAATATGCTTTATTTTAATGTATATATATAATATACGTTATCATATACAGTATAAACAAAATTGTATTCAACGTTTTTTTCTACATCGGTAACATTTTATATATTTATATATATACACAATGCGCTTATGGATATATTATATATGAAAAGTTGGTGAAATTGTACGTACACAAATTTATTTATTATTTATAATATGTTTTTATCTTATTATTATTTACTTTTTACTTACACATAAATACACAAACGTATATTTCATATATGAGATATATAGAATGCGGCATATATAAAAAAATAATGATCATATATTATATATATATGTATGTATATATATATGAATATTCGTATGCCATATAAATTTATAATATATTTTTAGGCTTACATGTTGTATTCATTTATATATACATATTTACGTATAATATATGCATATTTAAGTTTAACATATATCAAATAGAATAGATGTAACAACATAAATATAGAACTGTTATGTAAATAATTTATAATAAATATTTAATTCATTGTTCGGTTATCAAAAAATAAAGTAAACGGAAAATCTATTACGGCGGAGGGTTTTCAAAATTCTCAACGAATCAGTTATACCATAACGCAAGTTTCATTTTGACATTTTATAGGATTAAAAAAGTTTAAATTGATTAACAATATACGAATTTATCAAAAGATTAAATGCGAATAACCAAACAAACTAACAAAGTATATATACATTTTCAATAATCACATAATATTTTCCTTGTTATTGTGTTTGCAGACTTAACGCAAGTATTTCCCTATTCATTTTTCAACAATCACAATTTTTTTTAATTCCCTATGGATTTTCAAAATTTTTCTCTTGCATAATTCATTCATGGTTGTATTTAATTAATTTCTTTTACGTTTATTTTACCTTTTACTTTTACGTTTTTATATTATTTCAGTTCATAGAATTTTATTCTTTAATATTTCCACCACACCGCTTTTCACTTTGAGAGTCACTGTACAATAAATAAACGACGAAACAAAATGAAAATAAAATAACAACATCCCCTTATATAATATCAATTGTTATATACGGTTAACATATTTTATATACATTATTGATATAGATTTTAACTATATGAAGCATTTATAGTATAGTAGTATATAAAACAAAACAGTTAAAAAAAATATAAGGGGTATTAAAAAAATAAATGTTTTTATTACTCAATATAAATTGAAAATTGATCTAGCAGTTCATAAAGGAAAAATAAAAAATATTTACACTTTTAGCTTTTTTTATCCTAACGAAAATCATTAGATGCTTATATATATAATATAATTTTTTATGTATAATCAAAAGAAGTTCATGTAAATTAAATATAAAAAAAAAAACAAGTAAAAATCAATATTATTATTCGAACGCTACCACCCAACCAGGGATATGATCAAATCGATTGTGTATATATTGATTTAAACAAGCGAAATAAGGATAATAATGATGATGATAATCTTATAAAAGTCAATGAGTATTCAATATAAATTATATTTTGGTAAAATATAGAACTAAAGTATTTTCATTACCAATTCCATTTCGGTCGAACGCAAGTTACATCAGATTTGGACACTAATGTTGATAATATAAATCTATATATTTTATAGGATTTTCATTAAGAAAACTAACCCAAAACGTCATTTATTCAAATTGAATGTGAGTTTATGGTCTTTTAAACATTTTCATAAAAAAAAAAAGTTTAAGTAACAGAAAAGTTCTCATGTATCGTAAAAATAAATATCGATTGATATAGAAATAATTCAAATGCGTTCTAAATATTCTGATAAAATATAAGTAACGTCATTATTCATTTCATTTCCTGTATAACTACAACATTTCTCCATTAGAGTGCTTTTCTTTTGGAACCTATATAGTATTATATATATATAGTTTTTCTCAAATGCAAATAGGAATGTTAAGTTTTTAAATGAAGAATATATAAAGAAAAATTAATGAAAAACAAAAAGAAAAAATCAAACTTAAAAGGAAAATTTAATCAATATAAATTTTATATATATAATATATATACTCTCTTTATCGATATATTTAATTTTCTTTTATTCTTCTTCTTTGCCTTCTTTCGAATATTTTATATATATAAAATAAATGAATATTACAAACACTATAAAAGAAACGTAAATATTTATTTTATATATTATATATATTCACAATATTAATGTTAATTAATTATATACCTTCAACCACCTACATCTATTGCTTTTGCTATATACGTTTACCAATATCGATGTATAACCATATATATATATATTTTTATATGCGTATATTTTATATGCGAGGGTGGTTCTATTTGATTGATTTTTGTAAAGTATCACAGGAAAAATTCATTATTTTTAATTGTTGGCATTTTATATTTTTATATATACAAATGCATTTTTTTATTTTTATTATTACAATTAAAATTAAAGTACAAAAGAATATCCTACAAAAAAAAATCCTTTAACAAATAAAACGAATTCAATTCGAATGAAATATAACACTTGATTTATTATTGCAAAATAAAAATCTATCAATATATATATACTTTTATTGAATTTGTTTAATGTTTTTATAATTATGTTTTTATAATAAAAACAATTGTTATATCGAATCAATATCGATTTATTACCACATAACAATGAGAAAAGATCTTCAACGCAGATGAGGAAGATTGGAAATTAAATATATATTAATTTTCTTTGTAGATTAAGCTTGTGATAAAGTTTATTTTTTTGAAAACCGAGAATCATTATTAGAGATTGAGTGATCCCGAAAATTGAAATTAATATAAAATAAAAGGGCATCAAACGGTTTAAACAATTTTTGTATATATTTGTAACATTTTTACAACATAATTCAATAAATGATAATAAACTACAATGCCTCGATTTTAATAACACAAAAATAATATTTTTTGAGACTTTGAATTACGTAATAGTAAATAATCCTCTTTATAGATTTATCATACATTTATATGTTTATTTTATTATTATTATTATTATTGTTTGTTATTATTGAATTAACAATAATAATAATAATAATAATAATATTATTATTGCTTCGTTAAAAATATAGCAAGAAATGTAAGCACACAATGGTATATAAATATATTCTATATAATCCAAATATATATACGTGATCTTATCTGGAATGATTTATTACAATAAACGTATATACATAATATAACATACATATATGAGATTTGTGTATTTCATCTTTCTTTCTGTATGTTTATACACGCGTTGTTTATACATATATGTATAGTTTTAGAAAAAACCCATTTCTCTTTTGTTCATCCGGATATATAACTTTTACTCTGCGTTTTCTATAATACAACCAATGGTTTTTATTCATTTTACCAATTTCACCTAAATAGATTACAATTTTATAGATTTTTTTTCCCTATATATACACACATATGGATTGAATCTATATATTTATTTTACCATCACCGCGTCGGATTTGCTGTCATTCAAATTCAAATATATTTGTTTTCAGAAATAACAAAAGAAATAAATAAACAAAAAAAAAAAACTTTTATTTAAATATAAAAATTAATTATATGTAATGTTTTCCCGAAATATAAATACATTCAAAATAAATCAAAAATATGTTAATTATTTTCAATATGTGTTAATTATACACACATGTACTATATAATTATTTTATATATGTAACCGCATATCTCTATATATAGATCTATTTTTACTAATAAAATACAAACAGAGGTATTCTATGTTTTAGTTTTATGTAATATTAATTCTAACTGAGATATAACAATAATAATAATAATATAATACAAGGTAATCATAATATTTGTATTATACATACATATATAAAATTCAAACAATTGTTATACAAAATATATACGCACAATACACCAAATTTGTTCTTTACATATATATATAAATATATATATATAGAAAATAGACATATATAGCCGTATATATACACAAATGATAGAAAAACAAACGTTTTTGATATTTAATTAGGCAAATTTTGATTTGTAACTATATAAACAACAAATATCCATATTGTCAGCTAACTTTTGTTAATTTATAATTTCGTTATGTATATTTATATACTTATAATAATATATATAGTTTTTTCTATTCAAACATTTAACAAACATATCAATTTCGAAAATCCGTTGGTATTCGCTATATTTGAATTTTAGAAATAATACATATATATATATTTGCGTTTTGTTGGTTATCAATCATCACAACGCGGTTATTTAACATTATTTATATATATTATAATTGGAAGTATATTTTGATTAATTTTTACGATACCTGGAAGTATATTTTGATTAATTTTTACGAAATCGCAAATATTATTACAATAAATTAATGTATTTGGAATTTTTATTATTACAATATTACAAGGAAATATATATTATACAACTCCAATTGTAATTATTTACTATACGCAGCCACTGCAATCGTTGCGTTTTAGATAACATATATATTAAACATTGCATTGCAATCTGGGATTTCCGTAAATTTCGGAATTTTATCATATAAATGGCAAAATGGCAATTAAAATTAAGTTTAGAATTATTTATATGAATATTTTTAATTTAAAAAATATAAACTAAAAGAAGGTCATATAATAAACAATTTGGTCATAAAAGAAAAAATAACATTGTATATATATATAAACTGCATATAGAAATGAATAGGTGTAAAAATATATAATAAATTATTTCTGTATATACGAAAAATGGTTTTCTTTATTTAATTACCTCCATATAAGAATATATACATACACTTTAATAATTTAAATTTAAAATAATAAATTTCTAATATAAAACAGCTAAAAGTAAGAATTCCTATATATAAACAATTCGTTTTCTATTTATAAAAAACGATATTTTTTCTCTTTGGAATATATATACAAATATAATAAATAATATAGAACATTATTCAATTCGTTTATATATTCTTTTCAAATAATAATAATAATAATAAACGAATATATTTATTATACACAATACCTGTTATACTTTATTAATATATATTTTTTGTTCTGCGCAAAAAAAAAAAAGCAAAATATATACGAAAAACTTTAAAAGATTTCTATTTTCTTTATTTATTTTTTTTTTGTTCTCTCTGTTTATGATTTATGTCTTGAACAATAATTAAAAATCTTATAAAATTTATCGTTTCCTTCATGTGTATTTTTGTTTTTCATGCTTTTGGAAATAATAATATATATATATATATAAGATGAAATAAAAAGAAATACTGCAAAACGATATATGTATAAAAGTGTATGTATTATATCATGCGAGGGTATTTTTCTTACTGCATATATCCACGTGTATATATATATAAAAAGATTTACAGATCAATGTTATTTTATATAAAAAGGTATATAGTGTATAAGGTTTTTAAACTATATATATATATGCATATACATTTTATTTAATCGTTTAGATGAACGTATATATATATATATATATATATATATAATAAATAAACAACCTTTTGGTTTTACATTCATATATCTATATCTATCTATATCTATTTTATACCACTCTCTACTTTAAATACTTTTCTGATCTATATATACATAAAATGTATATTTATATATAGTAATATAAGTTTTTATAGCCATATTATATCTATATCTATATTTCTATTTATACTATATATGTGTTTTTTTGTAGTAAAAAAAAAAATTTATTGCATACCACAGAAAAACTTTTACTAAAAACCATTATTTTTCATTCCACAGTACCCGTTTATACAATAGAAGCCCTCATAGGTGAAACAATAAATCTTCCATGTAATGTGAGCACCCATGAAGTAGGAGATGATGTTATTTTAGTTTTATGGTATCGAGAGAATAATAAGTCTCCAGTATACAGGTAATTGATAAAATATTGCTATTGTCATTTAAAATATCATCCAATTTTTTATTGATATTTTCTTTTATATATATATACATAAAATTTATATATAAAAGTTTATATAATCCACAATGTAAATATATAAAGAAGATATAATAGTAACAAAAGAAAAAAAGGAAAATTATATAAAAAAAAAATAAATAAAATTTCCTTGTTTCATATACCGTTTCATATATAGAAATGTTATCTAAAGATAAATGTATATATGTTAAAAAATAAATTGTGATTTATTTATTTATTTAGAAAATGTTTTTTTTTTTTATACGTTACATTATCAAAATTTAATGTTAAAAGAAAAATTTTATTTTGAAAAAAAAAAAAAAATTAATAATAAAAAACACATCCACACAAATTCATTGTTTTTTTTTTTTTTTTTTTGCGAAAAGTTGGGATATACGTGATGGAGTTTTAAATACACCAAAACGATGGTCAGATGAAAAAATATTTGGTAATCGTGCATATTTTTTATTTGATAAACAACCGGGTGAATTAACGATACAAAATGCAAAAGATTCAGATACGGCCGTTTATCGATGTCGTGTTGATTTACGTATTGCACAAACAAGAAATAGTTTTGTTAATGTAACCGTAATAAGTAAGATTTAATTAAAATTTTGATTTAATTGATTTTGAATTATATAATATTTTTCTTTATTATTTTATTTTATTCAAAAAGTTCCCCCAGAACATATTAGTATAAGAGATGAAAATGATATGGATAGGGTATCAATTGTTGGTCCATACAATGTAGACGATTTGATAACACTTAAATGTGAAGCATTTGGAGGTAATTATGTTATAATATTTTTTAATTATATTGTAGTTACTATATAATATGTTGGATATAAATATAAGAATATACTTATTGAAAACATATATTGATAAATTATCATTGCAAGAAAATGATCAATATATGTAATGTATTTTAAAATATCAAATACTCGATTCAACGAAAGTAGCATATTTAATTTGCACATATATTGATAAACAAAATTCCTTTCCTATATTATCATCATCTCATTACACATCATTATAACAAACATAAAAAAAGGCAAAAAAAAAAAAATAAACATAAATATAAACAGGTGAAAAATACATCAATTTCATAAAAAGAAAAAAAAAACCCTTCACATTCTTGAAAAACAAAAAAAAAACAAAAAATTAATTCAACATTCAAAACAAAATAGCATTAATCAAAACATGCATATAATCATATAATAACATACAATAAAAAAAAAGTGTCATTTTCCCAATGGAAACTTTTTCTGTTTTGTAATAAAGGTAAACGAAATAAAAAAAAAAAAATTAACAATATTGTCTTCTTATAATATCTTTAGATACTATATTAGAGAGTTTATATATTGTAAATATAATAAATGATACAACAAAAAAGTTTTCATATATGTATCACATTATTATTATTATTACATAGATAAATAAACATATATATACTTTACATATAATGTATTGGATATATCTGTCATATTTTGAAAAATGTACATGAATATATATTTTGTGCATAGATTCGAAAACCCTCTTTCCCAAAAAACTTTTCTTTAAAATTATATATGTAGTATTATTATTTGACAAACAAAACAAAAAAAAAAAAATAAAAACAAAACAAAATTTATTCCATTTGACGAATGATATTTTTATCCTTTTTTTTATTTTTTTTTTTTTTTGGTTTACTTTTGCAAAAGAATATAAATGTATCATTTTAATGCATAAAACATTAATTTCTCTATTTTATGTCAACTTTGTATATACGCTGTATTATTCAAATAAACATAAATATTATATTGTATATATATATATTATATATACTTATATAGGTATAACCATACAATAAATATTCATAGTTGTCAATGAATTATAATTTATAATTTATACAAAATGTTTATTCATATATATATATATATATATGTTATATGTACAAAATACCAAATTCTCTATATATATAAACATTTATATAATAAATAATAGATATATAGATATAAAGAGTTAAACAACATAATATATATATACATTTTATATGCATTTATATATATAATATAAATAATTTATTGTTTTAAATTCAAAAAAGGAAAACCAACACCTAAATTATATTGGTATCGTGATGGTATGCCAATTATTGCAGAAACATTTTATGTACCTGGAGGTCGTAGTGTCAAAAGTGAAATTACAATTGGTCCATTAACAAGACAAGATTTAAATTCAAGACTGTCATGTAAAGCTATTAATCATTTTCGTGCACCAGCAATGGAGGCGGCAGTTCAAATAGATATGAATTGTAAGTAAATTTTCATTCATTTTTGTTATATTCATTTATTTATGTATGTGTTTGTGTGCGTTTATAATATAAATAAATGGGTAAAATTCAATATAATATATAAAATTGTATATATATGTATATAGATTGGTGTTTATTTTGCAAATATATAGACAATTTCTATATAATTATATATATATTTGTATTTGTTTAATGTTAATATATGTACGAATATATAAAACAAATAATAAAAGGTAAATACATACATAAATAATACAATTTGATATATATTGGTCAATAGAATTGATTGAATATATAGAAGATTGATTTTGGATAATTTAGAAATGAAATAAATGGATGTGTATCTATATATATAATATATTAATGTTTATAATATTTCATTAATATATTGAAATCGCATATTATTTTATAATATATATATATATTAAATATATACTTATTGATGGCAATCAATTATTTTAATAATACAATCAATTTTTTCACACACATTTCATGCAAAAAAAAAAACACACACACACATACATAAACATTTGATTTGAATTATATATTATATTTTTTTTTCTATTTGATATTTGTTTGTTTGTTTGCTTATGTACATATATATATATATATATATATGTAATATAGTTCATCCATTAAATGTACGTCTCCTTGGGGCCCATCAACCATTATCAGCTGGACGAAGATACGACCTGCTGTGTCAAAGTGCTGGTTCACGACCACCAGCTGTTATTACATGGTGGCGTGATGAACAACGTTTAGAGAGAACAACAGAAACTGTACGTTTTTATATTATTATAATTCATTTGTATTATTCCATCTTTATTTTACTTTATTTATATGTTATACGATATGTAACAATTTTATGAAAAAAAAAACAAAAACTGTATATATTTGAAAGTAAATATTTTGATATTTATTTTTTATTTTTTTTTAATAGACATCAAGTGATGGCAATCAAACAACAAGTACATTATCAATTACATTAAATCGTTCAGATTCAGGACGAAAATTAACATGTAGAGCTTATAATAATATGCTGGCAAATGCAGATTCCATAGAAGATGGATGGCAACTTGATATTCAATGTAAGTGTTTTAGTTTTTATCATATTTTATAAAAATACGTTATGAATACATAAATTATAAATAATGGTAATTTAAACTATATATAATTATATTCATATTATTAATCATAAATATATAAAAGCATACATAAACAAAAATTCTAAAGTTTTAAAATATTCTGTTCAATTATATAATAAAATGTTTTATATAATACATAGTGATTGGCAAAATACTCTTGAAACATAAAATATAACATTATTCATATGATATATTTTATGATATAGGCATATAATATTACCTTTTTATAAGTATATTCTTGACATTTGATTGTAAACGATTTTGAAAATTGAATTTTCACATATATATAGTAACTGCAAAATATTATACCATTATTTTTTTTATCACATCCGATTTTTTTTTATAATAATCATGATACAATTGAATTACTGTAAATTTAAAAATAATCCTAAAGCTATCACAAATTTCATTCCGAAAAAGAACAATTAATAGTGTTAAAATCAATTAGTATTAACAATTTTGAATTTGCTATCTCATTCGAAATAAAGTAAACTTTCCATTCAATTCAATACAAATTGGTTATTTATTCGAGCTACCAATAACTTTTTCCGATACGACACATTTTCTTAAATCGCTATAAATCATATGTAAGAAATCACTTAAAGTGATTGAAATCATTATTTTTATGTTTAGTACATACATTTTTATTTTCTCCATATGGATCATATCCATATATGAGAGAATTTAGGGATTAAATATAAAAAATTTAAAAGAAAATCCTAAAATAATCAATATGAATATTATTGAAAAAGGTCTTCAATTTAAAATTATATAACAGGATACTATATCTCATTAAATAAAAAATAAAAAATTCATTTCTTTGTAATAGAATCAAAAATCAAATTATTCCTATCATCGAATAAATTACCAAAAACAAATTATAAATATATAATTTAAATAAATCAAATATTTATTTGAAATCAAAATTTTATATATATTAGGGTAGTCCTCAAAAAATTACTATATACCCCGCAAACATTTGGAAGATAAATCGGCGATACGATATCGCGGCGATATCGCGAGGAAGATAAAAAGAAGTTATTTATATCGCCAATTTATCGTTGTTTTAACAGTTGAGCGATATTGTACGGAAGATAAAAATGCGATACGATGGCGATACGCTTTGACGATAAAAAGAAAATACAGAGCTACATTTATCTTCTATTTCTCTTCCAGCCCATAAAATGACGATAATATATTATTATTTATTGCTTGCCTATCTTCTTGATGATAAATCCGCGATAAATATATCGTCTTTTTGTCTTCCTCGCGATAAGTATGTAAATAATTAAGTATAAAATTAAATTATAACAGTTTAAATGGAACAGCGAATGAATAAAGAAGAAATATTATCAATTTTTAATTTTTATAATTTTCAGGATTGAGCTTTCACAGGATTTCACAGCATTGAGCTTCCATTGATATTCCTTTAGAATATTCTAATCTATATATCGCATTAGTATCCCCAATTTATCTTCCTGGCGATATCGCATTTGTATCGCCAATTTATCTTCCTCGCGATATCGTCAATTTATCTTCCAGATGTATCGTGGAAGAGTCCCATTCTCTATACGTAGGGAGTAACGTGCGCGATAAAAATGCGATATCTTTGGCGATAAATTTATCGCCCAGGCCAATCGTCTGCAGTACTACCAGCGATAAGAAATGTTTGTGGGGTATATGAATATAAATAATTTTCTATGTATTATACACAATCAACCAAAAATAAAAAAAGAACCCTTTTCAATTATACGCATACTTCAACAAAATTCATATTTGTTTGTAATTTTCCTTATATGAAATATATATATATAATTCATAATTTTCAATATTCATGTATAGTAATATTTTATGTAATAATTTATATATATAAAATTGAATTATTTATAATTATAATATAACATATATATTTTTGAATTTTCCATATATAATATTCATTTATTTCTTAAAGGATTACTCAACGAAATTTAAAAAAAAAAAAAAAAAATTATTTAATTAAATTTCAATTTACCAAAAATGTACGAAAATCTTTTAAAATTTTGTATTTACTAAAAATATACATAATAAATATTTGTGTTTAAAATTTTCAATATAACATACATTTTTGATATATAAATAAAATATTTATAATTATATTTTTTAATAATACAACAATTTTCATATATATAAATAAAAATTTAATATTTATATGGAAATTTAAATGTTAATATTATTATGTATATATGTATTTAATGTTTAAATAATTTTAAATTTACGAATTATTATTATATTCATAATATGTATATGTATATATCTATTCTATATATATAGATACACCAGAAACAAAAGTTCGTCTTGGTACATCATTAGATCCTGAAACTATACGAGAGGGTACAGATGTTTATTTTGATTGTCTTGTATCAGCACATCCAACAGTTTATAAAGTTGAATGGAGGCATAATGTAAATAATAAATTTGAATATATTAATTTTATTTCTGTATATATAAAAATATACAAAAATCTATATGATGTATATTTATTTATACATATATAGATATGAAGATATAAAGTATTTATATCCATTTTATATCATATTTACGTATAATATTATTTTTCTTTATTTATTGTGGTTGTTTTTATGTATATGTACATATCCTATCCTTGCATACGTATATATACATATAAACATAACAATGAATAAGAGTTTATATATCATTTATCATAAATATCATCTTAAATATTTTATAAATGTATTTATATTTCGAAAATTGTATATATAGGGAAGAATGTTACCACACAACACATCACAAGGTATAATCGTAAGCAATCATTCACTTGTACTTCAGGGTGTTTCACGTGCAACAGCTGGTAATTATTCATGTGTTGGATTTAATGCTGAAGGCGATGGTATGAGTCCACCATTTCACTTGAATGTATTATGTAAGTATAAAATATATATATGTTATAAATACCAGTAATATATAAGGAAAAGATGTCCCAATGAATGTTGGATAGTATAAAAAAACAAAATATTTGTTAGTATTTTGAAAAATCCCGAATTCCCAGAAAATCAAGAATCAAATCAAATTAATAAATTCAAAATGGTATTAAAATATAATATTTAAAACATTAAAATCGTATAATATATATAATAATATATAATATCGGAAATATTATTTTAATTAAAAAATTAGTAAATGCATTTGGGGGACATCCTTTATCATATATCAAAGCATCTATATAATACATGTATATTGTATATGAATTGGTGATGATGATATAAAACGAAAATAATGATGTTATATATTTTAATAATATTTACACGTACATACGGTACAATTTATAGAAACAATTCTTTTTTATTTCCTTTATCAAATGTAACCGAAAATTTCATAATAAAATATAGTGATAATTTATTTCCCATATGTATCTCATTTTTGCAAAAAAAAAAATAAAAAAATATGTCAAACAGAAACAATAAAATTCATTATAATATTTCAAATAGATCAAGATTTATTTTCCCCACTTTATTTTTACATTCATATATACAGATGCACCATCATGTATAACAAATGTAGCGCGTCTTTATGCGGTGGCAAACCAAGAACCAGCCCATATAAAATGTGATGTTGATGCAAATCCATCGGACGTTGATTTTAAATGGACATTTAATAATTCAGCTGAAAGTTTAGATGTAACTAGTAATCACATATCACGTTCAGGTATATATATATATATTATACGTTATTATTCATATAAAAAGTTTTTCACATATGGAATAAAACAGAAAAATTAATATTATATATTATGATAATTCACCAGAGATGACTTTTTCCATTAAAACTTATTGTGGATAAAATACTTATGATAGAAAAATAACATTTTCCGTATTTTACAATAACATTTTCCGTATTTTTTATATATTATTTTGTTTTTTTTTTTTTTTTTACGTATACGTATAGGGACATCATCAATTGTAACATATACACCAATGACAGAATTAGATTATGGTACATTATTGTGTACGGCTACTAATCGTATTGGACGACAAAGGCATCCTTGTGTTTTTCATGTGATTGCTGCAGGTACATTTTAATTTTATTATTTAAAATAATGTATATATGTACATTTAGTAGATTATTCTAGTTTAATTTTTAAATAGAATAGAAAATTCATTTTAATATTGATTTGTAATGAAAATGTTAAAAATTATATAAGTTCATTTATTTTCGTTTGCTTCTTATCATGCAATTAAGTGTGCTTCTTTTGTCTTGGAATTTAATGAAAAATAAATAAAAT
This sequence comes from Dilophus febrilis, assembly GCA_958336335.1. NCBI lineage: Eukaryota > Metazoa > Arthropoda > Insecta > Diptera > Bibionidae > Dilophus > Dilophus febrilis. The sequence goes on from OY284468.1 coordinate 65,710,360, forward strand.
AAAATATAATAAGAAATAAAAGTATTATAAAAAATGAAAAACATCATAAAATATGAATAAAACTATTTTTAAATTTTATTATTATATTATTATACAGTTGAATTAATAAAAAATTATATTGTTATTTTAATCGGATTTAATAAAATCACTTTAAGTGCACATTATTCATATATATAAACAAAAAAGATAATGGTAATAACATTTAATCTATATAGTACATATTATATTTAATACCATACAATTTTATTTATCATACACGTTTTTTTTTCATAAATAATAATATATTTTTAATTTTTACAATATAAGATTGAAGTATATAGAAGAATAAAAAATAAATTATCGATGATAATAATCACAAACATATATATGTACAATACTTTAAAAAGAAAATAAAATATTTGTCTTGTTAATTTGTTTTACGAACTCATAAAACTCCCTCCCGTATATAATATAAATATATTAAAATAAAATAAAAAAGTTTACTGAAATGATTCTATAAGAATTAAAAGTACTACTTTTTTTATAATATTAATTTTTTCTAAACCTAAGTATTTATGTATACTGGAAAGGATTTGGCCGTGGTGATTATATATGATACATCATTTTTAGATCTTAATTAAAACGGTTTTTGATTTTCAAATGTCGAAGTATCACCTCTGAAATATTGGAGGTAATCTTACCAGAACATAGACTTTATTGCATTGAATATCCCAACAGAATCACGTTTTTGATTTAATATTTAATGCTGTATGACATTTATTTCGGATCAATTAGATATTTTTTATTTAACAACTTTAAATTCTTTAAGTATTTCCATACATTTCTAAAAAAAAAAAAATTGTTTTATTAACATATGTTATATCGAAATATAGTCATCAACTTCGCTCATTAACGCTGATAATAATAAAACAAAAAGAAAACACACACACCTTTCATATATTGAATAAAGTTTGGTGTTATTATGTAATACATATGAGAATAAGGATAAGCAGATGATATTTTTACAAGTTTTAATGTACAATAATAATAATTATTATTATTTTGTATTTCAGCGTATAGCATCAGCATGTGTCTATATATAAAAGTTGTTATTATATCTTCTTGTAAATTGTTCATATACTAACATAGATATATATATATATAATACAATAAATATATAATTCGGTACACAAAGTAAATAAAAGTTTTTTTTATATATATATATCTATATAGATTCGTATACGCAATTAGCAAATGTTTATCTTTTTTAATGAGAAAAAAAAATACGATATATATATATTATATACGAAATAAAAAATATATTTTCTGATTTTGTTGATTATAAACTTCCAATTAATTATTTTTGTATATATATTTTCATTTAATTGATTAATATAATGTATTGTATATATTGAGAGTTAGATATTGATTTATTTTCCGCACATATAAACAAAAATATTTATTTAAAAAGTTTATTTACTTTTGTTTTATGCATATATATACATATAATAAGATACGATGCTCATCTCAAGATAATTTAATAATAATAATAATAAAATTATTAAGAAAATGTATATATTTATAATATACATGAAAATCAAATAAATCGATATAATTTTATATTAGATATATAAAACATTTTGATATTTTTATACATATAGTCTGTATATATACGGAGGATATAATAACAAGGTAGAGGAGGAGCAGTGGAATGAATAAATGTTTCCTTTACTTTAAAAAATTAATTTTATGATTATGTATAATATATATATATATATATATATATATATATATATATACAAAAAGAAGGAAAGATAAAGAACAATTTTCAATATGTATAGAAAATATTTCATCATATTTTTTCTTTTTTCTTTTCTCCACATTGAAAATAAATTTAAAAAACATTTATTCACTATATATGTTTATACATATATATATATAGATTTTTATAAAAAGAAATTTTGTATATATATATATATATATTACGCACATTAAATTATGATCATATGCCAATACAATTTGCCGCAGGTGCTTTCAAAATTATAAAAAGCTTTGAAGTATGTAAAATGGAAAAACCTTAAATTTACAAATTATTTATATAATATATTCATATTAATGAAAATATCGAAATGCACACAAAACTGTTAGACTATACAGTATACATATACCCATCCATATACAAATATCAACAATGTCTTCTTTCATTCGTTCATCTATTTATTTTTTTTTTCTTTTAGAAATTTTCCATTGTTGCGCTTCCATTGTTATTATTATTATTATTATTATTGTAAAGTTTTTTTTTTATTATATCCTATATTTAAGAATATTTTATATATACAATGAAAACATTTTGTATTTTGTATAATATACATAATATTTTATTTTAGTACATTTTATTACATTTTCTTTTATTATTTACAATAATATCATCTGTTAATGTAGAATATATACTTTAAATTGTATTGCAAGAAAATTCGTAATTTTTGTTATACAACAACGAAAAAAAAAAAAAAATTGAATATTATAAAATAATAATAAAGTTTTGATCGGTTAAAAATAAACTTTTGATTTAATTTAAGCGTCTATTTTAGGTCGCCCAGACCAAGTACATAATTGTACAATTACAAATATTTCTATGACATCACTGGGAGTCCGTTGTACGGAAGGAGCAAATGGTGGCCTATCACAAACGTTTATGCTTGAAGTTAAGGATATTGGTTCACAGGTTAGTGTTTTTATTATTCAAATAATTAATTTTATAAATGTCTATATATAACGTTCATATAACATTAATGAAAAAATTGGGCGATGGTGATTAGCTGCGAAGCCTAATTCAGTTTTGTTTGAAAATAAAAATGTATGCTCTTCATATACAAAATGATTTTTAACTTTTATATCGGTTAAAAGGCTGGTTTTTATTTCACAATCTTCTTGAGATTTAAATTGTTAGTTAATTTTGGTTTTTGTATTACTAATAAAAGTTCATATTTTTTCAAACTTATATTAAATTAGTAAACATTTAATTGATTGTTTTAATTATTTTACATACCCATATGCATACCTATAGGAAATTAAAGCAAATGTTACATCACCATTTCCAAGATTTGCTGTATCAAATTTACATCCCGGTAATTCATATTTAATATCAATATACGCATTTAATACAAGAGGCCGATCAGATCCAACTGTTTTACAAACGGCAATGTTACGATTGCCAGAAAAACAATTAACATCAGAAAAAGGTATGTGACATATTTTGATTTTTTAATCCGTACGGTACGAAACTTTATCGAATATATCCTTAATATTTTCGCAAAATTTTGATTTAGGTAATATTTTTGTTCAACTACAGATTCTAACATTTTGATTTCTAATCGAAATATTAGAAGTAAATAATTTCGGTTTCTCTGTTCATTTCTAAAAAAAAAAGTATCGATTTATAACAATAATTTATTGATTGTTTTTAATTTATTTTTAACGCACAATATATTTATAGAACGACCACGTTCACCATTAGCATTAACTCCGACTTTATCGGTTGTCATTGGGTTGGCGGCCGCCTTATTAATAGGTGGTTTAGCTATTATATTAGCATTACGCATACCATGCGGATCGAAAAGAAAACGAAAATCATTAGGCCAAGGAGGCCAATTACCCGGTGAGGGTTCACCGGGACCCAGTGATAAAAGTATAGGTAGTAAAGAAATTGATGGTAATGAAAGTGATGAAAAAAATCCTGACATAATACCAGATACAATTGATTCCGATGATCAGGTAATTTAATCAAAAGTTATATACAGCAAAATAATCTTATGTTCGCCGTATTGCAGACAAATCAAACAGTGTCTTAATTATTTTTTGTGTGAAAGTTCAAGGTTCTTTAATGGGTTTAGTTTTTTGTTACATTATTGAAAATAGATTCATAAATGGATGTTTCGCACGTGGAATTCGCATATATGTTTTTAACATAAAATAAATTAGTTTATTTGTGTTTTTTTATATAGAATAAAGTAAATATTTAATGTAAATTATGTGCATATACGGGATTGTGTGTATTATGCATACTAAAATAAATTAACAACATATAACCCGTCGTATACCCATTTATTAGCTCTATATAATATATATATGTACACGTATATGAAACTAGAGAAATTAGAAATCAAGATAAACATTAATATAATAATTGAATTTTCTTATAAATAAATATATATATATATATATTCATTCCGTTGTTATATTAAATATACATATATTATCGTATGAATAAGTATGATTTTAGGATTAAATATAACTGCATATATACATATAATATGTATCCCCCTCATACATATTTATATACGTACGTACTACGTATGTATATTTGTACAATAATCGAATAGGAAAACACTCTGAAAATAAATGTTTATATAGTGGAAAGAAGAATATATTTCGTTTAAATATACATATATCAATGAGGGTTTAACGTTTAAACGTTAATAAAAGATGATGAAAGTTTATTCACATAACTTTTATATATATGGAATTATAAATACATATATAAAATATGTTATATGTACAATTTTAAATACAAATTAATATGATTAATTGTGTGATTAATGTTTAAATAACCCAATATAATAATAAATCAAATAATGTAGAACTTATATTTATATATATATATATATATATATACATGAATATATAAACATATATACGTATTTTATTTGTTGTTGGTTGATTCTTAAAAAAGGTTTCATATTTATATTCGTTCTCATAAAATATGTGTATATATACAAATGTAAAAGGTTTTTGATTTTTAATGAAAAACATTTATTTCTATTCTGTTTAATTTTTTAAAATAACCAAATATAAATGAAAAACAAAAATTAGATATTTTCCAATTTTAATTGAATGCATATATATATATACAATACATCATATAGTCAGTATATGCTGTCAAAATATTATACAATTAATTTTTAATGCATATCATTAATTTCTATATGCATGCGCATCTATTTATATATACATAAACCACTGAACCATTACAATGCATTGATACACATAAATTAATGTATATTTATATATACAGAACAATATTCATATATCTGCGTATATACGGATTCATCCTTTTCAGTCAAGGTGTCAATATACACTCTTTACCATTGGTGATATTTACCAATTAATTTATGTTGGTGAATAATTGTCAAATTATATATCACATGAATACATTTTATAATGATAATAAATGCGTTGATGATCGATATACTATATATATATTGTATGATTGTTATGTATCAATTTGACAATTCCCTATAAACATCTACACATCTGATGTTTAACAGAAAAAAATATTATATAAGTGACTTATGAAGCCGAATGCATATTTATGACATTTACCAGATGAAACCAGTCATGTAATGTTTGACCTGTATATACACATATATATATATAAAACACAAAAGTTCATGTATATGCAATCTTTATATATATTTTGTATACATATATGATATTTGTTATATGTATATATATATATATAGACATTGAATATTACATCAGTGAACACATAACATTTCATTTAATTTGGTAATAATTAATTATTTATAGCATGTTTTTGAAATCCCTTTTGTGACTGGCAGTTATAATATTTGCAAACATGTGTATATATTTGTTTATTTGTATATATAAATATATAACATAAATATATTAATATGTTACAATGTTTTATGTTTTATATACATGTATTCATAGATAGATATATATATATATAGATATTAGATGTACATTTATTAATATACCATAATGCCATGTCGTAAATCCATATATATATATATATAATCAAAATCCAACCAGAAAATTTAAAAACAAAAATTTACAATTATATCTAAAATTTACAAATTTTAGGGTTTTTCTTTTAATATGAAAAATTTACTAAATCATTAAATACATGCGATTTTATTCAAAAATATATGGTATCAATGATATATTATGGATATTGAATTGAATTTAGGATTATTATACGACTATGCTTTTTATGTAATTTTTTTCGAAAAATCTCTAAAATTAAAATATCTTTTAAAAATGTAAAGAATAAATGCGGTTATGATGATGATCATGATGATGTTATATATATATTGATATACTAAAAATGTATGTCATGTATTCTAAAATCAAAAATATTCAAAAAAAAATTCATTAAAACTAATCCATTAATCTTTAAATTTGTATATGTAATTTAATTTTGAATGCATTGATAATATAGATCGATTATATACGTCGAAGGCAGCATATATCAACAATAGATACAAATAGTCCAACTAGAGGATTAATCTCAACTGGTGGTACACCACCAAGTCAAACGTATGTTCCAATGCACGGTAATGGTGGCCATACATCTATGGGTTATTGTACCCTGAGAAATGGCGGTACACAATCATCACATTCAATGGTAAGTGAAAACACATTTACTATCTATATTATTATTATGACGCAAATATTTTTTAATGGTCATTTTATAAAAATATTTACTGAATTCTTACCTCTGACTTATTGTTAATATTTGGTTATTGGGAAAATATAATTTTTTAAAAATATACAAATCGGGTGATGAGAAATGAGTTGGAGGTGGTCGGTATTTATTTAACATTTTACAGAAAATTTAGTATTATTTGAAAAAGAAAATTCTGTATTATTTTATAAAGGAAAAATTGTTTAATTTTTTTTAAGGAAATTTTCATAATTTTCTATAATGAAATAGAAAAGGAATATTCCTCAACAAAAATAAAAACAGCATTATCCTTAAGGTACCGTTCACAATATTTTAATATAAGAAGCGCCCAAAATGTAAGGCCTTCCAATTTTTTTTGCCATTGCAATTATATTAAGGTATATATACAATATATATATATAACATAGCAAAAAAGTATATATATATATATAAATAAAACAATAAAAAGGACGAAACGTTTTTATTTAAATAACATTTTTGTTTCTACTGAATTCTACGTTTTTATTCTGTTTTTAATTTCAAACAGAACTAATCTCATATCCAATTCACATCCTTTTTATTTATATATTTATTTTACCTTAAATTAAATTTGCATTGTCATCGCGTGTATATACTATTGTACTATTGTATATATATACAATTCGTTGAATATTTCAACATTTGTAAATATAAATAAAAGAAAAAATAAAAATAAAAACATTAAAATTTTTATCAAATGAAACAACCAGACGACCGTCATTTTATAATTGTTCTAAATTGTGCATAAAACACGTCCAATATAATATATATATGTATGTATAAAATGTACAAATTGGTATATGCATATAGTTTGTTCTATATATATATATATATATATTTAAAAAAAATATAATTAAAATAATAGTTATAACAAGATTTATTTATGTATACAGAAGGAATTATATTTCATAGAATTTATATATATAGAACTGTGGTCCATGTGTAATAAACGTCTATATCTGTGTATACTTGTATACAGTGGTAAGGCTATAAAAAGAGTAAAAATCATTAAAACATTTATTTCATAATTACAATATAAATATAATATATATAGTATATATATTCATTTAATGTCGTTCATTATACATAAGTTTGTATATAAAAAGAAGGTATAAAAATCGCATATAATTTCTATACAAGGAATACATTAAAAGTAAAACATGAAAAATTTAACGATTTCATTTTCACATAAAAAATCGAAATACACATAACGTAATAAACGTATATGGTATAGAAAACAACATCATTAATCTACTCTACTACTATATATATGCTTGAACATATATATATAAATATATTAATTTTTTTCCTCTTATATTAAATTTATAATGATTTTACCAACATAAAACAAAATATAATTAAAATCACCAAAAACTTAAATATAAAAATTATCTACATTTTGCAAAAAATACATTTTGTAGAAAACATAAATCCACATTATACGATTTACCATAATTAATTTGTTTTAATAATTTGTGCTATAAAACATATATTTACTTATATGATGAGTGTTCATAACAAAAAAAAAAGAAAACAACAAATAATTGTTATAATCACTTCTTTAAATGTATATATGAATATAATTTTAATATCGCGTGCAGTTTTTTTTTTTATTATTATTATTAAAGTATTAAAATTAAAAGAGAAATATTTATTATTTTACATAACCACCCATTATACAATTTTCAGCAGACAAATAAATTATTTTATTATGAATATTTAACAAACAAAAAAAAATATACAATATAAATGTATTTATATATAGCAGACGATATGGAAATAAAATCCGATGTATGAAAAACCATAAGTGTTCATAATAATATAAAAAAAAAAACAAAATATATATCCAAACAACCCTCTCTCTGGCATAAATAAAATATAAATGATTCACTTTGAATAAATTATATATGTATATATACGAATTTTTGTATAACAATATAACAATATATAGCCAGTGTAAAGCCACGTGTCATATATGAGTTTTACCTGTAACACTTGAAAATGAAAATTATAATATACACCTTTTGTATTTTATATACATTCATATTTATATGATACAATGACATTTTCAAATTTTAAATTTATATTGTTACATTTATATATATTGTCTGTATATTACATTGTCCGCATGCATGTTGGTTTATATATATATAGATTTATATTCAAATTATATGTATATATATTTTTATATTATGAATAAATATATATACATACATTTATTTATTCCATATATGTGATGCAGAACATGTGTATTGTTGTGGTTGTTTTATACTTTTAACAATGTGATAATATAATATTATTAGAGTTTTTATTTAAAAAAAAAAAAAAAACAACAAAAATATGTTTACCTGTCTTTCTATATCTATATTTAAACACTTTACACAGGGTATGATAGCCTAATAAGTGCTAGCCACCGGATCTATGAAGAATTTTTTAAATTCTAAACCTCGCCTATTTTTTAAAAACATTTTTAATTAAGTTCCGTAATGTGTCAAGACTTCTTTGAAATTATAAAACATATGAGTCATGATTAAAGATTTTTATTCTATAAGTACATTTGTTTATTGTTAGTAAGATTACATCCCATTGCCAGACATTTTCAAAGAGTAATTTCCACTATAATAGGAGTCATAGACTATATATACTGAACACCACCGGCTATGTAAGAATATAATCATCCTGTATAATATAGAGTCAGTCGCATATAATCATATTTACATATGAACACAAAAGTATTTTTATATTTTTTTTTTATATATCGTATACATACATATATAGGATACTTAATTTGAATTTATTATATTTGGCAAATTTTAAAACCAAATTCCAAAGTACACAAAAGAGAATCTATTCAATATTTATATGGGTTGTATACAAATAAACATATATGTACATGCGGGTGATTGTGTATATTAAATGTGGTTTTATTATAAATAAAATTTTAATGGAAATTATATAATAGATGTTTATAGGAGAGTTTTTCGCGATGCATGAATTAATAATATTCTTAATATTTCAATACTCCTTTCAAAACACGTTATATTACATGTATAATCTAATTTTTAATAATATGATATTTTGATTGTGATTAACCCGAAACCGGATAGATCATCATTGTTTGAAATCTTCAAAATCCAAAAAAAAAATAAAAATAAACCGATCAAACAATAAATTTTTCTGTATTTGCTTTAACAGGCAAACTTTTCTCGTGAAATATTCATATGAAATAACGTTTACATTAAACACTTGACCTTAAATATCACTTTACATTAAACATTAAATACAGAAAATAAAATAAAATAATCGTAAAATGAAAACAAATACTGTAATAAAAAATTTATTAAAATATTTTATTGTTTATCAGAAAAATTTAATAAAATTTAATTTAATAAATATTATATTTAAATAAAATATATATTGAGTTGACGAACAAATAAATTAATAATATTGGAAAAAATAAAATATCTTAAAAAAGGTATAAGTCATAAAAGGTCAATGTAAATATATTAAGAAGAAATCTTGAATTGTTTTTTATTAAAAAAAAAAAAATACAATATTTATTATATAACAATATTTTGTATATCCATATCAAACATATTAAAATTGGTTATATAAAAATAAATAACAATTTTATATGTAATACAAAAATAAGTAAATATATATGTAATATATATAAGCATATAATATTCGTATACATAAATAGTCTAACAGAAATATTTTTTCCCAAAATTAATATCTATAATAAATTTAATGGTAAATAATTTATATCTTAAGTGCATTCACTAAATCTTTATTCGGGTTATTGTATTTTTTATTTTTTATATACAGAAAAAAAGTACAAGTATATAAATACAACACATATGGTCATTTTGTACACATTGCATATTTATTATTTTAGCTATTCGATTGGCTGTATCTATGTATATAATACTGCATTGTGTAATGCCCAACCAAAATAAAATATATTAAATATAGATATAAATAAATATCTTATTTTCTCACTGTCAAATAACAAAACTATACAGACTATATACAAACACTGTAAAATTGTTTGTAACAAAAGTGTGCTCTAGAGTTCTAGACGCGGTGAATTTGACTTTTCCCAAATTAAACATTACGATATAGAACCAACTATATCAATATATGGTGGTATACGTTAATAATCTTTATAACCTTTAATGGTTTTCTATTTTAAATTAATTACCCATTACATATCTAATTTGAATAAATGTATTATATTAAATTTGTATAGTATATATAAAGGATTGGTTTGTTAAATCATATAATTGATTTCGTCATTTGTATATTGTTATATAATAAAAAGGATATTTATTATATAACGAAAAATCACCATAATAGATGTAGTAGAAATATACAATATTGTATTTATATTCATTGTATTATTATAATTCTCGTTTTATATATAAATAAATGTTTATCGATTATTGGTCAATGTTTTATGTTCGCAATCTATAAACGTATACATTATATATAGTAAAAATATATATATATATAATTTTGTATTTTCTACATTTGATTATATAAATATATATGAATATTTATATTTATATACAAAAACAAAACTTTAAACTAAATCAATTATTTAGTTTGAAGCTTTTAGGTCATTTTGTATATGGATTTTAAGTTACATATATATACATAAATATATATATATGAGTTTATATATTGAATTTTTTGTTTTTCGAAATTGCATTTATTTTGCTGCAGCACAAAGAATGGGAGGAATAAGTAATTTCCGTTCATTTAATTTATATATATATGAGGGAATATACATAATATATAAAATCATAAAATATATAGATCTCTCTATACCTCTATATAAATAAAATAAATATCTATATATATATATGAGGGTATGTAAAAATAATACTATATATTTAGTATGAAAAAAGGATTTAAAAAAAAAAAACGAAATATTGTGGTTACAAACGCACACGGATATCATAAATTTTATATATATATATTTGTAGATTAAAAGTTAAATTTCGTTATATACAAAGATATATATGGGGATATCTATTCATATGTTCATTCATATGTAAATTACAAAAATGAGAAAAATTATCCTATATATATGCATTAGAGATAAGCGCATTGGATAAAATATTAATTTTAAAATCTCTTGTTTAACATGTTTGTTTCCATTTACTGAATATATATCTGTGTGTATAGTTTGTAGACAGAAAAAAAAGTTTTCTAACTTAATTAAAAATTTAATAAACTGTACTATACGATATATAAGCTATATAAGCAATTATTATACTCTTTTGCATTTCATTTATATAAATATATATGGTGTACGATAATTAAAGATTATACATTTATATAAATATGTGATAATTTAGGTCTGACACAATTCATATGATAATATTTTTTATAATTACTTTATTATATTACTGCTATAGCAGTCTTATACTGGCAGTATAGCAATTATATGACTTAACTTAATATTCATTAAAAATAATTTGCCTTTACAATAAAATATCGATTCGATGAATCTTATATAAAATGATTTCATATTAAAAAATACATTTTTTTATCTCAATTATTCAAGTATAAATACTATATATTAAAGGTATGAATAAAATTAATGATTTTCTACATGTAAAGCAACTATTTTATATATTTGTGTTAAAGAGATCGTTATAATAAATTAGATTTGTAATACAAACAATCTGATTAATTTGAATTTTCCATTTCAATCGATAACAAAACTTTTATTAATTATTCATATAATAATTACTGATTTGGTATTTATTTAATTACTTTAATTTTTAATAATTTATTGTCAATCCTAGCTACAATCTTTACATAAAATCGCACCCTTGAAATTCACTCGCACAAAGAAATATTTTCGCTTAATTACTTTTGTTGTTGTTTTTTTTTCTTGTAATGCTTCCTAAAACAAAATTAACGACATTAAGTTAATCTATATAATTATATATAGAGTTAAACAACTCTGTACAAATATGGAATTGCGTATATTTGTTTTTATATTAATTTATGTATACGCATAAAATAAAAGATTAAATTCTTATCTTTTGTTAGATTTATTCTTATATTATTTCCATTTTTATATATACATTTCTATCTTATATATCTATATAATATACCACAAAAGAAAATTCAACCATATATAGAAGTTTAAATTTTATGCGGGTTTTATTTCATTTCTAAATACATATATAGTTAATTTCTAAATTATTTCTTTCATATGGTATCGTCAACGGAGTATTTTAACGCATATTTATAAAATGCAATATATCACAATTTAAATCCTCGTAAAATAATATTAAAATTATTTTTCTAAATTATATATGAACTTTTTGTTTCTTTTATTGTATAATAAAATACCAATATAATTGTTATATTTCCTTCCTATATCCATTTAAATATAACATTATTGTTTTTTTAATACTAATGTTTTATTTTAATTCGTGGTAACACTGTATAGAGTCCTGTACCAAATACATATGTAAATTCAATGTCATCAAATTGTACATTACCGAGGCATCAAAATCATCAGCATCATCAACAATGGCCAACATATGGTGGTGCAATAGCCGGTGTACGGCATATACCACCGATACATTATCAATCGTCTGGTATTATGGGTGGCATACCGACGAACATGGTTTCATCACAACATTCACCCCTATCGGCACAATCATCCTTACCACCCTTATCATCGGCAGCTGCTTCAGCGTTGCCGTCAACCATTGCAATGCAACATTTAAATACTAGATCTAGACTATGTATAAGTGTACCAGAAGATGAAATATCAGCTGATACACCGTTAATGGTAAAACGAGAGAGTACCGTATGACTATAGGAATCGCACAGGGTCGGTGATACGGCCCTGTGAAATTCATTATTAGTTTATTTGTATTTTTTTTGTTTGTTCAAATTTCACAACGATTTTTTGTTTTGTGTGAAAAGGTAATTTATTTATTTTGTTTTATTATTTTTATATAATATTTCGTTATTTTTTTTTTTTTATTTATATTAATAATATAAAAATTAAATGTGATCATATAATAATAATAATAATAATAATAGAAAAAATATAAAAAAAATTGAATAAATAAAAAGACGAAAATGAATATATAGGAAATTTTCTATAATCAAAAATTAAAAATAAATTAATAAAAAATTATGTAAATATTATTTATAAATATAAACAATAAAATAAATACAACAATTTTCTATGCATATAAAAAAAAAAGTGATTTATACAGATATATTATTATAAGAAAATCTATATATAACATTTAAGTTCACTCAAAAACAAATAAATATTTATTCTATATATATAATATAATAATTATTTCATTGTTCAAATTACATCAATCTCATATATATGAAATAGAAAATTCATTATTTGTAATAATTAAAAACGGCATTCAATCAAACTCGTAATAAAATTGTAAAAATATTTTATTTAATTTAAAATTAATTAAAAATGTCGGGCCTTATCCATAGAGTTCAGTTTACTGAACACTTTGCGCTACAAAAAAAAAAAAAAGGACTCAAAATCAAATTTTGATAAATTTCTATAATAGTTTGTGTAATAGAATGACAGACATATAATTGTGTTGAAGTTAAAGGTAATATTAATTAAAAATAAAAAGAAGTAACAACAACACAATCAACATATAATTTATATAAATGTAAATAACGTTATTTGTATATTAAATTAATGTTTTTTTTTTTTTTTTTTTTTTTTGTATTTAATAATTTTATAAATCAAAATCATTTTTAAAAATAAATAAACCAAATATATATAAATATAAAGAATTTATATATATATGATATAGGTAATAAAAAAATTTTGTTATTATATGTAAAAATAAATAAAAATATGTATATTTAATTTCAACATCACTTTCAATATACTGATGAATTTTTGAAATGATTTTCTTAATAAGAAAACAAATTATATAATAATGAAACTGATTAAATTAACAATATTTTCAGAAAGAAAAAATTTAAATTAAATTCCTATAGGCAGGCGTATTGAAAATATATTGATGATGTGTTTTAAATTAAATTTTTTTTTTAATTATACCATTTAAAATGTTATTTATTTTATTCCTGATAAATTTTTGTAATATGAAACAAAAAAAAACAAAAATAATAATATTGTACAGTAAAAAAAAAGAAAAACAAACAATTTTTTTTATACACATTTAAAAAAAATCATATGCAAATAATTAACAAAAATTGTGTATATGAAACGAATATATATAAAATTATATAATAATAAATAAAATTTGATCAAAACAAATTATAATAAATAAATAAAATAAAATAAATAAATAAAATTTTTTTTTTTTAGTAGAAAAATATTTAATGAAATAAAATTATATTGTAATAATATTTTTGTTTATATTAAATAAAAAAAAAAAGTGAATTGTTTTATAAATTAATAGATATATATTGTAAAATTCATTAAAATTAAAATGAATACACAAAAAAACAAAATTATTTAATTAAATATCAAAAGAAAATGATGTAAATTTATAATGTATATATTATACAAATAAAAAGTGAATATATTTGTCGCAAAAATTAAGAGAAAATAAATTGTATTGTGAATAAAATATTAATAAGGAATGATATGAGTAAAAAAAAATAAAAAGATGGAATGTAACTGACAATTTTTATGACAGTTGATAAAAAAAAAATACAGAATTCTTAATAAAAAAAATAAAAAAAAAAGTTTTCTTTTCATTCAATTATAACATTATCACTTCTAAATTGGTTTTAATTTTGAGATTGAGCTTCGAACTGATAGTGATAGTGCTGATGATGGTTTCATTATTTCGAAAATTCTTCACATTTGACCGACCGAAAAAAGAATTTAATAACGAAATTATCCAGAACATCCAGAGTAAGTATAATAATCCATAAAAATTTAAATTATTTTCAATTAAGTTAATATTTTATATTCATATATATATCTTCTATTATATATTTATATTAGTTTAGTTCATATAATATATATTATATTCTATAAACAAATCAGTTAATCAGTATATTTAAATATTCTAAACATCATCACATCATATATATATATATATATATATATATATTTAAATGTTAGAATGTTCAAGTTATTCAAGTTAATTATATGTGAATGATAAAAGTTATATAAATTAATTAATTATATTATAATTAATATAATATGCATATCTATAAAACTTTTACTTTAAAATAGATTATATGCATTTGTATGGAGTTCATATATACAAAAAAACAAAATGAAACTATGCACGTATTCAAATGTGCAATATTTATGCGATACATACGCAGATATAAATTAAGAAAATTTTAATAAACTTATTCACATAAATATATTTAGATATGTATATAAAATTTCAATTAATTTTTAATATTAACATTTCTTCAGTATATAAAATAGTATATACAAGAAATGTATATATATAGAAATTCATATATTAAATACACACATTTTATAATGTATAACTACATGTATTATAAACTTATAAACTTATATTCGGTATATGTTATCTATATACTGTATATTCTCTGTAATAATAACCATAGTGAATATAATCACAAAAGGTGAAATGTAAAAGTCTTTATATATTACAATTACAGCCACACCACCTTCGAAAGAAAACGAATTTTATCCCATTTGAAGTACCGCTTCCCATTTCAGTCAACATAAATGGATATATTCGATTAAAAGTTTATGTTAATTTAAAAAATGTATACCATTAAAATGATCTCTAAATCAGTACAGGAAATAACTGTCATTTCGACCATCGTATTTGTTTCAGATAACAATGATGAAAGTACGCACCTCGAATCGTGTCAATATGGATCTCCCTTGAACATAAGTTGGTTACAAATATCACGGTAAATACGAGCGCTTCAATTGACCATGACTACATGCATGTAGTCAGACGAACGAACATATCGATTTCTTTTTTTTTCCTGTGAGCTCTGAAACGTCGAGAAAAGTTATAGAATGGGAAGAACGGTAAGTCAAATGTGTTTTCTCTAACAATATCCTTACTCTCGGTCACTGCTGAACAACTTTTTTCTTATTTCAAGTCGTTATAAATATATATTATTATTTGTAACCTATTTGTTAAATATACTGAAATATTATGCAGAGAGTTGAGGATTCACATAATATTTTTAAAAAATGGTAGAAAACTGATATCATATTTTACAATAACAATAATACAAAAAAATTTAAAAAATATACATAAATTAGAAGATTATATGAATAAAAATAGGTATATAGTAGATTAAAAAAGCAAAAAACCCTTAAAAGCATTAAATTCTTAGGTATATCGAGTGAACTTAAAAAAATTATACCCAACATATGATAAGAATGTTTGCTATATTATATAAAAAAGTAATTTAACCTATTTTATAGATTTTAATTTTAACATTTTCTATAATATTTATAATTCAATATAAGTTTATATTATATATAATATAAACGATATGTGCGAATCTTGGCTTCCATATATACGTGAAAAGAAATTTATTACTATTATTATTATTATTATTTTATATATATGCGCATATATGAATATATATTTTCATATTAGATATACATTGGTTGATGTTATAGGTATATAAAATATATACAAATGTGTATGCATTCATTTATATACATATATGCATATATATATATATATTTATAATAAGGTAAGTTTATATATAGACATATTAATTTCTAATATAACATAATTTTCAAAAGTTTCTATTTTATCTTGACACCCTTTACCTATATACAAATATTTATGTGTAAGAAAGTGCTATATAATAACTATATATGTTAATATAGTTAAGTTACACAATAAATGTTTAAAATTTTCTTGTAATTAGTGTATATATCAATATATATATACATGTGTGTATAATAGCGTTCAAAAGCTAATAAGTTTTACATTTTACTGTATAACATTAATATGTTATGTTCTATATATGTATTATATAATACTATATATAATATATGAATATATTCATAAATCAGGGGTTTTTTGTAAAATAATAGATTTCCTATAATATTATACCGGTAAAATTGATAATAGATATATTTTTGCTATATTTTCAAATGTATTAAAAAATTAATTTCGCAGATTTCTTAATTTTAATATGTTGTTTCGAAACCTTTCGTTATAAAAAAAAAATCTGTTCTCAAGTTATTACACATTGTTTATTTTAAGAGATTTTCCACAAAATTTTCTTTGACATCCCTGAACGGGAAATTTTAAAAGTATAAAAATAGAAAATATAGTAATAATTTATTTCGTTCTATATATATAAGAAAAATTCTTCAATATATATATATATAGTATATGCTTACATAAAGATATAGCAGGATATATTTCTCAATTTATGTTAATTCAGATTACGACGACAAATAATTTTATAAGAGTTTCTATCTTCATATCTGCTGACTATATATATTGTATATAGAATAGATATATAAAACGTTGTGGAAATAGTAGAAATTTAAATGCATATATACTATATATAGATATAGGTATATATACATTCATACATATTAAATGTAAAATATACATTTATTGCTTCTTTTTTTTTTTCTTGTGTACACCAACTTTCCAATAAAATTATATCCATGAAAGTGTTGCCTAAAGCATTTTCATTTTATAGATATATATACATATACCGTCATCATATATAAACATAAATGTTTGATTACATACCTATATGCAGAGAAATATGTATATTCATATATATTCGAACTAAAAAACAGAAAAAATGAAATAGAAAAAAATATATTATTGCTATATATACAGTACCATGGAGTGAGTACAAATCGATTAAAAACTATCTGTGAAAATTTTTGTATTTAAGGAAAATTAAATATTTATATTAGTTTTGCGATTTCAAATGAACAGTATATATATATTTATATATATTGAGGATTTAATTATATGTATATAATATAAGAAGGTGATTGAGTGTGAAATGAATATATATATATAGATAATAATAATAATTATTTAAATTGAAATATTAAATTTATTATGTTTGGTTTTTCCTTTTTCTGTTTGTGTATACAATTTTTATATCTGATTTTTAAATGATTTTACGCTATATAAATATATATAACAATGTTTTACTTCAGGGGAATAAGAGTATATATAAACTAATTAAAACATTCAAATTACCATCATATAAAAAGAATACATTATTAAACATTAAAATGTTAATATAAATAATCTTAATTATCCTTTATGTACATTTGCTTAATTAAGTCGTGTAACTTATAATCGTTCTTGGACAAATGTTTATGGTAATTCTATATATAATATATCATAACTTTTTAATGATATTTTCAAAAAGTGTATAGAATTACCAAAATATAAATCACGAATCGATCCCACACTTTCGGAATTCTATTACAATAATTATATACAATAAAATACAACGAAAAATTAAGTTTTAATGAAGAAAATGTCGTTTTTACCGCTTTCTATAACTTTTAAGAACAGTACGTGTATATATGAAAGAATATGTTAACTGAGATCTGCTAGTCGTAGGTGCATAGAAAAAGTGAGGCAACGACTTTTTAAATACATTTTTCCCAATAAGTATAAATTTAAATTTAACTTAATAAAATCATCCATACAAAAAAAAAAAGGGTTTATAACATATATTTTCCTGATTTTACAGATGATAAACACAAAGCCAAACAAAATCATTTAAAAATAAAGTTTGCGCAGGTATATGCAAAAACACACACAATATTTCTCGAGTCCAGATTGTGATAAAAATAAATTAATATATTAATAATTTTATTTTTAATAGCATTTATTATATATACCTTTGTATTAATTTCAATGGCATATATATTATAAAGTATAGATGAAAAGATTTTGCATGTATCAATAATCATTCATTCAAATACATATATATTTATAATTTATTTCCATTATTATACACAAATCAAATATATATATGAAATAATTTTATATATAGATATATAATAATAAAATTATTTCATAAACTTTTCTATATACATATACACACTTTCAACTTAATTTCCCCATTTATATATATAGTATATACAAATTTAGCGTATAAAATAAATGTACAACTGATTATACACAATATATAATGAAAAAAAGGAATATACACATAACTGTAACAATTTAATTCTATATATAATTGGAAGCCTTTATATCTGACAAGGGGATTATGGAAAAAGTTAATCTACCATGGATAATAAAATCAAAATTTAGTAATTTATTGTTAAATTAATGGTAAAATTTCATATTTTCCATAAAACATTTAAGTTTTATATATTATTAAAATATATATATATATATAAATACACTTACACAAATCTATATGATGTAATACTTATCTAATATCTATCTCTATATATATAGATATATATATATTTTATATTTAATCTATATATGTATAAAAATACCATTATATAAGTTTTATTATTAATATTATAGGTAAATATATAATAGGTTTTTTAGATATATATCATCGCATATTTAAACGTGGTATACGGTATAAAATGGTATTAAAAGGTGTGTTATATATATTTTTTATAGTGACTTTAAGTATATACATTCATATATATATATTATAGATTGGATAGAGCAAATTTTAATTATATATATATACATATACGAAAGCTATAAATGGATATCAAAGCTTTGATTTAATCAACATGTAAATATTTTTCATTTTATAGTATTTAATATTTTAATTTGTCGTTTTATTATATCCGTATATACACATATATTATCTGTGTAATATATCTACATATATAAATATAAATATCGTCGCATTGAAAATAAATTAAATATGTATATTTTTAAAGGTTTATATTTAGAATAATAGAAGAATTGATATAATGTAAATAAATATAGTTTTCCTCTATATATTTACATGTAAAAGATAAAGCTTATATAGAAAGTCTTGTATATATACATTTATATGCAGATAAATAAATTAGAAATATTTTCGTATAATCTTGAAAATCTTAATTTATGACTTTACCTTTTTTTTTAACAATACATATTTATTATACCAACTAAAACACAAATATCCTTTTTCTATATGTGTGTATATAAATACGTTGATTTTATAAATGCATGTATGTATATATACATACATGGTATTATTTTATATATAGCTAAATCAAATTATTGAAAGTATTTTATATATGCGGTATATAGAAAAATTTACAAACAATATAAATATATATAGAATAGATAGTGCATTATATTATAATATACATATATATATATATGTACAAAACCCTCATTTATTTATTTGAAATATATGACCGCATAAAGATCAATAACACAAAATTTTCTAAAAGAAAAACAATCCCTCTATACATTTTATACTATATATATATATATATAGTGTTATAAGTAAACATACAATATATGCGAATATGTATATTAGGGGTTTGAGTTAAAAACTCCATCGATGTTTATGCCTATTTTAAAATTTTTGTAAACAAGGAAAATAACTATATAATCATATATATATATATATATATATAGATAGGTGATTGGTTAAGAATGTATATATATATATATATATATATACTTCTGGATTATGTATTATAGTCCTTATATTACACTTCCTCGTATATACTATATATACATTTCAATAGAGCTAAACGAAATTAGGTATATGTAAAACGATTTTTTTATTTGTTTGTTTATAAATTTATATATTCACAAAATGGACAAAAAGTTTTGTGACAAAATTTTTAAATTTAATTTCTTATTTTATGGTTGTAATTTAAATTTTGTCTATATAATGACAAACACTATTTTGGAAAATCAGTTTAATCTCAGTGTCTTTATTAAACCTATATATAGCAATGATTTCAAAAATTGATTTTTCTCTAATAATAAATATCAGAAATTGATCGTAATTGACGATGTTCATCGATTTATTTTTTGTGTATTACATATATTTATATCCATGAACCACCAAGCTTTTGCCAATATCTAAAAATCTAATCTAAAAGTTGTCTATGATATATATATATATATATATATACAAAAATACGCCTATAATATATTTTAAAATTCATCGTTAAATTCTATGGTTAGACGTTAAATCCTTTAAATAAATATATGTGCACATTTATATATGGTTTTCATTTTTATTTTTATTATAATACCTATAAATAAAAAAAAAATATTTACACTTTACACGCACTTTATAAAAAAAAAAAGAATGTTTGTTTGTGTGTATTATGTTTTTTATTTTTATATAATTTAATATGGGTTACATATGGTCCTCTATATATTTATATATATACATATATATGTTTATAATAATTTAGACATTTTCACAAAAGAAACCCCAACGTTAAATGTATATAATACAATAATTTACTTGATTCATTCTGTATATATTGTACATATATGCATGACATATGGTATTGAATATTTAAAAAACAAAATTTATATATATAATAAATAGGATTATATAACTCTCAAAGGATATACCGATTTTAATTTAAATATATAGAGTATTGTAAAATATCAGATCCACTCACATATGAATATGGAATATATACTTTATATAAAACAGTATCATAGTATTTATAGTGTATAAAATATAGTTTCCATTTTAAAAAAATTTAAAGGCTTAAAAAATTTCTGACAAAATATTTTACAGATCTAGGAAGTTCGGAATTGATATTCATTTTTGAATTTACTGCTTGATTACGATTCAAAGGTTATGCGTTAATGTTAAAAGTAGACACATTTTTGTCCATATGTTTAAGGATCATTGTTATTCTTTTGTTATTATAAAATTAATTTGGTTTAATAGAAACTTATTATTAGTAATTTTTGTTATTCAAATCGATATATATATATTACAAAATCCATTTTGGCAAAATACAATTTAATAACATAATAATATTTGTTTAAATAACGATTTTTAACCATATTTATATACCATCAACATATATAGTAATGTAATGAATGATATACTAAATATACTTATATATCATTTTTCAATACTATTTTCCTAAATCCTGTTAATATAAACATATAATACTCCTTTAAATGCACTATTTCAGCATATAATATAATATATAAAATTTGTAGAAATTTGTAGAAAAAAAAAAATTATTTCATAAAACAAACACAATTTATTTACATTGAACAAACATATGCATAATAAACTTTATATGAATTTATCTTTAAATAATATATAGCTTAAAGCCTCTATATATTATATATGATATACATATATATAATATATACAAATAAATAAGAATATATAAATATTATAAAAGTTTTAGTTGTAAACAATTCGTATATTATTTATGATAATATTCATAGATTTTTTTTTTAATATGAAAAATAATAAATGTATATTTACTTATCCATCATATATGAATATACTATATATTACTATATAAATGAATATAAAATCATATTTATATCCTATATTACAATAAATATTGAAATGAGATTTATTGCTTTGTTATATATTATTATTGAAAATTTTTTACAAACAATTATTTATGAAATATATAGTATTTATTTTAATTTTTTTAAATATAGTTTAATGAATATTCAATATAGATATATATATTGATATATTATAATGTATTTGAAATGTTTTTAATTAATAATAATTATTGTATATTACATATACTGCGAGTATGTGATTGACATAAAGAAAGATATAAATTTATTCAATTAGGAAATTAAAACCAATATGTATTTGTATATATACATATATAATTAGAACATATACATGCGTTTATGTGTATTAAATTAATTATATATTACCAATATAGTTTTGTTACAAAAATCAATATATATTTAAGCTTTGCTTTTATATTGTTCATTGATGTCTTGTTTTGTGTATATTATATATACCTTACTGTATTTTATATATAAATAACATCAGCAAGGATAATATTGTTTACATTGTCCTATTCAATTGATTTTCTCATTTCTAAAAATATATATTAGATAAAATTACAATGTCACTATATATATATATATATATATATATATAATAATAACAAGAACATAAAGATCTGATTGTTCTTGCTTTTCTTTAAATTATCTATATATGTACTGTATATGCATATATATATTTGTACATTTTACATTAGATATACACATTTTATTTATATAGTATTCTATATAAAGTGTGTTATATATAGTGCCTTTCGTTATTGTTTTATTATTTAATATATACGAATATATAATATTGCCATATACTATCGTATATATATACTCTATACGAAACGAATGATATAATTCAATTAATTCAAATACTTATAAATCCTAGATTAAAAGATTTACCTTTCTTGTATTGTTTTATTTTGTTTCATAACTTATATTTATCTTTGTTTATATGTTTACCTCAAATACACACTACATATACTATATGTATAAATATATTTTTTTTGTTTCAAAGACAATAAATATATATATTTTTCACGTGTACTCAACTGCGCGTATATATACAACAGTATACTACCGGTACAAGTTACAATAGATAAAAGAAAACATTGAGTAATGAAAGGCATATATATATAATATTTCGCTATCTATTTTTCAAATATATTTCTGTATAATGTAACTAATAGAAATAAATGTTATATAAGGGTTTTCCTCATATATTGTAAGGTATACATTCGCAATTTTCCTAAAAACATTTTACATTTTTGCCATTTCATTTATAAATGCGGAAAATATATTTTAACATATAAAAGAATAATTTACTTTATATCTTATAATATAATATAATTTTGTTCGCAGGGAGATTATACATATAAGAAAAACCTCTGTAAAAAAAACCCCTGAAATATATTATTTATATGCGATTTGTGTTTGTGTATATATGCCACTCGTATACAAAAGATTAAATAATATATTCATTCATAAAAATATTTAAATGGCAATGAAATCTTAGGTGTGTAATATATATATATATAGTAAATATTAAAAAAAAAAACGAAATGTGTAAATAATTTAATTAAATTTTTATTTTTCTTTTATAAAAGTATTTTATTTTTTGTTTATGCATATATATAAGTAAGAGTAAATGAAAAACTTAACAATAACAAATATATTTACATATAAATACTTAACTTTTCATGTTGTTGTTCAGATTGGGGTTGTTTGCATTTTACTATTTTTAATATTACGAAGAAAAAAAATGTTTTTGACATGTTAAAAATAAAGCTTATTATGGATTAATTTTGAATGAAATTGCACGCAATAAAATAATCTGTGCATTTTCATTTAATTAATTTTCATATAAATGGAATTGGAATATGTGATTTGTTTAAATGAGAGACATATTTGTTTATTAAATAAAATACATTTTTTGAATTAAGATTTCTTTCAAGATTGGCGTGTATGGTTATAGGAAACTGTTAACATCAAGGTGAAAAAAAAATATTGATGAAAGGTAGACAAGACAAAAAAATGATTACTTGGAGGAAGTTCCTTATTTCTAATCTAACAATTATGTATACAATTTATTTTTAAAACCGATTTCAATCCAATCTAATATTGATCTATATATATGAAGTCAAATAATTTATGTTTAAAGTATTATTAATCCATTTTTTTTAAACTAATTCTAACCATATATATAATTTTGTTATGATATTTTATATCATAATATGATAAACGGTTTTTGAATAAAATATGTTATTATATACACATCGATTATATACACATCAATTTTCCACTAAATTATATAACTTTTTTAAAAAATATATTTATTATAAATTATACATTATATTTATATTTGAACAATCCCGCAACTAACTCTATCAAAAACTATGTATAATATAATTCGACGAATATACACACCCACAAGTTTGTTTAATAAATGGTCTTGAACAAAATTGATCATTTATATACAACAACATACAATATATATATATGCACATATAGATTTATATTAAATCACATATATAAAACTATATATAT
The DNA here is from genome assembly GCA_958336335.1 of Dilophus febrilis. Lineage (NCBI taxonomy): Eukaryota > Metazoa > Arthropoda > Insecta > Diptera > Bibionidae > Dilophus > Dilophus febrilis. The sequence continues at coordinate 65,735,854 of OY284468.1, forward strand.
ATATATATATAGTATACATTTTCAATACTAATAATAATAATCATATAACATTATGTTGAATATATAATATCTATATATATATCCATATAACCTTTATTTACAACTGTTGATATCAGCAATATTTTGAAAATGGTCGTTTTTAGTACATGTACAATTTCATGAAAAAGTAAATAATATATAATAATATAATCTGTCATTTGCAGAAAATGAGTATAGTTTATATTTTATTTTTTTTGTACATAGAATATATATATATATATATATATATTTGTTATATACAGAAAGTTTATATATATATAATAATAAATATATATTTTATATATGCGCTTCGTTGGTCGAAATTATAATCCGATAAAAATTGCCATATTATTATTATTATTATATCACATCTTATATGTATATATAAAAAAAAATTTAATGTTTAGTTAGTTCATATAAAAGTATATTTATCTACATATAAATTGGTATGTCTTACAGATATGTGATAAAGAAAAATTCTCTTTAATGTTGAGCGAATTTGAAATAAAAAAAAAAGGATAAAATTCTTATCTTTATTGCATGTTTTCTTTTGGATATATATACACACATAACAAATTATTGCACAATAAACAAACTTGTGCAAAGTAATCGCATTGTATTTATCTTTATATGTATTTAGATTTAACGAAACGAAAATATATATACGATTATGGATGCATGCATTCATTAAAAAAAAAAAAAAAACTTTAAAATCAAAACAAAATACTAATATACCATTTTTCTATATAGAATTTGTTTGTGAATTTCAAATACGATCTTAAAATATATCATTTATAAAAAAAAATATAATTAAATCGGGGTTATTGAGAATCGTTCGTTGATATATGAATGACTATCAAAAGTTTCGTTTTGAACTGCTTATTGCATTATTGTTTTGTATAACAAAAATAAAAATTAATTTACATGAAAATATTTTCTAATATAAGAACCAATAAAAAAAAATGTTTTCAAAACCAATAATGAAACTATATATATATATAAATATATATATATTATTTTATATTCATTCATTTAAAATAAAAAACAAAACGATTTTTAAAAGATTTTTATTATTTATTTTGTGAAATCTTTTTGTTATACATAACAAAAAATATTGCTAAAGAAAATTTTTGTTTCAAAAAACAAAATCAATATTTATTTTGTAAATTTAATATACAAATGAAAAAATTTATAGAACAACCTATATTATATAAGTTTTTCTGTTAACATATAGAAATACGAACATAAAATTTGAACTGTATCCTGTACCCGTTTTAATTGTTTAATATTTTTTCTTCCAATTTCTTATTTTGTATGTATACATTTTTATATATATAGTGTATGAATGAAATTTAAATGTATAAAATATTTTAATAAATAATATATATATTAATTATTTTCTATATACAGGTTGATGGCAATTACACGGCTAAACAACCAGTTTTCTTTAAAAAAAAAATAGAATACAATTATACAATGCTTTAACGGCAGTAACAATGCAGTCAAAAACAATACTTTTAAGGCAGAAACATTCTGTATATTCGTCGATATTTTGAGCTATATTTATCACACCTATACAAATATTATGACATATATTGTTTAAAAATTCACAAGATCTTTTATAAAGTTTTTTTTTTTTGAATAATTTACACAAACATTTATATCAAATATTATACCTGTTTCAATTGTAAAATTAACTTTTTTTTTTGCACTTTGTCATCATTACAACTCTATGGTTGTAAAATATCTATAAAAAAAATAAAGTTTTCAAGCAAATAATCGAAATGAATATATAATTTTGAATATAAAAAAAAATAAATGCAGAAATTTTACATAAAAAATTCGACAAAATAAAGGATAATAATAATAATAAAAAAAGGATATATAACAATTATAAACAATGGGAAATATAAATTGTTGTTATTTTAAAATTTTTTTTTTTTTTTTTTTTGTTTTTTAAATCGTTTTTCTTTTATTCAATGTTTATTTTCTTCTTTTTTCCGCTCATTTTCTGCAATTTTTACACAATACATTTTCCGAATATTATGTTATATATAAAACCTCATGGTTTGGTATTTTTTTATTTTCGTTATTTCTTCTCATATCTAGCCCGCATATCCATACATATTTTTTCATATGTAGAAATAAATGTGTAAAAATGCGGAAAAAAATTGTATATATATATTCCTATAAGTAAAAACAAATTCAAAAGCATAAAATAGTAAAAGTGTATATTTAAATTTAGCATATTATAGATGAATATATAGACCGGGTGGAATGTAATACATAGGTTATTTTTTAATTCTTGTGCGAATCCTTAAGTGGATATAGATTATTAACGATTAATTATAGATATCGTACACAAAAATGAATTTAAATAAAACTTATACATATAGAAATTAATTTCAGATCGTTAAATTTCACGTGAAATGTTTCGATATTGATATAAGTCATATGGTTATATATATATTAGATATAGAACACCGGGTTATAAATATATTTGTTTTTCAAATGCACGCAGATCTCAAAAAGAAAACAGATTTATATTTTTTGTCTATATATAACCAAAATACACATTCCTTTTTTTTTTTTTTTTTTTAGTTTTACATTGGTTATAATGTGAGTGAAAGAGTTTTTCAACAAGGATATTGTGTAAAACGAAATACTCTCTTGTGAACGATTTCATCTTGTATATATATATAGTATATTTTTGTTTAATATATTTGCATATAAATCGACTATAGCTCGACGAGATCACCATTGTGAAATACGGCCTTTTTTTTTTTTGAATTTTGTTTGTTATTTTATGTTCTTTTTTTTTCGTGTACACCTACAGATAAAGAAAGTTTTTCCAGAAGAAGATATATTTATACATATATATATATTGTTTTTAACCATATATATATATACATATGTATCTATCTGCATATATATGCTCAAAAACATTAAGCGTATATACATATATTATATACTATATAGTGGAAAAAAATAAATAAATGTGTAACATAAAATGTTGTTTGGCTATTTGGATTTGCTATACATATATATATATATATATATACACGATGTTTAATATGTATATATTATACCTTTATGTATATAGCATAAAATATGTTATAAAAACTACATATATTTAGATAAATAGATATTTTTATTGGTATAAATTATATCGTAAAATATTAAGGTAAAAAAGTATTTATATGCATATATAGAATACTGTGTATATATAAAATATATTATATAAACATGTTCTTTGTGTATGTTAAAAACTTAGCGAAGGATAATTTAAAGTATATCCTCTCAATCTCAATGTATAATATACATTTTTTTTATCTTCTACGACGGTATAAATATATTATGGATATTGAAGTGTTTTGGTTATTTATTTAATAAAAAAAAAAAAAAAACTATTTCATTTTAAATGAGCAAAAGAAAATGTTTGTTCTTTTTTTTTTTATTTCTTGTAATCCATATTACTTTATAATTGATAAAATGTAATTATGTAATTTTTGGTTTATTTTTACAGGGTTTTATTAAACGGTGTTAAATTATTTAAAATGTGGTTTAAATTAAAAGTATATGGTATTTATATTTATTGTTTTTGCGATACAGGATAACCTTTTTGTTGATTTGTTAGCCATCTGAAAAATCTTATAGGTTAAAATATGGTCGATATAATCGATTTTTGTATCTTCCTATATATTTTGATATAATAAATCCATTCTTGATTTTTTGGCTTTTCGATTGGAGTGTATAGTGTATAAATATTTTCCTGATAATCACTGTATAAAATAAATTACGTAATAAGATTAATTTAATTATCTTGCCGAATAATTTATGACTTTCAGATAACAAAAAGTATATAAGAAAAACAACGATTATAACATAATTCTTAAAGTAATGATTTGTGATGGACGTTCTCTTACTCTTATTCTCTTATTATTTAATCACATAATTTAATCAATCCCCAATTCACATAAAATATTTTTATATTTATAATATTTTTCATTTTTATATTTAAATATTTTATAAAAAAAAATCTAATCTAAATATAACAAATGTATCACTTATCATATTATAAACTTTTTTAATGTTTTGTAATGTATTGTATTCACATAAATAATCATCGAATATTCAGTCATTTGTACATAAAATGATATATTGATAATTGAAAATAATAATTTTTTTTTATAGATTAAAATCTAAATAAAAATTGAACGAATTTTCAATAATATTTAAAAAAAAAATACAATCAAATATCTGTCAATTTTTTCATTACCATTCAATTTTTTTTTTTTTTTGATTCAAAATAGATTTTCGTTTTGTCTATTTCATAATGTAAATAACTCGAAACAAATACAATGGTTAATATATATAATAAACATCTATGTACATGCTTATAATTCATTTCTGGTAATATTTTCAATTTATACGAGTATTATACAGTATATACAGTATATACAAAAGTTAATCTATAAAATAATAAGGATATATATCTCACATCCTATATATACTTATATATCTATAATGATAATGTTGTACATATTTATATAGGTACATATATATTTGTTTATGTTTGATACTGCGTATATGTATGCATGTACATATAAATTCATGCATATTATTTTGAAAAGGTAATTTCCGAATTGTCTATATATATATTTATAGGAGATAAATATTATATATATATATATTTGCATTACATTATACTTGTATATACTACACATTGCTGTTATAGCAATAAATTTTGAATACTAAAATTTTTATATCGCGATGTATTAAAATATATAAATTTTTATTTGAAATGTGTTGTATTTTTTTTTTATTTCAATTTTTTTGTGTATGTAAATAAAAAAAATAATAATATGTGCGTTCAAAATTCAAATACATATATCTCAACATAAAAAAAAAATTTCCTGAATAAAAACATTTATATATTTGATATCATCGACGCTTTAGTTATTTGTATTTTTAGGTAATTTATATGTTAGCCTAATTGCAATTGACATTGCTTAAAAAACAAATGTTTATATATTAACATTTTCTTTTAAAATATAATCATCAATTTGTTAATTACATTAGAGGTAATATGAGTTCTCTGCCGAAAAATCGGTTTATACATTTTTTTGAAAAAAGTAATTTTGTTTAAATTTTTTCCTGATAATTGCAACAATGTGTTTGGGGCTTAAGGATCGTTAGTTTTAAGAGAAACATCAAAAATCATAGTTTGTTATAATCAATGAATTGCACCGCCTTTTTATAATCATTTTTTATTACATCGAGTGTATAAGTGAAAATCATTAAAACAAAGAATTATTTAACCTTCTTATTATTAGAATCACTCAATTATCACCTTTGAATTTGGTCGTATATATCTGATATATTAAATCAATATTAAAACAATTTATATTCAAAAAACAAATCCAATAATGTATTTGATTGGTCATTTATATTATACAAAATATGCATATATATCGCACAGGAGACAAGGACACTTAATGCAATTTTGTTTTATGAACAATATATAAATATATATTCTAAATGTAAAATTTTAATTTCCATTTTAAACATCAATACAATACAAAATATACAATTCGCTTTCCTTTTTTTTATATACATATATTATGAACATTGTATAGATATACATTTATATATATATATATATATAGGATATTAGCATATATTTCAAAAATATATTCATATATGAGAATAAAATCTATATGGTATATATGAAAACATAAATACAATTCAAAATAAAAAAAAAAAATAATGTTTTTTTCGGTATGTAAAATAAATTATTTATATAACTATACTACTATATATATATATATATGAAATTCGCACAATACTGATCTTGACATTTCACTGAACGAGAAAATCCGTTTCCCGTCATTTGTCATGTACCAGTGCTTGACATGGATTATGTATTTTATCTCATTGAAATATTATGTATTATGCATATCCATATATATATATATGTGTCGTTTATATGTACGTGGTGTATATTGTACAATTTTTCTATATATATATGTATATATCTATAATGCATATATATAGTTATTTTATATTTTTCTTCTATTAAAAACTCCCATAAAATTTTTGTTGTTCATTGACATTATAAATATCTTGTTGGTGTATTTGTGATTTTTTTTTTTTGCAGATATACATAAAAAAAAATTACAAATGAATATTGCATATGTATACATATACATTGTATCTCTTATATATATGATGGAACGGAAAGCAAAAACCAAAATTTTTGTCTGTTATTAGTAACTTTTTTTTACACTTTGTTATATATATATATAAAAGATATATTATATCATATATACACATTTTTGTAATAGGTAACACTAACAACATCCAATTCGTGTATAATTTCACATAAAAATATACCATGTATATTTATATGTAGGTACATATATAAAGGTACTAAATACACAATATAATAATGAGATTCCGACCCTCTATCTTTCCATATACAATACACGGCAATGTAAACGATTTTTCTTTTATATTTACACAAATATTTTGTTTTCAGATGGTATTTGTATGTGTATATATATTATTGTATATCCCTGTTTTGTTATGGAAAATAGCATTATATATATATATATATATATATAGATAATAATATAGTATATTGTATATATAAAGATTCAAAACGACACTCTCCAAACACACAATTATGGATATGAATCATTTTGTATAATTAAATATATATAATGTAGTTTTTTTCAGCGAAATATTCAGTTACACAATTTATAAGAAAAAAATATTAAATAAGAACTCGCACACGGTCATCCGCACCGCAGTTAAAGGTTTGCATATACAAATTTGTTTTTAATAAATTTTAATATCATTTTAATCTGTTTTTCTAATTGGGAAAATTCAAGCCGAATTCAAAAATCAATTGATTTTGTTTAATATAGAAATTACGTTTTTCGTAATGTATAATGTTTCAGATTGAATTTTCTTTATAACAATAATTATAATATTTGTAAATATTCTAGATTTCATCCTCCAAAAATTATCAAAATCTTAAAAGTATAATATAAAAAATTCCAATTCGAAAACAAAATGTTCACAATCAAAACATGTTTTTATACACCTTTTTCTTTAAATATAACTTGAATCTGCAAAATGTTTATGAACAAAAGAAACACAAATAAGAAAATATACGTTTCCCATTTGTATAATTATCTTTAATTTTACAAATAATTATAATTATTTGTATATATATTATAATATATAAAAAATACTTTGTGTGTTTATATTTGTTTGTTTGTCGTATTTGTTCTCGCTTACAAATGACATTATAAATACCAAATATATACACCAATATAGGGAAGAGAAATATTTTTTTTTTAAATACATAGAAGAAAGAAAGCTAATTAAAATAATTAAAAGTACTTTGGACCATTGTATATATATTGTGCATTTATATACATATGTATATATATATACCATTCATGTTACATACTTTATATTTAAATTCAACCCTATATATATATGTAATAATAATAATAATAATTATTATTATTTATAATATTTTACAAATGAAGTAGGTAAATATAATGTGTATACTGTAAAAATATATATACCCGTAAATGATCGTATATAGTATAATAATTGTAATAGTTTTTCTTTAATGTTTTTGTTTTGTTAAAATAATTGTTGATAATGAATATAGTCGACATGAATGTATATTTATAGTACATGTTCATATATAAAATATGTATATACAACGAACATATATAATATATATATACATTATATATTTGTTATCGTGGTTTGGATAGCCTATATGCAAATAATATTATGTACACATGGTATATATAATGAATGTGAATGTATATTTAAATGACAAAGGATGTATATATGGTATGTATTTTATTTTTTTTATTATATTTTTTTTAAATTTTCATAAATAAATTTGTTTATATAAAATGTTTTTAAATAGTTGTGACAAGTTGTGTGTGTATGGTATTTTAATTTATTTTCTAGAGTTTATAGTTTGTTTACCAACAAACAAAAATATAATCTTTTAAGTTTTTTTTCTTTTATACCAGGAAAATTTCAGAATTCTTTGATAAGTATTTATAAAAATAATATGTGTGTAATACTTTTATAGTATATTATATAAAAATAAATTCAGTTTATTCTTGTAAAACAAAGTATTTTCATATATATAGTTGAATTAATGTGAGAATATGAACTATTTTTTTTTTTTTTAGTGAAACTACTGCCTCACTTATGTATAGAAAAAAGAAAGCAATTTTGGGAAACATTTAGATAATGTCTATGCGGTATATGATGATATTTTATAAAAATAACTATCTCTACTGAGAATGAGTTCGAATGGGTTATTAAAATTTATATTTCAGTTGTTATTCCAATGAAAATATTATTAAATGTTAAGCTATACTCATAATCAAAAGGCTGTCAGACAAATCACTTGAATTGTAACTAATTAAGCGATGACAGTCATGAATCGGTCAAAATACTAATAAAATTCTCTTTAAAATTAGATAGAAAAATAAATTTCACATAATCACATATATAAAAATCGTAAAAGCGGAAAATTTTAATTTCCCTTTAAAATTATTATTAAATTTTTTACTATTATTATTATAATTGATTATCATATTATAGGATTATATTTCATTCATTCAAATTATAACATAAACGATAAAAATATTGACGCATTATATAATAAAATGCAAAATAAGTTATAAATTTAAATTGAAAATGACATTATCATTATATACAAAATATAAAAAAATTTATTTTATCATATTTGTGCAGTTCTTTGTTAAATATAAACATGATGTATATATATTCAATGTAAAATTGAATTATATAAAAAATTTGAACTAAAGCTAATGTAATAAAATTAAATATCATATATGCATTATATACAGATATTATATATTGCAAAGCAAATATATATGAAATTTATGCATCAACATTTTTAAATGTGCATATATTATCTATATATTCACATATATACAAATAGGGTAATTATATTTATTTACTTTAAAAAAAAAATATATTAAATATTAATATATGTAAATGTACGCGATGTCTATGAAATTTATTGTAATAGCACATATACATATTATAAAATAAATATATGTATTTCTATTTATATATATATATACAAATGATTTAAAATTATGTTGATAGGATAATTATTATAATTTTCTTTTAAATGTTATTTTCATTTAAAATTTTGTAAATCTTGCATTTCTCAACGTATACTTAAATATATTTTATATATTATTATATACCATAAATGTGTGCATTATTATAACAATTTATTCATATATACATAACGCATATATATATATATAGTTAATCCGTGAATTCTGTTTAGGATATATATTTTTGTCATATTACGGATAATATTGTTGTATTATAATTTACATATTCGTTTATATATGTATTTGTATATATATATAAATAAATGTATTTATATGTATAAATAATCGTGATGGTGGATAAACCTCTATTTTTTTAAAATTAAAAGGTGCATAAATACGCACGCTTTCGTAAAACAACATTTTCAGTTTCTACCTAAAATTGCAATTTAATGAAAATTTAAAGAGTTTTATCGTTTGCAAATTTTGTGTAATTTTAAACAGATTTTTTTGAATGAGATTTATTTGAGATATAAAAAATGACCAATCCTTTTACCAATAATTCTTGTAAAATTTATCACGACTTATATATCGAATTCAAATGAAATTTTCTGAAGTTTCGTTTAACATACATTTGAAATTTTTTTTTAATATTCTACTAAACGTTGAGCTGATTCAACGTTAGCAAAAGTAAATTTAAAACTTTTACGAACTCCTCCATATTTATTTATATAAAAATATGAAATATACACAAATAACGTTCATAAAGAAATAATATATTAATAATAATAATATACGAAAAAATATAATTCTTTTTTTTTTTGTTGTTGTTATATATTTTGAACGGATTAGCATTTTATTTATTTATATTTTACATATATATATATATTTAAAAAAATATGGAAATTAAAAAAAATAAAAATAATGCTTGAATAGTCATCAGTATACATATATATATACTTACTTATATAATAAATATGAAACATACACAATTTAAGTAATCCGCTTATAGTTCAATATGTATTTTTCATATATCAAAAAATATACAATATATATATATATATATATATATAAGGGATAGAAAATTTAAGTATATATATATATTTCCATGATATTTAAATATAAAGTAAATTCTATTTTTATCATGAACACCACTCCATATATATAATAATAATATAATTATTATAATATAGTAAATGTATAATTATAAATATGATGTGATGCTGATTATTATTATTAATGTATTATTATATATAAGTATACTGAAAATGTAATAACTAAATATCAAACATTGGCTATATATGCCATATATATAATATAAATAATACTTCGTATACCATATTGGATATTTATATATAGGGATTCGGTTTAAAAGTCTAAACTTTTGTTTATACAATGTCCATTATTTTATCCGTACTATACAGATAATTTTCTATATCTGTGGTTTCTTCGTTCAAGTTAACTGGATAACGATATTTATTTATGAAATATTTTAGATTTAGTTTTTCTCTAAATAATATTTTGCATTCGTTTTAATTTTCTAAACATAAAAATTGTATATTATACCTTCTTAAAAGATAGGAAAAAAATACTTGTAAAATATGGAAAACAAAATATTGTTCTTTAATTTGCATCGAAAAAACGTATTTCATTTTCATTTTTTCCAATAAATGTTTCCATATTCATTAAAACAATTTTTCCAACATCTTTTATAAAGTCAAATATTTTATCAAATCATCTATTTATTAATAAAGCACGTAATATTTTCAATTCATGTTTTAACGCTTTATACATAAACCGAGAAAATATGATATATAAATATATATATTATAATATAGATATTTCAATATATATGTAAGTAAGTAAGTATCTATAAAAAATATTAAATTACAAAATAGAAAATTTATCTAATTTTTTGAAATAAATATACTAATATTGTAAGTTGAAATGTATATATACATATATAATATGACTTTTATTCATTTCAGCACAATTTACAATCATCATATATTGTAATGCGGTATAGGAGCTATCTATACAATATACATTTGTTGATTTGTCGTTTTATATATCCCGACAATAAATAGGATAGTATATATTTCTATATAAATGGGAGCTGTATCAACAAAAATTTGACTTTATAAAACCATATTACAATATATCGTCTATACATTATATATATGATAAAACTCTCATTGTCATCTCTTTATGTGTATTTTTCGACGTGCGGTTAGGGATAAATTTGAATGACACTTTCATAAAAGTCATTTGCACACAATCAACCAACAAACAACCTTATTCTTATTATTTTCATTCTGAAGAAAGTGTACAGAATATACTATATATATATATATATAGAAATAAATGAATTCTTGATATATAATGATATACATATGTAGATAGTAATATATATATAAAATAAAAGAAAAATCATAAAACATCTTAAAAATATTTTATTTTATTTCATTTCATTTTATTTTTTATTCCCATTACAACATTTTTTTTTTTTTTTTTTGAATCGTCATCCTAATGTAATATATGAAAAAGAATATTTTACACTATACAATAAAATGCGATGAAAGAAAGAAAGAAAATAAAAATCAAATATATATGCATATATATATATATATATATATAGAAAATAAAAATATATTAATATATAAAACATATATATGAAATTTGTAAAAATTATTTTAAAATAAAAATGCTGTTTTTGACATTAAATAATGTACATATTATATATATATTAATATGTACATTATTGCGGAGATATGGACTTATGCATTACAAAATGTTTTCTTATATAACTGCGGTTGTGAATTTGATTGTATAAAAATGAAGTCATATGAAATTTAATTAACAAGATCGTATATAGATCGTAATATAGAATAAATTAAAACATTTTTATTGCATATACTTATAATTAAATTGTCAGCTCAATGAAAGTGTAAAATTACGATAATTATTAATTGAATTACGAAAAGTCAGTATGATTTTGACAGTATTTTTTGACCATATAATATAAAATAAAAATTTAATTTAGACTTTTCATTCTATTAGTTAGGTGTTTTTTATAAACTAAACATACATTCTTGTTAATAATACCGTGTTTATAAATACAATAATAATAATAATACAAATATACATATTCTTGAAGAATACAAAATATTTTAAAATGAAATTTTTAAAATGTACGACATATATGTGAATGTGTATGCATTTATATACCATCCGTTTATATATAGAATAGAATATACTATATTTGAATGTCCTTCATATCATTTCGTATCCCTATATAAATATGAAAATAAGGAAAAGTCACTCAGTCAGTTATATTGTATTTGTATATATATATAATGTATATTATAAAACTCTACTATATATATATAAATACATTACATCTCTGGTATATAAGGAAAAATTTTAAACTGATATTTATTCGATATAGAAAAATGTTATTTATTTCTTTGTATGGGATTCAACTGTCCTTTTTTTGTATTTTTTTTTGTTCAAATATCTTTGTATTATATACGATTTGCCTATAAAAATATATTTGCGGTTGAGTTCAAAATGTTAAGTCGATCACATTATATTGGATATCTAAATATATATGTCGATATAGATTTATTTTTATATAAATGAAATTTATATGTTCTTTTATTTCGTTATATGAAAACTTGTATTTGAAAAAAAAAAATTGTATTTGATCAATAATAAATCCTGTGTATTTAATATTATAAATATATATATATAGAAGAAAATGAAAAAATAATAACAAATTATTGAGGTTCTACCCTAGAGGTAGAATATATAATCTTTTTCACTTATTTTATTTATTATACATATATGCATATGTTTCTTGTTAGATATATGCGAATTGAATTGTTTGACTGATGTATATGTTAATGTTATAAATGAAAATAAGCAATTCATTATTCTTTTTGTATTATCATCAGTATATATATAGAGCTTTTAAGTAGAAATACAAAGAATAAATTATTTGTCATCATATGTCAAACTAAAATGAATTTATTCAATTGATTCGAAAATTGATTGTTTTCATAAAAATTTCCAAAAAATTATTATAATTCATTATTCATATATAGTATATGCGGTTTTAAATAAATTATGTAATTTATAAACATTTCCAGGCATATATGGATTTATGCATGGAAATCATCTGTCTTAAGATATATATATATTAAAACAATATATTAAATCCATTAAATTAATATAAAATCCTATTTATTCAAGATTTAGCTACCAATATAAAAATGAGAACAATTATTTATACAATTACATGAAATTAAAGAGCAATAATTTTCAATTGATAGTTAAAAATGATTAAAATCTTTATCTATTTTTTTTTTTGTATACAATTTTCTTCGTTTTTTTATTATTTGATTTAGTTTTATTTATTTACACATCTAGTATATGTATGTAATATATAGATAAGAATCATCATATATGCTTATAATTTATGTATATTTTCGTGTTATAAATTCTATAAATGTAAATAAACTTTTTATATAATAATAATAATATATATATAACATCTTATTTATATAAGTTATATGCTTATATACAATGAATGAGATAAAATACCTAACCTGATATCCTGACAACACAACATTGCTGGTGTTTTCTATGTCTGTATATATAGAGATACATATCTTTTGCACGTAAAGAATTTTCCCTTTTATTATGATATCACATACTGTAGAGCATTTCAAAAAGTTTATATTATAGTATATTTTATGATATTATATAGAGACAGTTTTTGTAAAACCAAAATTATGCACAGATCCGATTCTAATCACATATTTTGGTCCCAGTTTAATTTCATATTATTGTGGCCCCGGTCATTTTCATATATAGTCATTTCTATATTACCTTATTTGAATTTGAGGTTAATTTCCAAAGCTGTTTATTGTAACTTGCTCTATCGATACACCGAAGTTCAATTCCTCAAATGGGTTACATATAATAAAGTTTAAAAATCTGTAAAATTCAGAGCAAGGTTACATAATTGTTCCGATATGGTGTGTATATCATTTCCAAAGGAAATTCTTTATCATTTTCTGTAAGGAAATTATATAGTTTTTTCTAAGGATAATTACTTACGAATTCCTCCATAAAACATTCCGTGGGATATGAATAGTTTAATGTATAAAGCGATCCATGGATGAAGAAAGAGCCCAAGGTTTTATCTTTAAGAATATGTAAATATGTATAACTTATAGATTATGATGACTGTTATGATGTCTGTGAATGTTGCATTTGTTATATAAGTGGATTTTTTTGCAATACTTTAGCAATGCATTAAAAAGTTCTATAATGGGAATTTATTCTCTATATAAATATAAATGCAAATTGAGTATTTATTATCAACTGAATTAAAAATAAAAGACTCTTTGGCCCTTATACGGACTTCATGTATATACTATAAAGGTCTACTTAACTGTCTGGAAATATATATATACATATATGATAAACTTTTCAACTATATACAACTATATCTATCTATATATTCACTTAAATTAAGATACGTATCTAACTATAAACATATATATTGCCTTAAATATATAAAGTATATTGTTCAATGAAAAGTATATTTAAACAAAATAAATTCATTATAATAAGAACCAATATATAGAGAGAGAAGAACATTGCATTATTCGCAATATATGGCTTTTTATACGAATTTTTGTATTGTACAAACATTTTAAGATAAAAAAATATGTATAAACAATCAACAACATCATATAAATATGTATATCATTTGTGTCTATCCATACAATATAAAATAACAACAAATCTTATTGTAAGCAAAACAAAACAAAAGGTGATACTACTATTTTTATCAGATGATTACCGTATAAAAATTTATATTTGAATTCATCACGTACGTATATTCACATATTTTATATATAATATATATATATATATATATATGTTTAACTATTATTATTATTATTATTATTGCTGACAAATGTCTATAAGAAAACCGACATACAAAATCTAAACAAAGATTTACAATGTATTTATATGCAGTAGCCGTACACCGCCGTATATAAAATATCAAAGTGTTATATGAATATATATGATATAACTTTGCTAGATTTAAGGATATATAAGATATGTTATATCGTTATATAGACAGATGACAGAGGACCGCATCTATATACAATAAACATATCAATTTAACGTTAACTAGATATGTAATTTGTTTCTTTATAATAAAAAATAACTAATAAAAAAAAATATAAATCTAATTATCATTCAAAATATGTTAAGTGCCGTAATGTATCAATTTAGATCAATGGTTTTGGCACTTAAATGGTTTTGGTCATAATGCTAGATTTATTTTATCACCGGCGTTGTCCCTATAAATTGAATTCAATTAATTAAAATAATTTTATCAACATATCGTTAAAAAGTTAACTTATTTGATTACATTATATAATAAATAAATCAATATATTTTATAATCAAAAGCTAAAAAGCTTACCACAAACACAAACGACATTTTAATATAAAATATTTACCATAAAAAAAAAAAATACGTAAAAAACATTATACGAATAATAATAACCATATAATGATATATAAATTTATATATACAACTTAATTCTTATTATAAAGTACGGTATTATGTAAAGTATTATGTACAGGGGGCCTATAAATGATATATCATCAATACAGCCTCGGTTGGGATTCTAGATGATAAATTCTTACGAAATGTCCACACGCCAGATAAATAAATGAAGTTAACTATAAAAATTTCAAAAACTCACATTTAGTTAAAAACTTAAAAACGATTAGTGGAATTACAAAAACGTTTATTCGAGTGATCTTCCAAAACCTTGTCTTCAATTTTGAATTCACAGCACCGAACGCCAGGGGCTCAATTCTTGAATCACACGCAAGAGTTGCGTGCACGCAAATACCATTTTTGAGTTTGAAAGTATACGAATAGCTATTCTTGAAATATTGAGTATAGTTTTTGCGTATGCTTTCACACGCATCTACTGAGTCTACTATTTTGTAAGCGCAAAGATATTTGCGTGTGATTTTATATAAAAAATGTATAGGAAAAATAAAAAAAAAATTATTTTCAATTTTTTTATAATTAAAAAATCGAAATTAAAAGAAAATTAATTATCAACATAGAGATATTAGAAATAATAGAGTATAATATCGTATTATTGAAAATATTACATAAAATAAAATATTATAATTTTTTTTTTCTATATAGCGTATGTATTAATAATAACAAACTCTTCTCATTCTCGTGAGTGATTCATTAATTTTATTATATATTTTGTATTTTTCTTCATTTATACAACAAAAATGAGTGATTTCACAATATTTGAGTCTGAGGTGAACAAAATATGCGTGTGGTAATCAAGAATACAAAGTCGTATACGCAAAGTTGCGTATACGCTTCTCGGGCACACGCAAAGTTGCGTACACTTAATTTTGCGTCTGATTGAAGAATTGAGCCCCAGACCTTTTAGAGGACTCTGTGTATAGGAAAATCAAAGATAATAACAATTTCTGGTATCAATTTGTATAACAATTCATTCATTCACATTTATTCTTTTAAATACATAATATATATATATATATATATATATATATATATATATATATATATATAATATAAATATCTCATTCATGCATATACATTTATATATATCGTTATATATTAATTTGTATACGATCTTCATATATAAATATATATATTATACAGCGAATATACATCTCTCTATATATATTATATATACCATAAGAATTAATCTTACAATTTAATTGTAAAGTTTTCCGATATAGCATTGTGGATAATCAAAAAGGAAATGACATTCCAATTAGATTATCATTGTAAAACCGTAACTGAAAATTTTCCATTGAAATAATTGATTTGATTTAATGGTATTTTATATATGTATATATACTCGTTATATATAGTTATATATATCCAAATATAAATACATAATATTATTGAAAGGAATATATATATGTATAATATGTATTAAATGCTATATATATAATACATTAAAATATTATGTTATATTAGAATTTTATGAAATTATATATATATTGTGAGGATTGTGGAAATGTATATAGTTATACGTATAGATACTTATTTGTAGACTGTTTTCGATTCTTATACACAGAAATGTATATATAGAAATTAATATATATTTGTCGATGTATATTTATGCAAGATGTATGGTATGTATTATTGAATTATTGAAATTTGTAATAAAATTGATTTTATTAAATTATTCTATATATATAAGTATTAAAAGTTGATGAAAAGTTTAGATTAAAATGCAAATATAAATATATATATAGACACGTTTATGAACAGTATTTTTGCAAAACGATTATGTGAATTGATTTATATATGCATATACCATTAAATATGCATAGTTTAAATTAAATTTACGAATAGGTAATAATTAAAAGTAAATACATTTTATAATATAA
Organism: Dilophus febrilis; assembly: GCA_958336335.1. Taxonomy (NCBI): domain Eukaryota; kingdom Metazoa; phylum Arthropoda; class Insecta; order Diptera; family Bibionidae; genus Dilophus; species Dilophus febrilis. The sequence continues at coordinate 65,753,510 of OY284468.1, forward strand.
TATTATGTATGGTTGATGTATTTTATGAATTGGTCAGTAGTGATTTATGTGATTTGATAAACAAAATTTAAGAACTTAAATGGCATCACAAACTTATTACCGAAAGGTTTCATGGAAAATGAATTGTTCCTTCTACTTCTTTCAAGCTTTAATATGCAAAATGTTAACACTAATAACACTTAGTTTTATTTTAATATAGTTCATATATATTTTATATATGTTAAAGATGTTTATTCCATTTACCATTGTATAATATGTAATAATTTTCCTATGAAATGAAAGAAAAATATCTATACAAATTTATAACACGTTCAATACGCAATAATAAAATGTAAAATAAAAAATAAAAATATTGCTTTAGAATGACTTTACACAAAATTATTATTATTACTATTTATTTATATATATATATATATATATATATATATATATATATATATATATATATAATATAATACGCGAAAAATTCAAAACACGTTTCGTTTTTCTTAAATTCCTTTTCCCATTTCTTATTTTCGTTTACTTTTTCTTCGTTTTTTTTGATATTATTAAAAGGCGGTTTTCTCAAAAATGAAAATTTGAAATTATTACATTTTCTTTTTGTATATTATATATTTTCATTTTGTATGTTTCAATAAATATATTATTATATATTTGTGTGTATTATGCATATATATATATATGATATGCATTTTATAATACCTTCTTTTTTACTATGGAAATTTTTTTTAACAAAAAAAAAAAAAAATATTATACAATCATGCGATTTATTTTGTTTGCTTCAAATCATTATATGGAAAATGTGTGTGTGTGCCAATGTACAGAAAAACGCATTGAAGGAAAAACATTGCGAATTTCACATCATAAAGGGATTATATATTTAAGGTTAATTCACCGTGTAAAATTAAATCAGTATTATTATTATTACATTGTATATAAATTTTTGTTAGTAAAAGTACATGCATTTGTGTATTGAAATTTATATGTATATATAACAACGCAACGAAAAACATTTATTTGAATTATATATTAAAAGTTATTTCCTTCATTCTTTTATACGGATTATAAATGGTTTTTTTTTCGTTTGTATATTAAACGTTCATCATATAGATTTTCGCAAAAGTATAAACGGAGAACGCAATGATATTTGTTTAAAAAGAAAATTTTTTATTAATATTTTAAGCATACATAATTTTTTTTTTTAATGTTATTTGGTTTGTTTACATGGTGAAATAGCAAATATTTTTGAACGTATATGCAGTGTATATATCATGCTAATGTAATAATAATGATATAATCTAAAAAAGAAAAAAACAAAGAAACAAAATATTAATATAAATAAAGTTATAAATTATATTTATTGAGTTTTAAGAGTCGGAGGTAAATTTATATAAAATGAAAACATATTGATGAATTTTTTATTTTGGATAATTATTGATAATAATATAATTTTCATAAAATTAAATGTATAGTAATTTAAATATATAATAGTTTGAATTAACAATATAGTTTATTTGTTTTGATTTTTTATCATTGAAAATCAAAGAAAATCAATATCTCTATAATGATATCCAAAAAGTTGAAGTTAATTTTTTATTTTCCATTCGCTCTTTGGACAGGATATCTGTAATTCAATTTGTAACTCAATCATTGCACATTAAAGTATTTTTCAAACTATCACACGCATTTGTGAATGTTAAATTTGACGTTGTTACACTTTTTATATATATGGACAATTAAATCTATAACAAATTTAAACACAAAATATGTTTAAACCTTTCAAACCAATTCAAATTTGTATATAACAAAAAAAAATATTAATAATTTATGATAAAAAATAATTGCAAACTTATTATATACCTATATATATACGGTATGCATGCATATAATATACAAAATTGAAACATATAAATATATATATTGAATATTATAATTAAATTGTTAAATTTGACTAGGCAATTTATTTTTAATTAACGCACAATTCATTTGACATATTATATTAATTATTTATCAAAAAAAAAAAAACAATTATTTTGTATTATACGCATTTATGTATAGCATTTTTGTATTATTTGACAAACAAAAAAGAAGCAAAATTGTGTCCATTCTATATATTTAAAACAAAAGCATTTTCACAATCACCGCATAATATATATAACATCAATTTTGTTGACAGGAGATTTTTTGCTTTAAATTGGATTGAACAAAAAAAATATCTGTTTGATCCTATACAAACAAACAAAATTACTATATATTTTTGTCTTTAAAAAAAAAGAAAGTAAATGCGAATGTAGTAAAATTATAGGTTAATACATTTTAAAAATATATTTTTACCATTTTTTTTTTTCAATTGCGATTTTGAAATATGATAAACTCAACTGTTCATCATATATATACGCCGCATATATATACAATTTTAATTGTTTGACATAGATTGAAAATAAAATTTCAAAATGCATTTATGACAAATATATATATATACAGTTATACACCTCTGTAAATACAAATATTATATATACATATCCATAGTTGATATATAATATGCATTTGTATGTTTTGAATATGTGTGTATTCACTTAATTGTAAATGAAATGTTCCATATCAAATTAATGGAAAGTTTAATTCATATAAATTTTCACTAATTGTACCCATATATGTATGTATGATATAAATTCATACATGTAAGATATCTAACTCTAACTCTATGTATAGATATATGTATATAGTAATAGATATGTGAAATTCATTCATTTTATATATAGACGTAAAACATTTATAATACATAAAACATCTTATTGTTATATATTCATAAAGTTTAAATAGTTTGTACGTATTATACACGGAAATTCTCAATGTATATGATTATATTCACAAACAGTATATGTATGAAATTATATCTATAATATTTCTATAATATTTCAAAAAGGAAAATTCGTTTGGACTGTATATACCTTATGGGGTAGTTGGTGATGCGGTGTTACAAAAATATGCAATTTCAATGTGTTACTTATCTAATTACTCTCATCAAACTTTTCTTCGCCAATATCTTCGTTATTTCATTTTTTTGCCAGACACTGTTTTTAAAATAATATATGTATTATATTATATATACATAACATACATATATTTATAGGTATTAGCAATATAGGTATATATAATATATATATAAAGTATAGGTATATATTATATAATAATTTGTGCGGTTTATAATTTCATAGATGCATATGTATCATTGACTTCAGGATTTCCCATAATGTGAAATTGTTTGGAACGATTTATATATATATATATAGAAGTTTTAGCAACGACAAACGATGTTATAATAAAATATACATATTTGCATATGAATATATAGAGTAAAACATACATTCTAATTGTAAGCATAACTTACATACTCGAATCTCTTTATATATTATGTACATCTTTATATATGCTTATTTATATGTATCTTATACATTAAATAATAAAATATATGTATGTATATGCATATAAAATCAAAATTTATTAAGAATTAGAAATATAATTTGTTAATTTGTTTATAACCTGGAAAGAATATATACATATAGAGTAAGTCTCATTTATTAATATACATATATATTCTTATAACGATTTAACAACAATATATAGAGATGTGATGTTAAATGCCGCATAGAAAGAAATAGATATGACTTATTTTGACTATCACAACAATTTAAAATAAATTAATGAATTAAAATAGAAAGTATATGTGTTTATTAGAGCATGTTCTATCATTTATGTTTCCGACAAATTGTATATAGAAAAATTCATATCTATATGAAGTATTAGGAATAAAACATAGAGATTTAACATGATCTTTTCAAGAAGCAAAACAAAATGGTTTCATATATTATAAATTGTTTTAATGATTTTAAAGAAATATGACAATTTCTTTAAAAAGCTCTATACAATTATTAATAAAAATCTGAATATTGAATTTTTCGGGGGCTTGAAATTGATATATTCTTTTATTCAATTTACTCAAAATCATATCCTTTTAGATCTTACGTTTTGTTTTTCATTCTCCTTGTTTTTTTTTATCCACTTTGGTGCACATCGCGAATGTTGATAATAAATATTTTTGAATTGCCATAAGTAATCAATAAATTTTATTTAAAATTAAAATGTTTCTTTTTTCTAAGCGCAATGACATCTAAATCGCTTCAAAATACGACGTGTAATATGTATGTATGATCATTCATTATTCATAAAAAATTATTAAAGAAAAAAATCCATGTAATAATAACTGTATGTATATATATATCTATATAGGTGTACTGTGGTTAAACTTTGTTCAAAGTCTATATCTGCGTATAATATTAAAAATACATTATCCTTATACACATTTTACAAACGGAAATTAAAATATTAATTATACAAGATGTTTAAAAAATATATATCTTAACCGAAGGTATAAATGAAAATGAACAACATGGAAAAAAACCGCACATAAATGAACGCGAAAAAAAAATGGTTTTTATATTTATTGCAAATTTTTTTTTTTTTATAATTTATTCTATATATTTTTTTTTATGAATCCCATTCATTTTTGTTGGCACTTTATGTATATAGTTTAGTTTAAATATTTCTTTTTCATCATATAACGATTATACACAATTTTTTTTTTGAACAAATAATAGTTGAATTAAAAGTAACGTTTAAATTGTTATCTATAGTTATGGTTTTTTTTTCTCTATTATATATTGTTATACGGTATCATATCAACACCTGCTGTTATCATATAATATACATCATATTATTTTATAGATTACATTTGTTTGCGATTTTATATATGCTAAATGTTTAATGTTGGAATACAACACGTAGATAAATAATCATTTTATGTATAATACTCGCATTTTTTTTTTTATATTAAATAGAATTTTATTTCATTTTTTTTTTTAATTGAAAAAAGTACAAATTTACTATATAAATGTAAAAAAAAAATGTGAATAGATATAGTCATGTTGTAATATACTTTTTTTTTTAACACATTTTATTTTTTTGAAATTTTGTTCGTTTTGCTTTCACTGAAACACAACAAAAAAAGTAACAAAATATACATTTATAGATATTTTAAACAAATGCGGCGAATGCGAATAACAAATAACTTGGTCAAAAAATGACAAAAAAAGTATTTTCCCATTTTTGAATATATATATGCACATATATACAAATAGGTTATCTTATCTACACGGTAATTTCCTTGCACCATTTCCTTCATTTTCTTTCAATTTTATTTTTGTACTTCCGCAATGAATTCTCGCTTTTTTTTTTTTCTTCATCTTATTCTTTTTTATTTTTCTCTTTTTGTGACCTCATTAGTATGTATGTATTTGTGTGTATATGCATAACATTGTATTATTATTATTATTATTTTCATAAGAAGTCCTTTATACTAAAAATATATGTATATAAGATTTCAACTATATGTATATAATACATAAGGTATATAACGAAAAAAAAAGTTAAATGTGCATATATGATATGATAATGTATAATATAGTATTATATATATACAATGTGTTTCAAGCGCGCGAGAGGCCACAAGCCAAAAATTAATATCTTCCTGAATACATTAGATATGTTTTTAATGTCCGTAACACGACACAACGACAACGATATATGTATATATAAAATGAAGAAATTACCAAAGGATGAAATGAACAAAAACTTAAATAAAGCAACATTCTTTCTAAACTTTTTGTGATGTAAATTTATACATAAAGATATACACTATTCATATATGTATATCTATATATATATATATATATATATGAAGATAATAAATAAATAAATAATTCAAAACAGAAAAAAAATCTACGACATCATCAACAGAATAAAAAAACCTCTTATATATATTTATATATATGTTTAAATTTGACTATTTAAAAAAAAAAGGATATACATAAACACTATATAACTATGTATATATCAAAGGTTCGTGCTGATGCATATACCTATATCATATTTATACCTATTGTATACATTGTATATATTGTATACATCATATATAAAGTATATTATTTATACACTCGTATAATACTATATATTATTTATATATATAATATATATATATATAACTATATATAAATATAGAAGTTTACGCAAAAATCTTGATTTTATACACATATAAAAAAATGTACAATTACGCGAATAGAAAATTTATTTAGAATTCTATATAACATTTCATTTGTTGTATAATCTATAAAGGTATATATATATGATAATGGTGTATATACGATAAAATACAACTTGAATGACAAACAAATATATATAAACAAACAAACAAACAACAAATATTGTTATAAGCATCAAAATACAAAAAAAAAATTGTGTTTCTTTGTTGTTTGTTGTGTTCCGTTTGTATTTGTTGTGTTGATATATAATTTATTCTATAATAATGTATACAATACAACACACAAGAAACTATTTATTGTATGGTATATATATGGTTTCAGGAATATTGGCTACAAAAACGTGTATATGTATAAATAAATAGCATATATATATAGTTCACTTTATATTTAAATATGGAATCGGAAAATCTCTAAAATCTTGTACTGTTTTATTTCTATACGATATATAATATATATTTTATGTAACATATCTCTGCAATGTTAAATATGTATATATACAAATATATATTTTGAGAATCTATATATTTGTAATACATTCGATATATCTTATATGTATATTATTGTATATATTATATATATTTTCAGTTGGAATGAAAAACTTTGCAGTATGTACATCGTCGCACAGCATCTGTGAATTATTGAAACATTTATTGAAAATTTAAATATTATATATATATATATATACAACAGTGAGTGCATTTTTGGTTTCAATTCAATTATTCAATATATGGAAAAAAAAACAAAAAAATTTCAAATACGTTTTATATATCTCTATATATATATAGTGAACATAAAACATATATGCTTAAAACTTTATATTGTTTAACTCCTTTATTTTAACCGCACATATACATATATAAAACAGGGCTTTGTAATGTAATTTTGAATTATATTCGATATACCTTTTTCTTGTTTTGAAACTTTTTTAAAAATTAAAAAATAAAATACCAACACATACAATGATAGAAAAAAAACTATTTCAATTTCTGTTTAGTCTAAATATAGTTTTAAGAATTAATTTTTAGCCATAAAGGTTTTTAATTTTTATATGATTATCCTGCGGTAAATTTTTTATATGCCCTTTCCTATATATATATATATAAATATATCGTTACTCAAACCCTCTGAAACATATAGTTTTATATATATGTATAATATATATATATATTTGAATTTTCAATTTAAAAATTTGTTTAAGTCTATAATTCACTTTATATGTTTCTGAAAAACTATATAAATATTTATATGTTGAGTATATATATATTTATATATTATAATAATTTAATCATACATTACATCGGTAACACATTTATTCCAAATGTTATAAGATATTAATTTTATAATGATCATACAATTTTTTTAGTGTAAAAATTTTCATGATATTAATTAATGCGGCTATGCGGTTTTTTTCTGAAAAAAGTTTTAGATTTTAACAAAATTCGCAATATTATATATATATATACTTATAATGTAATATGGTAATACTATAACTCCAATAATTTAAAAGCGAATGACATTTTCTGAACTGTGTATACACAAATAATTATTTTCCTTTACAATTATGGGGTTTGAAAATAAAACGATACCATTTTATGCAATCATGTATATAGGAATAATACACAAATAAAAATTCTAATAATCAATTTAATTCATAATTAATGAATGATTAATGAAAAATTTTTTCTGTTATGCTTAATTTTCTATAGCACATTTCTATAAAAATCTATAAATGAATTTCTATAGATGATATTCTGTTTCATCTGATCTGATTTCCTGTAGGAATATACTTTCTTAAGAAATTGTGATCCAAAAAACATAAATGTTCGTTTATCAACCATACAAATGTGATTTTGTATATAGTCATCTAAAAAGCATAAACAAATATAAATTCAATAAAATATTATTTATGAAAAATTTAATTGTTCTTTATATACATATACAATTAAAAAAATGTAAACTTCTATTAAATATATAGTAGAATATTAATGATAGTTTAATAGCTTTTTTAAAAAAAAAAATTACCCATGGCAAATTTTATATATCAACTTGAATATATATATATATATTTACAATAAAGAAGGGATAAAAATAAATGCATATTTTGAATGACATAGATAGTTATAAAATATATATATGTAATATAATGGATGAGGTACATAGAATAAATGTATGCAATTAATATATTAAATGCATATAAAATTATATATATATGCTTCTGAGTATTACTTGGCTTTTGTATTTATGGTTTTTTTTTGTTTCTGTTTACCATAAATAAATGGACGTCAAAATACATGTATATTATAAAAAATATAATGAAAAAATAAAACACATTTCACATATATATTTTGTTTAGTTATAGTTTGAAATAAAAATATAGAGGTAATGAATTTTTAATAGTATACTTATAAAAAAAACAAATGGCGACAATTGGATTTAGCATCCGACAACAAAAACGAAAATCATGATTAACTTTTTAAAATTGAGATACATTTATTAATTGTCTTTTAAAATAATTCATATTTTAAAAATATTAATCTTATTTTAATTCAAATAAATTCAGTGTATAATATTGCGAAAATTAACAGAATATATTTTTTTAATTGATTTTTATCAACATTTAATTTAATAGATCGAATGCTAGCAAAATGTATATTTACAGATAATTCAATAAATTATAGTTTAATTATAATTGTCTCGATATCTATCAAATATTGTTTAATAAGAAATAAAAATTTCCATTTGATACCAGTAAATAATCATTATATTTTATATAAAAAATATCATATATATATGTATATATACATAAAAATGATTATAAAAAATTTATGAAATTACCTATAATATTTTTATGAAAATGTTATAAAATTAATGCCTACGAATGGTAAAAACATATTTTCCATTCAAGTTTAACAATTATTTACTCAATTATATCTATAATATAAATGTTGTATGTATATGTATATGCAATATCCACATAAAAATAATAATAATAACGATAAATTATAAACTCACATAAATTCAAACATTTATATATAATATATATATCTCTTTGCAAAAGGTATATGTATATTTTTACATGTAATCTTAATGTATACGTATATATACATAAATACATATAATATTTGATTATTATATTATAATTACATTTGAAATGATCTCATCCTTTATATATGTGTCACGTTTTTATATATGACATTTCTTTTCACTCCCCATAGGTTTCCGAAAATTATTACCTCGTAACTAAAAAGCAAGGCGCGTGATTCAATTTCTAAACTACTCATAAACTGTAATGTTGAAGTAATATTACTGTTTGTATATATATAAAAATATATATCTTCCTATATTATAAATATATATATATATATATCCATGAGTTATAAATACATTCATAAAGGTATACCCTTATATTTTCTTCTTTTCTTATATATATGCTCGTAAAAGACATGAAACTGAAAAAAAAGAACATATAAATATATACCTATATATATATAAATATAATATTATATATGGAAAAGAAAATGTCATTTTATGGGTGATAGAAGTGAAATCAACTTAGACACACTCAGGTATAAATATATCTATATATATACAATTTCCCTTGGGGTAGATTTATATCTATAAAATACTTTGAACTAAAGTGCTTTGAATATAGTGGTACGTACAAACACGTTCGAAGGGGTACTTTATGCCATTTATTAGTGAATCCATATTTACCCAATGATAATACAGATCTGTATATATGGTTTTTTTTTACTATATATATTTTTATAATACATTTATATATGTACATATGTATATATAAGAAGGTACATCTTTCGTTTTTCTCACTTTTATTTTTCGATTTCTTTTTGCTTTTTTTTTGTTCACTTTTATATATAGTTAAATAGATAGATGATAGATACAATATTCATATATTATACATATTATTTCTTCATATTTATTTTATAGTAATAATATATATGAATATATTATGTTATTTGTTGAATAGACATTCCGATTCACCTATAAGCATATATATCTATTTATATTATATAATACAAACATTTGTATATATATGCAACGTCACATATATGACTTGAAAATAAAGATAATTTATTATGTGAATACATTTTATTTTATTTGATTTTATTTATATATTTTGTTTTTTTTTTCTTTTAAATCATTTCCTTATTTGAACCAAACATTTTCTCAATAATAATAGCTTACTTTATAAAATTGATCAATTTTTAAACGAATCCCTTATTACTGCCTGCAATAGGTATAATAGATCAATTTTCCTGTTTTTATAATTGAATCTATGTTAAATTAAAATGGATAATAAAATTCTTTTTTTTTATATATAATCACATTATTTTGTATTACAAATGTTAAAACAATATAATTAAATGCGCGGCATATATATATGCCGAATTAATTGATCGATATCTTTTAATCAGACATAAAAAAAAATACCACATCCATTTTAAACATAAAACATTGTAACTTAATAACATTAATAATAATAATAATAATAATAAAAATAATGATAATAATGCATTATAAAAATTAGAATTTAAAAACGATTAAGCATAAAATAAATTATTTATTCATATAAAAATCGTTGGCATAAACATAATAATATATAATAATACCACATATAAACCGAGGGAATATGCAAATAAATATATCTTTTTCGATTTAAAACTGTACACTTCATTCATTATATATATGCATATATATGTAAAACGAAAAATAGTTTTAAAAACTATATAGATATATATGTAGATTCCGTATACTATATGTATAGTTGCGTGAATCAAAGCAATATTATAACTATATATATTTTATACAATATATATAAATATTATATATAATTATAAATATGAGAGACGATTAAACTTTCGTCCTGTTCTATACACGATACTTTATAACATTTTTTTTATTATGCAATCAATTTTATAACATGCTATCTAAAATAAATAAATAAAAAAAAAAATAACCATACAATTATGTTTTATTAAAAGCTAATATAAGCAAAAAAAAAAACGATGAAGGGGAACAAAAAAACGGTGTCCATAACGATAAAAACAAACAAAAAACTATATATAGCAATGCAAATATAAATATCGTGTTAGTGCGGTATCTAAAAATCTATAATATATATATGAATATGATAGATATATATATGAATATCGCCGTATATGCATACAGTTTGGTTAAAAAAGATTTTATATATATTTTTTATACATTAGAATAAATTTTATTAAGAGGTTAAATGAAATGTTTACATATATATATGCGGAAATTAAAATGTAATCTTATACTTGAATATACGATTGATACTTAAACGATAATTGCGTATTTAAGTATTTTTGGTATGATATTTATTATAAGGATACAAGTAAAAGAAGGCACCAATCCACTGAGAAAAAAGAAACAAAATCAAAATTTAACAATCGATAATAATAATTAAAAATATCACATTTTTTATTATCCTAATGAAAGAGAATTCATTTCCACTATTGTCAAATGATTGAAAAGCAATTGGAAGCTAACGATTTTATGAACATAATTGATAAGAGTCAGACTGTGTGAACTTTTCCTGCAAGAATAATAGATCAAATACCGGATCACGCAGCAGTTTATCAATCCAATAGAACGTATAACATCATCATATTTCAATGTATGCCATTTAAATGGTCAAAATAGTTCTTTGAATGATTGGAAAAAGATATGAATACTTGTTATTTAAATACAATTCCTATACATTTCTCTATCTATATTAATATAAGAAAAAATAGTTTACAAAATATTCTTATATATGTTCAATATAATCTTTTATTTAACTTTTAATATTCTTTCTTTTGTATGCATATGAAAATAACTTCAATAAGTCTTTATATGTACAACACATTTATTATATTATATGAGGATAATAATAATAAATATATTTTATATATGTGTATGTATATACAATAGATAAATACGAACAATGACAATATAAAAGTCAGTTATCCCATTGAAATACTATATATATTATTAGCGTATAAAGAATGCATATATTTGTGATATATACAGAAAATCTTTATTAAAATTAAAACAAAACGTTTAAATCCCCAGTTTTTAATAATATAAAATCATAAACAATAAAAATTATTGGGTATTTTTTTGTCTTCCATTTTTGGATTTACCAGAACCTTTAGTTTAATGTAAATTAGAATAATAATTGGGTTTAAATCTATTAATATATATTGAAATTAGAATATAGTGACTTTACTTAGTGGGTATTCTGGTGAATTTCCTGTAAATATTAAATTTATACTTATATAAAAAAACAAATATAGAAAAGAATCTCCTCCTCATATAGTTCAAAATGCACACTACAAAGGTTTCTTTTTTATATAATTTTTTTATATTTATGTATAAATATAATACACAAGAAATAAATAGAAATTATACACCATTTTATACCAAAAGTACACTTGTAAAGAAATTTCAGAAATATCATTTTATTTATTCCAAAACATACAATATATAATATATATATTATATATATCATATCTTACGTACACAAAAAAAAAGTCCTCATATCGTTATATTGGTTGTCGAATCGTAAAAATTTGCGTTAAAAAAAATAAATAAGGAAATACTTAAAGAAATACTACAATTTTGAAAAGAATTCATCAAAATTGTTAAATTTATGTTTTTTTTTTTTTTTTTAAAATTCATTATATTTAGGAGATTTAACGCAATTAGAATAAGATTAGGTATATTCTATTATTTATATATGGTGGGTGTTGAGGATATATTAAATTTAAAACTCCTTTAAACATTTTCAAAACTTAAATTTTTCTAAAATACTTCTCTTTGTAGTTTTAAGATGATGATATTTTTAAAAACAAAAAATATAGATAACAAAAAAAAAATAAAATATTATTATTATATATCATTTATGGATAAACAAAATTCAACATTTTATCTTTATGTATAAAACACACAACTTTAACAACGTACATAAACATATACTATATATAATATATTGTTATTGCTATATAAGGCAAAAAAATTTTTGTCAACAATTACACAATATTAACATTTTTATCCTTTTTGATATATACGTAATCATCATAATATGTATGGTATATTTACCAATTGATATAGATATGTATATAAATATCTATATATATATATATATATATAATTATATACATAAAGTAATATATATACATTGATTTAGTTGATATTTTCTTATAATCTATTTTATCTGCATTGTTTGCTCTATATTAATATACATTATGATTTCTTTGAATAATCTAAAGAATGGTTTTGGGTGTTGTATATATTTGGTATAGAACCAAAAATAATAACATATAACATTATAACATAGATAAATAATAATATTATATGCTTTGTCGTCAATATTTATATAAATTACTTATCATATTGAATGTACTTTATCAAAGAATTTCATATATATATATATGTATATAAAATATGTATGTAAATATATATAAAATAATAATAGTCAAATAGAATATCAATAACAATAATAATTAACATAATATATATAACATATCATGAATATATCTCAATATATATACGCATTAGATTTGATATATGTTACACGCATCGATATCATATACAGATAATTATTATCATCACAACAATATATATAAATAGTCATAGATTAATTCATATATAGAGTAAATTTTAATAAATATTACCATTTCTGTGGAACTTCAAAGATCATTAATAGATTGATTAATCTATTTATATTTTATTGGATATCATTTATATACATATACATATGATATAATATCTTTGTTTATAATCTAATGTATATATATATTCATTATTTACATAATCTATTAATGTGATGTATATTTACAAATGACAACATATCTGTATTTATAATACATGTTTAAAAAAAAATGATGATTTCTAAAAACGGACAGTTTAATTGTAATCTGTAATTAACTGCATATACAAATACACCCAATAAATAAACAATTGTTAGAGTAATAAAATTTTGTTATAGTGAAATGTAACAAAACAAAAATATTAAAAAAACAAAAATGAACTTATATTAACTATTGAATTCCGATCAGTAGAAAACTCTTTCTAAAATAAAAAAATTTGCATATTCTATTCAGAATGGTATCAATAAAAAAATTGCTTTTAGGATCTTATATGAAAACAATTTTTTACACCGAATCTTTAATTTTATAAAAACTATGGAATATTTTACTATAAATATACACCCTGTTTGGGTTTGCGGTATCGTCATTATATTTATTTACCATCATATGATTATAAATATATTCATATATATATAGAATTGATGGATGAATATAATTATAATAATTATATATATATAGTATATAAATGAGATTAATTATCTGTAATTGTTTTATTAATGCATTATTGTGTAGATAATAATGCAACATCAAACAAAATAAAAATGTATAAATTAATTATAACGATATCGCATCGCAGGTAGAAATTTAAAAAAAAAAACAACGATTAACGAGATATGGATTTGTTGTTTAAAAATAAATTTATATAGAAATTAAAAACTATATTTATAATTTAATGTAATTTTTTATTATATGTTCAAATGTTATTTAACAGTTAAATTTGAATATTTGATGATTTTGGTAAAATTTAATAAATTAATTAAATTAATTAAATAATATATTTTTTTGATATGATAAAATTATAACTTTGTTTTATTTTATATTATAAAATTTAAGTTAAAGTTATGTTATATGTATATAGTGGATATATACAAAGAACAGACATTCTTAAATCTTGAATATATTTAATAATAATAATAATAATAATATAAGATAAAGTGAGAATGCCTGACAAAATAAGATAAGAACATTTCTTATACTTTATTTTTTATTTTTCATTTTACTTATACATCACTTTTATGTGTTAACATATAATATTTAAATTAAGATTTAAATATATATAGTATATTTATTTATATTTAATGAATATAAAATATATATATTCATATCGTTAAACCTTCTTATACAATATTAAAGATACAATATGGACTGTAAATATATATATATTCTAATCCTTATATTATTTCATCGTATCGTCGTATATACATGTGCAAATGAACTTTTACTAAACGAAAGCTTATATGTATATATATATAATATAAGATGTATATAAAAGGACAACACATTTATTATTTTATTTATTATATGAATATTATATTATATATATAAAGAATATTAGAGTAATTTCTATTTAAAAAGAAAAATTTATTAATATTATTGTGTATATACAATTTACATATATATAATAGTAGTTTTTATGAAAAATTTATTTAAATCAACAAGATATATTATATAAAGTATAAAATAAATAAATTATAGTAAGAAGAAATTTCTAAGTGTTTTCAATGTGATAAGAAGCCATGCTGTTTTTCTGAAAAGTTAGAAAGAATAAGTTTCTGTTGTGGGTTTTAAAAGAAAAATATAATATTAAACTGTTAATTGTAATCGATTTCAAAACGTTTTAATTAAAAAATTTTATTTTAAATTATTAATTTAATTTTTTAATTCAATAAATGTTATTATAAAAATAAAATAAATAAATACCATAAAAATTTCATAATTTTCCCATTATCTATAACGAAAATTGGATTTTCTGTCCAATATATGAAGAATAAGATATTTTTTATAGATTTCTAAATACTAAATATTATTGAAAAGGACAATAGAAACGGACACGATATTAAATTGGTATATATATAAAAATGAAAGCATAACGATATTATTGATAGTTAAACAATTTCCAATAATAAATAATGAATAATAAATTTCAAATAAACGTTAAAATACCTTATTGTATTATTATTTATAGATATTTATAAGGAACACATATTTTTTTGTTATAAATAACTATATCAATATAGGTATTTTCATTTTTCTCTATACAATATATAAAATTGTTCATCATAATTTGCTATAAATAACCTTTTCTTTTTATATATAGAAATATTTCATTGAATATATTCAATGTACATATACTACTTCAATACACTCTTTCACACATTTTTATATACAATATATGCATAATCAATATATTTCCTTTTTGTAGCAAAATTACATATAAAGGAATATTATAGAACCCATAGACCAAGAATAGGTGCAAAATTTAAGGAATATCCTGACTGTAAGTTAATAGTTTAGAACTCAAGCGGATTGAAGAAAATCAAATGTAGTATCAATTTTAAATTAGTTGTACGACTTATTATATAGAGGAATCGATATTTTTTATAACTGAAACTGATAACTGAAATTGAGAATTTTATATTCATCTTTTTCTTTTCGTTTTCTTATCAAATTTATGTATATCTACATTCGATTTCTAGATAGTGTACATTTATAAATAAATATATATAAAGTAAATTATTGGTATATGTATATGAATAAATAAAAATTATGATTGCCTTTGGAAAAATAAAATATTTATAAAGCAAATTATATTATTTTTTTTTTTTTTATTAAATATATATAGAACAAAATATTGTATATAGAATTCTTCAATATTTGTATATAAATATAAATAGATATATATTACATTATAATAGTACAATAGAAAAATAATCAATCATATATGGAAAAGAAAAAAAATTGATGTACATTTTGACATGTAATGGTAATTGGACATATAAATGAAGTGATGTGTATTATTTTTATATATATATGCACATATTTATATATACATCATGGAGTATAATGAAAAAGATTGATATTCCAATCAAGTATAAATATATATCCTTTTTAAAAGAACATAATTTTCGTGTCTTTTTTTTTTTTTTATTCTTTTTTCCTCTAAGGACTATTTTTAATAATAAACTGTAAACATATCTTATTTATATATATATTATAGAGTGGATACATATAAATAAAAATTGTATATTAATTGTTTACAATAAAATTTTGTATATAACTATATATATGTATTGCAAACAGTTATGTATTTTTTGTAATAAATGTAAAGAAAATATTTGTAATAAATGAATTTCTTTGTATATATATTATTGATGGATATCAAAGGAGATATTTTCTTTCTTAACAACATTTCAATATGAATTTAACCTTTTATTAAGAGGTCCTCTTATGTTGATTAGTGATCTACATGTAATTCTTTTTTTAGTTTTAATTATTAAATCTTTAATTCAAAAAACTAAATAAAGTTCATTTCACTTATTAACAAAATATGAAAAAAAGGCTTTCCTTCTTAACGGATTTTTCTTGTATAATTTCAATTCTACCGGTTAATTTCCCGCACTCCCAATTACTTTTTTTGGAAAAAATTTTTTACTAAAACAGAAAGTCTATATAGAAAATCAATTTCGATAAACCATATCTTGATCGTAACAAGGACCCAAAAGAGTCAAAAGACATGATAAAAATGTATTTTACATCAGGATTGGTTTATGTATTACAATATACATTTTATGGATCGATTCACGTGTATCGTCCTACGTTTTTGTTTTGTAATTTAATGCAAAGTACACGCATTTGATAAAATGGTAAAACTATAATATAGTTATCGTAAAACACGAACCACAATGCAATAAGAACTGCTGCCGCATATCTAACCTATACGACTTGCGATGTAAACAAATATTTAAAAAATTCAATATTCAATATTTGAATTTATATATTGATCCCCACATAAATTAAATTAAATAAAAAAAAAATGTTACATGATACCGCATGAAATAAATATATACAAATAAAATGTATACTATATTTATATTTACATATATACATTATTCAATTTTCCAACAATTTACAATTTGACTTAAGAAAAATGTGTATTTAATATTGACAAGAGAATTTTCTTTAACGTTTTCTTTTCATTAAAAAAAAAAAATTAATGTACATATATATAAGAAAATCATCATTATTCCAGTCTCATGATCGCAACACCACCGCCATCATATTCATTCGTATAACCCTCCACATTTATTTTTTTTTTTTTTTTTAGTTTGGTTTTTATTATTAAATGTACAAAGTTTCATATTCTATATATATATATATATCGATTTGTATACATACAACGTCATATATAAAGAATATATATATATATACAAAATGATGAACATCATCGTCGTTGTCGTCGTCGTCGTATTTTATCAAATATGTTATTCTATACGTTCGATTAAATTTATTTACTTTTCATTTCGATTTTCATCACCATATAATTTCAATTGACAAAAAAAAAAAAGAAAATATTTGATTACATAAATATATACATATACATGGGATATGTACAGAGATACCTATAAACAGTATATATACAATATAA
Organism: Dilophus febrilis; assembly: GCA_958336335.1. Classification (NCBI taxonomy): domain Eukaryota; kingdom Metazoa; phylum Arthropoda; class Insecta; order Diptera; family Bibionidae; genus Dilophus; species Dilophus febrilis. The sequence continues at coordinate 65,771,992 of OY284468.1, forward strand.
TATAATCTTTATATTTTATACATGCATTTGCCGATGGGTTGCTTGTTGAGAATGAGAATCGCACACAAACGATATGTAAAAACGTATCTTTTTTTCTATTTAACATTATAATATTATCTATATCTATATATATATTGTATGTATTTATATACATGAACGTAAAAAAGTATCTGTTTACAAATGTGTAAAAAAGGTAATATATGTATATATATATATTTTATAATATATATACGAGATACCTTTATATATATATATATATATATGTGATAAATTTAAAATACAAAATCAATATATATATATAAAAAAGAAAAAACCAACGGAAAATTCGAATGAATAACTGAATAAAAATATATTTGTACCTAAATATAAATTTATATGTATAATAAGTTTATCTATATATGTATATATAATGTAACAAAAAAAAATAGCATCATCATAAATCCTATATATACAACAATATTCGGTTTCGATAATCTTAAATTTCCACAACTAAGCTTTGAAGGTATTTTTTTTTTTAAATACAATATAATATATAGAATATATATATATCTATTTATGCATATATATATATAGATATTAAACATAAATATATACATGATATGTGTGTATATATTTTTTACATTTATGCATAATGCAAAATGTATGTTGAATATATATACCTATATAATATACTAAACGAAAGTATGTAACAACTATAAGAATCAATATCCAACTCATGGAAAATTTAACAAAATTATATATAAATTCGCTTTGGGCGATCTGATGTGACTTTACGATATTTATATATGCACATATAATATTATATCTATTCATATATAACATATATATATATAGAATAGACATATGATATTTATTAAAATATCTACATTCATATATATACATATATTTTCTTGTCTATAATATAAAATATATTAAATATTATATTTGTATATTTAAAATGTTCACATCTTAAAAATGGATAAGATTATATATATATATATATACATAATATAAATATTGAGAGAAAATATACAAATATATAATGATGTATATAAAGATTATATACACTTTAAAAATTTATATTTACTTTATCTATATATATATGTATCTATATCATACGCGTATCTTGGTTTTGTTCACTCTGTTCAGTGAACCACCTGCTAAAAATATTGATAAATAATTAAGAAAATACAGATTTTAATATTTTTCTTAATTTTTGATGAATAAAATAATATTAAGTGTCCCAAAAAATTTGCAGCGCTGATTATTTATATCATTATATCAGTAAAAAATATAAGAGATAATATTCTTTATATCATATATATAAAGAAATCATATATATAAAGAAACGTCGCATAAAAGAAAAACGAAAACGAAAAAATACATACACCTTTAATCTATATATACTCTTTCTTTTGTGCATTTTTTTAATCGCACTCCCATAGTGTGCACAATTTTAAATGAACCAAAAAATATTGTTGTTATACATAGTTGTTTAATTGTATATGGCAAATACATTTATATTTTCCGAAAATGCGAGGTATACGAATATACAAATAATACAAATACTATTTTAATTTTCGTTCACTATAAATTGTGCACAATATAATACAAATGCTTGTTTCTTTTTTCTTATATATGCTGTATGGTTGTTTGTATGCTTTATTTTTTATCATTCAAATCTCGCATACTCATATACTGCCTGCTGCGGTGTATATAATCATAGAAAATATATAAATATTTTTTTTGTGTTTTTTTTTTATTTTTCTCATTTCTATATATGGCATGAATAAAAAATAGATATTATTTACTATATAAAATTATATGCGATATTTTTTCATTCTTTCGCAAATGCTTGTTATGCGTACTTCATTATTTTTCCAAACATTGTTCAATTAAATAATTTCAATTTCAATTTCAATACACATTTAAATAAATTCCGCAACTTTATAATTTGATAATTGTTTGATTCCATATTCTTTAATATAGTTTCCTGTTTTTTTTTCACATTTAATTGTAATATGAATTTTTATGAATGTAATTCAAATGATGGATGCATTATTGAACAGTTTTTAAAAACGCCTTTTTCAAGGCGAACTGTTGAAATAAAAAATATATTGGTTAAACTCGAAAGGCCACAACCGGATTTGCAAAATTTAACGAAACAATGCAAAACTCAAGGCAGAGAAGTCACTCGTCGATTTCCTGTGTCGATTTATCAAAATGGATAACTGGTTGCAATAAGTTGAATAAAATTTTTTGTTGGCCATGTTTATTTTTTTTGCCAAATCGTGACACCATTTGGTTGAATCCTGGTTATTCAGATTTAAATCATTTAAGTGCAGCAGTTTTTAATCATGAAAAAACCATGAGTCATTTAACTGCTGTACTAGATATGAAAACTTTTGGTGATGTTCGGATTGATTTAATGTTGGATTCACAACTCAAACATTCCGTAACTACTCATAATGAAAATGTTACAAAAAATCGCTTGGTATTGAGAAGATTAATTGATATGACATGCTTCCTTGGTATGCAAGAATTGTCTTTTAGGGGGCATGATGAGACTGCTGATTCGGTGAATAGAGGAAATTTCATAGAAATGATGAATGTTTTAGCCAAATATGATTCAATTCTGTCGCAACATTTAAATAATGCTGGTCAGTTTCGTGGAACCTCACCAATCATTCAAAATGATTTAATTGAATCCATTGCAAAATTAATAAATCCAAAATATGTGATTTATTGCTAACTCTGTATTACAGAGTTACATATTATTCCAGGTGGTTGTCCCCCCCCCCCCCCACCCCCAAGGTGTTTAGTAGTTTTTTTTGTTCTTTACCAGTTTTTAAAGTGAACAAGTACCCTTGGAGGTCCAGATCCGCCACTGATCTATATAAATATATAAAATGTATTTTGTGTAGTTAAATTTTATTAGATAAAAGAAGCTTTTTCACATAAATTTAACATTTTATCCGACGAATATATATAAAATACAACTATAAACAGTTTATATAAAAGTAACAAATAATTCATAAAATGACTATCTATCTATGTATGTATTTATAATATGTATTGTAAATATATATAGTTGGTATATTATATATATTTATACAAATAATGATAAAGTGAAAAACTTAAAATAAAATTAAAATATTTATATTTATATTAAAAGGGGATTTTATCATAATGGGTTTGTTAAACCGTATTGATTATATATATTGAAAGATTTATTATAGTTACATTATTGGTTTTGTTTATATATATATGTTATATATGTATTAATAATAAAGTTTTCATGTAACTCTATAGCTAATTGTGCCAGTTATATCAGAGACGATTTTGGGTAAAACAATGGAAATAATATTAAATGGTGTGGTTTTAGATTTTTAAATTAAACATATAAAATATTAAATTAACTATTTTAAAACCAAAAAAAAATATTCGTTTTTAGCAATAAAATGTTCTTATAGAAAATTTGAATTTTTTTTGTTGATAAATATTGAACACATTAAATTCGATTTCCCGAAATATTGAATGAAAACTTTCATCTACATTCTTATTTAAAGATATTTCGTTCTGTATATAGCGATTCACTTGAAATTTTACATCTAGAGTTTTGATAAAAGATGAGTTTTGTATTGGATTATAAGAAGTTGATTCGTTTTTTATTTCGCTAAACAAAACAGAAATAAATCTCTAATTAAATTGGATTTAAAATTTACCGGACTAATTCCAGAAAAAAAAAAATTTAGTTACATGAATTTATCAGTAAATGTGTACCTATCTTTAGTTTTCAACATTTTATATATTGTGCTTATAAAAAACAAATTAATTACAATCTTCTGTACACCGTATAATGGAAAATTGAACTTATCAAATACCACTTACAAAAAAAAAAAATTTCCATTTATACCATTCAAGAGACTTGTATCTGTAAAAATATATAGTAATAACAAGCAATGTAAAGATAAATTAAAATATAAAAACCGCATTTAATTATCCTATAACGATAAATATATTTTACGCGTTAATTCTTATTATAACAATTTTTAAATTGAAAATTATATTTAATTAAGTAAAAGTAAAAAAAAAAATGCTATATGTATATAGATAATAGACGTTTATAAATTTAATTTACTTGAATTAGTTGTCATTCCTTTTTGTTATTTTTATTTGTAAAAATATATAATATATATATATATAAGGGTCGACTTGATTAAATTAAAATACAATTAATATGAGATGAAATTAAAGTATACCAGAAAATTAATTAGAAAAAAAGAAAACGAAATATATATACATATATATATACGCATATGTCTCTTCATGTTAAATTCTTTTCAAATTGTAAAATTATACAAATGGAAATTTATTTCTATAATTTTAATTTTAAATAAATTAAAATAATAATATTATTTTTTTTATAAAATACATAATATATATTATTATTATTATTATTAAATTAATTCCATTTGAAAAAACATAAATAATATTTCATATTCATATTTAGGTATAAGTGTTTTTTGTATTGTTTTTGATAGGTATATATATATACAGAAATAGTAATGTAATAAATATGAATGTATGATTGAGATTTGACAATGGACTCAAATGTAATATATACTTATAGATATTATATTTTTATATGCATAATGGCTAACAATTCTATTTGCGTACAGTATGTTTGATGAATTTATGGGAAATATATTGTGAAACGTAAAGGTTTTTTTGTATAGTGAGTGAATTCTTATTGATTGTTTATATAGTGTGATTTCAAAAATCACTTTTCAACAGACCTACAATTAGCTAAATGATAAGAACGATATCTTTCATCCACAATTAATTCACAAAAACATTTTTTTCCGTCATCAAGAATTCAATAAAATAAATAATCATTTCAAATTAAATTAAAGGTTTACGAAAGAGTTTTTAAAAATATTTATAAAAAGTCATGTTCATATAAATTTCATAATATAAAATGATTCTATAATGTGATCTTTGCGTGACATATGCCCTTCGAATAGTATATATATTATATACATTTAAATGTGTCGTCTGTTTTAGGATCTAAATATAGATAACAAACCAATAAAAGTAACATTTATAAATACATTTTCGTATACAAAATTTCATATACGTATAAACGTATATTCATGACTAGAATCTGTCATTTATGTTGTAAACAATCTTAAAAAGAGAATATATATTCATAACATAAATGCATAAAAATTATTTACCCAGAAAATTCTTTGAAAATATATTTATTTAAATATTTCATTTAAATATTTATTTAAATATATATGAATGTGATATGCGCAAAAACTTTAGTAATTTATTAACAATATAAACGTCATACAATGAATATTCATCATATTAGCAAACACAAATAACATAAAGATTATATGAAAAATTTAATGAAAATATAATTTTAATATTATTTAAACATTTCACAGGTATTTTAGAAAATATTTCAATATATATATGTAAGAGGTGTTTTGTCATCCCTATATATTTATATATCTAAAGGATTTTAATTTATAAAATATCACAGTAAAATAATTTGTGTATTTTAAACCAAAAAATTGTTTAAATAAAATTTAAAATAAACTTACCATATGTATATTTTCTTAAAGGTTTTTCTTAAATTGTACTCATTTGAACAGAAAGAAGCATGATGATCAACAACTAAATATATATAAAGAAAATGGAAAATAAAACAATTAATTAATTATTTATATGGAAAATGTTGAAATTAAATATATAAAAAAATTATTTTATTATTTATATAATTTAAACATTAAACTATATATACATTTATCTATTACATTCAATACTAAATCATACAATTCGTTTTGATTTATTGCTATAAAATCAGTAGATTATCACTGATCACTGAATCAGTAGATTATCACTGTTTTGGTATTTGGATCTTTTTTTATCAATAATAATTGACCAATTATTAATTACATAAATGAAAATTAATCAAAAAAAAAATTATAAAAGATTATTAATATTTGACTAATAATTAAATTGTTTTTATAATACATTTTTTTACCTCTCCATTACCAATATATAGTATATGTGTGTTTAATATAATTTACACAATTTTCAAATTTTAATTAAACAAAATGTATTGCAATAAAACATATAATGTATAACGATATATAAATATATAAAATTAAATAACCGTTTGTATATACAGATTTTATAATTTTATGAAACCATATCTATATATAAAAATTAATTTTTAGTGAATCTGTGGTGTACAAGTGGAAAAAAATTATTTCATTGAATTACGGACAAAATTTTTGAAGTCCTACATTTTTGAATCTTGTAAAAAAGATTAGAAACTTTTTTCTGTACATTTTAATATTGCCTGTTATTTGAGGATATTCATACAGAAAGTTACATATTTTCCCAATACGTTGGTCGTACCGCTGATTTCAGACCCCGAAAGAAGAAGAATAAATTATAAAATATACAACAGCAGTTCTCGAAGAACCTAAAACCAAACGTCGGTTGTCAAACGCGTATAATTTTTTATATGTAGGTATATTAATTTTGCTTGTATATAAATTTAAAATATAAATAAATATTTGAAAATGATATATGCATTTTAATATATACACATATATATAAATTGTAATCAATTTTTTTCCTTTTTTTAATTTACGCAGTTAGATTATTAAATTGATTAATGTAAAATATAGTTGTTTTTTGCATAATAACAATTTGTACATATTATATTTATAATTAATAAAAAATAAAAATTAAACAGGTAAAATAAACAAATATTTTTCCTCATTATAACAAATACAATAATAAAAAAAACACCATATACATATTGAGGAAAAAAATGAATTTACATACATTATATTATTATTATTATTATTATTTCTATAATAAAGGTATGATGATGTTTTTTGTTAAATCATTTTTGTTAAAAATTTAATTTAAAAATTATTTAAAATTTTATGTATTTTATGGAATATTAATTAGCATTTTCGGTGATTTTCAATAAATGTTTTACATTCAGAACATTATGAAGCTATGAATTGGTCAAAAAATTGTTCTAACTTTTCCATTTTTTTTCAGTACATCCATAGTTTTCGTTTAAAAATTTGAAAATTTTACCACAAATTCTGACTTTTCATTAAAGAACTCCTAAAAAAAAAATGTGTATTGCATTGCGTTCAAACAATATTATTTGATCCATATTGGAATAAATGAAAATGGTTTTTATAGATATAATGTTCAATCAAAAAAATGTATATAACATTTATTTATACAAAAAATACATATACAATACATGAACCAATTTATTATTATTATTATTACTATTTTATTGGAATAATTTGGGATTCCAACTTTTTTCAGTCTCTATAAATATTCCCTTTTTTTCCAATACTATGGAATATATTGTTATAATAAACATGAACATTTTATAATATAAATAAATTGTATTTTTATTTAGTCACAATATAAAATATTATTTTTATAAACGTTTATACAATGGGCCTATTTGTAATATGGTAATGTATATATGGTATATGAACTCTGAATATGTACTCCGTATATATTTTACAATTTTGCATATAGAAATAGTGTGTGTGTATAATATTTTACTTATAAATATAGATATATAGATAGTGAAAATGAAAATGGTAATGTATACGTTTTTATATAGATATAACCATCATATATATATACATTTTCATTTCATAATGTATATATTACAATATAATAATATATATATATATTTATAAATGCTTTCATATTGCTTTCAGTAACCAAATTTAAATATAAAAATGACAAAATAAACAAAATCATAAATTTACATATAAATTTGTTATGTATATATAGTTTATATTTATTTATGTTTTTTTTTTTTTCATATATAGTATATACTCGTATGTATTTTTTTATTTTATTTGTTGTTATTATTATTATTATTTTATGTTATCATTTCATAATACAATCTGTTTTTTTTTTTTTTTAATTTTTTGTATATTATTCTCTGGTATATAATTTATAGAACAGATTTTTATGTAGTATATATATACTCAAACCACACGCGACCACATAACCGTCATTTATATATGCATATATATATGACTGAATATCGCACTATATATATATATATATATTATAATGGTACATAAAGTGCATTAATGTTTTGTTGAGATATATATATATATATATATATATATAAATATATATGTAGTATCTGTTATCCAGAGAATTGTATAGGAAATCGCATGTGAAAGTTTTCATATATGTAATTTATTCTGAAATAAATGAGTGAAAATAATACAAAATAAATTTATTATTTTTATAAAAAGTTAATTCTGTATCTATATAAAATATAATATATAATAAAATGAAAAGGGTGAACTAAATTTTTGAACAAAAGAATGCCAAAATATATACACTATTACTAAATCAAAAAATATTATAGTTATCAAAAAGTTTAGGAATTGATTTTTTACTTAATTTGTCATATAATTCCTTTTATATTTAAAACAAAAAACAGAAGATGTATACAGGAAAAATATTTTATAATTCTGTGATTGAAAAATAATAATACTATTTTTTAAAAAGAAACGAGAAACAACCTGTTTAAAGGAATTTGCAAGCAATCTGATATAAAGACAATATATGGGGGTTATGATTATAAATAAATAAATAAAAAAAGAAATATAATAAAGGTGAATTAATATGTGTATTTCTATATTTTATATAAATATATGTACAACCCCATGATATATTGCAAGATAATAAATTTATATATTCATATACCTATATAATATATATGTAATTTATCTAAATGATATGTATATAGAAATGTGTTATATATATTTTAAAATCTCTATTTTAATTAAAAACGATTGGTTATTTATATATATATAATATAGTATTATATTTTCAACAGTCATATTAACTAATAACATTACTAAAAGTCAAAAAATGTTTATTAATAATGTGTTTATTTATTTAAATTTGTCATAAAATGAACAGAATTGTTTAAAACGTTGAAATTTATGCGAAAAATTAATCTATTCAAATGTATTCCGCTTAATTGAAAATAATAATTGGAAAACTATATTGAACATTTTAAAATTATTGATAGTTAGGATGTGAAATTACCGATCAGTACTTGGAGCAGTTTACTACTTAGAAATGATTATAATTTAATAATTTAAATTTAATATATATATTATAGGATATTATAATAAATATGGATTTGGTTTTAATTTACTTCAATATTTTTGCTTGAATCAAATAAAAAAATTTCACTCTTTAGCTATACATAGTAAAAACCAAATATAAATTTATTAAATTCAAATTTTGTATAATGTAAATTTCAATGTATACCAAAAAACAAAAAAGAAAATTAGACCAGACCAAAATGTATATACAAAAAAAAATACAATGTGAAATAAATAATGGACAAATATATACACAAAAGAATGAATTGAATAATAGAAACATATAACCATATCGTGTATGTGAACTTTATGTATTTCTTTATAGCAAAAAAAAAAAATAAAAAATAAACAAATAAAATGAAAAGAAAATTTCCTGTATACCAAAATTTTCTCCCCATTTTCTTATATATATTGAAAGTGATGAGAATAGATTTAATCTTAGATATGTAACAAAACACAACGAAAATCATCTTCTCCCTTAAACAATATAACCATATATATTTCAAATAAATAGTATATTTATATGTATACATATAAACATTATATGCGTATATGTCATATATATAAAATCGCCTTTTAATACATAATGTATTGTATTTACCATTTACAATATAGTATGTATAAATCTACATCAAAATAAAAAAAATAATACAAAATAGGACACAATAGACACATTAAAGAATGTAGCCAATTAACTACATCATACGAATCATACATATATATAAACTCGTATATAATGCAACAAATATTGAACAATACATTTTTGTATCTTAATCTTCTTCGTTGTATATATTGTCTATATGCATAACAAAATAATATAAAAATTGAATTGAGCGTATCCGTATATAAGTAAATCATTTCTGGTTTAATTCGCGTTTAATTGTTTAAAAAGTTATCCAAAAGTTTCTGTATATATGCATTTATATATATAACAATATATGTATAACATATAACAAACATTTACATTTTGCATTTATATAAATAACAAACAAATGTTTTTCTATCTATATTTATATAATATGTGGTCATTGATTAAATACGTGATATAGTATATATGGTTTATATTTTTCCGTATTTCAAATGCATAAGAGAAATAATAATATTATTGTTATAAAATATCTACACAATAACACTTTATAATTTGTAATAAAATTGGAAATCGGTAATTTTTTTTCAAAAGGTATATGTTAACAGTAAAAAAAACGCTGCCAAATTTCGAGGTTCGAAATCAATAATTGAAGAAATTGAATTTCATGCACACTTACATATTTTCGGATGCAGTTAACTTTTGTGATAATACATATATTCCCATTGTTTCTATACGAATCTTGTACAAAATATATTAAATCTATATAAAATTTGATGAATTATTGAACCAATTTATAGTTTTGTCCAATATCACATTCAACATTATATATTATACATATAGGCGAGGAAATAAACGCATAAACGAAATCGTAATATAGAAAGATGAAAAAATGGTCGGAGAAAAAATCAAAAGACTATTTGTAAAAAGGAAAAAGTATTCTTATTATTTTCTTTTTCCTTTTGTATTTTATGATCGAATGATATATGATATATATACTTTTAAATATATAATGATTTGGCAACATCATTCGCCCATATATATAATATCGTAATATATCTAGTATTATATATAGATATGGCAGAGATGTAGGAAACGTATATCTGATTAAAACATATTGTTCATGAAAACAATGTGCTATTAACTGCTCATTAGCAAAACCTATTTATTTTCTTTTATATGTATATATGCATTATACCTATATACATATGTATGTATATATAAAAATATATCCTGTATTTATATTCGAAAGTTATGATACATATACCTAAATTTTTATATAATAATATATATCTATATAAAGTGTGTGGAAATACATAAATGAATACATGTATATGGGTATATATATGCCAAATACATGTCATCTATATGTTGTTGGTCCTAACCATTGTTATAAAATTTCTTTTACAGCATCACATCATATATAAATATATAGATGAATTGAAATACACGCTTAAATTTTGATATACTTAAAATTGTATATATTGTATACATACTATTAAAACATTAAACATATTAATATATAATATATAAAATGTTATACCTCATTTTATATACATGTGATATAAATCGCATATGTATATACATTACATACAAATTTGCGAAAACATATATATATATATATAAATTTTCTTAATTTTATTCATAAAAGCAGCCCCTTGGTTTTGGAAAACAATACGTCGTATGTATATTTTTATAGATATACACCTCTTGTTTTGTCTATATATGGAATAGCAGGTGCAAATTATTATATATAAAACAATATATATATGGATGGATTGGATGGAAGTTTATATTTATATAAACAGAATTTAAAAAGACACCAAAAAGGGTAACCATTTCTATAACGTTTTGATTTGAATTAATCCCACCGTTATTTAATCAATGGAACTTTTATTTATTTTTTCATTTAACTATTCAACTATTTAATTAATTTTCTTCTACAGAATGACAGGTTTAATATGTTAATATGCATAAATTGACAAGATAAATCTTCCCACTTATTTTTTTTTTACATTCAAGAAAATTTGTTAATTATAAACGTGAACATTTAGACATCTTTAATAAAATCGTTATGATTTGGTATCCCTAATAAATGTATATATACGTTTCATTACATAATATAAAAAACTTCATGTATACATATACATATACATGTGTAACATACTTAAATTTTATAATATAATGTGTAACAAAAGATACAACCAACACCCGTCTATAAATCGAAATTATATGTAGTTAAATTATAATCATTTATATACATACTATTGATACTATATATATATATATATATAGTTATGGAACCTACACCTAACATATATATTTTTTTATATAAATTTAATTAAATAACCTAGAGCGATAAATATTTTAAATCATAATCATAAATAGAATAGAATCTTAAACCTTATATGAATCATATACACCATGAATATCTTAAAATGATAAGTATTTTAAATCTCGTTTAAATAAATTAATAAATAATTAACAGTTTAAGAACCCACGGACAGAATTGTGATTTAGTTAACAATTTTAACGCAACTGCAAATTGTGAACAATTAAAAAGAAAAAATGAATATATTCTTAAAACAAATAAAAAGTGTTAAGTTAAGAAAATACTGATAGCAACAAATAATAAAAAGCGAAAATTTTTATAAAAGCTATTTGTATTCCAACTATTTTACTAATATCCTCACATTATACTTATCTTTCGGTTTCGTTGTGTAATTGTTTTCAATATAATTTTATTTTTATTAACAATAATAACATAATAATTATAATTTAAAAAAAAAATTAATTATATTTTACATAATTAAATTCCGCATCATCATTTAATTATTTATTTATTTAAATTAAACATATTCTGGAATCAAATATTTTTTGTCAATTAGACGGTTAAATGAATGCGGTCAAATCATATTAAAAATTAATTTATTTACATTTTGATTTCACAATACAAAATTTAATATTTCATTTTATCAGAGCTGTATCACCTGGTCAATTTATTTAATCACAGCTGCACAGCTATATTTTATAACACGTGCTCAAAGAATTTAAGGGGTTTACTATAATAAATAAGGTATAATCCGAAATGTCGATTACGACTGAAAAGGTCATCTTTCAACTTTCAACATGATTTATAAATTGTTGTTTCTTTACCTAATTGACTATAGAAGCGATTTTTTTTTCGTTAAATTAAAATAATGTTAAAGACAAAAACATACAAATTAGATTTTGTTTTAATAAATAAAATAATTTTAAAATTAGTTTATTATTATAAAAAATATTCATATACTATGCATGATATACGTATAACAATACAGTTATTATTACTGTATTTTGCACATTATTTTTTATCATAAAGGCTCCTGAACCATTTTATTATGATATTTCTGTATTTTTTTCTCCAAGCTATATTACTTTTTGCTTTTTGTGTAGCATTTTTAATAGTATGGTGATCATCAGAAATTAAATATTCGATTTGATTTACAAACTAGCACAATTATAAAGGGTGGAAATAATAATAATATATCAATTACAATTTGAAACGAACACAATTATAAAGAAAAAATTGATAAGGTACCTTGTCCAAGAAAGTTATGTTGATTGTATGTTCAATTAAAATTTTCACAATGGTATTAAATTCCTTGTTCGAAGTGATGCTAAAAAATAAAATATATTTTAGATTTGTAGATTAATTATTATTAAAAAAAAAAAAGTAAACTAATAAATACTTACGCCTCTCTTATTGAATCATGATTTTGTAAAACATAATTCATTATATGAGAATGCCAAAAATCGTTTTCGACCAGATCACGTATCAGAGGTATTGTATATTGCTTATCAATTTCGATTCCCATAAAACGTTTCCCCAGCAATGACATATCTAATAAATGGTCTACAGCTTCTTTGTTGTGCGTACAAGATAATCCTTTAATTAACATTGTTTTACTATTAGCATTTAATTCCGTATTCTTAAAAATATTTAAAATTATTTTCCATTCTTCAAGATCAGCACCGTATTTAACGAATGTACAATACACATTAGCACGAATACTTGCAGGAATTCTTTGTTCATTATACAAAAAATTGTAATATTATTAAATTAATTAATTTTATATATATAGTTAAAATCAATTAGGTATTAAACACCGTACACTCACTCATGAATGCTTTCATTTTTTAAATATTTATAATATGCGTTATTCGTTCTTATACATTCAGCCATTTCTAATTCACAACATGTTTTGTGAATAAGAGTTTTCATTTCTTCGGGATACGTCTGAGTTGAGCCAAATTTTACATTATCAAGAACATCACCAATTACATTCGATAACAAATGTTTATAATATCTCTATATTTTTCCGATTAAAGATATTTGTATAGAAGCATTGTATATTAGGTTTTGTTATAGAAATTTAGTTAAAACATTTTTTTGAACATTTTTCACATTACCTCAATGTACGAATAATCCGCATCCATAACTAGATTTCTTTTTATGAAATTATATGCTTGTATAAATGCATTCCATGGTAAATATGATTTTTCATCATACATATACTCACTTAGGCCCAAGGGTATATTATACATATTATATCCGGCTTGTGCCAAATTAAATGCATCATCTATTAATTGTGCTCGATTTATTTCGTGAATTCTAGTTTTTTGAGAACTAGTTCGTAAATACCTAGCTATGTTGGACCAATTATTGAGATCGTAATTAACTCGATAATACCCGGTTGATTCGGTATTCAAAATTATCCAATCCTCATAGTTAACATTTTCCAATTGTATTGTAAAATTCTTAGCATTTGTGACAAACATTTTTGGATGAGTTCCATTTGTTATTTCATCTCTACTTGTTATATAATGTATTGGTAAATACCAAGTATAATTATCCATTTGTTTATTGTCATTGGCATAATTATATCGAAATGTAGATTGAGATATATTTATTAAATTGTTATGTGGTGTTACATATACCAATACCACTGGATAATTCGGTTCGGATGTCCAATTTTCAATAAAATGCGTAACCGACACATTCCCTTCATTTAATAATGTAATGCCATTTAAAAATTTATCCCATATTTCATTTGGATGCAACGCTGGTGATACACTTTATAATTATAATTTGGAAATAAAATTAATTCATATTTAGTAGCATTCATATAGGAAAACTGAAAATATTTTATGAAAACCTACTAATTGCTAAATAAATTATAAACGACATCACTAAACTCATCTTCGTCAATTAAATGATGTAATGTTGTAATCAGTGCAAACGTTCTGTCATACATTACCCAATCAACATATATTGCGGCTTTTGGATATGTTATTGGGATTTGTGAACGTAATGGCGAACGTAAATTAATATTCGCTAAGATCGTCAAATGATAATCTCTTCTCAAATTTGCATATACCATTTTTGCAAAATATTCTTGATAAAATTTTTCAAATCCTGCAATTACCCAATTTTCAGACCACCGATATGAATTCAATACATTACCAAAATAATATTTTGAAAATATTTGTGAAATGTATTTAATTAATTGGTCTTCATGTTCGTCTAAAATTGATTCTCTGCCAGTTTTGTATCGCGTTTAGTTACATATATATATAATAAAAATTAATCACAAAAAGTATAAGCATATTATCCCAATTTAAAATGATTGGAAAGCCATATTTTTTATTACCTTAGCATTGCCAACCCCCAATTTCGTGTAACCGTCACAGGTAAATCAGGTATAAATACTATATTCAAATGATGCTTATCGTGGCTTTGTCCGAATACTTTTTGATACTCCAATCGTAAAAACGTAATCTGTTTGATTAATGTTGTGGCCTTATTATTTGAAATATTCCGGAACCAAAGAGTACCATTTTCCATTGGCATTGATTGAAAATCACTGAATATACAAAAGCCGATATTATGCGTTGCCGATGGCATAGTTTCGACAAATTCATCAGTTTGACGGTCTTCAATGCTAAACAAATAAATAGGATATTCATATTAATGATAACATATTTATTTATAAAATGAAACAATATCGTAATTAATACTAAATAATATATAAAACACTTACATACTTAAATGCAATTTTTTGTCTGTTGTTGATAAACTGGTCATATTTGAGGGACGATGAATGATTATGTTAAATGTTGCTTTAAATGATGGTTCGTCAAAGCAAGGAAATATGTGTCGTGCGTGTGCCGGCTCGAATTGTGATGCAATTAGATGTACTTTTTTCCTTTTAACATATTGTAAATTATTTAGTTTAGTTTAGCAAATAAACAATCAATTAAAGATATTAACAATTATAACTTTAAATCATAAAAAATAAACACAAAAATAAATAAAGATCAATTTTTGTAAATACACATACCCATTTGACATGTATGATATTTTATGTAACGCATTATGAGCATTACTTAGTAGTCCATTGAATCCCAGATGTATTTTATAAAGTCCAAATTGATATAATACCGTTGGAAATGTAATAATAAACAGTTGGTTATTAAGATCATGATAACCCTCATGGTGTTCTAATTCAGTTTCTCTTTTCAATCCGTAAGAATAAACTGATACTTTAATAATGCTAATTCGTAAATTTCTAGAAGCATGTACTTCTAAACGGTTTCTATTTTCTACCAAATTTCTTATTAAAATGTGAATATCGCCATGAAATGCATTCCATTCAATGCTTGTATTGAATGAAAGATCATATCGAACGGGTTTAGACTCAGGTAATTTGCTTAAGTTATTACCGACTAATGAATTACTTTCTAATTCATAGCAATCAATATTAGTTTGTTTAGGAGGATCTGAACAAATGGTAACGTCATGCAGAAGAGATCCGAACGCTTTTCCGAGGAATGCCGAAAATCCTAATAAAATAAATAATACACCCATTTTAACTGTTTTAGCTTTGTTCAAATCTGCTTCATTATGCAGTATTCTATAAAATCTAGCTCTGTGTGCCTAATTAAAAATATTATTAAAATATATTATTAAAAAATATTACATTTATTAAATTAAGTTAAATTGAATAGTATATTTTTTATTAATATTTACCCCAAACATTTTTTTTTTTTATTAAAAATTACTTTTTATTAAAATTATATATATACAAAAAATTAAAACACGTCAGCACGCGTGGTTTAAAAGACACTAAACATTTGCCTTTCGAATTTATTTACAATGACATTTAATGTATTAACGGCCGAAAAAGTAACCTATTACCTTTTATTTCTATTTTTTGAATTATAAATTGTATATATTTTCGATTTTTTGTAAACCCAAAAATGTCCGTCGATCGCATTTTCCTCGGAAACTATAGCCAAATGATTTGGTTGAAATTTTCAACATAGTTTCCTAGTAATTATTAGAGCTATCTTGTTTCGTTTCTAACCTATTAAAATTTGTAAACTGGGGTTTGGGGGAAAATGGAAAATGTTTTAAATAGTGAAGCTTTTCTGATTCCCTTTCTTCCACCACTTGCCATTCAAAACCAGTGATTTATTGAAAATGTAGTTAAATATATTAGTGTTAATTATACTTAAATTGATTGAGTAGTTGTTTTGTGATAAGTGTTTGTTCTTCTAGATATTGCACAATTTTTTTTTACAATGCATTTTATTAGATAACGCTAATAACAAAGTACAATAATTGTTTTAATGATTTAAAAAATTTCTCAAAAACAATTAACGATTACCTGAAATGTAATTACCGGTTTGATATCGCATTCGCACGTAATATAAAGCCATACATATACTTGGTATTACTAATTATAATTGTATATGTTTTATGCATTTGTAAATATGAACACATTAAAAAAAAATAATACTACCAAAGATATGATATTATACCTATGGTTCTGTTTAATCCATGAATTTTCTAATATTTATGTGTTTACATTATTTTATTTTATATTACTTGATTTAATATATCGAATATCGTTTAGTTTTGAATATTATATAATTTCTTTATCGTTTATGTTATTTATCATTCACAGAAAAGGAATTTGGTTGCCGCACTTGGATCCATTTGTGTAATTATATATAATCTATTAATACAAACCATTAAAACAAATTAAATTTTTAACATTATAATTACTCATATTTACATATCGTTTTAAATATGGATCAATCATTTTCAATTCGTCCGCTATCGTATTGTCGCTATTAGTAATATTATTATAGTTATTATTTTTGTACTTATTCTCATTATTATTTTATACACCAAGTTATACAGAATCTTATTACATACATTTATGACGGATAAAATTTAATATTAAAATAGGTATTCTCAACTATACTGCAATGAGGATGTTTTTCATGTGGGTATCACATTTTCACCTGTTTTTTTCCGTTTTAATTTTATATACCGATATATATTTAAAATTTTTGTTAGAAAAACAATTGTTTTTTTTTTTTAAATTCATTAAAATTCATGTTTTCCAATGGATTGCGTTGATCTAAGTAAATGTAAAAAATTCATTCATTCATTATTTGTACAAACTAAACGGAATTTTCAATGCGTTGTGATTTGAATATTTTTGAAATTTTGGGAAATTAGTTGTATAATGTGGATTTCGATTGGCACAAAAAATCAATCTTTTTTTGATCTATAGATCAATTTTATGAAATCTCGATTTTTAGAAAGATTTACCCCTCAATTTACCAATGCATCTTTATGTCAATGTTGTTTTGAAAATATTATATATACATTATACACCAACATACCAATAGAAAAAGATCAACTATTCATGTTGGAATCCATATTTCAATGGGATTTTAATTCCGTGAATTCATAATAATATATATATTATATACATTTCATTTATGTAAAATTATATAATTACATGTGTATCATATATTTTATATACGCTTTTATGAACATCTATTTGTAATAAAATTATTATATTATTTACATATCTTAGCATATCATGTACTTTTATCATATTATCATCTCTATTACTATCCATATATATTTATAGACAAATATTGAATCATGTTTTGTTTGTTTACGATATGGATATATTTTGAATACATATATCATAGCGAATAATATATATATAATATACCTAACTAATCATGTATATATAATCAATGTGTTGTATGCAATCGAACTAGTATATATGAAGACTATTTATATTTATATTTGGATGCATTCAAATATTATACATATATACATATATTCCAATGCATTAAATTTTTGCATGTATAACAATTACGTACATGCATGCATATATAACTAGCATATATATACAAAACTTTATTTTGACATGTTTATTAAAAATTAATATTATACATATGGGAATTTTATTAATTGTTTATATACGTCTCTTATTATATATACATATATAGATACATATAAATGGATCCGGTTATATACGTTGAATTATGTATAAGGGCGACGTAGTTTCGATTTTCTTCTTTTTTTTTTTCTACAATTATAGTCATTTGGGAGTATATCTAATCGGTTTATAAATGCCAAAGGATTTGTATCAGTAAACGATTCGTAATGTCACTAAAAGTCGACACGATATTTACAAAAATATTGTATTAGATATAATTATATTATAACAAGCAATCGCATAGAAATATACCCCTAATATATTACCCTAATATATTTTTTAAATTTGAAATCATTCATTTATTTTCCATTGTTTGTGTATGGTTCCTGGTCCTGGTTGTATAGATATACTACTATTTATTTAATATCCAAATATACATTTATATCATTTAAATACTATTGTTTTCATATTCATATTCATATATATTCCTGTTTTGGAAAATTTAAATATGGGCAATTGTCCAATCAATATAGTACAAACAAAGTATATTTAACACATTATATATATAGTATATATATATATATCGAATTATTAAAAAATCAAAAACGATTAAATTTATTGTATATAATATATATTATATATAGATAAACCTTTAGACACCAAATCGGGTTTTGTATAAAAAAAAATTGATCCATATATATTGATCATTGAGCGTCATTGCTTTATATACGTTTATATAATCAATATTAAATAAGGTTAAAATAAATTGTGTGTATGGTTATTTTTTTTTTTGTATTTGAATTTACATTTTTATAGTACAATTTGTAGTATGAATTAATTATGGGTATTGTATAAAATACTTTTAATACCAAAATGTTTATCAATTGAATATTTATACAGTATTTATATATCGTATTTATTTAAAACTGACATATTGACGTTAGTATATACTATATATACATTTTAAATAATTATTATTGTATAACCTCTTTAAATTATTTCGATGTATGTATCTAAACAAAAGATATCGATACTTATATATATTTAAATTAAATAAACAGTACCACCAATAAGAGAGGATTTCAAATACACAAAATATTATATCAAATATATAAGGTCAAATATAGATAGTGTATACAAAATTTTAAAACGAAAATTATGGCATATCTCTATTGTTAGATATATAGGTATATGCGTAAATTATATGCAATCTATTGTAAAGACAATACATCTAAATTTTATATATATATATATATATGACGATGGATGATAAAAGCAAATTATAAACATTAATTTATATATATATATATACATATAATATGCCACATCATATGTGGATATGTATATATAAAATAAGAAATGTATGCATACTCAAATTAATAAATTATTTTGTCTGAATGCAAATATACACCATTTATTTATATATGTACATTATATATATAAATACTATATATGTATTTATATAATTGTGTACGAAATAATTGTATATATTCAAATTATTTTAATTCATACATATATAATAGTATTATAAATCTCAATATTTGAAGAAGAATATATAAGCTAACAAAAATTTAAAGGAAATAATATAATAAATATCCGATATACGATTTGGTATACTGTTTGATTAAATTATTACCAATTCATTGCGAGTGGTCGCCGCGTAGGATCAAATCCTTTTGTGACGATCATTAAAAAAACATCAATTTAAATGAATAGTAACTATAATTATGATTTTAGCCAAGGAAAATCCTATATGGTATCATTATAGAGTGCATACGGTGCTTATGTAAAGAGACAGAGATATACAGATATTTTGGTATAAGTTATTACTTATAAATTGTGGAATTTTCCCCAACTCGAACAAATTTATATTTTTATGTTCCCGGATATGATAGGAGTTTTTAATTATTTTTAATTTTAACTCTAACTTCTTTGTAAATAAAAATTTTTTATTGATCAAGTTTTGGAAATAATTTTCTTACATTAAATCAAAACTACTACTATTTCACCCACAACCCTAATAGCACACCAACGTTGCAAGGACGTTTATTCTCCAACCCATAGTCGAAATATAACCTTACTACGACCATGATACAATCATTATTTTTACCAAT
The DNA here is from genome assembly GCA_958336335.1 of Dilophus febrilis. Lineage (NCBI taxonomy): Eukaryota > Metazoa > Arthropoda > Insecta > Diptera > Bibionidae > Dilophus > Dilophus febrilis. The sequence goes on from OY284468.1 coordinate 65,793,179, forward strand.
TTGGTGAATAAAATGTGAGTCAATTCAACGTCGGGTTTTAACGTTGTGCAAGCAAACGTTGTAAGACGTTATTATTTTACACTAAAATTTACGTAGTAAATTGTACCAAATTCGACCAAAATGTTTTAACTATGTTTGACGTCAAATACAACGTCGTACAATTATAGGAATTTTATACCAAATTTGGCGTAGATACGACGTCTAATACAAACTAATAAAATATAGACAAAAAAATGCAATAATACACAATAAATAATCTTTTTTATTTTCATCGACATATTTATTTTATTTGCATACATTTTAGTATTTCTGATCTTAACCGAGTTATCCCATTCTCCAACTTATGTCTGTAAATGCATATATCCCATATTGCTGCTCCTGTAATTAATTGAATTATTTCATATTTTAATTAATTCTAAATGTACTAAAATATTCACATATATTATATATATCAAAATTACCTGAACAATTTGGTGTAAAATTAGTTGCACGTTGAACATCACAATCACCTATTCATATGAAACATCACATTGCTGAATGTGTAAGATTTTTATTAAATCATATATATAGTTTAGATGGTAGATTTGTAATCTAGCGAAATATCATGAATTATATGTTCAAAAATAATTAGAATACTTATCAAATATATGTAGTAAATCTGACTTTATTTAAACTAATATCGTAACGTAGGTTCGATGTCGGTGTTTGGAAATATAATTACCTTTCGCAATATTGGTTATATTACCAACGTAAATACAACGTTGGCTTATTTAATAAGAATATACCACATTAATATAGTATTTTACCGACGTTGGTTTTGTGTATAATTATGGTAATAAAATTGTTACAATTAAAATAAAGTTAAAAGACAACGTTGTCTTTACGTTGAATACAAACCCAGTTAAAATTAGTCTTTAGAAAAGGTAAAGACTACGTTACTTCTACCTCGTATGAAAACTGATAACAATTAGTCGTCGAATAACTAAGTTATAGAACTTATACAACGTTGTCCTTTGCGAAAAATTAGTAGTAGTATAAATATTGTTGGCAATGTGCTACTAGGGAACTGTATAGGAGGATTGGATATATAATTAGGATATGTCAGTAGATTATATAAATATACCATATATACCATATATGTTTATATATGAATATTATTTGTATTTTATATGACGCCCATATAGTACATTTACTTTGTACATTATATATACATATAATATATATATACATATAATATATATATACATATATATATAACAATAAGTATATGTTTTGTTTTATAGAGTATATGTATATACACGTGTGAGATATATTGTTAAATTTATTTATTACTTGTTCATTTTACAAAGTGCAGGTAATTGTAATTAATTTTGCTTATACATATGGTGAATTTTACTCATTTATCATTGTGTGAAAGATAAACTGTGAAAATAATGTTCATTATTTCATATAGTTTTAAATAATAAAATAGTTATATGATTGTGACATATTATAAAACACAACAATAATAAATTTTGTCCTAACTATAAAATTTTAAAAAAAGTTAAAAAAAACCATTAAAATTTGCGCTCATACGGCTTAATAAATATGAATTGGTTTATGAATATAATTGTTATAAAAATGAATAAAAAAAAAAATTGTTTGGAAATGCAAATAATATAAAATTTTAATAGAATAATATAAAATTCTCTCAAAAACCAATCGAAAAACACATTTTTATTAACAATAAAATTGCATTTTTTTTTTATACATAGAACAAAAAAAAATAATTAATTAATAAAGGCATAAATTATAGTATTAATTATTATTATAATATACAAATTTGATTTAATTATACATTAAATAAATAAATATGAAAATTTACTGAAATTTAAATGCATATTTTATATGGTTGTGTTAAAATAATCGATTATATTGAAATTTACATATATATAAAGATAGATATACTATATACAATTTAGTTTTATTATATATAAAGGCATTTGCATCAAAACTTTATATATATATATAAATAATAACATATATAGTAATACGCAGATATTACATGTAATTATTAATGTGTTTATAATTAGTAAAATAATTCAATACCTTTTGATAATGTATATATATATATAAACAATAACTATATTATAATTCAATACCTTTTAATATTATATATATAATTTGAAAAATGATAAATTTTATAAACATCTATCTATATACCGTATATAAACCGTGTATTGTATTGTATATTTATTTATAATAACATATTTCAAATAATATTATTCCTATATTATATATAATACAATAAAGTATTTCATTGAAATATAATTTTCTCTATGAATATATATATATGTATAATGTATATACTCTATAGATATAATATTGGAAAATTTAATTGTTTCATATTTAATATAAAATTATTATGTATATTAAATATATTAAATACACTATTTATATACATTTATTTATAGTTAATATATTATGATATATTACAGACAATGCAGTATACATTTATTATAATTATATATACACAAACATACATACACAAAATTACCTATGTATATATATATATTTTTGGTAACTTTATAACTATATGTATATCTGTCAAAATATCACACATTATATATATATATATCGTAAATAAATATGCTTATTAAAAATATTAATAATTATATAACTAGTATATATAGCATATAATATTTTAATTATATACAGACCCTGATCACCGCATATAAAATATAATATGCGTCTAACAAAAATTCAATCGGTATATTTAAGTATTATATATTGAGTATATCCATTCAAGGGGGATAGTAATTATCATTTGTATATTATCATATTAGTATAATGATTATATTTTTAATTAAAACCAATACTAATTGTAAGTGGATCTAAATTTATAAAATGACGATGCGTAAACAAAACACATACGGACCTCTAAAGTATGCGACGTGGTTTTGACATATATAAACCTGATATAAATAGGTTTGATAATACTACAACATAATTTCGAATAGCCGGGTGAATTTTAAAACTATTTGCAAACATAAAAAATGTTTAAATAACATTATTATTCGATTCAAAATATATCCACCAATTTTTGTCACGAGTGCCAAAATTACCCTTTTCTATATTGCTTCGGGAAACGCCTTTTTGAATATATCTTTTTGAATATAACAAGTTCATTCAGATCATTCAACAACGTAATATATGGAGATCAACTGCTCAAATTTGGTAGTATTTGTATATTAAATATAAAAAATATGAATAAAAAAAAATTACAAAACTATAATGTTATTCTGTTCTGCTTAATTGGTACTCTGGCTGTATAATTCACATTCACAACAGGTATATATTCATTCATATAAGCAATTCTAAAAAAAATTAATATCTGTTTTTGTTTAGATATTAGAATATAAATGAATTCAAATGTACATTATTACATATATAATATATGTATAAATGAATTTTAAACATATATATAAAATAATTGGAATATATAATGGAACTATTAAAATATACAAATATCTATATATATAAATAGATATATATATATATATATATAGACTATTACTATATAATGTATATTGTATGGATACATTTCTATATGGAAATATTTTATAATAATGGTTGATTATATATATACATATATTTATGGAAATGATTGAAACCTGATTAATTATTATGGCAATATAATTTTACAAACATCGATTTTATAATTTATACATAATATATAAGTAGTATTATATTTAATATGTGCCATAATGTAAAATATAAACGATATTTGATATATCTACGTATATATGTATGTATGAATTAATGTGGTTTACGATAGTTGCGATCCTTGAATAAATTTTGGCCGCCTAATATATTCAAACGGATAGGATAGGTTTTAATGTGCGTATAGATATAGTTAAAAGTCTTATAGATTTGTTTTTATCGGAAATAATTTATGAAATCAAAAAGAAAAGTCAAATGCTAAAAACCAATCGTAAGTTGTAAATTTCGTAAATTTTATATAGGAATAGCCTATCGTTTTGGATATACAATTTATATTTGTTCATTATATATCAAATGCAATTGAATTTTGTCCATATATTAATGATCAATAAAAGACCAAAGTTATTCAAATCAAAGGTTTCTCATTCAACATTTCCATTGAACAGTTCTTTTAGTTTGAAATCTATGAGCTTATCACACAGTAAAAATTGCATTCGATGTAATACATTTATGTTTATTGCTTATATATAACAAAATGATTAGTTTTTTTCGAGTGGTTTAATGATTTTACATATTTATATATATTGATTGCGTAGTAAATATATATGTGTTTAATGTGTATAAATTATTATGTATTGTTAGCAGTTTTTTAGTGTTATAAATATATACGGATGATAAAAATTAATATCCTAAATAAAAATTAACATATTATAATTAATAATAATATATGTATATAACAAAATGTTTTATAAATACATTCACATATATTGTTATATATTTGAATTAAAGTGGATTTATATAAAGCATCAAAAATTCATCGAATAGATAAAATAGTTCAATTATTATGTGTTGTAATTCAAACAAAATTTATTTTAATAAATAATTTTAACCTACTTCAAACTTTGTATAACACTATATATTTATATTAATTTATAACGAAATAATATTTAAATTTTGAATTGCAATATGAATTTTGGATAATATTCTGATTTACCATACACCTGTATTTTTAATTTATAAATAAAACATAAACACAATAGATAGAAATAGTTGAAATTTTTGTAATTCATTGCAAATGTATTTAAAAAAAAAATTTAATAAAAGAAAATGAAAGGAAATTGTATATGGTGCGAATTTTAATATTTTATTAATTTATTCAGAAAAATTTTGTTTACGTTAAAATTTAATTTACAAATAAAAAATGATAATATTCTGTATAGCATATTTTTATATTATTATAAATGTAAAATGAAACTGAAAAAAACCTCACAAAAGATTTCACATAATATACAGGTAATGATGAACTATATATATGTTTATAATTTATTTCCCAATAATTGTGGTTTTTTTTTCTCGAAATACCTGCGGTTATGTTTAAATTCTGCGAAAAAATACATCTATAGAACATTTTCTGTATATCAATAGTTTTTTTAATTTGTAAATTACTATATAAATAAATTTATACAAATATAATTTACAAAAATATAATTTATAGTAAACTTTTACAAAAATAGTTTTAATTTAATATTAACTTTTATTAATGTTAATATTTTTTAGTGTTTCATTTAAAAAACAAAATTTTTAATGTATATTTTTTTTTTGTATATATAACTTATTATATTGATACAAAAATTATTGCATTTTTGTTATCTGCATCACTTATTTCTCTTTCACTTCTTTCTATATGTTGTATGTATATACCAGAAAAGTTAAATGTTATAAATACATAAAAGTGTAAATAGCAATTGTGAAATTAAACAATTGTATTTAAAATCAAAATACTGAATATATCCTGTAACAAACCCAACCCAACATATTAAAATGTCTAAAGTATTAGAATAACTTAAAGTTTTTTTCCTTCATTATTTTTATAACCCAGCGCATCTTTGTTTAAAAACTTATAAATAATCCACACATATAAAAAAACTATAATATTTTAGTCATGTATTCTTCATCCAATTCTTCATATACATACATATATAGATAGACAGTACATATTTTTTTAGCAGCATTGTAATTAAAATAAAAAAAAAAAAACAACAAAAAAAAATTACGAAACTTTTAAATAGATTTTCAATTTTACAACACAAAAAAAAAAACCGAAATAATTACGACAACACTTTAATGTAATTATAAAATGTTATAAAAATAAAATTAATGAAGAAAAAGAAACAAATATAATGATTATTTTAATTATAAAGAAAATTATACGCGAATGTAGTTTTATATATATATACATTTTATTATAGTGAGTTTTAATCAAAAGGGATATTTGAATATAATTATTTAAAACGTGAAATTTAATATTAATTTTTGGATTTTATATTGTATATGTATATAAAACATATTTTATGAATTCAAAATAAAATATCGATCATTTTTGTTTTTTTTTTATTTGCATTCATGGTCACCATTTAAATTTATGTAAAATGTTTTTCTAATTAAAAAAAAAAAAAAATTAAGAGTATATTAAGATGAAAAAATAAAAAAAAATTATATTTTCTCTGCATTTTATAAACCCCATTGTATTTATATATTTATTTTAAAATTTTTTAATATATATATATATATATATATATATATATACTTATGTTGTTATATATACATATTTGCCTCTGCGTTTGTTATTATATACATTTACATGATGTTGAAATATTACACTTTCAATGGTAATATTTGTATTAGTTTTTTTTATGGTATTTTTTTTTTTTATTTTTTTTTTGCTTATAATATACGTTTTTTGTGCAGTTAGTATAATATTTTGTATATTTATTTATATACAAAATGAAAGAATGTTAAAGTTATGATGGATATTTTACGGATCAAATACTTTACATTTAATATAGAGTATGTATTATGTATATAAATAGAGTTATATTTGTATATATATATAAATAAACATATATATATATATACAAATACATGTTATTAGAAAAGAAATATATGTATTGTTTTGCGTTTAAATATACATTATATATTTCTGCATATTATAATTTACTTTTTTTATATACAATGGATTTTTTTTTTTTGCAATGGGAAAATGTTTATAAGAGCATAAAACCATGACAGAAGTATATTTGTATTTGTATATATAGAAGCATACATCGTTTTCTTGTTAAGATGTCCTAATATACAATATATGAGATGATTATATATAGAAATATGAAGTTTGGATAAAAGAGTATTATATTTATAATATATATGTTGAAAATAGTAAATCCCTATAATTAAGAACTCGCATGTAATTGTTTATCGTTAGCATAAAATACAAAATGGAAAATCAAATCAAATTGTTTATAAATGAAATCTTGCCATCAATTTATTATTCATAATCACCTAAAGGTGCATTTAAACAACTCGTGTACTTGCCGAATATCCTCTCATCGCCATACATCGCGATGTGTGTATACCGTGTACTCGTATCCTCGCACGATCATTTCAATTTACCCGTGCTTGACGGAAAATGTTCGCGAGTTACGCGATTTTTTCGCATTCGCAATGCCACTCGTGAACCTCTATTTACACTAATCGCGAGTGAGTATATATATATGTATACATAATTTAAACTGTATTAGTAAGTGCTTTTAGAAAATGTTATTTCAGTTTTTATAGTTTAACTAAATATATAAATATATATTCGGCAAGTATACGAGTTGTTTAAATGCACCTTAAGAAGTATATTATTTAAAATATTTGGCAATATTTGGAACGGTTTTTTTAGACGGTGCGGATTTCAATAAAGAAAATGGCGATAAAATAACAAGTGTTTTTGATGGAAAAGAATAAACCAAAAACTGTAATAATAATAATTATTATTATTATCGTATTCTATATGTTTTCAGACTTAATTAATTTTGTATCAAAATTAATTTTAATTATTTCTATATATAAAATCTCTCACTATATTTATAATTGTTTTAGTAATAATAATATATATATTTTTTGTTAAAAAAATAAGTTTTATATTTGTTTTTATTTTTATTATTTTTTTTTCAATATGCAATGGGTAAATTTTTAATTAATAATATAAAAGTAATTTTATAGAAATAAATTTGATATATATATATATATATATGTATACGCAAAATATAAATATGAATAGTTAAATAAGTACAATTGTAATATGATAACAAAAAAATTAAATTAAAATAGGAAAACTTAATTATATGCGGTATATATTTTCTATTCTATATAATATATATAAAAAGTTATATTTTGTAAATTATTAACAAAAATTTTGTATATATATATAAATTTATTTGCATATGCATTCCAACTTTTATTATATTGTATAAATTATGTACTCAATTATAAAATGATAGTAAAATGAAACTTTTTTATTATTTTTCATTTTTGTAAATATGTTTTTTTTTTTTTTTTTTTTCATATGGTTTATTATCTATGCGATACACAATTTTCCTTTTTGTTATAAACATTACAAAAATATATATTCTGTATATTATAATGTATTTAAATCTAATATATGTAAAATGAGATAGGTATACATATATATAATTTTAAGATAAAAAAGAAGTACTGCATATATATATATAGAAAATCCCACTTTAAATATATTAAAAAAAAAAAAAATTTCCTTTTTTAAATTTGAATTTTCAATTGACTGTTGAAGTTTTCGTCATTTTTATATAGTATTATGTGCGACGATATATATATAGTATATAATATGATTTTTCAATTGAAAATTTTTAATAGGAAATTTAATGTATATATTATTATATTATATGTATTTTTTTTAAATATCGTTAAATCTATTTTCTGAAATACTTGAACCATAAAATCATCCTCATATTATTGATGGAGTATTTAAGTAATATATGATATTTCTATATATATATCTATAACGTATATTTTAACAAACAAAATTCAATATTTATAACCTTGACGAGGATAATATATATTATATTATACATATAACATATATATATATCATTCCGTATAGCAGTGTTAAGTCATGCGGTTTATTATTCAAGTGAGAGATGATAATAATGGAAAATGGTAAAATTTGTGTATAAAATTTACTATGTATATATATACATATATGTATACTCTGTTTAATATATAATGGATATGCTATTTAGATGTATATATATAAAGTATTGCATATAATATATATATATATAATAATATTGTTATAATTTAATGTAAACATCATCAACACCATTTTACCATTACCCTTCGCTTATTCCATCATCATATCATATCCTATATATTTACTATATATCTATATAATTATATTACATAAATATATATATATATATAATAATTTAGAATAATATGATGTCTTAAATGGAAATAAGGTAATGTTTTCCATAATATATCTATTTACATACAGCATACAACATACATATATAAAACTCTGAAAATATTATATATTTCTTATCCTGTGTTATATAAAATTCTCAATTAAAATAAAAAAAAAAAAAACAACTTTTTAAATTTATGATGTAAATTAGGTTGTTGTGAAATTGGTGTCGTTCATTAATTAATGAATTTCTTCTTTTTTTTTTTTTATTATCACACCGTATTATAATAATAATTATTATTAAATTATTATATTATATAAAAAATTATATAGTACCTAAAATAAAGTGAGATTATCATTGCGATGATATGATAAATACATTCCATTTTTGTTAAAATTAATTCGCATATGCGGTTTCTTTTTCTTTCATATTATACATATTATGTGTGTATTTTTTTTTTTTTAATTTCAGTAAATTATATACCTTGTTTTATTACTTAAATAACCAGGACCGATATGATGTAGTTAATGGAAACATCTAAATTATAATTGTAACAAAATTTTCATATGTTATACGGAACCCACAAAAAACATATTTTTGGTTTTCCAGTAATTTTCGAATCTGATTTTTTTTTTTGGTTTTCATTTCTGAATTTATATATACATTTTAGATTATAGATTTATGAAAGTGATATTGGAAAATATAAAGTAATTTTCCATAATCTTTCTAAGTATACCATCAAATTGTAAAGTTTCCATGGACATTTTATTACATAATAACGACCGATTTTCTAAAACATTACACATCATTCTTCTATATGGCTATGATCCTTTATTCTTTCAGATACTTGTTAAATACGTTTACCAAATATACCATTATGTTTCGATTTTCCTATATAATTATAATTTTTTTGATTTTTGTTGGAACGGAATGGAATAATATATATATAGATATAGCGATATAGGTCGCTAGCGGTATATATCGCCTTCATTTCATAAAGTAATACTTGATAATATATTCTTATATATAATAACGACACATAATGACATATTAAAATATATATAAAATACAGAAAAAAAGTTCTTATAAAAAAATAACTATATGAAGGTATATACCATAGAAAAAATATATTTATACGTATATAGGATAAATGGATATATATAGGGTATAGGGATATAGGATAAAACAAAACATACAAAAAAAAGAGTTATACATCATTCTTATATATTCATTATATCTATATGCATAATATGTATGTATATACATTTTAAAATGTTCAGTATAAAATTTTCAGCTCATAAATTAAGTAATTTTATGTTTTAAAAGTTTTGCAGTTGTTGTACTTTATAGTGTACTTGAGATTTACTCTATATATATATACATCTGCATCCATCCATCCATCCATATACTCGTATATATATATATATATATATATATATACACGTAAATAACAGAAGCTTCTAAAATATTTATACCATATAATATACGATGTTTTATAAAATACAGCGATACAACTATATAGGTATATTCATATATATATAGAATATATATTTTCAGTTATACACGTATATAATATATTTGGTGTCTAATAGGGTGGAATGGAATAAGTTTAACATTAATTTTAAATAGATTTTTTTTTTTTAGAGAATTATATATACACACAAAAAAATGTATATAAGGTTGAGTAAATGAGCATTAATATATGCAAATATTAATTGATTTATATTTAAATATATATTTCTCTATTCGTGCAATGTTTTTGATGCACATGATATACACGTTATTATTCATTATATATAGGTATTTTTGGTATTATATATATGCATCGTTGGCATACAATATATTATGTATGAATATACACAAAAAGGTTGTCGTAAAAAACTGTGTTTACCAAAATAAGTTTTCAAACCACAAAACCAACAAGGAATTATATTTATTATATCGCATGTAAACGTATATACGTACATTATATATACAACATATTCAGGAATGATTGATTGATATGAGTTAAAAAAAAATTCAATGAATAAATTGTTATATTTTCTTGGAAGATTTCTTTACCGTTTTTTATGATAATTCGTCCAAGAATACTGTACAGCTCTTATATTTTATAGATTTATATGATCATTAAATATAGACATTCTGAAAGATGATTAAAAAAATATTAATGATTCAAATCAAAAGAATGTTATTAATTTTCTAAAAATGATTAGAATTCGATACTAAAGTAACCGAGAGAGATTTTGCGATAATGATTTTAAGAACGATTGATTGCATGCGGATTATTTATATATAGGAATATAACTATTTGAGTTCTGAATAAATGGGGAAAGGATATTAAATAGAACGAAATATAAAATAGAAAACGATCGATATATTTTATAACATTCATATAAACAAGATATAAAAATATATCTCCTGTATTCAGTTTACTAATAGGATATTATACGAAAGATTCAATCAAAAAAAAAAAATATCTTTAATTTGAATTTTTAAATATATACAAAAAAAATGTATATATATTGTACAATAAAATATTTCCATTATATAACACATAATAAATAATATAAATAGTGAAAAACAATTAAAACTGTTAAAGAACATGATTGAAACCAGTACTTTGTATATCTATGCAAAATAAAAAGAAAAAATAAAAGAATAAAATACACAGATTATTATATATTAAACTTGAGTGAACGACGACGAAGATGACGACGACGACGAAATAAATTATTATTACAATTTATGTATCGTGTATAACAACTTTTATATGTATTATGTAAAAACATTTTGTAAAAATATTTCTGTGCTTTAATCCGTTGAAGAAATTCATTTATTAAGGAATTTATTTTTTTTGTAATCTTAAAGAAATATTCTCTCACATCATATAGTAGAATTTCATACATATTTTAGTTTCTATTCATAGAATCATACTGAACTTTGTATATATAATATACATATATAGTATATAGAGACTAAAATAGTCTGAACTGAAAAAAAACATACACCCACAAAAAATCTCAACATTCCAAATAATAATAAAAAAAAAAAAAAAATAAAAGCAAAAACTAAATAATACAATTTCTTAAATTAATCCTTAGAGTAATTCGTGTAATTAAACCAATTGCTATTTTGATCTTAATTGCATCAACATCTATTTCTTCTATATATGGTTTTCTTTATATATGTAAGTACATATAAGTATATATATATATAAAGCAATTTCTATATGTTTTATAAATATATTTACATCCCAACAATTTTCCAAATATATTTATATATATATATACGGTTTTGTATTACACCACGAAATGAATGTATTGTACATATATATAAAGCAATTGTTTTATATATTCAATTCAGTATACATACATACCATTCAGTAATTTCATATCTAATTAAATCCCTAGATAACACTTTTGGATGTCTCCATTTATAAATATTTTCTATATATATATATAGTAATTTTCTTAAATTATATTAAGTAAATAATTTTTTTTTTCTTTTTAATTTGTGACTAAAAAAAACGTAATCATAACAATACAAAATGACCTCATTTGTTCCGACCGCACATTTATATATATAAAAGGATACAAACATTTATATAAATAAAAAGAATATTTCTGAAAAAATAAAAAATTAAACTTATATAATATTTAACAATTTACAATATTATTAAACCTTTTCTATTATTTGTTTTTAGAGGTATATGCGTATATATGTATAATAACAAGTAATCATATAAAGTTAATTATTATTTAGATTATTATAGGGACATTTTTTTATTTTTTTCAGAATGTATCTTATCCTCATAATTGGGGTGACTTAATATATCCTTGATATGTATCAAGTAGTTATATACGTATAGAATATATGGAACAGGTAAGATAATTGTTAACTGTATATATATAAATGATTGTGTTTTATATAGACAAGAAATTATTATTATATGGATATAGCATTCATTTATTATATTGTATATATATGTTAACCACATTTTCACTTCATTTTATGCTAATATATACATTTGCATACAAATATAATATTATACATATACGATATATTTATAGTGTATGGTTGGTATGGTTATTATTTAAATCATTTAATAATATGAATGCGGTTTTTGTTTTGTAGAATATAGGTATATATTTAATTTGATTGTAAGCAATTTATATGAATGTATGTTATATAATTTTGTTATAATTTAAAATTGCATTATGGTTTCTTTATATTGGAATATTGGAATTAATATCCACACGAGCACGTGAAAAGGTGTCAATTTTTATAGAAAATCTTAGATCAATCTTCAGAAAATAAATTCTTAATTCTTAAATGCATAAAAGTGATGCAGCGTCAAATTGAATAAAAAGCAATATCTTAAATTTGTACACATTTGTATAAATGTGTAACAAAAAATCGAATAATTGACACCAATATAGTTATAGTGAAAAAGGATATGTTGCTATTGAAAATCCCATAGTATCTTTAGTAGATTCTTGTTGTCATCTTATAATAAGGATTTTATCAATAATGAAGACCAAAAAAACTCAAAACTCTGTCTTTCAAGCACCCAAATATACTAAAAGCGTGTGAAATGAACGATTATGATGCGATGCGCGTATATGTTAAAGAATGAACAATTGATTTACGCGAAAACAGTGTTTCATATTATGAAATTATCGTTAAAAAAATCGTTAAAATATATAAATTTTATTATTCCCACCAAAATTCCATAAAAATTTTTCACATATATCCATTTTCTATTTCGCATTAATGGAAAATATATTCTATTATATATTTTATTTATCTTTTTTTTTTTACTATTTTTATTATTATTTGGTAATAAAATACATACATCATCCTCAATATAAGTAATAAAATAGATTTAATGTGTTATCCATACAGCATTTTCTGTTAAAATTCGTATACGTATTTTTTATAATTCAATTTTTTAAGCATGTCGACTAAGATTTTTCAACATTTTTTAATTGAAATTGAATTGATAAATGTTGGAATTGAACGAAAAATTGTTGAATTGGAATTGAAAAACTTTGAATTATGCTATGCAATCAGTTGATGTAATATTTGGCTGACACTCTGTTGTGATGGTTGATATTCATTTCGATTCATTTAAGGAATAATTGGATATTATAGCGAAAAGGTATGGATGTGTAATTAATTTCTTGAAATATAATTGCAAATGTTATTCTAAGAATATAAAAATATATAACGAATACCTATACATTTTAGAATAAAATGATAAATAACAATACATTTATAGATATTATATTTATTGTTAGTTATATATTTCTTTATTATGCTTTTATTTTCCAATTCTAAACGAAATTTTGTTTTTCATTATTTAAAACGTCCATTTTTACTGATATGTAGTGTTTTGCATTGAATTTTTGTTTGGGTATATATAAGTATAAAAGGCATATATTATATACCATATAGTGAAACATAATGATATAAATAACAAACAATTGGTTACATAACTATATTGTATATTTAAATTTCCTGGAATTGTATATATGATATTTATATCTATCTATCTATCTATCTATATGGAATAACAAATTCTAAAAATTGAGATGGATTTTTAAAGGCGATGTATGTACATTGTATATACATAAAGCATATGTACTAAATTTATATTCTTACATATATACTGAAATTTCGTTATATATAAATTCGTATAAATATTTTGAAAAATATATATGTGTATATTTGATGTGCTAAACATTGTATATATATATATTCATATGTTTAATATATACGAGTATATAGTGTATAAATATATGTATACATATATATTTGATGATAGATGTTATGTACCTTATAATTCTGCCATGAAAATAAACTAAAAGTATAAGGAATAAAATAAATGTTCAGCTATTTGATATGAAGCTATAAAAAATAGGACTGCTGGCAATAATGTTATTTATTTCTGACATAGTTATTTTTTTTTTATATATATATGTATTCCTATATATTCGTTTCATTCATTGATACACCACATATACTATACATTTATATTTCTTTGTTTTCATTTCTTACATCTGCCAGTTTTTCTTTTTTTTTTTTTGTATACATATTGTTCGTGATGCTCACGATCGTTTTATAAGTTCATCGTATATAAATGAATAAGGATATATATATTATAAAAGAAATACATATATAATATATTTATTACACAGATATATATATGTATAAATAAGAAAACGTCGTCAGAAATAACAATTTTATTTAGAGGAAATATTATTCTCTTTTGAAAGCATATGTAGGTACTCAACTGATACTGATATATATATCGTATATAAATATGCGATTCGATTATACATAAAACAACTGCTTTATTATATAGATCGAATATCCTTTTATGTATAGAAAAACAAGAAGAAAAAAAAACGAGATATATATATAAGAAAATAGAAAATAAAAAGAATTATTGTATTGAATAGAAATATAAACCATAAATATATATACTATATACTATATTGTATATATAAATTATATTGAAAATTATTAACAAAATTTACCAATTTATCAATTTCTCTTTATATCATAAAACATAATTGTATATATCTATGTTCTATAGTGGATATTGTTATATATGTATTTATATATATATATCGCTAAATAAAGGGATGTGCGAGAACATAACCAGTAAAAATATAAATAAAAAAAAAATCAATGTGGAAACAAATGTGTTTCTTAATTAATGTAGATGATTATAATATAAATTGGATTTTATAAGTGAAATAATAAATATTGAAATATTTATTTTCTATAATAGAAGATAAGCAAAAACAGAAAAACTGGTCTTCTATAAGATTTTACATATACATTTTATAAATACAATAGTCATTTGGTGCAATCCAAAGATATAATGGAACTTTTACTAGCATATTTCAGGATACTTCTATACAATCCTTGTCATTTTTTAATTTTTAATTTTACCATATAGAAAAATTGAAAAATTGTTCTAAATTTGTAACTCCCAGTTAACACGGTTCTTAACGAATCGTGAACCGAATAGAAAGATATATTCTAATATTCATACCAATTTTCCCGGAAGCAATCCAAAAAATTAATATTTTATACTAAAAATTTCACACCGTCAGCAGTATATTCATAGGATATATAGTATATATTTATATAGAAAATCCACTCATTAAATATCATTAAACAAACAAAAAAATTAATGTAAAACTTGGAAACTGCCACTCAAAAAAAAAAACAAAATCATTCCAAAATGAATAATTCAAATCCACATATAGGGGTGTGTATACATAATATAATGTATGTTACTTAATGATGTATATATTAGAGTAATTAAAATTATACATCTTTGAAAAAGTCTATCAACACACTGGCATACATATACATCAACATCAACATCAACAGCAGCAGTATATTATAAAAATAATAAATAAATATATGTTATACATATAATGTAAAGATTCATTAAACAAAAAACATGTATATATAAGAAAATGTTTCTATATCCGCATGTATATAACAAAATACAGACATGTGCTAAAATTAAATGTCAAAATGTTAAATTGTGTTTAAAAAAAAATGCATACCAACCAAAAACAGTATATAATGAAAAAATAATATGATAACTAAAATAAGAATATAAAAAATGATCAAAAAAAAAAAATATAATAAGCTTGGACACATAAAAATGTATATAGTCTATATGGTAAAGAATGGCAAAAATAATTTATAAATTATTCTATAACACTGTTTAAAATATAAGACAAGACGAACAACATCTTTATATATACATATATATATCATAGCATAGAAAGAGGTATTCTAAGTACATAGATATTTATTTATAGAAAAAAAAGCGAACCATTTATATATGAACATTTAAATTATTAATATATATATGTTATATCCTCTTATTCTTATATACTAACAAGACTTTTCGGTAATCTTAACATATAGCTTTTCCAATACTATGTTTATAAATACAAAAAAAAATAATGTATATATACATACATAAGTTTTTATATTAAAATGTATACGTTAAGTATATATATACCATATAATTTAAGAAACTCGGTGTGTACATTTATAAATGTTTTGTGTCTATACAAATATGTATACATATATATTGTAGATATCCTTCGTCAAAAGCTTTTCTAAGAAAATTTATTATATGTATATATACTTTAGAAAGTTTTGTGAATAATAACAGAGTCATATTAGTATATACACAAATGCGAGATATATACATTACAAACGAACTTAAAGTATACAAGTGCATATAAGAATTTAAACCATAAATACATATATATATACATAGAATTCTCAATATAAACAAGTTTTTATATATCATATCTTTTATAGTAAAATGTCTTTATAGATTTTGTCAATCATATACGAATAGTTATTTATTTATTTCTAAACACATATTCATATCATACGATTATAAAATATTATTAAAGTCATCGATTGTTTGACACATTTGTTCTATATATATATAAGTATATTTATGTATAACGTGGTATAACCAATGATTTTGAATGATATACTTTATATATTGATTGACACATTCAATTAACACTATTTTAAATTGTATTTTGAGAATATTTCTTGAACTTAATTGAATATCTATAAAATGTAATTTAAAAAATGTAAATGAAAAAATCACACAAAAACAAAATTTTCCATAGAAAATCAGAAAAAAGGATAAAAGTCATGAATTTATAGATCATACTATGTGTCTTGTTATCCATATTTAAACATATATATAAGTATATATATTGAATTCCTAAAATGCTTTTATAATATGTGTATATATAAACATAACTATAAAAAAACGCTGCTATAGGCCAACACCCCGAAGACAAAGCTTGAACGTATGAAAAGAAAAGATGGAAAGTAGAGTTAATTTATTATTATCAATCGTGAAAAATTTCTTCAATTCAAAATAATGTGATACATCATATATAATTCTCAAAAATACCAAACAAAGATTGATTTTTGATTAAACCTTTAGATTTTTATCTCTTATTTTAGCATTAAAAACTAAAAAACGGGAAGAAAAGCTAAAAAATCGTTTTCGAAAATATTTTCCATTTTCAAAAACGAAACAATTAAATCACGATTCGATAGTGCTTAATTCTATACTTCTTATATGTATAAAATATATTATGTATATATTTATAAAGATATATATGTAGATAACTCTAGTTCTGGCATATTATATATACTTTTGGTTCAATGGCACTTTTATATTCACATTTAAATGTATATAAATATACATGTAACTATACACTTATGTTTATCTACGTTTTAACTATATATTTTCATATAAATATGAATATCCATATATACACTCCTTATATACGTATCTCATTTATATATGAAATATATAGTGCTAAATATTATGTATATATATATATATCTATATATTATAATATACATTCTGCAGTAAGAAGCAAATTACTGCAATACTTTTATATTATAAATAATATATAGATATATATATATACAAATGTTTTATATATATTAATATAAATATATATAGTGCATATTAAATATATGTATATAAATATAAGTTTACGGAAACTCCATTAATGAGTAAGTAAGGCAATCAAAACCTCGTAACTTCTATATAATACACTATATTTTATATATATATCTATCTATACAACACATATATATGAATAGTATATGCTTGAGTATATATACTATTATATTTTATAAACGTATAATGTAAAATAAATATATACATATATAAATAAGGATTTTAACAAAAAAAATAACGAAAAATATTTTGAAAGTATTTGAATTTGAAATAAATAATTTGAAATTCATAAATGACATTCAAAATGTGTCATTTAATCTGTCAAATGTGTTTTATATTATTGACCGAGAAAATCGTTATAATAAAATTGTTTTATGTTGAAAAATTGAAAAACTTTTTCACTCTTTATAACAATTCATGTATACAATTCAAGATACCGAATAATAGATATATATATAATTTTCATATAATATGTAAATAATATAAAATATATATAATAAATATAATTAATCATTAGATGATCTGACTAAATTTCAGTGATATACGTTTAAAATTTTAATATTGTATATAAATTCGAGAGATACAAATTCATTATTCCTAGATATATATGTTTGATACCATATACATAGAGGACATATAGGACGGTATATTTTTTAAAAATATTCACCTAAAGATAATAAATTAACAAAATAATTTACCGTGAAACAAAAAAAAACATTTTCTGTGGTGTGGTTTTTAGATTGAAATAAAAAAAAAATATTCTATGTCTATCTATATAATAATAATAATAGTAATGCAGATAAGACTGTGAACATATTGTAAAACAATTTGTGGTTTTTCATATTTAACACACAAACAACATATGCGAGATATCAGACGCGATTATTGTTAACTTTTTAAAAAAAAAAAACCATTTTGTTAAATATCCAAGAAAAACCACTAAATTTTGTTGAAAAAATAAAACATGAATTTTTTGTTTATTTTATTATAATGCTTTTTAACATAATTAATATTATTTATTTTTTTTTTTATTTTTACCATACATATGCAGATATAAAAAATGGTGTTATATGGCTTACAAAGTGTAATTTTACAGATGGTGATTTTAGGGAGAAAAAAAAATAAAATGCGAGAAAATATTTGTAATATATACCGAGGAAACATGATTTTATAACAACAATTATAAGGGTAAATTCAGATTACTCTGCAGATAAATGTTTAATGGTTATTACAGGGATGAAATTGTAAATTTTAAGGTGGCAAAAAAATAAAAATGAAAAACGATTTGGTTTAATAACATTTTTCGATTTAAATATAGTTATAGAAATTCAAAATTATAGATCATGTATATGGAAATAAATATCACATAGAATAATCCAGCAAAATGGAAATTCAAATTCAATTGCACTGAAATGTTTAAAAAATGAACATTATGTTAATTATATCTATATAATAAAAATAAACAAAAAACATATAAAAATGTCTATAAAATGATAATAATATGCCTATAATGAATATGTAAATGATTTCCATGTCAATTATCCACATACGGTGGTTTTATTTTTTCAAATAAGAATACAATAATTATATAAAAATAAAGTTTTAGCTGTAAAAATGAAAGTCTTCGCATAAATATAGTCTAAATATTCATACAGAAACTTTTACTTTTAATTCCATTAATATATGTATATGTATATAATATATAGTATTTATATAATAAAGTGCAATCTCTTTCATCTTAAGTACAAATGAAAGATAAAATCATTTATTCTAATATGTTCCTTAATATGTGTATATAGAATTTACTATATAAAAAAATATACCCGTCAAACAATTTGATTAGGAAATTTTGAAATTTTAAAGATGAGCGCAATAGAATAGTTTGAGATTTAGATAATTAATTAGAACCACTATCGCATGGAAAAATATGTAAATAACCCTGTATGATATTCAGATTAGAAAATAACAGAAAAAATGCTATTATGCCTTCAATAGGGATCCAACATTTGTTTTATCAACTACAGTTTCCGTGGTGAATTGTGACATAAACAGATAAAACTTAACAAAGACTAGTAAAAGATAAAAGACAAACTTTTTTGAAGATCTACCTTAAAAATCCGTCAATCATTGAATAGTAAAACAGCAAATTAAAATGTTTGCGCAATTCACTGCCTTAAAACCATTGAACTTTGCCGAATTTAAGAACGATATATGAATTACAGTTATTCTTCGTAGAAATATATTGTTTGTTGAGTACATATAGAGATCTTATTCTTATACTAATATATAAATATGGATACAAAAATAGTTTTAATATATGTTTAGATGGATTTATCACGATTACATTACAGATATATAGATATTATTATAAAATATATATCTCTATATATAATTATATAACAAACATGAACAAATATCACTTAAAATCTTGGTACACATTTTTTTTTATGGTTATTGAAACATATAAAATGATAAAATTATCTGAAATTTATACAATAAAATATTTACAAAATCAGATATTTTATTATATTATATTTATTTTATTTTTTTTTGTATTTTATACTTTTGTAATATATAGATAGATATAGATAGATATATATTTATATATTATATTATGCTATTAGACTTGATAAAATGAACACATTTATATACTATATATACATATAATAATATATTTTACTTATTATATTTATATTATACATTATTGAGGTTTTGGGATTATCATGTATGTATAACATATCCCGAGTATGTTATATAGATTGAATGATATACATATTTGGTATATATGCGAAGAAAAAAAATATTAAATTCGGTTTATTTGTGGTTATAGCGCTTGACTAACTCTCAAGCAATTTTATAAGCTAAAAATAAAATTAAATAAAATATGAATCGTATTCGTTTTTTTTTCTATATATTGATACACACATTGGATTTTTTCTGTATTCTTTAATCAGCATTAATATCTGTATATGAGATTATTAGATTGTTATTATGTGTATTTCTTTTATATATATAAATAAATATACAAAATATTGAATTATTAAATACTTATCCATTCTCAAATGGACGTATTGTATATTACACCTATATATCTACAATTTTGTTTACGATTTCTGAATAAACTTATTTTGTATATTCATTTATATGATTTGGATTTCCTTTTGAAAGCCTATCCACCGTGACACACACTTTTTACATGAGAGTTTTCGTACGTCGTCGAATTAAACACAACATAATAAAAAAAAAAAACAAATTTTAAATGAAACGAGCAATAGAAGACTTTTTGAGAATGCTAAAGACAATGGTCAGTGGAAATCATGAAATTTGTTTTTTGTCTAATATCGTTAAAGTGCGTCGCATTTTTCACAGATTTATAATCCTAACAATAAGTTTTTTTTAAATTTAATCACAAAATTATATTATATATAAAATATTTTACCTGAAATTTAATTAAAAACATATACTTAAAAATATATATATTTATTTTAAATTAAGGTCATATATTATTGATGTTATTCATTCAATGGCAATACATATATATAAATGAATACAAATTAAATATCATAGTTAATTTGTTGAAAAATTTCAATGAATTACAATCAATTTTATTTATATTATATCATGATATATAATTCTCGGATAATGGTCATTTGTAGATTTATGGTGAATTTACCTTTTATATTATTGTATATATATAACTTTCAATGTTTGTTTTATTTTATTTCTATATATACTATATATATTATACATATAATTTATCGATTAAATGTGATGACATTTTTGTTTTTTTTTTCGTTATAGATTATATAACATTTTTGAATGTAATTTAAAAGAAAATGTATATATAATACAAAAAAAAATATATATATATATACAATTTTTTGAAAAGAAAAAACTTTTACAATGTTGAATCGATTTTATATTATTTGATGAATATCGTATATTACAGGGGTGTGGAGTCGGAGTCGGAGTCGAAATATTTGGACCGACTCCTCGACTCCAACACATTAATAATCAATTACATTGTTCACCTTTTTTTTAAATTTCATTGATTTCCTCATATTATTAATTATTAAAGTAAACATCAGAAGGTTTTGTCTTTTATAATACAAATATTGAATAATTGAGTATACTAAACCGAATTTATATATAGGAGTAAAAAATGGTATGGCATTTGTTAATGGAAAATGTAGAATATCGTATATATTCACGTATAAACACTTCGCAGTGCATATATATTAAATCCCAATAACGCAATATTTGTATATGCGTATTTTATAAAGAATGGCATTGCAGAAACTGATAAATTCTGTTTAGCATTTAATGAATGCCTAAAGACGGTGGAAAAATTCGATCGAAGCAGCAATTTAGATGGGTGCGTAGTGCGATAAGAAAATATCCAGAAATTGTACAACATGCTGCACTGTTAGCCACCACCGGCACTACCACCACTACCACCCAAGTCAATGTGGAGCGTTTATTTTCGGCTTTACGCATAATAAAATCAGATTTGCGAGCAAATATGAAAGCCGATTTGATTGATGCCATTTTATTTTTAAGAACCAATTTTTAAGGGAGAATAAAGAATATATGCGTTATTTAAATGAAATTATTTATTATTTTTATTATTAAATTAAATGGAAATCCGAAAATAAAAATTAAACTGAAGTTAATAAGAAAATTATAAATGTAGTTAATTCATCATTATGTAAAATCATTAAATATAACTTATTTCCCTTAAAACATTATAAAATTCTGTAAAGCTGGAGTCGGAGTCGGAGTCGGAGTCGATATATGAGTTCTGGTTGGAGTTGGAGTCGGAGTCGGAGTCGATCGAAAATTGGGCCGACTCCCCAACCCTGGTATATTATATATATATATGATGATAAAGTTCTTGAACGGTGAATTATATACATATATATATATATAGACAAAGCAAAAATAATAAAAAAAAAAAATTATGTACTGAAAATATAAACTGTAGTAAAACACCGTATCCTAATTTTTTTTTTATTATTATTCAACTATATATATATATATGTATTAAAATAAAAAAAAAACTTGAACAGGATTAAGAAGAGTATTGTTGTATTTTATAGCAATCTAAGCATCCTGTAACAATCAATAAGTTTTTCATTTTCTTGTATTGTTATATACATATGTATTATATATACACTTCTTTATTATATTTTTGTACATTCATTTTCAAACGTATATATTATAAATGTATATATATATATATATAATATAATAATATTGACTTTAGAAAAATGCTATTGGCATTTTCTTTTTCTAATCAACCCAATTTATTTTTCGCTCGACTGACACAATCATCTAAGATTTCCGCTTCAAGCAATTTGAAACTACTGAAGCAAAGTTGTTTGAAAGTTATCGAAGCACTTGTTAAGTTTTGTTCTTTGTTATGTATATTTATACTTATATATATATATTAATGTGTATATATACAAATGTATAACATTCGAATATTATAATAAATATATATATATATATATATATGTTTTATCAAAATGAAAGTTAAGAAAATTTTAAAGCGATTCACAAATATATTTATTATATATATTTATATATATATGAACAAAATGTATAAATGACATATCTTTATATACATATTATTAAGTACTTGATTTCTTATATACAACTATATATATATATGTTCATAATAAATTTGTATCTTTATGTATAAATATACAATTTTACAATTATTATAAATATGTCTATATAAAAAAAGTTTTCTGTATCATTTTAGAAAATTTGTACATATATTTATGTTAGTTATCATAAATAATGTAGATATTAATTTACATAATAAATGAAATAAATAAGTAAATATATATATAGATAATTTGTTAAGTCATATAAAAGCAAAAAATTAATTAGTAATTTTATAAATGAATTTGAAAAACATTAATTTCCAATCATATAAGCAATCATATGTGACTCGATAATTAAATTTATGTAGTTGATAATTAAACATCGCAATGTTTTGACAATATTTTGGTATCATCGGGTCGAATACGATACTAAAGACATGAAACAATTTTTCTGTGTATTTATCTTACTTTTGAAATATGCATTTTCACACAGAGCCATGCGGTTGGTCCTATATATTGAAGCTAATTATCGATATCGTAAAAACAACAAATTATTAAAAACCATAACAACACAGAGAAACTTTTGTGAAGGATGTTAATATCAATCGACGGTTGTACGCGAAAATTCATATATTTTATATATATTATATATATATAAGAATAATCTATATATATAAAACTTATTTATTCTTAAATATATTTAAACGCTTCAATAAGTGTTCAATTTACAAATAATTTAATCTTATTTTCACACAAATAAATATGTCATAATCTTTCTTTCATATACGAAAATGAATGCGGTGTAAATTTATTTATATGTGTATATACTATATTATACATACATATATATAAAACTTAATCCATATAAATTAGTCACGTAGTATATTACACTTTCAAATCATATATACATATAAAATTTCATTAAAGGTAAAATGAATACGTGTTTTAGTAATATAACATTTATATATACCAAATATACCCATAAAATGTTTAAAAGTTGTATATTTGGTCAAATATATATATATATATACGATATAAGATATACGAACTAACAAAAAAAAAATGGAAATAAAGTCAATGAACATATTTAGGTAATATATGAATGAATATATTTAATGTTTATTTTCATTGCGTTTTGTTGATGCAATATTTTGCAATTGAAATATTTTCGCAGAATAGAAAATAATCCTTATTTTATTTGCTAAACAACATAAAAAATAAATATGAATTGATATACATATAAGTGTAAAATATTTTACTATCTACCATACAGTCACAAATATAATTCTAATTTGTTGATTTCTATATTCATTTTGTTAATAATTTCACTTCTATATTAATATTTATTTTATTTTTTTTTTTGTTCAATTCAAAAGCTACTTACCTTTAATTTGCTCCTTTGAAATTCTGGAGGTTTCTTGTTGATGTTGATGTTGTATCTGCGAATCAGGATTATGATGCTTGTACATTTGTGTTGTGAAAGTTTCCGGAATGTCTGTAGTTGACCTGGAATAAATGATAATTGTAAATATATGAAACTCATTAAAGATGTGAATTCACATTAAAAAAAATCTCCTTAAATAGAATTGCAATCATGGTATTGCAAAGACAGATGAAAGGTCAAATAGAAGGACATCAATAAAAATATTCTCTATTTTAATTTATCAGAACTAATTCTAATTTATATATAAGATATACACATAGATCGAATTGTTTTAACGAAATAATAAGAAGAAGACTTTCGTTTCTATATCCTATATATATCAATTGGCTCTAGTATTCTTATTATATATAGTTTTCCACTTGTTTATGTTAAACAAAAATTGTTAACAATTTCATTCATTAATATATTATAACATTCGGTTTTTTATATTTGTATTTTTTAAAGTGTAACGCTAAACTAATATTATTACTATTTTTTTTCTGATATTACAACTAATATTTTCCAATTCACTTTCACTATATAAATATTCAGTTTACTAAAAATTTTCCTTATATAGAATTATACATATATATCAATACATGTACGTCTAAAATATATATATATATATATATAGATACATAATAAAGAGATCATATATATATATATATATATATACAAAAGGCAATATTTATAGATAAATACAAATAATAAACTATAAAATAAATTTGAATATTTTTAGTTTTATTTTATTTTATTTGCATATTTTTTAACATCGAATATATCAAATAAATTTTTCCCACACAAACACACAAAAATGAAACTTTTATATTTTTGTTACAATACATTTATGTATAATAGTATATATAGAGGACGATAACAATCGTAAATATAATATATATATACTAACTATACACAGAGTCCTAATAAAACACATCATATATAATAATAATATATATAAAATTTTTCTTTTTATTTATTTATATTTCTGTATATTATTGCATATTATATATATATGGCAGATCTCTCTCTATGTCTATGTTAAATTCATAAATTTATTATTTATTTATGTTTCTATAATAAAAATAAAAAAAAAAATTGAAGCAAAATAAATAAACATTTTATATATTTTTTAAAATTCAAGCTTTTGTATATTTTGTATATTGACTTTTATATATATTACAACTTTTATTATAAATAAAATAGAAATTTAATTTAATTTTGATTAAAGAGTAGTGTATATACCATATATGATAAAAATGGGAAAAAAAATTATAGTGAATTATCGGTCAATATAACTCTGTAATAGTGTATATAGAGTTCAAAGATTTTTAAACGAATATCTAGAAAATTGTCTTATATACATATAAAAACGGGATATTTGCACACATCATTCACATAATATTCACAATTTTATGGCTCTTCGAATGAAGATTCCAATGAAAGGATATTATTTTTTGACATATACAACAAAACATTATGACAGCAGATTTACATTTTAGGTACAATCACCCCAAATGATGAATATTTAATGTAAACAAAAAAATTATTCTTGGATATGTTATATGATGTTATATCAAATCAATAATTTTAACACAATATCTAAATATATACGTCAATATTAACATATTCAATTTTCTTCTGTGAATTATAATCAAATATTTATATATATATATTACATGATATACGAATATTTAAATGTCGCAGTAAAATATTTAAATGTTTGTCATCAGTATGTCTGTTGTTAATCTTTTGGGAATATATAAAGTTCTTTTTTTTTTTATTTATTTTTTATGTATATATGTATGCATATCTTATATAAAAATAGATAAAATAATGTATAGAAGTTGACTGTATGGTGAGAGGATATAAATACAAAAATTTTTCATATATACTTTGTATAATATGATTATAAATTATTTTTATAAAAAAAAAAATAAGTAAAATATGTGTTATAAACATTTTTATATCCATTAGAACCAACAGTTTCCACAATAAATTCCATTGACAATTTTATGTTAATTTTATTCTATGCATATATATACAATTTATATATAATGCTCTATGTATATATATATATATTTCTAGCGCGAGTAATATACGAATTTAATATTATTTATATATATGTGTATATATATAGTTTTAATTCAATGTATAGTTATATATATATATATATATATAAAAATATATATCGTTGTTCCTTCTTTATACCTTCTTCATGTACATTATATCCTTTTCCATATATACATATATACGAAATTCTAACTATATAAATATATACACTTATTACTGATGCAACACTATTAACTAGCGATTTATAATTTTCATATTTTTCATTTTTATATAGTTTTTTTTTTTTGTTCATTTTCAAACATATATAGTTATTTCTTTATTTAAATTTTTTTCCCTGGTAATTATATATATAATCTCTAGTGTATGATGTATGAAATGCATTTTTATTGTATACAAAAAAAAAAAAGAACTTATATAATATATATATATTTTGAACGGGAAAATTATATAAAATAGTTTGTGTATCCTAAATACAAGGTGATTTAAACAGTGTCAGTCGTATATAGATCCATAGGTGATGAGGAGATCTATATTCTTATTAGTCAAAATTGTTCTATAACATTTTTTTTTATCTCAGCTTCTATGTTTAACTCTTTTCATTTGTAATTCATAATTTGCAATAATTTATTTTGGAAGATGTTATATTGAATTTGAATTACCTATAAAAAAAAATCCATTTGAATTTCATTATTAATGAATTTTTTTATTTGGGAAAATTTTAATGAATTTTTTTTATGGTTATATCTCACCCTGCACTATTGCATATTTACACATATATATATAGTTATAGTTTTTTTTTAAAACATAATGTGCAGTTAAATTATTATTAAATTATCATATCAAGATGGCTACTATATGCAAATGTGTATTATTAATACAATAAAAAGGATATATATGCATACACGTAGATATGCATGCTAAAAAAATATACATAAATTATATATGAGAAAACTGAACTATCAAGCAATTGTTCATATTTATATATATTGCAACTATTATTATACATAATATAGGGAGGGTCGAACAAAACGATTAAAACACTAAATTGTAGTTTTATTTTTATTATATTTTCCAAAGTTTTCCAAAAATGTTATGGTTAATCTGTAACCAAGTAGATTTTTTTTTTTGAAATTCATGTAAGAATAGACAAATTTAGGAATTAATATAGGAAGGAATTAATATCAATCAAATAAAAGACTGCAATTAAAAAATGTTACTTTTGGGAATCGAATTTCTACCCCGAATCAAATAACTCCTGTCATATAAAACGTTTTAAACATTAATAATTTTTAAGATAACCCCGTTTTAGGTGAAATTATATAAACCAAAAATGGATATAGTAATTTTTGTATTGAATGAAATGTTAGCCGCCCGTATATTTGTGCACGAACGATACGTGATTGTAAATATTAAAAAAAAAATAAATAAACAAAACAAAAAACACAAGTATAAATAAACGAATTGAATAAATTAAATTTATTATATGACCAAATAAAATATTAATAGAAAAAAAAAATAATAATTTTTTTTTATAGTTTTTTGCTTAATTTGTTTTTCATTAAATTATAAATATTATTATTATGTTATGTAAATATATATTTAAAAATAAATATAATACAAAAAGTACCTGGATAAATATATATCTAGAAAAATTTAAATCGTTCTATATATATTTTACTGATATATAGCTTTAAATATTTATAAATATACAATTGTATATCATTACAATATTCAACCGCTTCAATTATAAATATATTGTATATACGTGCAAATATAGTGTGATGTTAAAATCCTCTTTTTTTTTCAATTGCGTCGATATAGAGGTTTAAGGCCTACAATAACTCGAATAGATGCGGATTTAACTATGATTTAACTACGTATGATAACTCTTAGATAGAATTCTATTGATCTTGAAAGGAAACTGTTCGATTTGAAAGGTACAATAAAATAGTTTTTGTATGAAAAAATTTTCCAATTTTTTAGAAAAACAAATTAAATAAATCAATTACTTGAATTTTGTTTTAGTTATTTTGTAAATATTTCATATATAACTGCAAATTTATCATTTTAGGAGTTTTTCAATATAAGTATATAGTTCCTCCTGTTCAATTAAATGTTAAAACAAAAATTTAAGTATAAGGATTAATTGGAAAGAAATGTGTATCTGTATAATAGATTTTGGGTTATCTATAATATAGTTTTCGTTATTATATATCACAAAAACGGTTATCGTCAGAATACATAAAAAGTAACTTGAAAATATTATACATATTATATATATTAATATAATATTATGCAATCGAATATCCTTCTATATAAATTTATTGTTGTATATATACAAAAATACATACTCGTTATATAGTTAGTTTCGTATACGTATATCACATAATCATATAGATTTTTTAACAAACTTTTATTCAAATGTCCATAAAATTTTTCGAGATTATATATACATATCATATAAAAAAAATAAATTGTAGATAAATTCTTTTTTATTCTTCATATTTTTATGACAATTTCCCCAAAAAATATTGAGTCTATCTATATATATCTATATACTCGTATAATATAATAAAAGCAAATCTATATATAGCAATAATATTATATCACCTATTATCTATATATTAAAGAATGTATATGGTAAAAAAAAAAATGATTGTAATACATACAAAAAAAAAATATGCAAAAATATTGTACAATAAAAAAAAATGGAATACATATATATAGAATGACCATATCTTTAGTCGTCGTTGTCGTCGTCGTCGAATATTTTCTATATTTTTAAACCAATATACAAAAATCTAAATATAATATAACAATATAATAGTATAATAATCATAATAATAAAAATGATGAAAAAAATGAAGCAAATATCAGTATATGAGAAAATATACTAAAAAAAGGAAATGAAAATAAAAAAGAATAAAGGAAGAAAAACCTTCTGATATTATTTTCTTCTTTTTTTTTTTTTCTATATACACCTATATATAATAATCTGCATGAATATACATATAGAAAGATTTAAATATATATATATACTTTTTTTCAACTTCTTTTTTATTATGTATATTTGTATATATTCCAATGCACTTAACCTTTCTCAATCTGACTATGATAGTATAGAAGAAAAAAAAAACGAATTTCTATTGATGACATTTTATTTATTCGTCTCAAAATATATCATGCTTATTATTATTATTATTATTATATATATACATATGGTTATTGGAGTCTATGTGAATATTTATATAATATATACATTTGTTTGAATATACCTAAATTTGAAATTGAATATTCAAATGATACATATAATAATATATATATATAAATATATGATTCGAATGAAAAGAAGAAGAAAAATCTATATAGATTACTTTACATGCATTTTATCATTTTATCTATATACAAAACATATACGTATATCAATAAATATATCGATATGCTGAACATATTCATATTTTTATGAATATAATAAATAGATATCACAATATACATTACTTCCTTATATATATATATATAGTGTAGATTTGTACCATTCACGTGTGTGATTATATACTAACATGTTATTTAGCATTTTAGACCATGAAAAAATATACGTTATATGTATATATATAGTTTATCTGCGAGTTTATCTGTGTATATATATTAACATATGTACCATTTTCATTTTGTTTGTTAGGATTTTTTCCCTTATAATAATTTCTTGATCCATTCCATAATGTTATATACCATATCATTTTTCTACTCCCAAAAAAATTCCGCACGTTACATTTTGTGTTTGATATAGTTTTGTTTGTTTGTTTGTTTGTTTATTTGATATACAACATACAACATAATGGCGTTTGATAAATATATAAGAAAATGTACATTAATATCCATATATATATATACTTGTAATAATCAAAATATACAACTGAATACAATATATCTTGTATATATATAAATCGAATCACTATATATACTATATATCTGGATATCCGCATATAACTGTCAGTAATCATTTCTATATATATAGAGTATATAAAACTAGGTCAAATATATACATATGTTTCTTATCTATATATATATATATATATATATATAAGAAAAAGTATTTTAAGATTACTCACATATTATACAGATATCTTTGTGTGTATATCCATAAAAAAAAACATATGTTGAAAAGAATATATATACATAAAATTTTGCCCATATAAGGTTTACTTTACTTTTCTTTATTTATTTTTTTTTTGAAGGTGCGTGCATAAAAAATAAAACTTAAAAAAATTTTTATATATGTATGTATACTATCTATGGTATATTCTTATATCCATACCCATATAGGTATTTTTTTATAGAGGTATATAGGTATATGACGGTGGTTTATGGATGAACATAAAATAGATATAGAAAATTTTTTGAGTGAAAAACTTTCTTTTCATTTTTTTTTTTTTTTTTGAATTATTAAATGATTTGAACTTAAATATTTAGCTATATGTGAAAATGACACTGTGACACAAATAGAATCGATTTTCTGTTTAGAAATGTTATAAAATTACGAGTATGCATCAAAAAGTATAATGAAACACATATAAGATGATTGTGTTATAACAATTTTTAATTATAATTTTTATCGGAATTTAATGAATTTATATTTTAATTCACACAATAAAAACATCATCAATACACAAAAAATTAATTAAGATTATTAAAATTATCCCTCATTTTTACGAATTGTTAATATTATTATACCGATTATATGGTCAGCATTTATATTCCATTAAAACAAACATTTAAAATATATATAGTATATTATGAAGAATATAAATTAATTTTAAATAAATTATCTCCCTTATCATATTTTACTCGTATGTAGATACAACAATATTCCATTAATATTGTACAAGTTACCATCTCAAATTGTAATATATATATATATAAATATATAACTTCTTATATATCCATCCATAAATACTTATATATATGGTCATAAATAATTATATACCATAAATATATATATATAGATAAAGAGATAGATATGTGAAAATTCTTGTAATATTCTTATATGACAATGTATATATATGTGTATATGTATATACATTTTAACTCACATTAAAATAGCAATTTGTAATATCTATAATATATATATATGACAAATTCATTGTATATACTATATTGTATATATATAGATATATTTTCAGGCCTTATTTCTTATTATTTATACCTTATAAAACTATATATTGTATATGTTCGGATATCGCAATATACGTACGTATACACATTTAGTAAGATGAATTTACGTAAATAATATATTTATATATGTTGATATATACATATATAAAAATATGTTAAGGGTGAATATCTCAAATATATATATATATATTTATGAAATGTATGTATTATGTATACATTAATATTTATAATGTCACATATATGAAGAAAACTTCTAATACAACTATTTATAAGATATATACATATCTGAATATAATGAGTTTATATGTATATATGTATATATAAGATCTCTTTGCGTATATATATACATCGAATATTATCAGTATATTATATTATGTCTACCCGAATATATATACATCTATATCTAAAAGTTATATATATACGCATAAATATATATTTATTATCTTTCCTAGAAACTTATATCTTATATATACATGCATATATATGATGCCGAACACACATAACCTCTATATATATGTACGTACATATAAGTTAAGATATAGTTAATTACACTTTTTGTAGATACATTAATTTTAAATTTTCTCTCTTTTCTAAACATTAAATATATAAAGCGATCCTTACTCTGTATTTATATATATAATAATAATAAGTTTATGTTTATTATGATAAATGGGTTATATCTATATATCCATATCATACATAGAACATGTTACATATCTTACTATATATCATTGCAAATATATCCGCAAATATATATCAATATAATATATATATGTATAAGCACACGCAATATAAACATAAAAATATGGATATGCGATAAAATGAACAACATTTAAATTTTGGAAGTGCGTGTTTAAATAAATTCATCCCGAAAAAAAAAAACTGAACGGCAAAAACGTATATATATTTTTTCCAATCTGCACTTTCAGAAAATCCATTCCATATTATTTTGACTAATCGAGCAATTATACTACGTGGTCTATCCCTTTTTTATTTTTAATTCTGTATAGATTTTTCATTTTGATATAATAATTGTGTCCATCTATATATATATATATATATTAAGAGTTAAATGGTGCAATTTTAAATATATATTAAATGGGTTTAAAATTTCATTTCAATTAATTTTTTTCCATCAAATATTGTACTGATATATATCTATATAGATAAAATTGGTTGGGTGAGGTGTGTGTATTAGTTGTGTATGTTGTTGCTATTCATATATATATATTTATAGATTTAAAAAAAAAAAAATTGGAAAAAGTATATACAAAAGGATTTTGTAAAATTTATGCGATACAAAGAGAAAAAAAAAATGTATAATCTTTTTTTAAAAGCATTGCGTTAAATATCCCGAAAAAAACATAACATAACATACATATACATATTAATAGAGAATTGCAATTCAAATATTGTACTTTGTTCATTTTTTTATTTTTCAAACATTAAATTATATATACAGTAAATTGAAGCATTTTTCTAATCACTGGATTTTGAATATATAATTCTATAGAAAAATGTATTTATATGAAAAAAAAAAAAAAAAATTCATGGAATTTAAAGCAAAAATCAATAAAAAAAGAAATAGCAATTAAAAATGTGATTGTAATTTTGTTTGAGTGCGTGAATTTCAGTATATTGTATTTTTTGCTTTTGGTATTTTGGCAATGAAAAATCGACAATGAAAATTGTTTTTTTATTTGTATTACATATATAGACTTTATTTTATATATATAGGATACTAAAATAAAAATAAAAAACATTATATAACGATTTATTTTCAAATGAATTGATTTTGATATGCATTTTATTGTATTTGTAAATTTTGAATAGATATAGTTTTTTTTTTTTGTTTATTTTTGAATTCTATGTATATGAAATTATTTTTTACGTTTTTGTATAACAGAAATTGTTAAAACAAATGAATGAGTATTTTTTTGTTTTAAATGATAATTTTTTTTTTTTTAAATGTAGAACAATAATGTATTTACAAATCGATATAAATGGGTTTTGTGTTAATAAAGCCGGGTAATGTCTTTATCAAGTAATTTTTTATAAAAAGTAAAAAATTGGTACAAATAATCCATTTCGCAAAAATTATTATCTATTAAAAATTCTAATAAATTTTAAATTTATAAATTCTAGTAAATTTTAATTTAGATCATATGCATTGAAAACAATGATTTAAAGCCGTCCGTCAACACATTTTTCAATGTATATAGTTGGTTTCATAATTTGATATTTTATTATATGGTGTCCGTAAATAGTCGTCCAATCGAAAATCAAACTTTACCGTATTCCACTAATAGTAGATCACTATACTGATATTGGCAATATCTAATTCGTAATATCACATATTAAACTGAATATATTCTTTTCATTATCATTTCATTATAAACTGAATGTATATAAATAAACATATATTTTTTTGGTTTGTACTTTATATAACCATAACCCATAAATACAAATATCAAAATATAAATAAACTTTTAGTTGTATAAACAAACGCATAAACGAAGTAAAGAAAATCCTTTTGAAAACTTATATATGTATATACATATTTTATATATATATAAAGAGATGGCTTTCAAGAAAATTTCTCAACTTTTCTTTTAATGCATTTAACATTTACAATTCACAAAAATTATATAACTATACCATGTAGTATAAACAACTTTATATATAACATCACAATAACGAATCTATAGAATTTTACTAGAACGAGATGGGATTTTGATAAAAATTTTGTGATCTTCAAATTCATGTATGAGCTTTCGGTAATTTTTTGTTAATTATATATAATGAAAATAGTAATAGGGCATATAATATAAAATAAAATGTTTCACAAAAATTTCGATTATAAATAGCACTCTGAATGTTCAGCAATGAGGTATAAAATGTGTGTTTAAATTATCATCATAATCCTAGCGTGTTTATCCGTCATTGACAAATATAAAGAAAGAAAATTGTTTTATATGTATATAAAATCAAAATATTATCCATATAATAGCGTATAGAAAAATGGACATATATAACAAAAAAAAAAAAAAAAAGGTGAAGAAATAAAGGTATATATTATGATTTTATAAGTGTGAAATTTTTATATACTTAAGGTTAAGAAAACTCTTATATATATATTATACATAAAGAAAAAACTTAAAAGCATCTACATTTTTGCCCTATATATATATATATTTATTTATGTATATGTATATTATATAAATCCATTAATATATGATGTGAGATTATACATACAAAATTCAAACAAAAATATTTTATATATTAAATATACATTTGTGTTTCGTTTTTATAAGCAAT
Source organism: Dilophus febrilis (assembly GCA_958336335.1). Taxonomy (NCBI): domain Eukaryota; kingdom Metazoa; phylum Arthropoda; class Insecta; order Diptera; family Bibionidae; genus Dilophus; species Dilophus febrilis. The sequence goes on from OY284468.1 coordinate 65,829,290, forward strand.
AAGTTATTTTAGGACCGATTTTTTCAGTATTAGTACTTTAAATATAAGTATTTTTATAATTAACTTCTATAAATAATAAATAATCTTTAAAATAATTAATCTATGCATCGCAGATTTCAAACTTTGGAATACCATACCAAACCAAAGCAATTTTTTATGTACAAATATCAAATATTAAATACATTCTAGTTTTTTTTTTTATCGTTGTGATATCATAAATGCATTCATAAGGAATAATTAACAAATTTTACAATATCATATACAATAAATATATTTATAAATAAAACGTAATAATTAATCATAAATATTTTATAGTTTCACCCAAATATACTTGAACATTTATTCATACACTTCATACAAAAATACTATAATTTAATTACACACTAGAATTATCACAATATATTATATGTATTTATACACTTTATATTTATTTATACACTAATATATGCCCATATATAATATATCATATATATTTTATATAATGATATTTATGAATGTAATGTATATGTCGTGAAGGATTGTATATAGAATATTTATATACATATATATATATATGTATATATAGATGAATAAAAGAAAAGTGATTTGTCATGTATACCTTTTAGGAAAACTTAAAATTAAATTTAAAAAAACTGTTGCTCATGCATACAAATATTATTTATATTTTATTATGATACTTTATGCGGAATAGTTGTTATATTATACACATATATGTATAGAATATATTTTTAAAATTCTCCTCGTTGAGACTGATCGCATATAAGTAGATGAGAAGTACATAATTTCTATATGAATACTTATAAATATATTTATTTGTAAAGGGTGATTTTTTAAAAGCTATAGGAAAGTTTAAAAAAAAAACTTATTTGATGCAAATGTTGACCTTGACTGCGCCTCAAATGGTCCATCCGAATAGTCCAATTTTGGCATACCTCTTTCCAACATTTCGGCCGGTATCTCACGAATAAATACTTCAATGTTATCTTCCAATGCGTAAATTGAAGCGGGCTTGTCTGTATATAGACATGAGCTTTAACATCGGCCCCACAAAAAATAGTCTAAAGGCGTTAAATTGCACGATCTAGGCGGCCAATTGACCGATCCCGAACGTGAAATAAAAAGTTCACCGAACTCGCCTCTCAATAAGTCCATTGTTGCGCGTGCTGTGTAGCATGTGGCACCGTCTTGTTGAAACGACATGTCATGCAAGTCAAGCTCTTGCATTTTGGGCAAAAAAAAGTTGAATATCATCTCACGCGGTAGCGCTTACCATTCACATTTACGTTACGATTCGCATCATCTTTGAAGAAGTACGGTCCAATGATGCCACCAGCCAGCCCATAAACCGCACCAAACTGTGACTTTTTCTGGATGCATTGGTAGCTGTTGCAATGCTTTTGGCTGATATTCACTCCAAAATCGACAATTCTGCTTATTTACGTACCCATTAAGCCAAAAATTAGCTTCGTCGCTGAACTCAATTTTTCGGTAAAAAGGTGGATCTTCGGCCAACTTTCCAAGAGCCCATTCACCATAAAATTTTACGTTGCGGTAGGTCGTTCGGCTTCAATTCTTGCATCAGCTGTATTTCGAAAGGCATCACACCTAAATCCTTCCGCAAAATTTTCCACGTTGTTGAGTAACAGAGGCCCAATTGCTGCGAACGGCGACAGATCGATAATTGATGATCATCATTAACACTGGCCGATACAGCTGCGATATTTTCTTCAGTTTGCACTCTACGTAAGCGTATGCGGTGGTTTAATGTCCAACAACGTAAATTTGGTGCAAAATTTAGTCACAATAGCCCGAATAGCCGCTTCAGTGCGGGTCGATTAAACTGACCATAAAATGGAAGAAGCGCGCGATGAACTTTCTTAACAGAGCACGCATTTTGATAATAAAATTCAATAATTTGAAAGCGTTGTTCGTTTGTAAGACGATTCATGGTTCAATTATAGACCAAACTGAAGATGTTTGACAGTGAAACAAAACACGAAACGTGCGTCAGCTGTTTAAACCGCAGTGTTGCCAAAAAGATAATAGCTAAAAAATCACCCTTTATATACATTTTTATTTATTTATTCTATTCAATATATATATAGATAAGTATATGCTTGCTATCTGATATATGTATAACGCTCATAGTATTTTTATAATATTTCTATATATGTATATCGAGATCAAATCATTGAAAAATATATTGAAATTTAATGTATAATTCTATATATGTAGGAAATTTAAGTTTTTCTTTTAATTCATAAGTAGATATATGAGTAGAAATTTTTGGTGCGAAGGGATCAGAAAAAATTCCATAAAGCAAAACGTTTACCATTATTCGCATCATCTCGCAAATTGTCATGTCTAAAAATTACAATTTAATTTTTTTGAAATATAGAACGAAAGATATTTCCAATATTTACAATTTCAAGCTCATATATTTATTATATTGACTTTTTCCGGGAAATTTATTTATTATATATCAGAATAAGCAACAAAAATAATTGTAATTTGACATATGTAAATACATATACTTATGTTTATATATAGTACTGGGCGATTGTAATGGAAATTCTATATGAGTATTTTAATTTTATTAATATATATTTTATGCTTTCGAATTACAATCATCTACTCAATTCTTGATCTACTACGTCAACCGGTTAGAAAATTTAAGATACTTTAGTGCATTTTTGATGTAACATAGATTTTCTCGGAAAATTAATATGAAAAAAATGAAAAGTAATTAATTTTTCATTCATTTTCCAAAATGTGTATAAGATCTTTTGAGAACGACAACATAAAAGGAGGACAATTAATGTTTTACAATTTCCCATATATAAATAATATCACAAACAAATTTCATATTTTTAAAACAACCTGTTGTTGTTGTTGTTGATAACCGCATTTTTATATAAATTAGACAATGTCTATATATAATATACGACTTCGGGGGTATTATATATTTTAAATTTCGCATATATGTTATGTACATTACATATATGATATTTTTACCATTTCCCTTTGTAGTTATTTAAACTGTATAAATATACACACGCAAATAGAAATAATAATATTCAATTATATAATTTACAATTCACTCTTTGTATTTCAATAAGTATAATTTTTGTATATACAATCTGCATCCACAATATAGAATATTATGAAAAACGAAAAATATTTAAATATATATATATACATACATATTCCATTTTCATTAAATATGTATATGTACAATTGTTTTTTGGACATAAGTATTTATAATGAGTAGAATTAGTACATTTATACATTTATAGTTCTATATATAATACTATATATAGTATAGAAAAAGTTTTATTATTAGTATAAATATTCTATGGAGAGTTTTTGGTCATTTATCAATTAAGCTTTTTGGAATTACTGAAGCAAATAGTTGAATGAAAAATTACTTCATAACAAAGTTTTAAAGTAAATTTATATGAATAATTAGAAAATAGTTGTACATATATATTCTAGATACATACCACACAAATATTAATATAAATTTACAAATTGAACATACAAATATACATTAGAATAAATACATAAATATACAAATTATGAAAATTCTATGTTTATTTAATATAATATAATTGTTAAGTAAATATTTACCTAATGTTATATATATACAACGCTTTTCCAAATGGATTAGATTTTGAAATGCAATATGCATGCAAATATAAAATTATATGGTTCATATCTCATATTGAAATTTACCTTCTTATTCTGCATTTAATATTATATGTATAGGTATTAGATTTTGAGAAATTATCAATAAAAGGTTTGTCATCACAGGACAATAAGAAAAATAGGAATATTCTAAAAGTATTATATTACCCATTTATAATGAATAATTATTTGAATTGCATTCGGATGTATGGAACTGCTTATCAGGTCATTTGAATCATTTGAGTCATTTTCGAATATACTTTTAACCTGGCTTATAACTATAAAAGTTATATATATAGGAATAAATTATTTATTAAATAAATTTGAAAGATGTCACGGAAAAAAAAACACTTTTAGCCTCAATTTATACTGAAACATAATTTTAAATTCACAACAAATTGCTTATAAGATAACAAAATAATAATACATTATTAAAAAAAAAACCACAATATACATTACATTTTTATTTTTAAAACAAAAAAAAAATATTTTAATAATATTATTTTCGAATTGGGATTAAATATAAATAAAAAATAAAAACTATATATAAGAAATCATTTGATATATATATATATATGGAATAGAGGAAAACAAAACTATATATATACAATATAAGGTGATCTTAAAGATTGACCAACATTTGTCGAAAATAATTTTTTGATGATTTCCAGAGCAGCGACCTAAGAAGTCAAAAAAAAACCATCATGATTATACTTAGAATTCTTCATATATATATATATATGCGTGCGTAGGCGAAAACCCAACAGGATCTATATGGTTGATATATTTTTTGAACACCCCTTATAAATAAAAAAATGTAAAGATAGAATAACAATAATAATAATAACAATAATAGGAAAAATAAACATAAAATAACAATTGTTATATACTATAGTTGCTTGCTATATATATGTATATGATTTGATAGTGTATATATATTTATTTAGCATTTCTATATAAATAAATGCATATATATAGATCGTTATATTGTGTATAAATGTTATTATGAACTGTAACCGTACCGTAACCATTTTATATGTTATATGCTATACAATTTATATAATATTGTATCATTTTCTTCTATTGTTTTATTTTTTGTTGGTCGTATTATATGAATGTGAAAAGTAAGAAATTATTTAATCAACAAGGTATATATAGCAGGAATTTTAACAGCAGCATAGTATTTTTGTATATGTAAGAGTGAGTTTTCCTTAAATCCAATATAATATATCTGTGTCCGATATTAAGGATATTAATAAGACTTGAAGCCTTTTGATATCCACAGACAATTATAGATATGAAGATATTGAATTTTTTTCAAAATAATTATTAAGATGGTAATTTTCTTAATTTGGGATCGTAATACTCGCTTTAAGATATAGAATTGTGAGAACTTTCTGGGTATTTGATTCTCCAAAACTTCAATGAGAACTTTATGATAATTTTTATACTGGAATACGAAAAGTAGTTATATGAGATGAGATGTCCATTAATAAAATAATCCCTTTTAATTTTCCATATCATTATGATCATTATTTGAAGGAACACCATTACATTTGACCCAATGTATAGTTTCACTGTCCTCATCCCTAATATTTGCATATACAAGTTTTATTTTTATAATTATAAGGCTCTCACATACACATTTAAGTCACTATATGCTGCGTGACAACCGATTTAGATTCAATTTAATATGTATTAATATTTATTCACTATAAATATATATGTATATGATCATTTTAAGAATTAAAAAAAAAAAAGATTTCATACAGAGGATTACTTCAAAAAAATAAAAATTTTATTCTAAACGTAATAAAATATATATTATAATGCAAACAAAAAGCTTATTTTTTGCAATATATATATATAATACATTTAACATTGTGCATTTTTGTGCATATACAAAGATAACAGTGAGATGATGAGCCCGGAATATATATATATATATATATATACGTATATTACAGATCTAGATATATAGATATACATAAATACATTTGAAAGACAGATGAAAATTGAAGATGAAAATATAAATATATATATCTATACAAATGCATTTATATTTATCTTTAAACTAAAGAATAATAATGTACAGTTTCCGGATAAATGTTATATATCTCCTTTCTCTCCTTATTTATATATTGTACAATACACTTATTTATACGTGTGTATATCTTTGAATAAAATATATGTGTGTCTTTGAATATAAAACAAGGATAAGAAATAAATAAATAAATAAATAAATAGATATATACTTTAGACTTTAGATAACTATATACGGTATATGAATAAATTTATATTATATATATACATTTAAAAAAAAATATAAATAAAAATACACAATATATACATATATAATTTTTGTATAATTGAAAATGGGTTAACATTTCAGCGTGGTTTAGTATAGTTATAATAAAATATAGAATGCATTCCTATATATATATATATATATAAAACAACTATAAAAATCCAATGTATATTTTATCATTAAATCATTGCTCAAATAAATGCTAAACATAAAATGTCGTATATATATATATATTTTATATATATACAGTAGACTCGCACGATATAAGGAATCCATGAATAAAGAAACCACCGAAATAGGGAACGCTTCGAAATTTTGTATTATAGCTTTTAAATTTAGGAACGCTAAATCAATCAAAACCGCGATTTAAGGAACGATTGGGGTATTTTATTTACGTCTTGGTATTCGAAATTATCTAAATTATCTATTTGAAAGTATTTTAGTGAAATTAAGTTATATCTCTCAAAATCACTGGCTTCACATATATGTATTGGTTTTTTTTTATTGGCTGGGTCATAATATATACATAATTTTTAGTTGGTTTGCAGTTCCAACCAAATAATACACTTCTTTTTTAAAATAATTGCTTAAGGCTATTTTAATATTTTTTACAGAACCCCCTATATATAAGGAAACTTTGAAATATAGGGAACGAACCCCCTGCAATCAATTGTTATACATATATCGCGAGTCTACTGTATATGTATTATATACATATATCTAAATAAATAAACCAACTGCATACATAAATATACAATCAACGTATTCGTTTTCTTAAAAAAATTTAAAAAAAAAATTTCAATTTATTTATTGTACAATAATCAGTATAATGTATGAATATAACAATAATATAATTTTTTACCATAAATTTTGCATATCCATATATATATTTTTTTTTTAATTTTTTTACATTAGCATAAATAGAAAATTGTTCTTTAGCATTTTATTTTTTTTTTTTTTTGTATTATATCATTATTTTTCTTCTGTTTTATATTTTCTTATAGTTTTTACATTAAAAAATTATTAATTGAACATAATAATAATAATAATAATAATCTTTTCTTTTTCATTTTAATTTTTTTTTTTTTTTTTTTTAGTATTATTCTTATTGTTCTTGTGTTATTTCGTCTTCTCATCGTATAGTTATACATATATGTATATATATAGTTGTTGTTAAAGACCTGGTTTACTTTTTATACTCATATACATATATACATTATCCGTCATATACCATATATTAGTTTTTTATTTGCAACATAAAACATCAACAAATGTATGTGCATATAAATGAAAATTGCACTATGCATATAACTATTTGGTATATATAAAATAAACAATTATCACAATCATATGGAATTTAATTGCACAAAAATAAAAAGAAAAACAAACGTGCGGGAAATGTTTTTATTGCTGGAAAATGATGAATATATATACATTGAAATAGTTCATGTGTTAATAAATTTTAGAGTTTTTATATATGTGTTTTTGAAATCACATGTTAAATTAATATATTATTATAGATAGAGGATATTTTTTATAGCAATATACATTATGCAATTTTCAATATAAACATTTCTATAAATGATTTATTGTTTAATATACATATAGTTGATATTTTTGATGTGTGATTGTTTTTTTCTCCAATTTTTATTTTATTTGCAAAACTTGGTGGTGTCAAACAATTATAAATTTGGAAAATTTGATTTTTTTGGAAAATTTTGTTCTAAAAAATTCGTTTTTTTGTTTGTAGTGTAATTAATTTATTCTTAAGTATACCTTCCGGAATATCCTATATCGTTTGGGTCATCAGGACAAACCATTTTTCCAGGTCCATTCACTGTCAGAATCTCTATGGTATAGAAATTATATTGATGTTATTGAAGAGATAGAGTTAATAATGAAAACACTGATTCAACAGGAGTATTTAGGAAACAGAAACACCGATATGATGTTATAGTCAATTCCCACAAACATTCAAACTTGTATATTTTTTTTACCTTTATATTTGAAAATTAAAATCAAAAGAAACGAAAATATACTTTTGTAATGATTACTAATTTATATCTACATATATGCAAGCAATAAGCATATATGCATACCAATAAATTAAGCAAATACCCCATAAATAAAATATATATGTACGTCTTTTTATATACAATCACATATAAATAATATACATATATACCGAATACTTTTAGTTAAATACATATATATGTATAGATGGTATAGCTATAATTTTATTTAAAATTCTTGAATTCTAAATAAATATATATATAAGTGCACATGTAAATTCACTTATTTCGAAATATACATAATATATATATATAGCATTATAGGATATACCATCGTATAACATCGAAGTTTGATATGTATATAATTCTATAGAGAATAATTTAACTTTTTACATAGTTCGTTAAACAAACATTTTTCAAAAAATCCTTTTTGTGTTAAAATTTATATATAACTACATGGATATATATATCGTATATTTTGTTATATAATATTATATATAAATATTGTAATACTTTTAAAATATATTATATTGTACGCCGTCATGTTATATATTTACCAGAAATATGTATAACAGTAACCTACTTAAATTAGATTAAAACTTTACAAGGTTTAATATATATATGTACATATGCAATTATATATGCATACATATATATAGATGAGTATTCCGTATAATTATTAAACAATATTATATCAATCAATATTACAATTTTATACAATCAATATATATATATATTTACTATATTGATGATATATTAAAAACGTGTTGATCTATATATATATATGCGTATACGAAATTATCATATATGTGAAAATATAAAACTTTCTTTTAGAAATGTGAATATCTTGGAATTGAAATTTTCTTGATATTTTCTGCATAGTTTTCAATACAGTTAATATTCTGTATGAAATTTATATGTTTAATATTACAGTTTTTAAGGAAATTATTAAACTATTTTGTGAACATGGTCGGATCAGCTTGAATAAACGAACATGATACATTTTTTCACACGGTTTTTAACCCGTTTTCGGTTTTGAAATTTTAATACAGATTTAGATATTTTTCAAATCTATAAAGTTGGTTCGATAAAGAAAATTTTTATATTTTTTTTTTTTTGTTCGTTACTACGGCAGAATCGGTTTAGCGCCCGTAAAACCTCGGAATTCTATTGCCGTGTGAGCCCGTAACGAAATCACTTAATCAGGTGATGAACCTTATAGATGCATTGAATACACTTAAGTGATTTTGGGTGGTAAATCTATTATAATATGTGGATTAATTTGAAAATAAAGCAAACATATGAGATAAAAAAAACTTTTATATATTTTTATACACATATTTTATATACATATGAGATAAAACAAAATAAGAAAAAATCACTCATATGTTTTCAAACAATTGTCCAAGTGGCACTTTATAGGTGGATTAGTTTTTAGATAAGATGAAATGTTTAATTTAAATAACTGATAATCAAAAGTAGGGGGAAATACTAGTTCAGGGAGACTATTCCATAATATCTTGCTGTTCTTGGGAAAAATGAATTTCCAAATCTGTTTGTTCGCAAAAAAAACTAATAGATATACAGAATATGAATGAGCCTTTTGTGAATTTCTCGAATTATAAGAGAAGCTAATTGGCTCAGGCTCATTAGCTTTAAAATTTCATTAGAGCATTCATGGTAATAATATCTATAAAATGTGCACAATGAAGCTACTGCGATCGTCTATGATCCAATGATTCAATGGAATTTGTTATTGTTTCATTTCTGATCAGTGAAATAGCGTGTTTTTGGATCCTGTCACTAAACTGCAGGGTAGTAATTGGTGCACCAGCCGATATTTAGGAATTGTACTCTAGAAGTGGTCTTATAAAAGACCTATAAACTAATGCTAAATTTTCACAATTGAGAAATTCTTTCGATCTTCTTATAAATCCAATGCGACTAGCTGCCTTTTTAGCTGCCATTATTATATTATTACTCCACGAAAAGTTATTTGACAAAGATATTCCCAAATTTAATAGGTCCTTAGATTGTGGAATAATTGTATTATGCATATAAGTATTGGGTCAACATTTATGGATCGTTTGTTTGAGAACAAACATGCCTTTGTTTTAGATGGATTGAATTCGACTATAAGTTTATCCTTCCCCAATTAGATATTGAATCTAAATCTTTGTTAATTGAGGAAATCATCTTCTGGAGAGACTGAATCATTTGATTCGCATTATGATTACGATGTAGTTCATACGAAGAATGTAATGTACTATCGTCTGCATATAACAGTGTATTGGATTTTCTGTTATCATTAATAAAAAGATCATTAATAAAAATTAAAAAGAGAGTGGGCGATAGAGCACAAACCTGAGGTACCCCAGAGTAAACCGGATAAAGTTTGGAACTAATTCCATCTAGTACAACCTTAATATGCCTATATTAGCTAAAAAGTTTAATCTGAAAGTATACATCATTCGATCTTTATAGTTGGATATTAAATATCAGAAACATGAATATTATAAATTATTACTTTTACAATCGAATAATAAATGACCTAAAATATATTGTATATTTTAATATGCTCCGTAAAGATATAGATAAACAATTTTCTATTTTTTCTATTAGCTATAAATATATTAGCTTTTTCTATTAGCTATTAGCTATAAATATTAAAGAAATATAATTTTTAAAAAGGAACGGCGGACATTTATCGCGGTAACCTCTCAGATTACCATTAAAATTGATGTGATTTTTCTGTGAAATTGTCCAAAATGATATGATTTTAAAAAAAAAACTAAATAAACAACATATTTATTTACTTCATATTGATATATATATATAATCACATATCAATCCGCAAACGATTCATGAAATATTTTATTGTAAAAAAACCCTCCTATACAAATAAATATTAATTACATCCCAAGTGAATAAACCAAAAAAAAAATTAAAAAAAATTACATATTAATAGAAACAAGTGAATAGAACCACCACCGCAATTATTATTATACGATATATTTTATTTAAAATCGGTATATACATATATACAACAAAATATTTCACAATTAAAATATTAATTAAAAATAATATGATTATGAATTTAAAAATTAAAACAAAAAAAAAAAAAGATAATGATATTATATAGTAGATATTTTTAATTAATATTAATTACAAAAAAAAAAAAAATGAAATATAATAGATAATAAATTCCCATGGTGTTGTTTTTTTTTCTTTTTTTGTGTTATCAATTTATAAATCAATTTACATTTAAAATAAATTACATTTACATATTTTCAATAAAATATATTACCACGCGATATTATATCCCAATATTTTCATATATCATGTTCATTTAAAAGCATGTATCATATATTATTATTATTATTATTACGATATATATCAATATGATACCGCGACGATATGGACGCGATATACATATGTTTTATTTTATATTATTTTCATTTATATGTATATTTCGTATATAAGTACCAATGATGAGATATGAGTAAATAATTATAATTATATGGATATTATATTTTCCATTAAATAATTTGAATTATTAAAAAATTATTGAAATAAAATAAATATGCAGCGATATATATTATGTATTTTATTATTATGAATGCATGCGTATCATATATATGGAATGGAATATACAAAATATACTTTATTATAGTGGTGGATATATATATATGGTATAGATCAATCATCATTCACCATCATATTCGATAAAAATATATTCAAATTTGGGATTGTTTGTTACATTCCCTTAAAACCGTAGGTATAGTGAAAAATTATTGCCCATCACAAATATTTTCTTTATATTCATATCCCAAAAATGGATTGATATTAAAATTATATAATATAGAAAAAATATCATTTTATATTTAATTCTAGGGTCTACGAATTGTAACTGTTTGGGGGATAATTTCCAGTCGTTAATATACTAATCATTATCGTGATTTGTTTAATTATTTAAAATTGACAGTTTAATCTGCATGATTTACAATAAAAATTCTGAATTTCAAAAGTTACGATGAAATTTCCCTTTTTTGATATAACATTCGTCCTCTTACCATTATTATAATTTCTCAAATGAAATGTTGTTCAATGGGATTTTGTGTAAAATAATTGAATCAAATATAATTATGATTTCGGTTTTATTAACTATATATATATATGTATATTATTATGCATTATATATAGTTGGTAATTAATTTTTGAATAAAATTTTGTAGTTAAATAAATATAATCAAACCGCACATCAATAACGCACACCCACCCAAAACACAAATAAAAAAAAGGCTAATTATTGTGCAGTTTTTTTTTTTGTATATCTGATTTTTTTCTTCTGAATATGCTATTATTAAAATTAAATAAATTCTGAACAATTTATCAATAAATATTTATTTGAAAAGTATATTTTATCAGAACGCCCAAGAATTATTTTAAAAGTAAATTTTCATTTGAATTAATATTATAATATATGATGCATTTCATTTATTTATTATATATATTTATAAAATAAAGATAAAAATATATTGATTTAAATAAAAAAACTTCATATATATATTCGTGAAGTTGAAAGAAACAAATTTTATGTTATATACAATTGAACAGAAAATCAAGGGGTTTTATTTCCCTTTTGCAATTTTGTTAAAGAAATATACAATCAATAAAATGCATCATATATTTTAAATTATTATTAGTATATTATTTAAATATATGGTATATATAAACAAATAACTTTAAGTGCTTTTTCAGTTCTTTATATATAGATATAAATAACAAAAAAAAAAAATAAACTCCCTGTTCATTTGACTCGCGCGCTTTTTATATCATTTTTATTTTTTTTACAATAAATTTTCAATTGGAAAAATCTTTAAAAAACTATTTAATTTAATATTGAAATTTGTATATATATACACTTTAAAAATATTGAATTGTGTTATTATTACTATAATAGTATAGAATACACTTTAGCAAAAAGGAAAATTTTATTCCTATCTGTATCCGTGTTAAAGTATGTAACAGTTCACATATAATTTTATGTATTGTATATATAGAGCAATAAATATTTTTAATAAATTTAAATATATCATTGATAACAAAAAAATACCATTGTTCAACTTTTACAATTTTGAGGTCTTGAATCCTATATATACGGGAAACAACATTTTATCTATATCTATTAATGGGATATTTTCCTATAGCTAAAACCATAATCGTAGATTGTCAAGCATTTTCCACAAAACAAAGTTTTCATTCAAACAAATTCACAATTTAAAAAATTGTAATCACGGTATGATATAAGAATTTTCTTATATATTTCGATTAAAAATATGTTAAAAAAACTATAAAACTATAATTTTATTTTGTCGAACACAAAACTGTTTCCGGAAAATTCAATTTTCCTTACATCATTTAAAAAAAAACTCTAGTAAACATTTGAAAATCGATTAATTTATTTATAGACAAAAATGTGGAAAAATTTTGTCCGATTTTTCACATATACACTTTTTGGAAAAATTATGCTATATCTTTGGAACCAATTATGCGATTTCAAAATTTTCTTCTATAAACAATCAGAAATTGAATGAATTTTATAATGATATAAGGAAAATGGGAAAATTTATCATTTATAAAATATCATTTATATAGTTTTGATCGTCGGGACAAATTTTCTCACGTCCCGCCACTGCAACTAATATATGTAATATAATAGGATAACAAGTTATTGAATTTTTTATTTTCTCTAAATACAAATATATATTTGTTAAATATATACAGGGTGAGTTTTTTAACGTGAGACAATGGAATATCTCGGAAACTACGCGTTTTTAAGAAAAATGTTTCAGACAAAAGTTGTTCAGTGGCTAGGGGGACATAAGATGGTTGTGTGTTTTGAGCTTGATTCAAGGTCACATAGGAGATATGACGCAAAACATACTTTTTTTAAGTGGCAACCCCTATTTATCGATACGGATTCTGATTTATGTCAAAAAATAAGATCATTTTGTATCCGAACATTTTTTGATTAAACCCCAAATTTGGTCGTAAACTTGATTTGTACTTATGTGATTTTCGTTTGACTTTTATTAAATCTGATCTGACAGTTCAGATTTTTGCCTTTCAATCGAACATGAAAAAGAGAAATCAAAAAAATTTTCAACAATAAAAGAAATCAAAACAAAAATAAATACTAAACTGACAACTATTATAGATAAAAAGTGTAGGGGTAAAATTTTCATAAAATCGGGATTTCATAAAATTGATCAAGATCAAAAAATAGATAGATTTTTTAACCTAATCGAAAATGAAAATTGATCTACAATAGATCAAAAAAATTAATTTAATGATTTTAATTAAATATAAATTTATAATTTGTCATGATGTGTTAATATTTAAAGGAACATGTTATGCATTATTAAATTAACCATTATTGGAATAAATGTTAAGAAGTGGTGACCATTAACTTCCAAACATTTCATTGTTCTTTCTTATAATAAAACCATCGATTGAGTGTAATACCGTTTCCGGATCTACTGAAATGCAAGCATTTCTAATGGGCTTCTTCATATTCTCTGGTTTCTCTTCTCTGAGCTTTCTTGGTGAATCTTTGCTCTGAGGTATCCCAATAAAAAAAATCTAAAGCTGTGTCTAACATGATCTCTTCCCATATAGGTTCAAATAATGATATAATTTTAATTTCGGCCTGTTAATAATAACTTTCGGTTAGTTAATAATAACTTTGACCATTTAACCCAATAACGGTTAATTTAATAATGCATAAATTGTTCCTTTAACTGTTAAATATTTAAATGTTAACACATTAGTACATATTATAAATTTATATTTAATTAAAATGATTAAATAAATTTTTGTTTTGACTAAATTCAAATCAAGTTTGCGACCAAATTTGGGGTTTAATCAAAAAATGTTCGGATACAAAATGATCTTATTTTTTGACATAGAATCAGAATCCGTATCGATAAATAGGGGTTGCCATTTAAAAAAAGTATGTTTTGCGTCATATCTCCTATTTGACCTTGACACAAGGTCAAAACACACAACCATCTTATGTCCCCCTAGCCACTGAACAACTTTTGTCTGAAACATTTTTCTTAAAAACGCGTAGTTTCCGAGATATGCCATTGTCTCACCTTAAAAAACTCACCCTGTATATTAGATACATTTAATATACATTTAATAAATATTAAATTTTCATTAATTAGTTATTCGCATGTTATATAAAAACCTTGTACTTAATATAAATATGTTTGTATCTATATATATATATATTTTTAATAATATTTGTATCAAATAAAATAAAATTTTTGGGTCATACTTCAAATATAATTATTATTAATATCATATATAATGCGATGCGAGGGGATGAGAAAGATGTCCAAAGGTCATATAATATAAATAAATATAAGTTTTGTAATGATATATATTAGGTTGTCGAAAAAGTATTGATAATTTTTATAAATAAATGTCATTATAATTGAATATTTCAAGTAGTACTAATCTGATCAGGTAACACTAACATATGTTCGAAAGATGACATTTCGTAGATAAAAAAAAAACAAAAATTAAATTTGTTTAGTCATTTAAAAGTTGTTGTGCATTAAAGATGAGCGAAATTAGTGAAAAAATTCGATACATTTTACAATTTTATTATGAAAAAGGTGAAAATGCAACGCAGGCACATGAACAAATTTGTGCAGTTTACGGTGAAGGAACTTTATCAAAATTAATAGCCTATAGATGGTTTGCTCGATTTCGTTCCGGTAATTTTGATGTCAAAGATGCACCTCGTTCTGACCTCGACCAATCACTGAAAAAGTCGATGAAATCATATCAAAAATTGAAGAAAATCGACAGGTAAGCAGTCATGATATCGCTAAAGAACTAAACATCCATCACCAAACAGTTTTAAACCATTTGACAAAGGCTGGATACAAGAAAAAGCTCGATGTTTGGGTACCACATGAATGAACACAAAACAATTTAATGAACAGAATTTCCATTTGCGAAACGCTGTTTAAAAGGAACGAAATCGAGTCATTTTTAAAGCGAATGATTACAGGTGATGAAAAATGGATCACATACGATAATAATGTACGAAAAAGATCGTGGTCCAAGAAGGGTGTGAAGCTCCTAAAACAGTAGCAAAACCTGGATTAACACCAAGAAAGGTAATGCTGTCTCCGTTTGGTGGGATTGGAAAGGAATCGTTCATTATGAATTACTAGCACCCGGTCAAACCATTGATTCCAATCTCTATTGTCAACAATTAACAAGATTGAAGCATGAGATTAAAAAAAAACGTCCAGAATTAATCAATCGAAAGGGTGTTGTGTTCCATCATGACAACGCCAGACCACACACATCTTTGATGACTCGGCAGAAATTGAGAGAGTTTGGCTTGGAAGTTTTAATGCATCCACCATATAGCCCGGACCTTGCACCTTCAGATTATCATTTGTTCCGGTGTCTCTCCGGAACTCCCTTAATGGTTTAAAATTAAATTCCGCAGAGGACTGCAAAATGCACTTGGATCAGTTTTTTGCCCAGAAAACACAGAAGTTCTACAGTGATGGGATAATTGTCTTTACCAGCAGAAAAATGGCAAAGGGTCATCGATCAAAACGGCGCATATTTTGTTTAATAAAGTTAATTTGAAATATTTAAAAAAATGGTTTGAATTGGGTAAAAAAAATTATCAATATTTTTTAGACAACCTAATATATATATATATACCATGAATGTATATTTATCGGTTTTTCGAGATAAGATATAATAATAATTAAATTTAAAATTTGTAATTTAAATGTATATACATACATTATACAATATATTGTTGGTCGTTGTCGATCTTCATCGTCTTTATAAATTTATATATGCATATATATTGTTTGTCATATGCAATTACATTTACGTTTTGCGAGAATAAGAATATTATTAAAAGTGTATTACCCATATATAGTTATTAAATTTAAAATATATGAATATATATGGAAAATATTGAAATATCTTAATAGCCGTAGTCTTGTGATCCATAAATTTCTATATATATATATATAAGTTTATATACATGAGTAAGTTAAATTCCGTTTTAATTAGTTTTACATAATATACTAACGATATATATAAATAAATTCTGTAATATATATATATATATATATAAATATAATAAACTTTAAAATTTGTTTAGGTATTAAAATGAATTAATGAAAATTTTCCATATATAAAATGTACCAGAGGTTTCATATCTCTATACATACATATAAAATATATAGTTTATTAGAGATCTGCAATCTGCGGGCAGTATAAGGATTATATTATATTCGAATTTGGTTAATTTAAAGTTTCTATATGTTTATGTGGAATTCATAGAACTGCGATTAAATACAATTGTATATGTTTAAATATAAACGTAAAAATTTGTTTATCATCATTCTAATCCGCATGCAGATCTCTAATATATATATATATACAAAAATGTTATATATAAACACGCATAACTTAATATATATTGTATATTAAAATATTCTAATATAAGGTTTTGTAATGGTCGTCGCACACAAGTCATATATGTATGGTATTATTGTGTTTAAAGTCAATATCTATATATATATATATAACATACGAATATAAATGTTTAACTAAATATCCATTTAAAATTGTCGTTACAGTTTTAATAGAGTTTTGTATATAATCAAATATATATATATATATATATAAGATTTCATATATATAGTTATTTAACATAAATATTGATTGTATAACACTTTCAAAACACCTTTATATCCAATTATTATTTCTATTGTATTTCGAGGTGTATTTTTTTTAATAATTGAACACGTGCATAATTGTATATGTATTTTACTAACCCAAATCCCCCCAATAATAATAACCCAATAATGCCAAAAAAGGAATTATAATAACATAGTAATAAAATTTATAATATGTCTACATTTTGTTAAACCCAATTTATATAGAAAACTACAATAGATTCAGGAAACGAAGGAATCATATATGTGAGCCAGGGTGAGGCATAATATATTAAAATTCATTCCCAAAAAAACACACTTCGAATTTTATGGCAGTAGTTGGAAGCAATGTATGGGATGGGATCAGAAAAAAATCAATAATATAAAAGTGTTTCCATGTGGTTTAAGATACCTCAAGATACAAAATTTCCAGTCAATTGGTTACGTGTTTGTATTAATCAATTGAATTTGTATGGGAGCTCCTATAGATGGGATGATATCAGAAAAAATGGTATGTAATTTCAATACCAAACACTTATTTCTAAAATTTCAAGTGCTATATAAAAACTCAGTGCGATATATACGAAAAACAAAAAAAGTCGGAAAATTCAGAAAATTAAGTGAAGAAGGGATGGTCTGACATACCCTTATCTTCAAACATATATATAGCAGCTCTATCAGAAAGAAATAATGCTTATATATATTTTTCATTTTTTCATCCAAATCTCTCTCAAGTAGTTTATCAGAAAAAGTTGAGATGATGGAAAAAAACGGAAAATTTCTGTTCTATTTTTGTTGACACAAATTCCTATAATTCTTGAAAAAAAAGGTACCTTAACATTTTATTATTAAAATTGTAAACATTTTGTAAACATTTTATAAATTAAAACCTTTTTTTTTTTCTTTAATAATAATATTATAAAATGGTGTGGGTTTTTTTTTGTTGTGTCTTTAGTTCTATATTATTAAAAAATAAAATGCCTCTATGTTTTGTGTGTGGTTATTTTAGTGCATCAGGGCAGATATTATTAAAAACAAAAAAAAAATAAATTTTAATACACGATATAACGCAAATCCGAAAGGGTGGGTAAAACTTTAATATCACGTTAATCACAGATTATAATCTGTTTAATTTTTTCATTTATTTTCATTTTGTCTTTTTAATTCATGCTGAGTGCAAAATAAAATTTTCATATATCAGAAAGTTTCTATTTTAGAAAAACTTTTAATTGTTTATATATATTTATAACTTTTGGTATATATATGCAGTTAAAATTTTATAAGTTATACATACGCATTTAAATATAATATGATTGATTTTTTTTTCTTATTATTTAGAAATAGCCATATACACACAATAAGTACACAGAATACACAACTTTTTTAATAACATTATATATAGAAGATGTGTATTTTCTTTATATATATATAATATATTTCACTACGGTGGTCAACAAGTATATTTTTACCAAGTACTATTAACAAATAAATGATGTATGTATATATTTCAGAATGAATAAAGGGATTTTTTTTTTGTTCGTTACTACGGCAGAATCGGTTTAGCCCGCCCGTGAAACCTCGGAATTCTATTGCCGTTAGCCCGTAACGAAATCACTTAATCAGGTGATGCATTGAATATACTTAAGTGATTTTGGGTGGTCTATTATAATATGTGGATTAATTTATGAAATTTTGAAAATAAAGCAAACATATGAGATAAAAAAAACTTTTACTAAAACATAATAAGAAACATAATCACTCATATGTTTTCAAACAATTGTCCAAGTTGCACTTTAGGTGGATTCGTTTTTAGATAAGATGAAATGTTTAATTTAAATAACTGATAATCAAAAGTAGGGGGAAATACTAGTTCAGGGAGACTATTCCATAATCTTGCTGTTCTTGGGAAAAATGAATTTCCAAATCTGTTTGTTCGCAAAAAACTAATAGATACAGAATACGAATGAGCCTTTTGTGAATTTCTCGAATTATAAGAGAAGCTAATTGGCTCAGGAATTAGCTTTAAAATTTCATTAGAGCATTCATGGTAATAATACCTATAAAATGTGCACAATGAAGCTACTGCGATCGTCTATGATCCAATGATTCAATGTCACTAAACTGCAAGGTAGTAATTGGTGCACCAGCCTAGGAATTGTACTCTAGATCAATATATTTATTGATATATTGATAAAACTTTATCGCGTAATCATTCCCGAAAATTCAAAATTTAATTTCCTGCACTAATTTGATTCCAGACTCAATTATTTTTCGAGTTATTTTATGTATTTGCTACTTGAATGTATGTGCGAAAAAAATAATAATTACGAAAATTGTGTAAACTATAATTTTAATTAAAAAAATGCATAAAACAATGATAAAAATAAGTTTTCTAGTATTTTTTTTTAGATTGTTAATCTACAAAAAAAAATGTAATATATCTTATAATTATATATATATATTATATATATTATTCATATCATCTATTATATAACGATATATTCAAACTATCTCTTTATATATATTTATGTATACCTGAGTCTATTTACAAATATATCGTTTTTATATCGTATATATTTATAATTTATAAATAAAAAGGAAACATTTAATATATAAATAAATAAATCAATGATTTCCAAATCTATTTCAAATATATGCACTATCGCAAGTTTGCCATATATATGTATTTAATAAATTATATATATATTTTACAGGGTGTTCTAAATGGTACCGCAACCATTATTGGGATTGGGACCGATGGTGATTTTATATATGTATAATGAATTCTAAGTCAAAATTACGTCATGATTTTTTATATATTCGGTAGGTTAAAGTTTTTTATCACTCATAAAAATGTTTTTTAATAAATCATCAATCGGTTTTGTGTAATGAACACGATAGTCTTTGAGGAGAGGTCTTAATAAACTGTTAGAATAATTTCGTCTTAGAATTTATCATATAGAGAATTGCCATCGACTTTATTTTATATCTAATTATCTATTCGGGTATGAAGGATTCTACGTTATTATTTTATAACTTTTAAAGATCATCCTTTACATATATGTGAAAGGTGTGCTCTTCTGCGTCTGTATATTATTATATTAAAATATATATATATAAAATAACACATTAAATTTATACACTACATTAAAATTGCATTTAACATTTTTGTTATTTTATTTTTGCAAAAAATAAAATAAAATCACAAAAAAAGAAAAATAAAATAAAAAAACCATTACATTACATTTCAATAAATGTTAAAAAATTTTCTTTCTTTTATACATTTCGTCTTCAAACTTTTCATCATCATTAATTTTATATTATATCTATATACATTTTTGTATATTATAATATACCCTCGACTCGATGTATGCCCGATATAATATAATGTACAACTATATATATATATTGCAATATGTAAAACAGTAATTTTCTTTTATCAATATATCGTAGCAATAATATAAATACTAATGTAACAAAAAAAATAAAATAATATACATACATTTTCAATATACATATATAATATATATATGTATATTATTTAAAGAAAATTGTAAACGAAACGAATGTAAAATTTCAATGATTTGTGCATTTTCAATATATATCGCATTTATATATATTACAATTGCATATGTAAAAGGAATATTATTTCATATTGAAGTGAATTCAATATATTATTATGTATACACTCAATTATACATGAATCTTTATAGACAGGCCCGGGTTTATATAGTTTCATATTATTCCAATTTAAAAAAAAAAAAATGTTATCATACTCATATAGTTCAACCAATTTGAATTAGACTACCGATGCGGTTTATTTTAATCACGAATTTTGTATCCTCAAATAAATATATTCTTCAAAAAAAAAAAACTTTAAATAAAATTTGGTATATTTTTTAAGGAAAATTCTGCATAATTTTCTAAATTAGGAAATTCTGGGAAATTTTCTATTGAAAATTCTCTTATATAATTTCATAATAAAAAGTCTGTATATATATAATTTTAAATAAATTTTCGATACTCTCTAACTTACAGAAATGTTATGTATAATTTTATTATAAAGAAATTCGGTGCAAGTTTAGGAAATTCAATGCAATTTTCTATATTATATATAGGAAATCCTGTATAATTTACCGAGGAAATTCCTGTATGATATTCTGCTGGAAATCCTGGACAATTTTAGCAATAAGAAATTATGTATATGATTTTATAAAGAAAAAATGTTGACTACATTTTTTGATGATAACGCGCAATCTATCCCTTTGCAGAACATTTTTTTTATTAAGATAAGTGAATTTTTTTTATGTAACTTCCAAAACGGGATACAGTGCTCGAGGGTTTTTATGTGTGAAATAAACTTCGTTCTAATCACCAGAACCATCATGCATTTATGATATATTTATATATATATATTAAATACACACGGTTATCATATATATATACTGCGATTCATTTTAGATTATATATACTCTTTTATTTATATACATCTAAATGCAATATTCAATGCAGAAAACTATATATACAAATCGATGTATATGTAAATTTTATAAATATGTATATACAATATACA
Source organism: Dilophus febrilis (assembly GCA_958336335.1). Lineage (NCBI taxonomy): Eukaryota > Metazoa > Arthropoda > Insecta > Diptera > Bibionidae > Dilophus > Dilophus febrilis. The sequence goes on from OY284468.1 coordinate 65,851,646, forward strand.
TTACAAAAAATGTTTATATTATATATACATTACAATTGAAATTCTTTGACGTATATTGTGCAATGTGCAATATATAAATGGTAAAGGAATGAAGAAAATTTTTCCAACTTAAACCTCAAAATTTAACCTATAATATTAATGCTATAATATTACACGATGAATCGATATATACAGAATATATGCATTATATAATCAAATGCAAACATCAAAGTCTATATATATGTTTTGAAATTCGTATATTGATAAAATAATAGGTAAAAATGTGAACTATATTTGCTTGTAAAATTATATGCAAACATTAAAATAGAAACAGTTGAACTTAATAATGTATTTACAATTAATCTGATATAGTTCGCGTATAAAGAATTATTGAAAAAGTTTTTAAAGACAACGCCAAAAAGGATTATGAAAAAATTAAAATAAATTACCCAAAAAATATAGACGGCGGTAATAAAAAATGTTGAATACAATTCGATTCCAGTATCTCTAACTTTTTGGTTAAACTCCATCCACAACAAAATGTAATGTATATATAAATTTACAAATAAAATCTATTGAATGTATGGAATTGGAAAATTCCATACATACAAAAAATTTATATTGGAAAAATGTATAAGGAGAACGACCATTAACACCAGCAGCACTATTTTTACGTCATCTGTTCAATTACTCGGCTATTCCGATGACATATTGACGTGGTGGGTAGAAGTATGGGTGCCGTTAAAGAAGCGTTCTTACTGTTGGAACGTGAAGCTTCGGAAATGGGATTAAGGGTAAACGAGGAGAAAACCAAGTATATGATCGCACCAACGAACAGTAGGTTTATGGCACAACATCAAAGCGTATCAATTGGTCAGAACAAATATGAAACTGCGGACAGGTTTAGCTACCTTGGAAGCAGCATAAACAGCGAAAACGATATAGCGGAGGAGGTTCAATCCCGGATTGCTTCGGGAAACAAGGCCTTTTACGGTTTACGAAAGATGTTCTTCTCGAAGACATTGAGTAAAACATTAAAACTAAAGCTATATCAAACATTGATTCGACCAATTGTGACCTGAAACGGTTCTGAAACGTGGTGCATGACACAGGCCACCGAACGGCGACTTGGACTTGGGTTCGAAAAGAAAATACTACGCCTTATCTTTGGACCGACAAAGGAAAGGAGATGGTGGCGTAGGCGGTTCGATTTCGAGTTATATAAATTATATACCGAACCCGACATCGTTCGGTTCATTAAGATTGGTCGCCTGAGGTGGTTTGGTCATGTGGTACGAATGGATGGCGATCGTATACCGTCAAAAATGCTGGACAGTAAGCCGGCCGGATCTAGGAGTAGGTGGAAAGATGAAGTAGAAGTGGACCTTCGGGCCCTCGGCGTTTCCGGCTGGCGGACGTTGGCGGTAAATAGGTCCGGTTGGAGGAGGCTGTTAATGGACGCCAAAACTAATTGTAGGTTGTAGGCGCGCAGAAGAAGTAAGGATGTATGGAAAATATGAATTGAAATATTTTGAAATCTTTTATATTGTCATAAATTATTTGACGTAATGGTAAAATGAAATGTTTGTGCATTTTCTTTTGACAAAATCTATTATTATATACAAAACATATTTATGTTTTGTTTACATATATTATAAAAAAACATGTATGCTATAATATATAAATAACAGTCTGAAATATATTCTTCTATAATATATTTACATATTAAATTGATAAAAATTGATATTATTGCTGTTATACATAAAAGTATTTTTATGTCAATTTCGCTCATGGAACATTCAAAGTCTCTTCTAAAGAGTTCAATCAATTTGTGATTATCAAAAATAGTTGTCTTATTAATAGACCATAACTTTGTTTGTTTGTTGTTGGTTGTCAAATTTGTTTAAAACAATAAAAATTCTTTTAACTTTACATAACTATAAATAACACCAAAATTACTTGATTATTATTATATTTATTTTATTTTTTTTTTGGTTTTTTTTTTAATTGTAATAAAAAAAATCCTAAAATACAATCATATTTATAAAAAAAAAAAAAAATTTGATTTTTTTTGTCTCTAAATAACTTAACACAATTTTATTATTTTAAACTTAAATAATTATAATTGGTTTTTCTGTTAATTTGCATTTCTTTTATTTTAATTTATTATCCAAAAATTAAAAACAAAAATTTGCTTTTTATATTAATTTTGGTAAATTTCTGTAGTGTTGTGGATTGTTTTTTTTTTTTATTTTGATTTGTATTTAATAAAAATTTAAATAAATAATTAATTTTTACTTTAAATAGAACAGAAATAAAATTGATTTTATTTTAATAATAGAAAAAAAATTGTATATGAGACCAAAAAAATAACGAAAAAAAATATTTTAAAATTGAATTATTAAAAATTATCTATTATTTTGTTGTTCAACCATCAATAATTCTTTTATTGATAGTGTATTTTTATTATTTTTTTTTTTTTTTGTTTAATTTTCAATGGAATATCATCAATTGATTTGTGTAGTTAGTACAATTGGAAGATTAAGACCTTTATGGATTCAATTTTGTAAATCTGACGACGATTCTGATGACGAATCTGATGCTGAGTCTGATGACGAGCTCGATGACGATCGAGGTGAAGAAGAAGGTACATTCGTTGATGTTTTTCCTTTTATATTTAATTTACGTTCTATTTTCAATGGTTTTTTATCAACAACTACATTTTTATCTGTTTCTCTTTTAATATCATTCGGTAATTTTTCCATTTCTAATGGCATTTCTTCATCGACATCCGCTTCAGCTACCGCTATTTCAGTTTCTCCCATTCGCGTTGATATGCCCATGATTGATTCTGTTGATGGAGTTGTAGTTGTTGTTGTTGTTGTCGTTGTGATCGATGTTGTTGTAGTTGTAGTTGATTTTAAAATATCTACATTAGATTTCTCATTCTTCTGACCTAATTAAAATAAATGAATATAGCAAAAAAAAAAATGGTTAAAATCACAGCGAAATCATATAATTTTATTTTTTTCAAATTTACCTTCTATTTTAATATTTTTTACAGTAGCGTGCATTTGTTGTTCATCAATTTGTTCTTCATCATCTGAATTATAATAACTATCATTATCATTATTTATGTTATCATCATCATCATCATCATCATTATTATTATTATTATTATTTTGATCATTTTCATCGTCGTCTTCATCGTCACCGGCAACATTACGACGATCGTGTTTTGATTTATTATCAAAATTTATATCACTTTCATTTTCATTGTTATTATTATTATTGTTATTATTATTATTATTATTGTCATCATCATTGATTTCTCTGTTATTTGATAAATGATTATATGAATTTTTATAACGTTCTTCTATCCAAGATAATTCCTCGTTAACCGTTTGTCGTTTTTTCTCAATTTGTTCTGAAATGGTTTTATTTTAATATTATAATAATATGATTGTAATTTTTTATTTAAATTTTGAAGGTGAGAGTATTATTTGTAATATTACGGTGACTAAAAATGAATTTCTATCAACTATTTCGGTCGTTTATTCCTTCCCCATTCACAATAATGTCATTGAATGTCAAAGAAATCAAAATGATTTGCAAAATAAATTCATACTTAAGGATAAAGAAAATGATGTCTAATGATAATTAAATCAACTAAGCACTCGAAAAAAAAAAAAACAAAACAGATCGTACTCACTTGTTAGTTCCGATTTACATTCGTCCAATTTTTTCTCTGCTTTTTTATCCATAACCTTTGGTAAATAATATATACGTGGTTTTGTTTTCGTTCGGATAAATTGAAATAATGGTTTTTTTGTTTCCTCCCAAACGGTTAACTCTTTCAAACGATTCATTTTCGATTCTAACATACGTATTTCAATTACTTTACGTTTACGATCACTAAATAGATTTTGACGTTCACGTTTTAAATTTTCACGTTCTTGTATTTCTTGTTCCTCCAATTTACGTTCGATTACCGCTTTTTTCTCTTCCGTGGGCTTCAGTCGTGATTCTTCTTGACAGAATTTTTGTAATGTACCTAACAGTAAACCGAACATACGACGATTACGTGCCCGTGATTGTGGATCATCACCTTGAGCCGCCACAATTTCCTGCCGTGTCGGTAGATCTCGAATAACTCGTGAATGAATTTTTGGTCTAATTTCCTCATCATTATTATTATTGTTGTTGTTGTTGTTGTTATTATTACGAACATGTGGCGGCCCTGACAAACGACTAAATACTGATTTTGTTGTTGCTTGCTGTTGTTGTTGTTGTTGTTGATGGTGTTGACCATCTGTAGGTGGACGTCGTTTAGATTTTATTGGACTTAGATCACGATCGTTACGATTTCGATTTCTTGAATCGGATGAAAAATCATTACGTTGATTACGACGTGAATGTTCATAAGCACCGCTACCACCACCACCACCAACAACAACACCACCACCACCACCACCGCCAGTATCTGCTCCACCGCCGTTTCCACTTTGACTAAAATTACGTTTTCTATCACCTCTATTTTTATTTTTTTTTTTTCATTTTACCAATTGATTATTAATTTAAGATTATCACAAACACAAATTAAAAAAAAAAAAAAAAAAAAAAAAGAAAAATATGTAAAATTTAAATTAAATTATGTTGTAATAAAATAAAAAAAAAAGGTCCATTTTAAATGGGGAAAAAAATATTTCTAACCTCAAATGTGTATCAAGCGGTTCTCTTCCAATTATTCGTTTTATATTATCATTTAAACCTTTTAATTTATCTTTAGCACTATCCAATTCACCTTTGAGGGTATCATAATTAGTTAACACCTCTGTACCCATTATTTTAGTTTATTTATTAAACTATATATTTTATTTTTTTTTTTTTCTATTTATATTTTGTTGTTTTATACAAATTTTCTATGTACAAAAATAAAAATAAAATATTTTTTTACCTGTTTTTTTATTTTTTTATCTGACTTGTCTTTTGTGTTTTTTTTTTTTTTTTTTCTAATTTGAATTGTCAAAAATTTATTATGGAGTCAACGCATCGGATTGCGCTATAATTTTTTTTTTTTTTAAGATAAACGGAATCGGCTTTGAATAAAATATTTTCCGAAATATTGAATTTTTGTTTTTTTAATTTGGCACCATCGCGTTTCTTAATCACTTTCACTAATCACAATACATTTTATTTTCAATTAATTTTTAATATTTGCCAGTAAATTAATTAAGCACAAAATTTTATAATTTGTAAAATTTTTATTATAGTTATTTTTTTCGCAGAATGTATCCAATAAACTTTTATTAAATCCTTTGTTTTTGCTGACCAAGTCATTTATCATATATTTTTGGAGGCATATACGCTTTCGGCATATCCGAACTTTGAAATCTGTACAAAAAAATCTATATTTTAAAGGTTTTACAGATATTTTGACTACCACATAAAATATATAGAATAAATATTCATATTTGTAAAAGTTGAACCCTTTTTGTATGTGCGGAACTCATATCTAACGCTATTAAAACAGTATATTTTTATCGATTATATTTAATTTTAATTTGTAATTACCACCAATCAAATTTAATTGCAAATATTTGAAATAATATATTGAATTTTTTTTATATAATTAATTTTCTAATAACATAAAAAGTGTTTGCCCAACCCTGCATGAATTATTTCGTGATGATGAGGATGATGATTATTATAAATAATGATTTATAACATTGTAAATTTTGACAGTTTCGGCTTAAAAAAAGAAATCAAAACAGATACAATTTTTTAAATGTTTTTTTTTTTTTGCATTGAAAAAGGTAATTAATTTTTTTTTTTTTTTTTTGCATACACGTGTTAGTTTTCGTCATCTATAATTTAATTTGCAATACATTAATTTTCAAATTAATAATAAAGAAAACAATTAAATTAAATTTAAAAAATGAGTGATGACATAAATGGTATAAGTAAATTAGTTATAAATAGTGATGATAAAAGTAAACAACAACAAGAAGTAGTGTCCACTGCTGTAATTGATACCGCTAAAGATACAGTAACACCGGACGCTAACGACGATGATAAAGTGGATCCGTGGAATGTCACCAGTAAATCTGATGCTGGTATTGATTATGATAAATTAATTAGTAAGTATATACACCCCTTTAAAATATAGATAAAAATACTTTGGAACATAGAGAGAGGTTTGGAAAATAACATTTTTAATAATTTTTTTTTTGATTTCAGAACGTTTTGGTAGTGCAAAAATTGATGATGCATTGATAAAACGTTTAGAAGATATTATAAAAAAACCTGTACATCATTTAATCAGACGTGGTATATTTTTTTCACATCGTGATTTACATACATTGCTGAAGAATCGCGAAGAAGGAAAACCATTTTATTTGTATACCGGACGTGGACCATCATCGGAATCATTACATTTAGGCCATTTAATACCATTCCTTATAACCAAGTAAGTGTGTATTAATATTAATTGCCATTAGAATGTTTATAACCTTCCCTAACACCCACCTACCAACCAACAGATGGTTACAAGAAGCATTTGATGTTCCATTAGTTATACAATTGACGGACGATGAAAAAACATTATGGAAAGATTTACCAATTGAAAAATCAATGCATTTGGCCCGTGAAAATGCTAAAGATATTATTGCAATGGGATTTGATGTTAAAAAAACGTTTATATTTTCAAATTTAGATTTTATGGGGTAAGAAAAAAAATATATAAAGCAGGTATTAATAATATTTACCGTAAGTAAAATAATAAACCAACATTTTTACCATATAGTAAATGTCCGGCAATGTATCAAAATTTAATACGTGTACAAAAATGTGTTACATTTAATCAAGTGAAGGGTATATTTGGATTAGGCGATTCGGATCCAATTGGGAAAATTTGTTTTCCGGCCGCTCAAGCCGTACCATCATTTTCAACAACATTTCCATTTATATTTGGTGCAAAAACAGTACGTACGGAATAATTTAAAGTTTTAATCTCAATTATACATGAATAATTTTCTTTTATTATTATTATTATAATTATAATTAATATAAAGGTTCCTTGTTTAATACCGTGTGCCATTGATCAAGATCCATATTTTCGAATGACCCGAGATGTTGCACCAAGATTGGGTTTACCGAAACCGGCCCTAATGCATTCAACATTTTTTCCGGCATTACAAGGGGCCAAATCGAAAATGTCGGCTAGCGATGAAATATCGGCAATATTTTTAACAGATACACCAAAAAAAATTAAAGACAAAATTAATAAACATGCATTTTCGGGTGGTCAAGTATCGGCAGCCGAACATCGTATATTAGGTGGTAATACGGATATTGATGTATCCTATCAATTGCTAAAATTTTTCCTATCCGATGACAATGAATTGGAACGAATTCGTGTGGGTTATAGTAAAGGTGAAATATTAACGGGTGAAATTAAAAAATTAGCTATTGATGTAAGTGTCTATTTTGTCTATTTTGGGTTTTTTATTAATCTACGATATTAATTTGTTTGTATTTGTATTTTATTTCAGATACTTCAACCAATCGTTAAGGAACATCAAGAAAAACGAAAATTAGTTACCGATGAAATACTTAATGAATTTATGGCACTTCGAAAACTTAATTTTGATTTTTAATTTTTTATTGCTTGAAAATGTCCGAAAATGTTGTCTCAAAGTGGAATTAATTTTATTTTTAAGGAGAAAGAAAAAACACTGATTCATTATTTATTTTACAAATTAATTTATGTATTATTTTTATTTTTTTCGTTTGTATTATTAAATTAAATGATAACACACAGTCGTTGTGTTTAAATGATTGTGTTTTGTTAAAAATTATATAATTGCGACAATTGGAAATTATATAAATTATTGATTATTACTTAAAATTTATCCCTCTTAACAAAAAAAAGAAAAAAATTTATGATCTTTTGGATACGAAAATATTCAATTTTTAAATAGACAAATCAACATTCAGTAGTAAAAGATATCAACTCGCAATGATGAAAGTCAATAATGATGGTTTATTTGATCGTTTCTTTTTTTTTGTATCGAGACAAATAAACAATAGAAAAATTTAGATATATTCAAAAGTAAATTTTTTTTATGTTCTTTTACGATGTCGATCAAAAAATTTCGAGAATTTTAGATTAACTCCTTTTTAAATTATGGGTAAATAAGATATTAAAACAATCATAAGCAATCGGTGAACGTGATTAAGGTCCAAGATTTTAAATTGTTAAGATAGGGTAGATTTATTTTTATAAATTTGAAAAGTTTGTGACTTTAAAATCAACAATTCGGTAAACGAAATCTTGAAACTTTTCACCTTTCCCATTTTTAATAGAAAGAATATATAAGTATATTATTATAGATAGATAAATAGCAACAAACAAAAACAAATTAAGATGTTAAAAGGATATATAATAAAAGAAAATCAACAAGAGCAAACAGCAAACGCAAACAAACAGTAGCATAAAAAAAAAATTACATTACATAGAACATTATTACATTTTTTTTTTAAAGAGAAATCTATATAAGAATATAAGAAAATGCAGGTGACAAATTGTTTAAATATTTAGTTCAAAATGCGATTATATAAATAAAAAAAAAATATGTAATACAAATAAAAAGAAAGACAGAATTGAATTCAATTGAATTGAATTCAATATATATACCGCATATATATACAAAATATTGAAAAAAATATAAAATAAATATAATAATAAATAGACGACGACGATATATGTTTTTATTTAAATAATGTTATTATAATTATTATTATTATTTATTTATCTTACTTTTTTTTATTATTATTATTAGTATATTATCGAATTTATTATAATATAATAATAATAACATATTTGATGATTTAAATATATAAGAATTATGAATAAATTTATGATAAAATCGTTATAATTATATTAGGTTGTCGAAAAAGTATTGATAATGTTTTATAAATAGATGTCATTATAATTGAATATTTCAAGTAGTACTAATCTGATCAGGTAAAACACTAACATATGTTCGAAAGATGACATTTCGTAGATAAAAAAAAAAAAATTAAATTTGTTTAGTCATTTAAAAATTGTAGTGCATTAAAGATGAGCGAAATTAGTGAAAAAATTCGATACATTTTACAATTTTATTATGAAAAAGGTGAAAATGGTGCAACGCAGGCACATGAACAAATTTACGGGCAGTTTACGGTGAAGGAACTTTATCAAAATTAATAGCCTATAGATTTGGTTTGCTCGATTTCGTTCCGGTAATTTTGATGTCAAAGATGCACCTCATTCTCCTCGGTCGACCAATCACTGAAAAAGTCGATGAAATCATATAAAAAATTGAAGAAAATCGACACGTAAGCAGTCATATGATATCGCTAAAGAACTAAACATCCATCACCAAACAGTTTTAAACCATTTGACAAAGGCTGCGCGGATACAAGAAAAAGGTCGATGTTTGGGTACCACATGAATGCGAACACAAAACAATTTAATGAACCGAATTTCCATTTGCGAAACGCTGTTTAAAAAAGGAACGAAATCGAATCATTTTTAAAGCGAATGATTACAGGTGATGAATGAATGGATCACATACGATAATAATGTACGAAAAAGATATAGTGGTCCAAGAAGGGTGAAGCTCCTAAAACAGTAGTAGCAAAACCTGCGGATTAACACCAAGAAAGGTAATGCTGTCTGCGTTTGGTGGGATTGGAAAGGAATCGTTCATTATGAATTATTAGCACCCGGTCAAACCATTGATTCCGATCTCATTTCGTCAACAATTAACAAGATTGAAGCACGAGATATAAAAAAAAAAATACCGTCCAGAATTAATCAATTGAAAGGGCGTGTTGTGTTCCATCATGACAACGCCCGACCACACACATCTTTGATGACTCGGCAGAAACTGCGAGAGAGTTTGGCTGGGAAGTTTTAATGCATCCACCATATAGCCCGGGACCTTGCACCTTCAGATTATCATTTGTTCCGGTCTCTCTCCGGAACTCGCCCTTAATGGGTTTAAAATTAAATTCCGCAGAGGACTGCAAAATGCACTTGGATCAGTTTTTTGCCCAGAAAACACAGAATGGGTTCTACAGTGATGGGATAATTGTCTTTACCCGCAGAAAAATGGCAAAGGGTCATCGATCAAAACGGCGCATATTTGGTTTAATAAAGTTCATTTGAAATATATAAAAAAAAATCGTATGAATTATTTTGTAAAAAAAATTATCAATACTTTTTAGACAACCTTATATATAATATTCTGCATTTGTTTATATCAATTTTTTTTTTTTTTTATATAATCATAATATTATTAATTGATATTTTCTGTGTTAAATTCTCATATTATTAATGCAATAAAAGTAATTTAATGTTAAAAACAATTTAAATATGTGTGTTTATTTATTGAAGTGCGATTCGCATTGTAAAGGTTACATATAACATCCCATCTAGGGCAAATTTAACAGAATATTTCCTACAGGAAATTGTCCGGATTTTTCTACAAAACATCAAACATAATTTGTTCTAAACATTATCATAAGAACTTCCTACAGAAAATTATACAGAATCTTTTACAGAATTTCCCTATTCTTATATCGACGCTTATTAAAAATGCATTATCCCTCTGTAACGCGAGGCGCAAAATAACTCTGGATTAAAAATCTATTAACACTTTTTTATTTTGTATTATTTTGAATTATTGAAATATCAAAATGTAATATTCTTTCTAATAAACATTATATATATATATGATTAATATATATTTCAATAATAATAATAAATACATAAATATATAAATAATGTTTTATTTATTATAAATTGTTATATATTTTTTTTGAATTGTATAGAAAAAGCATTAAAAAAAAAAAACACCTGACTCTGTTTTGTAATCTTCAATTTAAAAATAATAAACATATATATTAAAAAAAAATATAATATTTAATTAATAATTCTGTTTTCCTTCTGTTTTGAAAATATTTTCATTATTTTGATGCGATGATGTTTATTGAATGACTGACGACGAAGACGACGACGAAGACGACGACATAACCGACTTAAATAATACGCGACACTTATTCGAAAATTACAATATATATAATTAAAAGAATATATGGTAAAATATAAAATAAAAAAAAAAGAGGTGTTTTTTATAATCATATTTAAATATATTTAAAAAATTCTTCATTCATATCGGATAGTTTATTGTAGATAGTATATAAAATAATATTTTATTATTACAGCGTGATGTATCAATATTTTAATTTTATATATAGTTTTTTAAATGAAAAATTAACTTAAAGTAGAAAATTTTATATCCTGTGAATGCGTTTGAATTTGAATTTGTATTTAAAAAAAAAAAAACAATAAAAAGTTCTTATATAATATGAGTGATTATTGTTGTAATAATACAAATAATATAATGAATGATCATATGTGCGGATCTTCATCATTATTTTTACCATCATCACCATTATTCAGTTATTTAACAACAAATAATAATAACCGTCCAAATACACCCCCAATAATGGGTTCAACAGTTACTAAATTAAATAATAATATTAATAGTGATAATATTAAAAATCATTATAATAATAATAATAATAATCAAGGTGATAATCGTAACAATAACGATAACGATAACGATGATGATGATGATGATGATGAAGATGAACAAAATAAAACAATTTTAGAAATTGGTAATACAACTAATAATAATAATAATAATAATAATAGAAGTGATGAGACTTTAATACTGCCACAATATCCTTATCACAATTATAATTCAGAATCATATTCCAGAAATAATAATATACAGACATTATTAGCATCAACATCAATATCAGCTAGAGATAATAATGAAACTGAAACAACAACATCCACGTATGCAATAAATAATAATAATAATAATTGTCATCGTAATAATAACCACCATTCAATTGGTAATTTTTCAATTAATAATAATGTCAATTTAAATCAATATGAAAATTATAATAATAATAATAATTTATGGAAAATTGATTCAACTTCATCTTCATCATCGTCTATCGTTTCTAGTCCACGTATTGCAAATTATAATAATCATTATCCTTATCATCATAATCAACATCATCCTCAGGATATTGATGAACATAATATTGTACGTTTATCAAATTTACATTGGCAACGACATCAAGAACACAATAATAATAATCGAGTAGTAATTCCATTGTCGTTAGGTACATATAAAATATATATGGATTTATTATTTATAATAAGTGTATATATAGTTAAGTTTATTTGTATAAAAAATATATATTTCAGATAAATTTCGAATGGAACAATCTACTTCTTCGTCAACTGTAACGACTAATGTCGTTTTACCAACATCATCATCACATCATAGATATTCAAATTTTGCATCATCAATTGATTCACCAGGTATATGTGTATAAATAATTTTGTAAATATAGTGCGCTTAGTTAAGTTTAAGAGAGTGTATCCGTGTCAAATTATGATGATAATCTATCCGTGTCAAATTAATAAAATATATATATATTTAGCATATACAAAAAGTATCGATCACGCGGGGACAACCAATATAATAAATTTCCTGTCCTCTCTAAAGTCTATAAAGCGGTATAAAGATTTCGCTTTTGTATGATTATTTTATTAAATATATGGGAGTAGTACAAGAGTTTTTATATAAGAATTTCGTTGGTTCTAGCGAATTCGCGAACAATTTAGACGGATATGTATTATCGCATTATATATACATAAACATATTCGGTCGGTGTTTTTGGTTATTTTTCGAATCTGAATTGTAACACAGAGTTTGTATTTTCCGCTTGCGTTTGGTCGTACGGCTAATTATACCGACACCGTAATAGACAGAAACTAAATTAAGAAACTATAACAACAGAAGGCTATGTTGTTGGACGCTAAAACCAGATTGTTGGTTTTATAGCGAAAAATTTATCATTTTTTTTTATATATAAACAATTTCAACAACATATAAAATATATAACTGTATAATAAAAACTTACCCCGTTATTTTTAAATTGATTCCAAATTCCCGCCATATATATATTGGATTTCATATTTGATCAATGCGTATATAGTGATTTCTGATTCAAAACACCAATATATAATCCCGTTTTATGTACAAAAAAAAAAATTTCCACTTTATTTTTTCTTATTAAAATATTAATAATTATAATTAATTAATTCACCAAAAATGTAAATATATATAGATTATAAAAAATCAGCATGTGATCGTGAACGAACTCGAATGCGTGATATGAATAAAGCATTTGATTTATTACGTTCAAAATTACCAATTACAAAACCATCGGGTAAAAAATATTCAAAAATTGAATGTTTAAGGTAATTTTTAATTATATATATATTTTTTTATAAATAACATTAAAATTAACATAACCTCACAAACACGTATCGCACACATAACTGTATAGATTGAAAATTATTCTTATTATATTTCATATTATATATAGAATTGCCATTCAATACATCAGACATTTACAAAATAATTTAGATGATCCCGTTAACGGAAATATAAACAATAATAATAATAATAATAATAATAATGTGATGGAATATAAAATAATGCAATGTTCACCACCACCGGAAGCATCAAGAAGACAAATACAACAACAACAACAAGAACACCAAGAACAACAATTTCAACAACAACAACATCATCATCATCATCATCATTTTCCCGTTAATTACTATCAAAATACAATTTCCAAACAAAGAATATTAAATAATTATATAAATTCAAATTTAAATTAATTTCACACACACACACACGCACGCGACACAACATATTTCAAATAAATTTTGTTTAATTATATTTAAACGAAAAAAATATACTCTTTTTTTTTTTTTGCAAATTTTTAAAGCACTTTAATTATATGGCACCACTATATACTTAATTTATGTTTACTGCAAATTTTTGATAAACACTAAATAATAAATTAATTAATTAACATTTTTTTCTGTTTTTTCTTTTTATTAATATTATATATTTAATTATTTTTCTATTAAACCTTTTATATAGAGTATTTTTCGTATTGTTAAAATCACTTTAAAACTTCTCTATCGGTAAATGTTTTCAAACCAAAACTTTTTTTTAATGAAATAACCGCCCGGTATATAATTACAAAAGATATAAAAATTATACTTTATGTAATTAAAATTAAGAAGAAAAAAAAAACAGATTGTATACTATAATTTTTTTAATTATTTTTGTATAATAAAACCGTATTTATTAATTATAATTTTTTTAATTTTGTGATTTTGAAAGGAAAAAATAAAACAAGCGATTTTACATAACAAAACAAAATTCATTTTTTTAAGAACATTTTTTATATTCAAATTTTGTTTGGTTTCTTTTCTTTTTCGAAGGCGAACTCCCAAAAAAAAAAAAAACATTTAAAATATAAATAACAATATATATATATTTAATTTAAATATATTGTTAAATTAATAAAATTAAAAAAAATAATTACAAAATTAACAAATTAAAATTAATTAAATAATATTTTTCGTTATAAAAATATATAGAAATATATGAATAATAAATTAATTAATTTTATTAATAAAATAAAAATTCAAATAAAAAAGTTAAAAAAGAGTATAAAAAAGTTTTTAATTTTTTTTTGTATTTTTGTTTTGACAGTGTTAACATATTTGAAAAATATTTTATCGGCGTTATCGGCTTATAGAATTTAAAATCACAAATGTCACAGACACTGTAAGAAATAAATGTAAATACACAAGCATGCGCATGCATGCGCTGTTTACCGAAACACCAAACCAAACCAAACCAAACCAGCAAGAGACCAAATGATATATAATTTCATCTGTTTTGAAAACAAAAGAAATTTTTTTTCAAAATATACAAACAACGCATATAAAAATCCCAAATGAAAAACAGAGAAAATCATTTAAAATAAGAATAAACAAAAAGATTTTCCATTACACAAACACAATAAACATATTTATATGTATATAATATTAAAAAAAATGTTCATTCATTCTTATCTGTATATAAATATTCAAATTTTTTGATATGGAAAAGAAAAATAACAAATACATTTGTTGGTTCATCATCAATCGATCGATCAGATCATTTAGTTTCAGTCAGTCAGTGAGCAACAAAGAGTCAATATAAAAGCAGTGAAACGTCTCCCAAAAAAGAAAAAAAAAACAAAACAAAAAGTTTCAATAAACGTAAAAACATCGCATTATTTTTTTTTTTTATCTCGTCGTACGTAAACGAAACCAAAAAGAATAGATTTTTATTTTCATAATAAAAATAATTTTTTTTTTTGCGGTGTTTGCGTCGTCATGTTGATTTTTTGATTTTTCTTTTATTTTCTAAAATCTAAAATATATAAAAGTGTGTGTGCATATTTTTTTCAATTATATTTGTGCATTTGTTTTTATAATTAATAATTTATCAAAATTTTAATATTAATTTAAAAAAAATTAATTAAATAATTTGGATAATTTGGCTCGTTTTGTATTGTTTTTGTATTTGAATTCTGCGGTTCTTGAGTTTGACAACGACGACGACGACGAAGACGACAACGACGACGACGAGAATTGAATATTGAATTTGCATTTGCATCGGTGTGTGTGTGTGTGTTTTTGGTTTGCGTGCATGCGCGCGCCTGTGTGTGCATTTCTGTGTGTTTGTTTTTTATGAATTTTTATTTTTATATTTTGGTGAAAATTCATTTATTTTTTTTTCGGAATGATTCAATTTGACATAGGCTGCGGCTCTGGATTCTGTTTAAAAATAAAAGAAAGAAAAAAAAAAAAAAAAAAAATAACAAGGAAATTTTTTTTTAATTTCTTTTTCATTTTTTTTTGTTATAAATAATTTTGCAATTTTTTTTTGTTATTATTATTGCCGACCAACGATTATTAATTAAATTTCATAAACAATTAAATAATTTATAGAAAAGTGTATTTTGTTTTTTTTTTTATTGGTCTTTATAGTGTTTTTATAAAAAACAAATTTTAATATATAATGTGCATGTAAAAAAAAAAAAAAAAACAAATAAATTAACATAAATAAAAAAATGTACCAACAAAAAATATCAAAGAAGAAGATGCAAGAAAATCCAATTAATAATAATAATAATAATAATAATAACAAATATAATAAAATAATACAAAACAACGACAACGACGACAACAACAACAACAACAACTATATAATAGTAAATAATAAAAGATTTTTATTTATTTCAATTTAATTAAAAAAAACGAAAAAAATAAATAAATAATTCTTTGTGTGTGTGTGTTGCTTTTTTTTTTGTATCAAAATAAATTTTTAAAAGGAAAAATTATACAATTTCTTTACAAAAGAAATTAAATAAATAATTTTTTTTTTTTTTATTTTGTTTATTGTGTATATTTAAATAAAAAAAATCATATTTTAATAAACCAAATAAAAAATTAAGAGTTAAGATGACGGAAAAAAATACACGCATTGAAAAATTATCAAACATGAATAAACCTGTCCCAATGAAATTATTTGCAGCATGGGAAGTGGATCGGACACCATCGAATTGTATCCCAAGGTAAGTGCGGTTAATTTTACTTTTACTTTATATATTTATGATAATGATACGAATAAGGATATTTATTTTTTTTTTTATATTAAACTAACAACGCCTTTTTTTTTCTTTTTTTTTTTGTTATTTATATATAAAATTGATGAAGAACTTCTGTTTTGTATTTGCCAATTGCCTGCCATTGTTTTGTTGAATTCTTTAAAAAAAAAGTTTCTTATATCTTCTAAAAAATAAAATTATATTTATTTGTCATGTTACTAACTTAAACTAAAAAAAAACAGAAGGAATTTGGAATAAATTAAAAAAAAAAAACTTATTCATTCCACTTTGTCTGAATCTCTCTGAATCTGAATGTATGTATAAAGCAAATATATATATATATAGAAAGATACAAATAAATAAATAAATAAAAAAAATGAACCAAAACAGAAAAAAAAGGTAAAAAAATACAATGATGATGATCATATCGTATTCACTTTTTTGTGTTGTTGTTTATCACACAAAACAAATTTTTTTTTATGGGGTACATCATTTCATATACTCAAATAAATTTTGTTGTTGTTGGTGTTATCAAAAAAAAAAAAAAAACGGTAGCTCCATTCCAATAGAAATATTTATTTTTATTTTTGTATATATACCAGAAATAACAAAAAAAAAAAAAAAGTGTATATACTTTTCTGAATCATTTTCATTCATATATTCATTCAGTCAGTCTTGTTTTCAGTGTGCGTTTTTTTTTTTTGTCGAGTTTTAGGTCAAACAAGGAAGATTTTCTTTTTTTTTCTTTTTTTTATGCGGGTTATTTGAGAAAAATAAATCTGGGAATGTTAGGTATACCTCTATGGGAAATATTTATATATATATATAGTGATTATATTATATGGTGGTGGCAGATATTTACTTAAATTTGGGTGATAAAATTTTCATCATCATTGTTTTTGTATTGTATTTATCTATCTATATGTGTAGCTATATATAGAGCTACGACGATGTTTAAATAATATTTATTTTTTTCTTTTCATCTTGATTATATCAATATATATATATGCGATTTATTGTAATGCAAATTTTGTATGTAAATCATTACTTAATTTGTTTTTTTTTTTTCCTTTTATTTATTTATTTATTTATTACGTTTTCTTCTATTTGATTCACGAATGAGTAAATACAAAATTCATATACCCTATTATTATTATTTTGACCTTTTTTTTTTTTTGTTTAATTTTTTTTGCGAAAGACACAATTGACAACAATTTTTTTTGTTATTTATAGTTTATATGTTTTGGAATATGATCAAATTGTTTTACATTTTTAAAACTGAATGTATCTGTTTTCATTTCCATAGATTATTTGAGATTTTGTGTGAAATCGATAGTGAGTTTCTCAAGATTTAATTCATTTCAGTTACGGTTACAAATTAAATGTTAAAGCCATTCGTTTCCTAATAACTTATCTTAAAAAAAAAAATAAAAAAATTGAACCACATTAAAAAAACTGTATTTCTCTTTCTTAACATTTTACGTATATGCGTAGTGTTGATTGCCATTTATAATCCTCGGGTTTTAATGATAAAAAAAAACAACATTGAATATTTTATTATGTTATCTTTTAAATAATAAAATATAAAAATTTCTTTTAATGAATAATCTTTCTTGTATAAATATATATAACATATATATATATATATATATAAAAGATATAAAAAGTGATAAATATTTTATCATTTACAAAGTATATAAGTTCAAATATATGGTGCTATGACATGAGCAAAATCACATATTATAATCGCTATTATATACAGTACACTTGAAGTTATTCTTTTAGTTTTAGAATTTTTACCAGGGTTGGGGAGTCGGCCCAATTTTCGATCGACTCCGACTCCGACTCCAACCAGAACTCTTATATAGACTCCGACTCCGACTCTGACTCCAGCTTTATAGAATTTGATATTGTTTTAAGGGAAATAAGTTATATTTAATGATTTTACATATATGAATTAGTTCTTAAAAATTAAAATGGCATCAATCAAATCGGCTTTCATATTTGCTCGCAAATCTGATTTTATTATGCGTAAAGCCGAAAATAAACGCTCCACATTGACTTGGGTTGGTGGTAGTGCCGGTGGTGGCTAACAGTGCAGCATGTTGTACAATTTCTGGATATTTGCTTATCGCACTACGCACATCTAAATTACTGCTTCGATCGAATTTTTCCACCTTGTGTTTAGGCATTCATTAAATTCTAAACAGAATTTATCAGTTTCTGCCATGCCATATTCTTTATAAAATACGCATATAAAAATATTGTTATTGGGATTTAATATATATGCGATATTCTACATTTTCCATTAACAAATGCCATACCATTTTTTACTCCTATATATTTATAAATTGGGTTTAGTATATACTCAATTAATATTCAATATTTGTATTATAAAAAAGACAAAACCTTCTGATGTTTACTTTAATAATTAATAATATGAGGAAATCAATGAAATTTAAAAAAAAAAAGTGAAAAATGTAATTGAATATTAATGTGTTGGAGTCGAGGAGTCGGTCCAAATATTTCGACTCCGACTCCGACTCCACACCCTTGATTTTTACATTTATTTTCTTGGATTTCTTTGCACTTTTCTCTATGGTTCATGAATGTTATTGCCAATATTACCCCCTAATATGTCGTCCTTTCGATCACTAAATTGTACGATCGGTTAACTTCACTTTTCCTTGGTCGAAATTCTTTCTTATCCCACTGCTTCCATCCATTTCCATATAGAGATTCAAAAGGTTAATTATATATATATATCTCCTTCTGTTTCTAATCAATTTAAGCTCTACTTAAATGCTTGTCCTTCTATATGTGTTTACTCAGCCGATTTATTTTTTTCATTTAGTTTATTCATTCAAATAATTTGTACATTTTTCTTTGCAATCTCATGCATATAAGTCTAAATTTTTTTGGTATTTTGTTGGATAAAATTGTTATCACATTTTTATAAATTTTAATCGCTATACATATTTATAATTATAACTGTATGAATTTTTTATTTAAATTTGCATTTATGGCATTTGATGATTACATTCTTTTTTTGAATGTTTCCTAAATATGTGATAAATGTGATAACGATAATATTACTTTAAATGCATTTTGTAATACAAGCAACGATATAGACGAATAACATTGCGAGAATTGAATGAATTACATGTAAATAACTAAATACTGTAAAAATTATATTAATAATAATAATGATTTTCAAGTTTTTTCCAATCAAGTATAAAAGTTTGTATAAAGTAAAAAGTGTATTTTTCTTTTTATGGCATGTCAATTATCAATAATTTTTAATCAATTTTTATGGTAACCGGTAAATATTTTTTATGCAGGTACATTTTACTTCCAATCTAAAAAAAAAACAGTAATTCATTATCATTCATTATTAAATGTATCACATAAACGTTGGTTTTTGGTTTTGATAAGATAAACAATTTATTCCTTTTCAATTTATACTATATAATTCAACACAGTCGGTTTTTATTTGTACTTATCTTGTATTTTTTATTTTATTTAGAAATATTATGCCATTATTGTTTTGTTGATTGAAAGTATAAAAAAATATTTATGGTTGTCTAAAAAGTATTGATAATTTTTTTTACAAAATTCAAACGATTTGTTTTATATATTTCAAATGAACTTTATTAAACCAAATATGCGCAGTTTTGATCGATGACCCTTTGCCATTTTTCTGGTAAAGACATTATCCCATCACTGTAGAACTTCTGTGTTTTCTGGGCAAAAAACTGATCCAAGTGCATTTTGCAGTCATCTGCGGAATTTAATTTTAAACCATTAAGGGAGTTCTGCAGAGACCGGAACAAATGATAATCTGAAGGTGCAAGGTCCGGGCTATATGGTGGATGCATTAAAATTTCCCAGCCAAACTCGCTCAGTTTCTGCTGAGTCATCAAAGATGTGTGTGGTCTGGCGTTGTCATGATGGAACACAACACCCTTTCGATTGATTAATTCTGGACGTTTTGTTTTAATCTCGTGCTTCAATCTTGTTAATTGTTGACAATAGAGATCGGAATCAATGGTTTGACCGGGTGCTAGTAATTCATAATGAACGATTCCTTTCCAATCCCACCAAACGGAGACAGCATGACCTTTCTTGGTGTTAATCCGGGTTTTGCTACTGTTTTAGGAGCTTCACCCTTCTTGGACCACTATCTTTTTCGTACATTATTATCGTATGTGATCCATTCATTCATCACCTGTAATCATTCGCTTTAAAAATGACTCGATTTCGTTCCTTTTAAACAGCGTTTCGCAAATGGAAATTCGGTTCATTAAATTGTTTTGTGTTAATTCATGTGGTACCCAAACATCGAGCTTTTTCTTGTATCCAGCCTTTGTCAAATGGCATAAAACTGTTTGGTGATGGATGTTTAGTTTTTTAGCGATATCATGACTGCTTACGTGTCGATTTTCTTCAATTTTTGATATGTTTTCATCGACTTTTTCAGTGATTGAGGTGCATCTTTGACATCAAAATTACCGGAACGAAATCGAGCAAACCATCTATAGGCTGTTAATTTTGATAAAGTTCCTTCACCGTAAACTGCACAAATTTGTTCATGTGCCTGCGTTACATTTTCACCTTTTTCATAATAAAATTGTAAAATGTATCGAATTTTTTCACTAATTTCGCTCATTTTTAATGCACTACAACTTTTAAATGACTAAACAAATTTAATTTTTTTTTTTTTTTATCTACGAAATGTCATATTTTTTATCTACGATATGTTAGTGTTACCTAATCAGATTAGTACTACTTGAAATATTCAATTATAATGACATCTATTTATAAAAATTATCAATACTTTTTCGACAACCTAATATATACAAAATACAACGGACGTTAGGTCATTTTATTTTTTATAAAAAAAATTGATTAGAATTTTTGTTGATATATAAATTGAAATGAGTGAAATGAAAATAATTAATTCAAATACAATGTTTTTTTTGGTTTGTGTATACGAAATGGTCTATAAAATTAATTTCCCAAATTGATATATTCTTATTTGGAAAAATAATGATTATAACGATAAAATTTTCCATTTTAAATAATATGTATAATTTGAATGGATTAATAAATATTAATCTATTCGATTTTTTTTTTGTTTTTAAATATACGATAAACATATAATAATTATTTCAATCACAGAATTTATTATGATTCAAAAATTATTGAAACAACAAAATGTACATTACCATTTTTATCAAAAGTCATGTACAATGTACAGGAAAACAAACAAAAATTTAAATTCAGCTTAATGCGTATATTATATATATATACAATAAAAATAAACTCACTTTTAAAATTGAAATTAATAATAATAATAAATTATTTAATTGAATTCTAATCGTGTTCTAAATTTAAAATCAAATATAAAAAATATACTATAATATTGAATGTTAAACGGATGTGTGTTGTGCTACTTACTTACTATTGAATATTTGAATATATATGATGATGATACCCATGATGATGGTGGTGATGACGACAACGACGACGACGATGATAAAGTGAGGACATATCAATATTGTACATGAATAAAATATATAGAATTTCAAAAAAAAAAATTAATTTTTTTTTAATTTTTCATCAATAATTTAATATAAATATTCTGTTTTATGTTATTCTTATTTTTTTGTAAACGACGTGTCTGTTATCTATTTTCTATATATATATGAAATATTAATTTTTCTTTTTTTTTTTTGGGGGCCTTTTATTTATGTAACAAAAATGTAAATAGGAAAATTTTTCGTTACTATTCGTATAAAAATAATATTTCTATTTCTATATTTTTTTTTATATTAAATTAATACATCAAAAAAAAATCGGCTGTTAATTAATGTGAAAATTTTTATGTTTTCTTTTTTGATTTTATATCAAAAGGTCATCATCATTTTGTTTTTTAATACCAAATAATAAATTGTTATTCTTTTTTAGAAAAACAAACATTTCATTATGGATTAGGATTGTTGAAAATCTCAATTAATTCATTACGTAAATACATTTTTATATACTTAAATCGTTTTTCGTGTTTAGAAAAATGTGTTAACATTTTACTATAGACTTTATTTTTATATAAATTTTACATTCCGATTCCAATTTTTTTTGGATTATTTAAGAATTGCAGTAAATCAATAAATAAAGAAAAACCCAATTTCCAACATTTCCAATAAATGTGAAATCTTTTTAGTCAATTATTATGATTCTTTGATCATCGTTTTCTATTTAATTAAATACGTTAAATATAATATATTTACTTTCTGAATATATTATTTAAAAATTATTTTCTAAATAAAATCACATGCCATATATACATTTATTTAAGTGTATGTTTACAATTTTTTATTGTTGAACCAATAATACATATACTAAAAATTATTTTTTTCTATTTATAAAACCGCAAATGTTTTATATGTGTATATATATGTATACTTATAAAACAAAACCATTTGTTTTGGTTTTTCGACCTTTTCATCGGTATATTATATATTATATTATGTATATTATATACTACTTTAACCACTATAATATCGGACACCTGCTATTTTATTCGTATGCTCGACTTTGAGATGCCGCCGAAGGACTTTAAACAATAATTTTTTAATCCTTCCAATTTTCATAAAATGATGGTTTTAGTTAAATAATTGCACAGACAGAAGTAAAAAATCTTTTAAATTCAATTAGTTATGGAATTTAATTCAAAGTGATTCAATTTCACAAAAAAAAAATTTGACCATTATAATATCGGACACTTATATTATACACCACTAATCTCCTTTGTAACGCCTCCTTTGGCCTTTATAATATCATCCATTCTCTTAAACGTTGTATTTACTAAATTTTTGCATTCATCCGGTGTTTTTGTATTCCTCATTTCAATGATTTTTCCTTGGAATTCTTCACTCCTTCAATTGTAACTTTCATATCATCTATTTACTTTGTTTTATTAATGCCCACCACGATTCTATTGAACTTAAATCAGGACTTGAAGATGTCCATTTCTAAAAGTGGATTTCTAAACCCATTTCTTTAGCTTCCAATCGGTTCTTAGTTGCTTTAGCGGTTTGTGGTAGAGCAACATCTTATTGAAATGTATATTCGCCGTTTGAATGTAATTTAATAGTCGATCGCCAAAGTGTAGTCATTTAATATATGAATGTGTTTTTGGGAGTTAACCGTACACTAAATGGAATGGAAATTAATAAAATTAAGTAAGTAAATTAAAACAAAGAAGCGACTCCCTTTGAAATGTAAATTATAATAACTGGCTGAAAATTTCACAGTGCTGTTTAAACAATCACGATGGAATGCTTCATTTTGTGTGTGAATTACTCGATTATCGGAATCACCAACAATAACAAATTTACATTCATCATCAAAGTATAATGCTATCCCATTGCCGCAGAACTCAAAATTGTTATTGTTTTGTTTTGTTTTTTTGCAAAACAATTGAAAGGGACTTTGATTTGTGATAAAATATTAATAAGGATTATTATTAGGAAAAAAATATTGTTTAATAAAATATGTCTGTATTTTTATCTTATATTCATATAGTTCGGTTTATGAATCCATTGCCTTGTCCACTTTCGTGCGACCACTTTTTGGATTGCTGTTGACCATTTTAGACTTTTTAGACTCATAACAGTTCTCCTTTTTTTCACAGTTGCGTTTATCACGATCAGTAACATTAAATTTTACACCACTTTATATGACTCAAATGAACCGGTTAACCACATTTTATTTAAATATCTGATACGGTAGACTTACAATTAGTTACATTAAGTTCTTTAGGAATATTTGGTATTATTCTTATTGATAATAAGATTAAAAGGAGCCATTCAGTCCCGATTTAAGTCCAATCGAATCGATGTGGGCAATAATAAAACAAAGTAAATACAGGATATGAAAGTTACAATTGAAGGAGTGAAGGAAAAATCATTGAAATGAGGAATACAAAAACACCGGATGAATGTAAAAATTTAGTAAATACCACGTCTAAGAGAACGGATGCTATTATAAAGTCCAAAGGAGGCGTTACAAGGGTGATTAGTGGCGTATAATATAAGTGCCCGATATTATAATGGTCAAATTTTTTTTTTTGTGAAATTGAATCATTTTGAATTAAATTCCATAACTAATTGAATTTAAAAGATTTTTTACTTCTGTCTGCGCAATTATTTAACTAAAACCATCTTTTTATGAAATAAAATTGGAAGGATTAAAAAATTGTTGTTTAAAGTCCTTTTTTTGGTATCTCAAAATCCAGCAGCATTCGAATAAAATAGCAGGTGTCCGATATTATAGTGTTTAGAGTAGTATATGTGATGATGATATGCATATAAACATTTATGTTTTATTTTTATGTTATTATTTTATTTACCGCACATAAAAAACATATGTGAAATGTTTATATATATGATTCATCTTATATTAATGCATGCAATTTATTGCAATTTTATTTATATGAATTTATAATTTATAGAAAAAAAAAAATTTTTGTTGTTGAATTGATTTTACCACACAAATACAAACACAAAATAAATTTTAATATTATATGAAACATTTTTTTTTTTAAATAGAATTATCATCATATATATATTGTATATTATAAGCTCAACAAAACATTTATTCACATATTCTAATAATACATTTTTGAAAGATATATATTTAACCCATTTATTGACTCTGGCTTTTGTAACTAAAAAAATGATTGCGTTTAAGTGCCTTGCTTAAAAAATATCTATTGATATTTCTATTTAATAATAATCGTTTAGGTGTTCAAAATGGATCAAATTTTCCCGATAAAATATTTCGCTTATAGAAAGCGAACCAAGGAAAAATTTTGGCTTACAGTAAGTGAACCATTCTGAAAAAATTTTATTATCATTCAGTTTGAAATCATTCAGTAGAACATTTTGCAATCACACGTATTAGTTTGGAAAAAGACGACCAAGATATATCTACATAAGGGTTAAAAAAATCGTTTATTAGCACATTCACCCATTTTGGTTGACTGAAAGCAACATCCGTTTTCTGCGACATCGAAATAGCAATTACATTTTTATTTATTTTTTGCCATCTTTTTATGTTTTCTATACTCTATACTTTGTTTGTTTAAATTCCATTAAAATTTTGTTAAATATTTCTATATGATTCTGTTGTGTAGTAGTTGATACAATATACATTATTCTGACATAATTTTAAGGCGGTTAATAGAAATCCTATTCCGGAAGAATCAGACAACCCGAACGTAATTTTACCTTTCAATATTAAGTTCATCGTGAATACCAAGATCGCCTATCAATATCTAATATGAGATCTTCATTTAATTCTAAACCTTATAATACAGATTTAGTTTACTTTCAATAGAACCCAACTAATTGCATTCTTTTAATTTTTTAAAATATAGAACATTTTAAATTAAGTATTTCTTAAAATTCATTTAATATTTTTATATTATTATTATAAAATCAGTCATCAAAATTAGATCAAAATAAAAATTGATAATGAAAATTTAAGTATTTGTTTTTTTTTTTTTGTGAGTCATATTTTTGTTTTTTATTTCATATTTTTACAATAAAAAATAATTAAAAAAAAAAAACTTAAATACCTATTTGATGTATACAAAAAAATAAAAATAAAAGTGTGTGAAATGATTCATTTATTCTATATATCATCATGTCTATATGATGCGATGAATATAACATATAATAAAAAATAAATTAAATTTTTTTCACACTCACAAAATGAAAATATATTAGCAATTGTTTATACTCGCGTATGATGATGAAAATTTATAATAAAATTATATTTAAACGATGCGAAAAATTTGTAAATATATGAATTAATGTTTTTATAAATTTATAAAACAGATTTATTCCATTAATAATTTTATTATCACCTATAATAAAATAATATTCATTATTAATATTAATTTATTGTTAAAAGAAAAAAATTATTTTACTCATAGGTATAATAAATATAGGTATATATGGTAATTATTTGTTTAAACAATTATAAAATTTGGTTCAAATTTTTGTATCCATTTTTTTTTTCTTTTGTCATGACTATAAATACATTTTTTTATAATGATGCTATTAATAATCATTTGTACGACGTATGGTCGTAAATTACCATATAGAATCGTTGTTTTTTTTGTTTTAATTGAAATTCTAAATATGGGACTTTGTTATTTAAATGCATTAATTTTTAAATTATATACAAATATAAATAAACATTCAATTCGTTTTCAGTTTTCTATATATACGAAATAAGAAAGAAAATATATACTTACTTAGAGGTAAAAAAAAACAACACAAAAAATAAACAAATTTACTTTATAATTTATTAGTCATTCGTTTAGATGCCATTATATGATGTCATAAATATATATGTATATATAATAAAAGGTTAATAATTAACTTTATATTTTGAAAATGAATTATATAAAAACGTATATACGATGCATAGATATTTCGAAGAAATTGGTGTCATAGTTTTAAATTTAGTATATATAAAATAATGTGACTAAAATCATGTCTGTATAATATAATATAGTTTAGTTATATTGTATATTGTAGACTTATTCGTAATTAATCATTATTTCATCATTCAATTTGTAAACTCGCAAAATTTTACCATCACAATGTTCCTTATTTAGAAACTGTCTGATATAATTATCTAAGACTATTGAATTACGTGCTTTCATTAATAAAATAAGAAGTTATGTTTTTCTTTTTTTCTACCATTCAAATATTCTCGCCTAATTATATGGTGTAATTCAATCATTAAATCATTCCCAATTACGTAAATTCTTCTCCACTTGACTTGGTCTTGTGAATATATCATTTTTCCATTTTTTAGTTATGTTTAGCATATTTATACTAACGTCTAACTGTTGCACATCACCTTTCTATCAATGTTTATCAAACCAAAGTATCAGACAATTGCGTAGACCAATTCTTCATTGCATTAAATGCAATACCTTATCGGATTCTAATCGTAATTCTAATATATCGCATATCTTCATAAAAATCTTAAAACATTTAACAAATGAGATCTTATTTTCATCATCCCAATTATAATGATTAATTTTTATCAAAAAAAAATAAATAATAACTATAGAATAATATCAAAAAAAATTTAAATTAGTGATTGCAATTCATCAGCATCGCATATATTATATTGGATCATATTCATATATGTACATCGTTCAATATGAACCAGAAATCGACCAAAATTCTATACGAAAATAAATAAATAACCAATTTTCTGTATAATTTTATTTATTCTCAAGCATCAAATATGTATATGCATAATTCATAACGTATAATATACTTTTATATATTAGGTTGTCTAAAAAGTATTGATAATTTTTTTTTACAAAATTCAAACGATTTTTTTTATATATTTCAAATGAACTTTATTAAACCAAATATGCGCCGTTTTGATAGATGACCCTTTGCCATTTTTCTGGTAAAGACATTATCCCATCACTGTAGAACTTCTGTGTTTTCTGGCCAAAAAACTGATCCAAGTGCATTTTGCAGTCCTCTGCGGAATTTAATTTTAAACCATTAAGGGAGTTCTGCAGAGACCGTAACAAATGATAATCTGAAGGTGCAAGGTCCGGGCTATATGGTGGATACATTAAAACTTCCCAGCCAAACTCTCTCAGTTTCCCAGCCGAGTCATCAAAGATGTGTGCGGTCTGGCGTTGTCATGATGGAACACAACACCCTTTCGATTGATTAATTCTGGACGTTTTTTTTTAAATCTCGTGCTTCAATCTTGTTAATTGTTGACAATAGAGATCGGAATCAATGATTTGACCGGGTGCTAGTAATTCATAATGAACGATTCCTTTCCAATCCCACCAAACATAGACAGCATTACCTTTCTTGGTGTTAATCCAGGTTTTGCTACTGTTTTAGGAGCTTCACCCTTCTTGGACCACGATCTTTTTCGTACATTATTATCGTATGTGATCCATTTTTCATCACCTGTAATCATTCGTTTTAAAAATGACTCGATTCTTCGTTCCTTTTAAACAGCGTTTCGCAAATGGAAATTCGGTTCATTAAATTGTTTTGTGTTAATTCATGTGGTACCCAAACATCTTTAGCGATATCATGACTGCTTACGTGTCGATTTTCTTCAATTTTTGATATGATTTCATCGACTTTTTCAGTGATTGGTCGTGGTCAGAACGAGGTGCATCTTTGACATCAAAATTACCGGAACGAAATCTAGCAAACCATCTATAGGCTGTTAATTTTGATAAAGTTCCTTCACCGTAAACTGCACAAATTTGTTCATGTACCTGCGTTGCATTTTCACCTTTTTCATAATAAAATTGTAAAATGTATCGAATTTTTTCACTAATTTCGCTCATCTTTAATGCACTACAACTTTTAAACGACTAAACAAATTTAATTTTCATCTTTCGAACATATGTTAGTGTTACCTGATCAGATTAGTACTACTTGAAAAATGAAGTCATCTTTCGAACATATGTTAGTGTTACCTGGGGCCTATTGCACCAACAACTTATCACTTATTATTTATCAACTTATCAAAATTTTTGATAAATTTTTGTTGCATCAAAATGGAAAGTGTTAAGCAAAAGATTGAGTTATGATAAGTGATAAGCACTCAACTTACAAATTTCTGTTGCATCAAATTGTAAAATGTAAGTTGATAAGTTTTTTTTGGATAACTGATAAGTTATAAGAATTTGACAATTTTTTCATCATTTGGTTGCACAAAAATTTTCAGTTATCACTTATCAAAACAAATATTGATAAATTTATCAAAAATTTTGTTAAGAAAAAATTAATATATCAAATAAATTGTTAAATAACTTTCATTATAAATTCAGTTTTAGTCGTGGATATAATAAAAAAAAAGTTCCGATTTGAATTTTTATTAGAAAATGACGAAGTACGAAGAAATCGTCTAGTAAATCCGCGTGTTAATTTTTCATTAACTAATGGTGATACATTAGAAAATTTTCGACTAACACGAATTCAAATAGAATATGTGTTAGAAAAAATTCGTGGAAGGTTAGAGCGTTGTAGTGACAGGAATAACCCGTTAAGTCCACTGCAGCAATTGCTCATCACATTACATTGGCTTGGAAATGGAGCACTATTCTATTATATATAATACACACAAACGCAACAATCACAATGGCTTTTGTTATTAAAAAAACAGTAAAGTAATGCTTTTCATGACATGCCGACGGCAAATGTCAAATTGAAAATACATGCATTTCAATGGCGGTGCTTTTTATGAATATTGGACGGCGGACTGACGGCGGACTTTGATATTTTTTCTTCTATTGCCGTCGGCTGACCGTTGTCCAATATTCATTTTTCATTTTATTTACATTTTATTTAATTTTTATGATTTAATTTCATAATAATAAAATATCCAGTTAATTTACAAACTAATAAAAAATGGAATTATTTAACAGCAATTGGTATTTATTATTAAATTTCGGTTTTTTTATCCAGGCAAAATAAATTTCAGAAAAAGCACATTTTTTTTATATATCACATATATCATATTTTGATATATAAAATATTTTCATAGAAATCGAGGCTTAACAAAACGAACTTATCAATTTAATTAAAAAAGCAAATGTTGCTAAAAGTAATTTTTTTTGGAGAAACAGTTATCAATTATCATTAGCAAAAATTTGATAAATTTACAATTGATAAGTGAGTGATTTTTTTTTTCTCTTTGGGCAACGCTTATCATTCACACTTATTAAAAAAATCATTTTTCGATAAGTTGATAAATGATAAGTGATAAGTTGTTGGTGCAATAGGCCCCAGATCAGATTAGTACTATTTGAAATATTCAATTGTAATGACATCTATTTATAAAAATTATCAATACTTTTTCGACAACCGATAATATTTATATACATAATTCATAACGTATAATATACTTATATATATTTTAATATACACATCAATAATTGATATTGTATTTAATTAACATTTAAAATAAATCAATTTAGTTATTTTTTTTTTTTTTTGCTTCGTAGATATGCTTTTTTCTGCGTTCTTACTTTAGTGTATAGATATTTATTGTATTTATATTTACATATCAAAATTTATAATTAATTTACTGTATAGTGTATATACATTAAATTTTTTCATTTAAAAAAAATCCATAAAGAAAAATGAAAAATTCAAGTATTTTATCAGTTATTTTTACAATGAAATGAAAATGTTTAATTGATTTTAAATAAATTTATATATTTGCGTTGTATTATATAAATACATTTAATTTGATTTGTTTAATATATAAGATCGTTTTGTCGTCGTCGTCGTCGTATAGTGTTGTTATATATATATATATATATATTCAAATTAAAATAAATCAAAATATACTTCTTTTTATTTATATTAAATTATTTTACATCCGTCCCATTTGTACGGCAAATAGAAAAATATACCCGTTCAATCAATCAATTTTTGTTTGGTTCAATTTTACAATCATTAATTTTTGAAGAGAAAATGTTGATTCTGATTACGAAACACACGAAATTAATCTAATCAATACAGAATGATTGCGGAACTGCTAATTTGTCGCAATTTAATATCAATATATATATAAAACAATCGCGTATATAATTCTTATCAAGTATATTATTAATTGAATATATAGACTTCATTGACACATTACAAAATCATTATTATAAACAGAGTTTAATTACGCAAAAAAAACAACTGCGGGAAATCTATTTGACATATTTTTTTTATTTATATATAATAAAAGATTTTTAATTATTTCTGTATATATATATATATAATTGGAAAAAAACATTTCAACTATATTTAGCATGACAACCGATTGATAAGAGATATATTAAATGACATTTGAACTATATATTTTATAAATAAACAAATGTAATATATACATATATAATATTTAAATTAAATTTATTAAATATATAGATTACAAAAAAAAAATTCAAATTTATAATTGAAATATCATACATATTTTGAACCCATTCATTTAAATTAATATATATATATAATAAATCAATTATAAATATTTTGTTGTTGTGGTTTTTTAAATTATCAAATTTTTAATATTTCAATTGGAATTGGAAAAATATATGTGTTAGTATTTATTTAAAATTTAAGAATTTTCGATTATATAATGAAAATGTATTCATAACATTCATAATAATTTTGTTTTGATAATATTTGAATATTGATTTATTCATGATGATTTATTTATTTTGGTGATAAAAAGTATTAATGCATATCGTTGTTATAAAATACAATTGTTGTTGAACATTTCAATTGAAAATACGTAGAAAATGATGATTTAAAAAAAAACCACAATATTATCATAATTCAATTGAGCATTTATCAATGGAATATTTTTAAATTTCATTGCTGTAAAATACTATTATTTCACATTACTATATACGGTTTCAGAACCTCCAGAACCCAAACAAAATCTCGAGGTAATTTATACAGATCTTTTGCGGAATAATTCCAATAATACTTTTTAAAATATGACTATTCAATTTGCGATATACCAACCGTATTGTAGTAAGATTTTCAAAATGATATTTAAACTAATATAAAATTTTGAATAAAAGGTGAACAACATATATATACAAGTTCTTGATGCGTTGCAAATAATCAAAATTGTTAATACTATATATATCACAAGCACAAGTATATAAAAATATATATAAAATTTGTTTACTTGAATAACAAAAAAAAAAATCAATATTTATTATAAGTTATCCGATCAAATATATTATCATTGTAAAACAGACTTTATTATAAACAAGTTTCTTCTTCTGCTTCTTCAGCCTCTTATTATTGTGATATATTGATTAAATACATATATATATATATATATATATGTAAAAATAAAATATAATATGTATAGAAGCTCATCTCGTACAAATATATGACATATACAATAATATGAAAAAAAAAATAAACATATTTATAATACGACTGGAAAAACAGATAACAAACACAGTTTTTTCCCTATAGTATATGTAGGTATACATTTTCCTATCAAACAATTTAATTCATAAAAAGAATCGTTGGCGACCAAAAAACTACTATTCCTCCTAGAGAAATCATTTATTGTAAAATTAAGGTATAGCTAAAAATCAATTAGAGGTCCTTACTGAAAATGAGTTATCCTTTTGTGAATCTCAGTCGTATATGTTCAAGTTTTATTATGATAAAAAAATACAATAAACTCTACTATTGTTTAATGGGTAAAATATTCTTTTTATAAAATAACACACACTTTAAATTAAACATTTTTAAAATAAAAAAAAATTGCAATAAAAAAAAAATATTCTTGACAATTTATTCTTTTATATTCAAAACATTTCCTATAATGTTCTGCAAAAAAAAAAAAAGCATTTAAATTGTGCGTTTTATTACATGGGAAAAAAAACGCATCGCAAAAAGTCTCTCTATACATATATCTATATAGTCCATATGGAATTTTATTTTTAATTTTAAAAGTATCTTTTTATATATACAATATATAATAAAATAAAAATATATATATGAAGAAGATAACTAATTAATTTTTACGATACATATAAATAATAAATTAAATGGTGTAGGTTGTGCGGACGGACCGTATAGGTCATGATATGGGTATATGCGGTGTTGGTGATGTTGGAATAGGTCAAATATCTTTTTGACATTTTGGTTTATTATAAATATATTCTGTTTAATAGCATATATGCATATATATATATATAGTATAAATATTTAGTTCTGTATATATTAAAACTCTTATATTTATATAACTCTGTGGTGTAAATGTTAAAAATACCAACCTAAAATTCTTACGAAATTTTGGGGTCGTGGGTTCGAATCCTACTGAATGCATAAAATATGTTTTGTGTTTTCGGTTATTTTTCGAATCTGAATTTTAACACAGAGTTGTATATTCCGCTTGCGGTTGGTCGTACGGCTAATTACCGACACCGTAAAAGCCACAAATTAAGAAACTAACAACAGAAGGCTGTTGTTGGACGCTAAAACCAGATTGTTGGTTGTATAGCGAAAAATTTATTTTTTTTTATTATATATTAAAACACACATTGAATATTTGTCTCTTAACTGCTTTATATATTTATATGTACTAAAATGTATAGTTTATGATGCGATTATATTAAAATTGGATTGTATATATTACAATATTTAATATTGGGCGTATAATAATGGCTCTGTTCCTTTTATTGATTAAAAACAAAAACGCATATAACAATTCTGCAAATGAAAATATATATAGTATATAAAATATTGTTATTTTTTTTTAATAGAGAAAAATCGATACTAGACTTGTTTTTTGATGATGACATTTTTTTTTTAAGTTCATGATTCGTTTATTATTTATATATAAGGAAAATCGGAAAAGTTTTTATTACATTTCGATACGAATCTATATATAATATGAAAACATTTCAATTTCTTTAAATGTATCGACACCTTTTCCATATGAAATGTAAGATTTTATATATTGAAATAGACGTTTGTAACAAATACAATGAAACATTTTCCTTTCAGCTGGAAAATAATCCTTTTTCAGGAACAAAATTAACATCAATACAGATTAAAAGAAACATTTTTTATCGGATTATTTCGGTTATTTCGTTCTGCGCGCGCGTGCTGTGTGGTATGTGGCACCGTCTTGTTGAAACCACACATATCATGCAAGTCAAGCTCTTGCATTTTGGGCAAAAAAAAGTTGGATATCATCTCACGCGGTAGCGCTCACCATTCACAGTTACGTTACGATTCGCATCATCTTTGAAGAAGTACGGTCCAATGATGTCACCAGCCAGCCCATAAACCGCACCAAACTGTGACTTTTTCATTGGTGCATTGCATTGGTAGCTCTTGCAATGCTTCTGGCTGATATTCACTCCAAAATCGACAATTCTGCTTATTTACGTACCCATATTAAGCCAAAAATGAGCTTCGTCGCTGAACACAATTTTGTCGCGATGAATTTTCTTAACAGAGCACGCATTTTGACAAATAAAATTCAATAATTTGCAAGCGTTGTTCGTTTGTAAGACGATTCATGGTTAAATTATAGACCAAACTGAAGTGGTTTGACAGTGAAACAAAACACGAAACGTGTGTCAGCTGTTTAAACCAGTGTTGCGCGAAAAAGATAATAGCTAAAAAATCACCCTTTATATATATGAATATTTATTATGCATAACGACTGTATAGTACTCATTTTCATATATTTATTTGTATATGAAATTTTTTAATTGGGTCATAAACATAAATTTACGAAATACGGAAAATGTATTCAAAATATTTGAAATGATATTTATTGATATATATATTGTAAAACGTAAATCAATATATATTTATTTGTTTTAAATCATAATGTGAATAATTCTTGTTGTAGTTGAGATTTTGAATCCAATGTAACAATTGATTATGTTTATAAAAAAAAAAAACCTTATAGATTTTCCTAAAAGATTCCGTTCATGCAGTTCATGTTATTTTTTGTTATTGGATGTGAAATACGTGATATGATCATGACACTGCTGATAAAAAATAAATGTTCCTACAAACGATAATAAATGACTAAAGATAATTACCATATATATATATATATTTTATATTAAACGCATTTTTTTTTAACTATATCAAATATTTCTAATATAATACTTAATTTTTATTTTAACGAATTTCTTCAATCTGATATAAAAAGCATATAATATTTTATATTTATAATAAAATTTTATATGATAAACTTTTTTTTTTTTATCATATTTTGGTAGCATATTGTTTGAACTTATAATTTTGTATGTGGCAAATTTATATATATATATACGATTGAATATGTGATATAATATAATCATTTTTTTGGTAACATCCAGTCACGTATATTTATTTTGCACGCATAATCCCATTCATTTATATATAGGTATACATTTTTATGGTTAAAAGAGGGAATATAGTCAAATCGATATTTTTAATTATATTTTTTTAGGGTCGCCTGATTATTATAAAAAAAAAATGGAAAGGTTTCTATACCAGGAAAATTTTTTAAATCATTTCATTTACAATTATAGAATTTTACATGTGGCATTCTTCAATGATTATTTAACAAATATTAGTTTTTTAAATTTTAAAACCAATCTAAAATCTGACCATTAATCGTTTAGTTTTGCAGTATCTTAATGATAACAATGAAATTACTTTTAACAAACAAATTCTATTAATGAATAATACAAAATTGTGCTCTTTAACAATTAAACAAATTAAAGTTTCGATTGCCTATTATACAGAAGAATGTGGTATCCTTTTAATTGTCATAAAAACATTATAAAAATTATTATCTATATATATATAATATATGTATATATGAATGAATGTCTTTCATTTACCTATATATATATATACAACACTCGTAAAGGAATTAAATTAAACTTCATAAAAGTTATATATGTATATATAAAGTGCTTTTGATGATTTAATCAAAATGCTCTATATATATATATATAGCTATATATAATATAGTTATTTACAAAACTTTGTCTTGTCTCCATATACATATATTTTTCCACTCTATAAAAAATAATTATAATTAATTTTGTAACTCTGTAGAGCAAATGTTTTTTGGTTTTTTGTTTTTTTATGTTTTGTTAATCTATAAAACCACACAATGATGACAATATACAAATTAAACTTTATGACAAAAAAAAAAAAAACATATACATTTTTAATATTTATATATTCAAATTTTTTTTTCTTCTTTATTTAATTTGTTTTATTCATTTGTTTGCATTAATACTTTTTTTTTTTTCTTAAAATTTATTCTATATAAGTATAAGAGCATAAAAATATAATATCAAAGTACTTAAGTATAAATTTACAAAAAAACGTAAAAAGAAATATGTTTTTTCATCAGACTGGGGCAGAGAATAATAAACGAAAACAAAAATTGAACTGATTTTAACATTTTTCAATTTATTTAGTTGTTAACTTAATCAATTAACTATATAGTTCAAACATATAGATTTTTTTAAATTTGCAATTAAACATTTTATTTTATTTTGTTTAAGATAATTTTAAATTCATCCCCTAATGTACATTTTGGCTAAATGCCTACAGTAGAGATTATTCTAATGATAGAAAACCGTACAAGTATCTTTCTTGAATATTTTTTTTTCTTATATTGACATTTTTCCTTTGATAGAAAATCCTTCAAATATTCCTCCTTATAATATTATGTTTCATTCAATATAAATTTTACTGGTATTAGAATATCCTTCAAGAAATCCTGCTCCGAAGATGTTTTTATTTTTATAAACATTTTTATTACAAAACAATAATACGAATAATTGAACGGGGATTTTTTTTTTGACAACACAAAACAAACAATGCAAAATGAATAATATATATTTTGTGATAAATTTACATTTCGTTTTCGTGCAGTATATAATAAAATAAAATATGAAATGAATGTAAATTTATATAGTTTATTCGTTGACATTTCATTAAAATTCCTTTTCAAAAAAAAAAAAAACAAACTGCAATAAATATATATATATATAGATACATATAAGTTGAGATTCGCGTATTCATTTTGAAATACACATTCAAATAATATAGAAATGTTTATGCATTTTTTACATATAAATATGTATGTCATCATCATCTACTAAACTATTTATGCGAATTTCTATTTATTTTTTTATTTTTAAATGGAATGACTATTCATTAAGTTTTTTTTTTTTTGTACAATAAATCCTTAATATCCAGCAGTATTTTATTTTTACCACATTTATTTCCATTGTTTTTTTCTATTTAAAACAAAAAAAAAATACAAAATTTTAATGAATATTTTAAATATAGAAAGCTTTTTTTTTTGTTTTAAAAAGAAATTGCGTATATTTTAAACATTTTTATCTTATTAAATATTTGCGTGCGGTTATTTATTCATATCAAAAGTTTTGTGTATATATTTTCAATTACGTGTTACAATTATATTTTTTTATGATACCAAATTTATATATATATATATATATATATATATAAATACTGATTATAAATAATAAGATTATCTTACAATTAAAATAATTATCGTGTATTGTATCGTGTGTATTGTATATGTGAAGAAAAAAAAAACAAACAAAATCAAGAGGCATGAAGAATTCCAGAATTGTGTATATATACACTATACAGAATAATACGTATGTGTATATATATATTTTGATTTGATCTGACGTTTGTCATCTTAAAAAGATATATAATTTGTAACGCTATTTGTTTTGTTTGATGTATATATACAGAATGAATATAAATTTATAATTGTATTTATTATAATACACAAAACATATACACAAAAAAAAATATATATTTATACGTGATATACATTTTATATAAATATATTTTTTTTTTAACAAAAGAATTAATTAAATAATTAAAATATTTTCTTGGCACTTATAAAGCAAATACAATATATGCATTGAAGAAAGATAATTGCATTGTTATTAAAACATTTTATTTTATTTTTTTTTTTTTTGCTTTAATATAATTTTATGAAATAATGAGTTGCAGCAACAGTTCGCGCAGTATAGACATTCTACGAATATAAATAATATTTCGCATTATGCATTTTGAATTTCCTGGGAAATCCATATGATGTGATACGAAATATATATACGTACCTATAAATGGTATTTATTTATACACAAAACACCTTATTATATACGTAAAAAGTATTTTTTATATAATAATGGCAAATAAAGAAGATCCATTTATATATATATTGTATTTATATTTATTCATACAATATACATATATTATAATCAAAAACGCAATAAATTGAATGTTACTTCTTACTTACTTACTTCTGTGCGCCTACAACCTACAATTTGGTTTTGGCGTCCATTAACAGCCTCCTCCAACCGGACCTATTTACCGCCAACGTCCGCCAGCCGGAAACGCCGGAAAGGGCCCGAAGGTCCACTTCTACTTCATCTTTCTACCTACCCCGCAGTCTTCCTACACTCCTAGATCCGCCCGGCTTACCGTCCAGCATTTTTGACGGTATACGATCGCCATCCATTCGTACCACATGACCAAACCACCTCAGGCGACCAATCTTAATGAACCGAACGAAGTCGGGTTCGGCTTATAATTTATATAGCTCGAAATCGAACCGCCTACGCCACCATCCCATGTCGGTCCAAAGATGAGGCGTAGTATTTTCTTTTCGAACCCAAGTCCAAGTCGCCGTTCGGTGGCCTGCGTGTCATACACCACGTTTCAGAACCGTAGGTCGATACAATTGGTCGAATCAGTGTTTGATATAGCTTTAGTTTCAATGTTTTACTCAATGTCTTCGAGAGAAGAACATCTTTCGCAAACCGTAAAAGGCCTTGTTTCCCGAAGCAATCCGGGATTGAACTTCCTGCGCTATATCGTTTTCGCTGTTTATGCTGCCTCCAAGGTATAGCTAAACCTGTCCGCCGTTTCATATTTGTTCTGACCTATTTATACGCTTTGATGTTGTGCCATAAACCTACTGTTCGTTGGTGCGATCATGTACTTGGTTTTCTCCTCGTTTACCCATTTCCGAAGCTTCACGTTCCAACAGTAAGAACGCTTCTTTAACGGCACCCATACTTCTACCCACTACGTCAATGTCATCGGCATATCCCAGTAATTGAACAGATGACGTAAAAATAGTGCTGCTAGTGTTAATGGTCGTCCTCCTTATACATTTTTCCAATATAACATTGAAAAACAATTTAGCCAAAGGGTCCGCTTGCCGTACTGCGTCAATGGTTTCAAATGCATCCGATTTGATCCCCCTTATTTATACCTGAGATGTAACTTGCGTCAGTGTTAGTTTTGACATGCGATAAATTGAATGTTAGAGGTATAAATATAAATCACATGTATTTTCTATCTATATATTATATTATAAAAACATATATATATACTTGTATAGATAGATATATTAGTATAAAAAAAAAATGAAAGCAATCAAAATGTGATGATAAATACTTCCTTATTGATGTTAATAATATACATCCATATTTATGTTTACTCTATATTGTTGACAGCAATATTATATTATTATAATATTGTCATTAAATAATCAATCTATAGGGCAATTTAAAGTGAATGTATATTTCAATTTTGGTTTTATTGTTGTTACTGATGTAAATTTGTTTCTATAAAATAAATAAATACGTTTTATATTATTGATATATTTGCACAATTTTTTTTTGTGTTCAATGTCTTTTATCTAAAAAATGTAATATAGATAAAATATTGTGAAAAAACAAACAAACACACTATATACCTAATCGATTCTACTGTACAATCCACAAAATCATATAATATATACAAAAGAATGTAATTTTCTTATTATCAATAATTAACTTTGTAATTTTTCTTAATGGAAATTTTTATCTATTTATACATATTGGCTGTACAAAATGTTTACATCAGGTAAATTGGGTTTCCTTTTCATTCAAATATGAAATTAATAACGAATTACACTCCACCCAGGACATTTGTAACATCCTGTAAATAACAGATAAACACTCTAAATATATATAATAAACGTAACTTGAATGTAAATAAAAATAATAAACTTATAATGATGATAAGAAATTTATTTCAATATACGCGTAGGTGGAAGAGATTGAAGAAGGAGGATGAGGATTTTTTTTTTTTTGGAAAGAAAGAAAAAAATAATAAGTGTCTGGTATATTTTACGTGTTGTATAATATAGATACAAAATTTATATACACGAAGGAAAATTTTTTTTAATATCATTTCAAATTTATAATATATATATAGTACCATAAATATATAAATAAGCATATTATAAAAGTCACATAAAGTCAATATACATAATTTTTTACAATATTTTACCCATTTCTATTTATATACCAATAAATAAAATACGTAAATTTTTTAACATTCGCATAAAAATATAAGAAAATAAATATTTTTATGCTGGAGAATTTGAATAAAATGCAGGAATAAATAAAAATGGTATATAGAATGGTATCTTAAATACAAATATAAATTTAGTAAATTTAATGAACATATGCAGTATAAAAATAATTTTGCGTGGTTGTTTTTCAATTTTTATTTAAAAAAAAAAATAAAATTTGTATACAGGAAATATAATGTTTTTCCTGGGGGCGGCGGCGACAACTCTAAATGGAAAAACTTACCACAGGACAATATGAAATAAATTAAAATCTTGCAAAAAAAAAATCCTTTATTCTATTGTGAAACTATAATTTTTATAAAATTAATGTTTCCAAAACGATACAAATTAAAGGTGCTTTAACATGAACATTTCTAATATTATAACTCATTTGATTCCGCATAAATAATACTTGAAACATTCTAAAAAAAAAATGAGAATAATAAACACACTTGATCTTTAGCGATATTGAAATTTACATAAAACAAACAAAAAAATTCCTATAGGTAGGTAATTAGATAGATAACGCGACGACGAATTTATTTCATGGTTTATTTTTTTTAATTTCTTCAATTTGTAAAACAAAAACAATAACAAATCAATGAAAACAATATATTTTTTTTTAAACAAAAAAAAAACCAATTTCTATTTACTAATTACAAAATTTCATCAGTTAATAGATAATAATTATTGCGTTTTTATAAAAATATATTTCAAATACTTAATTTTTTTTACTTATGGCAAAAATGTTATTATATATTTTTTTTCATTTTTTTAGTATTTTATTATAAATTAATTAGTTTTTTTTTTTGTCTTTTCTTGATTAATTTATATATAAATTATAATGATATATTTTGTTTAAAGATTTGCTCAACATTAAAAAAATTATTCATATAAAATTTTTCCTGTTTTGTATATAAAATTTTATAACATAACGATTTTGGTATTGGTTTAAATTGGTATACCATCGGAATAATAATAATTATGATAAACATAAAATTTTTTGGATATTTGCCAAAATAGGTTTGTTTTTTTTTTCTTCTTTCTTTCATTTGGCAATCAAAATTTTGGTGTATAGGTAAATATAACATAATATTTTTTTGTTGACAAGGTCATGGTTTTGTAATTTTTTGTTTTGTTATTATATACTCTGTTGTTCTTGTTGTACTTTGCTTCTTTCTATATGCGGTTCCTATATATATATATATGAATATTTTAAATTATCGTATTATATATAATAACGAGGCGCTATACATTTCAAATTTCAAAAAAAAAAGTTATGCATTTAATTTTGTCGCTAAATATGTTTATAAATATAATAATATTTTATATGATAATCATCTATATATATTTATAATGATA
The DNA here is from genome assembly GCA_958336335.1 of Dilophus febrilis. NCBI lineage: Eukaryota > Metazoa > Arthropoda > Insecta > Diptera > Bibionidae > Dilophus > Dilophus febrilis. Next base: position 65,893,691 of record OY284468.1, read on the forward strand.
TGGCGTATATATTAATAAGTATATTATTATTATTACTATTACGATTAATATAATAATAACATTATTTTATTACTTTTTACTATCTATATAAATATATATATTTATAATGCACATAAAATCGAGAATAAATATATGTTGTATATGTTATTAAAAGTAAAGGAAAAAAAAAAGGCTTGAAATAAATATTTTATAATCATTTGAAATTTATTATGCATGCGATACTTGATATATATAAATAAATAGGTAAGCAAAAAAAAAATAAATAAACATACACAATTGGTACGCTACCACCAACATGTTGAATTTGTCATTATAACCGCATGAGTAAAATACAAAAAAAAAAAAAACAAACGTAAATTAGCACAATATTAAAAAAATAACAACAACAAATAATTAACTTTTAAGAATAATTATAATATGTACAATAATAGGTATTTTTATATAATTTTGTACCCGTAATACAACAAATAGTATATTCAAAAACAACAAAGATTCATTTTTAAATGAAATCATTTCATGGAATGGTAATAAAGCCATTATATTTCTTCTTCATCCTCATCATCATTTCAGCCCATATCAATTCACTGCTGGATGTAGGCCTCTCCCAATTTCTTCCATCGATCACGGTCCTGAGCATAATGCTTCCAATTACTTTTCAAGCGCTTAATATCATCCGTCCATCTAGCAGGAGGTCTTCCAACATTTCTGCGTCCCTCTCGTGGCCTCCATTCCATCACATTCTGGATCCAACGATGGTATGTCAATCTCGCAATATGACCAGCCCAACTCCACTTCAATTCGCATACTCCCCAGTATCACATCTGTCACCCTCGTCTATACGGCAGTATCTATACGTTGGTCTTTCTATCCCTCAGACTTATTCCCAGCATAAATCTTTCCATTGCCCTTTGGGTCACTGGCAGTCTTTGAGCAACAAAAGCAGTCAATGTGACAGTCTCCATACCATATGTAATAACTGGCAGTACACATTGATCGAAAATTTTCCGTTTCAAACAAATTGGAAATTTTTCTCTCAATTTATATGCTAGTTTTCCAAAAGCCGCCCAACCCAAATTAATGCGTTTCTGAATCTCATACCTTTGATTTTCCCTGCCCATAACTAAAGTATGTCCCAAATACTTATATAGTTTTCTACCCTCTCAATGGTTGAATCATTGATGCGGATAGGCTGCAAATCTTCAATGTTTGACATAATCTTTGTTTTGGAAAGGTTCATTCATGGAAACCAATTTTCTGAGATTCAGTATTCAGATCTTGTATCATTGCAACTGCCTCTTCGTAAGTTCTTGCTACGATCAAAATATCATCGGAAAATCTCAAATGATTAAGCCTATCGCCGTTGACATTTAAGCCCTTGTTAGTCCACTCAAACTTTTTTAAATAGATGTTTCAATGCGAGAGTTAACCGGTTCGGTGATATTGTATCACCTTGTCTAACACCTCTTTCTAACTTTATACTTTTCAGTGTTTTCATGCAATCTAACCTGTGCTGTTGCGTTGCAGTAGATATATTTAATTAATTATGGGTATATCTAAAATCTATGCGGCTCTATTGCGATGCGGGTATATCTAGAAAATAATCTATTTCTTCTTAATTCGCACAAAAAACGGTTTCTGTATGAAAGAGATTGAACACCACTTAAATAAAAAATTTAATCCAATTTTAATTTTGATAAAAAGAAAAAAGCAAAATATTATTACGACGCACAGTCCCCATTATCTCTATTATTCCATTGTCTAGACAATACAGAAAAACAAAAGATGCGTTTTATTATATCAAAAAAAAAACAAAAAAACATTACTCTTATCTTATAATTAAAATTCATTTTTTGTTTTTGTTAATCAACTCATCAATTAATGTGTTTACTATTTATTTTACTTTTAATTTTTAAATATTTTCTATAAAGTGTTTAATGGGTTAATATAATAAAAATAATAATAAACAAACCATAACGCAAAAAATAATACGGAAAATGGTGAAATATTTATAATAATTTTATAGTATATTTAAACAGAATCGTATATACCTATATACCTGTATATTGCTATATTATTATATATTGTACTCCCATTTCAATGAATTTCAGATGTGCCATTTTATACAAATAATATACTGAGAAAAATTATACAAATTGTTATACTAATACATAAAATTACCTAGACATAATAATAAAAAAAATAAACTATTTTAAAAGATTTCTATTTTAGGTCACTGCTGCTGTATTTTTTATGTATATATAACTATAGTATAAAAAAATGTAAAATAAAATAATATATGCATGGATAAAAAATGCATTTTAAAATGTGAAATGTGAAAATAAAATCCGAAATAATTTATTTTGACCCTTATACAAAATTCCAGAATATTTTGGACTAAAACTTGGCTATATTTTAATTTATATATGGTCGTTTATTTAATTTATTTTTTTTTAAGTTAAATTATATATACAAAATATATATGTATGGATGGTCATGATACTGACAAATAATATCCATTATAAAATTAAAAAAAAAGTTTTTTTTTTATTATTGCCATGAACAAAAAATATTTATGTTTTTTTTTTTTTGACATCGGAGTATTTTTTATGCAAATATATAGTATAGTGACAATTTGTTTTATTTATTGTTATATAAAGTATTATGTCCTTTTTTTTTCATATAAAAAATGACGACCTTCTCTATATACTGATTTAACTGATGGTATTTTCACTTTGGAAATGTTACAAAAAAATTCGAATCAATTGTAATTATAATTTAATGTTATTTATATTTTTATTATCTGTTGGTTTTTTTTATTTTGAATGTTTTTTTTTTTTTTTAGTTGGCTATAGTCGCTCTAATGCGGCCTTTCCGTATATCGAATAAAGTGAAAATAATTTAGTTCGATAAAATACCTAATAATTTTTTAATAAATTAAACAATCCAAGAAAATTTTTCCTTGACTGATTTCTGAAAATGATTTCTTATTCATCTACCATATAGTAAACAAAATGTTTTTGCTATTTACATTTTAGTCAACGAATGAATAAAAATTATTACGAATAATTAAATGCGCCTTAAGAAGTAATTCATTCAAAAAAAAAAAAAAAAAAATGAAAAGAAAACAATTTTCTATTTCAAAATATTTATCACATCATAATTATATAAATGTCCATGACATAAGATAACAAAAATATTGACGCTTTCACATTTAAAATAATCATAATCTGATTATAATAAAAAAGAAAGAAAAAAAATATTGTATATAGATATAAATAAAATTCAGAATAATAAAATTAATACCAATTCTTAAATGGGGGATTAAATATATATATGAATGAATGAATGAATGAAAAAATTTGCAAGTATGTATTTATAAACTTATCAGATTTATTTGTCGATTTTTGATATATTCATATATATACTTATATCAAAATATTTCTATATATTTTTATATACATAAAATAACATAAATAATTTGTGTCTATGTGAGAAGACTTCTAAGTACATCACATACGTATATTTATATATATTCTGTCAATAATCCATATGCATATATATACATTTAACTATTATATATATAAATATTTTGATAAAAAAAAAATACATGCAAAATATTCAAGGCAAACAAATAATGTTAAACTTTTATAGACTTGTATATAAATATATTGAATAAGAAAAAAAAAACGCATTTTAACCGGAAATCCTATAAATAGATTTTAATCTAAACATAACATATTTTCATATATACATTTAATCTTTCTCAATATATATATATATATATATAGATAGATAAAGAAAATTATAATGATTTCTCATTATATATCTAAATCATCATCATATATATATATATATATATATATATATATATATATATATTTATGTGTACATGTACGTATTTTTTGTTTTTTGTACAAATTAATGTAAATATACATACTTATTTGTTATAAAACCATATAGCAGCTATAAACACATTGTAAAAAGAAAAAAAAAGTCTTAAAAAAAAATTAATTTTTTATGATTACACTTACTTGCATGTCATGTAAATATACAATATATCTCATATACATATAATAGCAAAACTTGTGATGAATTGTATACATAGAGTAAAAATAAAAACAAAAAATTATGTAAACACAAATGTTTGAAATGTTACATTGTTTTATATTTTGTATTACGGTCCTCATTGACGACTCGGTGTCCAGAGAAGAATTGAAATCTGGATTATAAACTAAAATTTACCTTTACCTGGCATTTTCCCATGCCAGTCTAATCGCGGCAACATAACATTCACCTAAATAAATATTTTTTTCTGTTTTAGTTAACTCTTAAGAGCAGTTCATATGGAATAAAAATAACTTGATCGATTTTCCATTTTCTAATAATTTTACAATAGACCCTGTAGTTATTTATTAATGAATTTTTTTTTTTTTGCCTGTTGCTTATGTATATTATTATATTATATTTATAGATATTTTTTATATATACATATACAGAATATATACTAAAAAATAAAAAAAAAAACAAGTCTTTAATATTTTATATATAGGAATGCATAAAAATTACCTATATATCATATATAAGAGAATTTTCATTCAATTTATAATATTTGATGAAATATGCGCGGTTATGATGATGAAGAAAGAATAATTTACATTTTTTTTATTTAATACTTTTATATTGTTTTGTTATTGTGTCCTCAATTGGAAAAACAAAGACTTATATATATATATAATATATATATTATATATAGTGTTGTTGAGTGATTGCACGTATATAATTATAAATAATTACCATTATTATTATTATTATTATAAAAATTCATTCATTCGCCGAGTTTTCATATACTATAAAATAAACAGAAAAATCTAAAAATGTTCAAATATATATACCGCATGAGTGTTTTATAATAAGATTTTTATTATTTGATATAGGTAAAATATTTTTTGACTCTGTCACAATGCAATAATATATATACGTATAGGTGTGATGTTCTTTGACAAACGACAATATGATTATAATTTACGATGGACAACGATTGTGTTATAACCATTTATATTTACAATATATGAAAAAATTTTTATAAATACGTTTTGCTAATAAATTTACATGTCACAATCGTCTATTATAATCGCCCAACTCTCTATGAAATGCATTCAAATATATAATAGAGGTTGTTAAAAAAATTGATTGATTCTTTTGTTTTAATCATGAATGATAAATATTGTCAGTATATGTATGTATGTATACCTATATAGAGTGCCAAATATTCTTTGACAAACCATTATGAAAACGCAGATCGCAGATGATTTATTTCTATCCCATATAGTAATAGTTTTGCTGAGATAATTGGAAATTATTTTTGTAATATTTTTCCGGCATTACAAAAAACTTATAAAAAGGATTAAATACAAAAAAAAAAATTTACTTTAATACCGGACCATATTCAGATTAAAATTATTCAGTTTTTTTCTTGTAAAATAAGATATAACTTTTAAATATATTAAAAAATTTCAAATACAGGATTATAAAGAAATGATATCTGCGGTATAAAAAGCTATAAACGTTGCTGATGAGGAAAAAAAAAATGTATATATACACCATAAAAAATAAATTGGGTTTTTTTTTTATTTGTATGTATTTGTTTCATGTAAAAATTATGATTGACGTTTTTTTTTTTTATTTTTTTTTTACTAAACCTACGCAATGAACAAAAACTTTATATAGAATAAGAAGTATTTTTTGTACAAAGGCAATGATAGGTAATATTATTTTTATACACATTTTTGTACTTGATAACTCAAAAAAAAATGAATTATATGTTTTAAAACATTTGTTTTACTGACAATCTGACATATATTATTTGTAAAATAAATTTAAATAAATGTTAAAAATTAACATTTAGGTTATATAAACTGATAAAAATTTCCAATATTGTTGTTAATATATCAATGGGATTTTTTTTTTCTAATTCTTTGTGTCCTTTCCTATAGTTCCGACGGACACCATACAAATTTAATGACATTTTGACTTTTTGTTAATATTCCATAAGATTTTACTTATTAGAAAATATAACCATTTTTTTTTTTAAATAAAATTATTAACTTATCAATATTTTTCTTTTAATTTACAGGTGAGTTTCAATTTATAATTATTAACGTAGTAATTGATGAAGGTTGATTGACAAAAATGTGACCATGTGAGTATGTATATAAAAAAAATATTATTACTAAAATACTATTTCTAAAATATCTATCCTTGTATAAGGACTCCTTTATTTATATATTAAATGTGTTTATTTATTTATTTTATATACAAATCATTTAAAATTTATTTTAAAATCAAATGGAAGGATTTAATTTTGTATTTTGAATGTATATATTAAAGATATTGAATATTAAATTATAATAATTTAAAGAAAATAACAAACATAAAATTATAAAATGATATTACATTTATTTATTGTAATCAATATTCAATGGAATGTATAATATCATAATATCAACAACAAGAAAATATCCTTCTGTTGTTATATCGTTATATATATATAGATGATGTGTGTTATTGAAACGACAATATTTTACGATATTATCCTATATATATATATAGTTATATACATATACTACTCTAACCACTATAATATCGGACACCTGCTGTTTAGGAATATTTGGTATTATTCTTATTGATAATAAGCTTAACAGGAGCCATACAGTCCCGATTTAAGTCCAATAGAATCGTTGTGGGCATTAATAAAACAAAGTAAATACATGATATGCAAGTTACAATTGAAGGAGTGAAGAATTCCAAGGAAAAATCATTGAAATGAGGAATACAAAAACACCGGATGAATGCAAAAATTTAGCAAATACAACGTCTAAGAAAATGGATGATATTATAAAGGCCATAGGAGGCGTTACAAGGGTGATTAGTGGCGTATAACATAAGTGTCCGATATTATAATGGTCAAATTTTTTTTTTTGTGAAATTGAATCATTTTGAATTAAATTCCATAACTAATTGAATTTAAAAGATTTTTTTACTTCTGTCTGCGCAATTATTTAACTAAAACCATCATTTTATGAAATAAAATTGGAAGGATTAAAAAATTATTGTGTAAAGTCCTTTCGCGGCATCTCAAAGTCGAGCATACGAATAAAATTGCAGGTGTCCGATATTATAGTGGTTAGAGTAGTACTTTGTTCGTACCATCATATCAATATATATATAAATTTAGAAAGATATATATATAAATAAAAAACACTCTAATGCAGTGTAATAAATTTTATTCTAAATATGTACATACAATAGAAATATTATTATTATTATATAAAATTGAATATCTTATACAGCATATATAACATATACTATACATATTTATAAATATTTTTGTAAATAACAATATTTTTTTTTTATGTTATTTGTACCTTGAACTTATTATGTATATATAATATACATTTATTTATTTTTTTTTTATTCAATTACTAAAAAAATATATATACGTCGTATATTAAGATCAAATTTTATTTGTAAAAAAATGTATTATTAATATTGTATGGAGTGAATATCTAATGGCATTCCTAATGAAGGGTGAAATGGCACAATAAAAAAACCCGTCGCAAACGTCGTCTTTTGCAAACTTTTATATTAAATTGATAATTGTATATATATATATATTGCCTGATTCGTTAAAGTATCTCAAATAGATGATCTGTAAATTTGTATTAAAATGTTTTCCTTTTCTAAATGATATGAAAAGGATATCGGAGAATATATAGTTATGGCCAGACCTGTAAATATCTATTTTTTTTTTTATTTTTGGTAGTCTATAAATGAAAAGATATTTATAAAAAAAAAAAAAAAGAATTTGAAATGCGTATATCATAAAAATATATATATATATATAATATACATATATATATAAAATACTTTTGATATACGCATTTCATATTTGAATTGTAATCCCTTCGAATTTAAATGTCCTTTCATTTATTATAAGAATTTTAATAATTTATTATATTACATTATTATATATTATTTATAAGACTATCGAAATACTTTTCTTTTTTTTTTTTTTTTTTAGATTCCATATACAATTATTTATTTAATTTGTTATACGTGGTGGTTATATATACTATATATTTAAAAGCGATTAAGTTTAGACCAAAAAAAAAAAACAAGTATATTTTAATTTAACAGAAAATATAAGTCCTAAGTTGTTATTATTAACAATTTTTAAAGAATCATTATCGATCATAAACACTTTGGTTTTTGCGTGGGCTGATTCAGAGGAAATCAGATGAATTTGTTGCAGAAGAAATGTTTTTCTTAACAGGTTTGTTTCTTTTCGTTTATCCTTTAAGCGCATTGTGTGTTTATCCTTTAAGCGCATTTTGTGTTTATCCTTTAAGCGTATTGGGAAAAGTTCGCGAAACAAACACATTCGGATTACTTCGGTTTGCACTATGTAGGCAATTTTTTTTTTTAATAATCTTTAGAGTTGTATATATACGGATCAAGTTTAAATCACCATAAATAAATTCAATATTATCTGTATATAATGTTATATAACATTTTATATTTGTTTCGTTAGTATATAAATAAATGTATAAGGTTGTATGAAATCACCTTATTTTTTGCAGATCATAGCCTCTAATGATGATAATTTAATAAACGATACAAAATAAGAAAAAAAAAAACACAATGAATATTATATAATATTATTTTCATATATATCGAGCAGCAAATTTTCGCGGAAGTAATCATAGATATTTCTAAATATATATATGTATATACATATAGTGTACAACTTTGTGGTGTAAATGTTAAAAATGCCAACCTAAAATTCTAACGAAATTTTGGGGTCGTTGGTTCCAATCCTACTGAATGCATAAAATATGTTTTGTGTTTTCGGTTATTTTTCGAATCTGAATTTTAACACAGAGTTGTATATTCCGCTTGCGGTTGGTCGTACGGCTAATTACCGACACCGTAAAAGCCACAAATTAAGTAACTAACAACGGAAGGCTGTTGTTGGACGCTAAAACCAGATTGTTGGTTGTATAGCGAAAAATTTATTTATTTTTTATTATATACATATAATGTATTTATTTTATTTTTTCTTAAATCTAATAATAGAATCAAAATAAGGATAAAAGAATAAATTGTATTTTATATATTATATAAAAATTTCGCATATATAACAATTTCTTCGTTGATCTTTTTTTATATAAAAATATTTTTCTGTATATATATGTAAATTTATATACCTTTATATATCGCTAGCAAACAAAAAAAAACAAAATAAAACATTCTTAATGCACAAAAGATTAAATATAAAGCAAAGGAAATATATATAGGAAAATGCATATAAACAAAAATACTGACTCGGAATATAATTGTTTATCATCATATATCCCCTTCCTGATGATGGAAATATTTGGATGATTATTTTACAGAAAAAAAAAAAAAAAAACAAAATCGGATGTTATATTCAATTTATATTTTTATTTTTTGTTTGTATATTTTTAGAATATCCTATTATATAAATGAAAATAAAATTTACGTTAATGTTTTCGTATAGGATATATTTCATATATACCATACACATGGATTTAGATATCATAACATATAATAATCATTTTTAAATATTATATCAAATTCTTAAAAAAATTTTATGAAAATCTTTATTCATTTTTTATTTTTTTTTGATTGATTGATTGGCTTAATATAAAAAATACACTATAATACATATTATATATTAATATTATATCAATCAATATACGATGACTATATAAGTTTTAGTTGAAAAACAAATCAATTGTTAAATTAAATATGCATACACAAGAATAGAAAGAATATACACAATTTTTTTTTTATATATAATATTGTAAAATTATATCGACCGTATATAAATATAGTTTACATATATATAAATTTAAATGTCTGATATTTTAAGGGTTGAATTTTTTTTTTATATTTCTACATTATCAATACAAAAAAAATTATTTATAAATAGAAAAATTACTTCGTATTATGTTCACTGGTTGTATTGTATTTTTTTTTAATAGGCTTTAATTTAATTTAGAATATTTATAAATATATGGTTTAAAATTCACAGTATGTATATATGTAACTTATATATATATGGAAATATAATATATTTTATTGATTCTTCCTTTTTTTTTTTGTTTTGAATGTGTTTGTATTTTATAAAAAATTCCTTACTCATATATTATATACAAATAGATAATTCATGCACATTTACCACATGTTATATATTATACATTTATATATAAATGCAAAATGATTCATTTATATAACGTTGATTCATGTTTCTATATATATATATATATATATGTATATGACAGACAACAAATTGGTTAACGCTGAATGTAACTATATCATTTTATTTAGAACATTTTTTTAATAAAATATTCATCATAATTTATTACCATTATTATTTTATGTGGTATTTTTGTTTTCTATTTATATTGAATTATTTTAATGATTTAAATGGGATTTCTGTCAGCAATTGCTAGCAATTTCAAACTAAAATACATATATATATTGCGATTCTTTAATCATTGTTCGTCAACATACAAATTTTACTTATAATGGAATTCCAATTCCCGGACAAGAATTTCACTTATAATAAATCTATAATATTGTTTTACATCTTTATTATGTTTTAAGTATATATATATATATATAATAAAGACTTATTATAATTTATATCGTCGTTATAAATATCCTTTATAGTATAAATATGTAATATAAGATATAATATAACGAACATACATATATATGTGCAACGATTTATTTATAGGATTGATTATTATTCATGTGTTCTTTTTGACAATATCACATAACCATATATAACATATATATATATTATAAATAAATCCGATTGTGAATATCTTTGTTTATATACGGGAATGTCTACGGGTATATATATATATATATATATATAGATGTGGGTGCGGTTATAAATTATGTATACTCGTTGTCTAAATATATATGCATATATATTTTTGTTCTAAAATAAAATATTTGTGATATTTTTAATATTTCATATATGCAGTGATGTTTCTGTTTCTGTTTCTTCTATATATTTGAATATAATTTATTTAAATATGTGGATAATTTTGAATTTAATCAAATGCATATATATAGAAAAATTGGGATAAAATTTAAAATTAGGTTAATTTAAAGAGATGTATTTATTTTTATATAATTTTTTTGATTGAATTGCGTGTGTTTTAAGTTTAAAGTTTGTCTATTTAAGCATTTTAAAATATTCACGAGTGATTCTTTATAAGAAGAATATCCGGCAGAGTACCTGGCCTATATTAAAAAAAAACGAATAAAATTTAAATTTACCTTACTTTTTTTTTTATTTGAAAATGCCGTTTTTTTTTTAATATCTCTGTTAAAAAAATGTTTATTTCAGATTGTAATTTAAAGTGTAATCTCATTTAAGCTTGTTTTTAATTATTTGCAACTTTGTATAATATATATACTTATGTAATATTGTGATAATAGACACAATTAAATAAAAAAGAAAATTAAATAATCACCGCCGCATTGAAAATTATCAAGACACTAAAATATATAGTAATTAATGAAAAAAAAAAAAATTGCAAATTAAATGTAGATATAAAAGATAAGCGCATTTTCATTGAAATAAGATTAATATATAAATTGTTTACTCTGCGTATATATAATTGATAAATTCATTCATTCAAGGTATAATAGTTATAGATATTATTTATATATATACAAACGTTTCTTTATCTATATATTATAATAATATACGTAATATATATATTATTATAATGTATTATTTTGTATAAATAAATCAATATTTAAAACTTAAATGTTACTCCTGAGTCTATATATAATTTTATTTTGTTTAACTTATTAGAATGGTTAAACTATACGTTTATGAAGGGGTTTATTATATATATAATAGACGGAAGGTATATTATATATATAAAATGTGACATTTTTTTTTTTTGGTATTATGTTGAATGTTATTTATATTTCATTTTGTTTTTATTTTCTTTTTTTTTTCGATTATGGTTTCCTTCCACATTTATATATAAATAAATAATATTCAACCAAAAAAAAAAATTAGTTATAATATGCATATAATTAATTATTATTTAACTTCAAGTTTGTACAATCGATAAACATATTTAATGTGAAATTGGTTTTTTTTTCCTTTTTTTTTTTTTGGAAAACAATAAAGACATATTTATGAAAACACCGCAACGCAACCACCACCCGTGACTATATATATATATAAATTTTGTATTTTCAATATACATATATATATACAAAATTCGTATATATGATTATTTACTTATATATCCTTTTGCATGTTACAGAAATACACGTAAATTTTATATCCTTTTTTTTTATTTTGCTATTTATAAACGCGTCGGAGGTTTTTCTTTGTTTAAACAATATTGATTTTAAATTTAGATATATAATTTTGTATAAATATCTACAGGAGTATACAGGGAATATATATATATATATATAATGTTCGTTAAGCAAATGATTTATTCCATTTCTATATATATATATATATAATTTATCGTGTATAGATTCCATGTTGTTTTGAAATAGAATTAAGGAAAAATTTTGGGAAAAAATGAGACTGAATATCTTGCCAAATGTAATATATATAGAATACAAATTTTATTCAACAAATTTTTGTTATATCGAATGAATATCGAATGAGATGATTCAAATTGTAAGTGAAATAAATGAATCAAACCTTCTGTATATACATTCTCATATATGTTAAAGAATATATATATATATAGTAATGAAACAAATATTGAAGGTATATACAAATATGTAATAAATTAGTTTATTATATATGCACAAAAAATAAAAGCATAAAAAAGGTAAGGTATATTTATAGAAAAAAGGCAATTTAAGGCAAGTAGTTATTTATATATGGTTATATGATGCATAACGAGTTTAACCAATAATAATATTATAATGAAATTGTATATTTATTATAATTTATAAACGTTTTAAATGATATTTATATATATATATTCCTTTTCCTATATATACCTTTATTTATTAACGTTTCCATATGTATATGATTATTGTTACTATGACAAAATAAAAGCATCACAATAATAATAATAATGCTAATAAAAGGATATTATTTTTAGATATTAACATTTAGTTAGATATATATATATAGGGTTCAATTTATTCAATAATTTAACATATATACGTTATTGTTTTATATTTATTTCTATATTATACATACATTTACAAATACGTACTTATTTTAATTTTCTATATATACATATATGTAACTATATTTATTTAGTTTTCTATATTTTGTTTTTATTTTTTTTTTTTATCATATAGGTAAAATTATATCAAAATGAAATATATAGAATAATTCTGATAATTAAATAAATAAATAATAATAAATTTTTCGCTATACAACCAACAATCTGGTTTTAGCGTCCAACAACAGCCTTCTGTTATTAGTTACTTAATTTGTGGCTTTTACGGTGTCGGTAATTAGCCGTACGACCAACCGCAAGCGGAATATACAACTCTGTGTTAAAATTCAGATTCGAAAAATAACCGAAAACACAAAACATATTTTATGCATTCAGTAGGATTCGAACCCACGACCCCAAAATTTCGTTAGAATTTTAGGTTGGCATTTTTAACATTTACACCACAGAGTTGTACCACATTCTGATAATTACCACCACAAAAAATGTTGAGTAAACAAAAAATTCTATCAATATTTTGTTCACAATTCCCAAAGAAATTTTGTCAAGCGAAAATTAAAAAAAAAAAAATGTATTCATGCTGTCAAAATCAATGACGAAAAACAAAAACATTTTTAATCGCTTTTAAATACCTATTACGTATATATATATATATTAAAATTAATTTAAACTTTATTAACTGAAAATATTCTTTCGTATATGCTTGTTTAAAACACACATGTATTTTATTTTTAAAGAAAAATAATCTGAAAATTTTGAATATTCGTTATATATACCTACATATGGGTGGATGGGAAAAACTTTGTTAAAAGTTGAATCGTTACATATGCATGCATATATATATTTCAATAAAGAGATTGCTTCATATCATAATTTCCATATATACATAACTTTTTGTTTGTAAATTCCTGTCGTGTTTAATTTTTTTTTATTGTTTATACACGGAAATTCATTTTTCAATTTTATACGTATTTATATACCTCGAAAATGTATAAAGATAAAATTGGGTTAATGTATTGTATATATATGGATGCAGAAGGTATATATATTTCTATATATATATATATGTTTGAAGAGATATATCTATGATGGAGGGTATGTTATGTATATATAAAAAAACATATATAGCTTTAAAAAAATTGATTGAATATACACGAAAGTATAAAACGATTATTATATGTATGGTAAAAAATTATTTTTAACTTCATACACATATATATATAATAAAGAACATTTTTTTTTTAAATACATGTATGTGTATATGCTGCGCTATCATATGTATATATATAAAGATTTAAACTTAATTGCCAATTTAAAAGCATATATACATAGAACATATATTTAATAAAAAATAAAACTCATTTTATAATAATTTTTAAAAGCAAAAGAGTTTTCCACACTGATAAATATCTACATACATATATATATATAAAATGATAAATTTTTTGCTAAAACATTTCTATCATTTTATTTTATATTTATTTTTTGGTTTATGTGCGAGCAATATGATAAAAATATACGACGTTTATAACTTATTTTTATATATTTTATATATGTGTGTTATACTTAAAGTATAAGTTGAAGTTGACAATTTTGCCTAAACCGTTTTAATCTATATATATATACATTTTATTCCTTAAATCATTAGTTGATTCTAAAACTTTTTTGTTAGTTTCTTTTATACATAAGAATAAGAATGTTTAAATGAAATTTGGAATACGCAAAGTGTGTTTGCAAATTTATAAAAGGCTATGATGATTTTTTTTACTAAAATTAAGATTACACCTTTTTCAGAATTTGCATTTTGATAAATATAACATGATCATTTTTTCTCGATTTTCCGTTTTCAAATAAGTAATAATTTTTCATATAAATTGATTATTATAAATCGATGATTATATTTTTATATCTATACTACATGGTAAAAATTCATTTTTAAATTAATCGCATTTTATGTGTAAGAAAATGTATATTTATTATAAAATAAATTTATAGTATGCATATGCATGTAATGAATGTTTGTACTTTGTATGTACATAAGTTATTTTCCGAATGTTTCTGATGCATTCATTATTATATATATGGCATGTGGCATCATTAACAATGAGTGGGTTGATGTCAATGCAATTTGTTTTATATAGAAATGTTCTGTATACATTTTATGTGGTGTTATAACACATATGTGATATGCGTATATAACATTTATTTGTAAATTAAATAATGTTTAAACATATATATATATATATTTACAGGTTGGTCCTTTATGAATCATTTTAAGGGATAATTACCCTTAAAATGATTCATAAAGGACCAATGTAAATGATTTATTTTAGCCTAAAGTTTTTTTCTATCTTATGAGAATATTCAATAAAATTTGGGATAACTTAAATATAATTTCTAAATTAAATATTCAAATGTGAATTCAATTTTATTCCCGCAGACATAGCCATTTAAAAAGAAAATCAATAAATTATTTCACTGTCACAATATAAAAAATTTTGTCTAAATGTATATATTTTGCTTATAAAGAAATGCATATAATAAATATTTTTTATACGTATATATAATAGGTGTATATAAATAACGTTTTGCGTTTTCCATAATCGATATAATCCGTGTTTTTTTTTTATGGGATGATACGGGGTATGAAAATTTTAGAGGATTTTTTTAAAAATAAAAACCAAAATAAACAAAATATCGAATGCATATATATATAATTCTAAAATATATATGGTATAAATATAAGATCGTAAAATATAAATTGTTTACTTTTACAAATTATATTTGAATTGCGATTGGTTGGTAATTTTATTGATATATGTATATTATATGTGAATATATAAATATGTATATATAATATATTATTATGAAACTATTTCAAAGTAAAACAAATTTTGTTTTTGGTTTAATCCTACATTGGAATATATTTGCGATAATATATAATGAATATTGTTATATATGTTATTATATAAATATATATGCTTATGGTTGTTAAAATATTTTTAATATTATATTCTATCATGAATATTTTATGCCGTTTTACTATAGGGATTATTCCTGTGAAAATTTTCCATTGAGATGATTACCATTGAGATTAAATATAATATATGGATAGAAAATTATTTATGTATAGATATATATGAATATAGTATTGCAATGTTGTATGCCGAGTATACAGGCCACTTTAATTTATTCCATAAAATCAATAAAATACAGTTATCATTCATCCATTCTCCATCCACAAGAACCTATTTTTGGTTATCGTACTCATGGAGGTCGTTTCAGCTGAGGAAAATCTGCAATCATTACTGTTTCATATCTTGTGTTCGTATAGAAAATGTTTTAATATTCCAAATCTTTTCAAATACATTCGTTATGTTTACATGATTTGGAACACGTATTTTAATGTTTTATTCAAAAAAAAAAGGCACCATGAATTATAAAGCTATTTTATGAAAAACATATTTTGTTTTATATAACATTTTCAAAATCATAAGAAGGACCAATAGAGATACAAAATGAATTTATGCACTATCACCATACCGTAATATTAATATATATATATACATATATTTATTTTATGTATATGATATCGCCCACTCAATATCAAATCCATATATTATAAAACATTTATATCTGTAAAATACCTGCTCCCAGAAAAATATAAAGAAATTTATTAATATATATATATATATATATACTATTATAATCTATAAAGTTAAATCTTATGGTAAATATATCCATATGGTTTAGATGTAAAAAATAATATTGATAAAAATGACAAGGTCACCTAAAACTTAAAAACTTCGTAGTTCGAAATATACGAAATAGTTCTTTATATCTATAACATATATATATATAATACGATTTAAATAAATCATTCAATCAATTTTTATGTTTTTTTTTTTTATTCGCATTTTACTATATTTTTATATAAAAAGTAAATAAAATACTATATCTATATATAATAATTTGATTTTTATCAAATGATTTGAATTCTTATCACGTTTTCAATATATAAAAAAAAAAATTAATTTTTCTACATTTCAATTCAATGTTATTTTTATTGTTTATATTGAAAAAAATTGATTAATGAGTTTATAGTTGATATATAAATTACGTAATATATGTAGAATCGTTTGTAAAATTCATTTGTTTATTCTTATCAAATATCACTTGATATTTTGTCTTCCCCGTTTCTTTATATCTTGATTTTATTTAAATAAATGGGGTTATTTTTGTCTCTTTGTAAATTGATATATAATTTATATGCATGTTTTTTTTTTAGATGCATTAATCTTTTATTGTACGCTGAATATAGATTTATTTTTTTAAATTAGATTAAATTTTGATGCATGGATTTTATTTTAATTTTTTTTTTGTCATGATCAATATATTTTAATGGACAATAACCTTTTGGAATTACTTAAATGATTTAACAATACCATTTATTTTTATATGTTTATTTTTCATTATATATTTGCTATATATATATATAGTTAATGAACGTTAAAATCGATTATTTCCTCGTAATTGTATAAAATTACATATATACAGATAAATACCCATATAAAAATAACATACATATGCTATATAAATCATATATACATATATGTATGATATATAAATAAGTAATTATCTATATTGTACTTTAGGTTATTGTTCTTTCTATGTATACCTATATATATATATATATATATATATATATATATTATACATTATAATTAATAAAATGAAATTTTATTCATATTATGGTATAAAAAAAAAAAAGAGTTCATTTAAGTAATTACCAATTGTCTATGTTTTATTAATATATGTGTATGTATATATACAAAAGATATTTACATACTTCATTTTATTCGCGTCGTCCATTAAGAAAAAATAATAATTTTTAATTTAGATACATTTTATATCATTAAATGAATGAGAATATAAATGAATTTTTATGATTAATAAAAAAAATTGTGTTATGATAATATTTTGGGGGGGAGTAAATATTCTTGAATTTAAATAAAAAATTAAAGTAATTAAGTCATTTATATATATCCTTTTTTATATATAGTTATTAAGAATGTGTAATTGCATTGTATATCCTTGTCACAAAATATTTTGTTACCTTATTTGTAACCCCATCGAATATATCTAATATAAGAATGATTTATTTGTATTTTTTAGAAAGTATTTTTTATCATGTAACTGTTTTTATATTAGGTCATTTATGATTTTTTTTTTTAATAATTTCGTTTATCCATTATCCTCCTTCTATATATTATGATGATTTTTATAATACTATTATGTTTCATAAATATACCGAAAAATCATTTAGCAAGGGAGTTTTTTTATGAATACCATATTTTTATCATTATATATATAGTATAGTTGTAAAAGAAAATGGGTTATATCATTTTATATATAAATATCTGTGTAAATAAAATGATACTGAATTTTGTATAAGTTCATATATATATTATAAATATAGATTTTATTAGCTATAATAATAATATAATAATAATAATTCCACTGAGTAAAATATTGTTAATATCAAAATGAAATTTTAGCATCTGCTATTATATATACAAAATCCTTTTCTTTTTTTTTGTTATTATTATTCATTATAATTTCGTTTTAATTCGCATAGCTCACACATTTTTTCCTTAAATAAATCGTTCTAAAGTGCAAAAATTTCTATATCATTATTCCAGTTAACTTTAGATAACACATGCAGAGTTTTTTTTTAATCATGAATAACCCTTATTTGTATTTTGAATAAATTTAATTTATTTTTAGAAAAGCTTTTATCAAATCAATTATCAATCAATATACCGATAATCGTTTTCAATATCACATTGAAATTGTTAACATTCCAAATCTATATATCGTTAAGAAGGTTATAATTTTTTTTGCATTCACCATAATAAAAAAAAACAACACAAAAATATTTTTCTTTATTTTATTATTTACAAAATAAATTAAATTAATTTAATTTTATTTTTGAAAAATTGCAACGATCATGTGCAACAACAAAAATCACATGTTTGTTAATACATTAACTTACCGCAATCAATATATATATATATATATATATGTATATACAAATAACATAAATAGACCGAAAACAAATAAATATATAATCCAAATATAAAATAATCAATATTCATTCACTATTCCATATATAACTATATATAAATAATCGATAATAAAGGTGTTAATCGCAAATATATATTTATAAGTATATAACATTCATTTATTTTTGTATGTATATGAGATGAAAATCACAAGATCAAAATGAATCTTTATATTTTTCTCGATATATATATATTTAAAAATATACAATACTGCCTTTCTTTATAATTTATATGTATATAAATGTATTTTGTAATTTCTTAACAAACAAATAATTGATTGAATACAATTTCAAACTATATACATAATATAGTATACCATATATATATATATATATATATATATATATAGACCGTACTATTAATCGATGTGATAAAGAAGATTTTCTTCTGCATTATTTGCGTAAACGAAAAAATTCTTTACATTTTCAATAAAAATTAAAAAAGAATTTTGTAAATAAAGATAATATTTACAATTAAAATTCACTATATATTGTGAAACGTATTTTTTTTTTTTTAATATTGATTTCTTTAATTTCTATATATTGATTGTATATACAATATATATATTTTTTCTCTTTTGAATAAATTCTTAAGTATGAAAAATATTTCAATATTACAAATATTCATATACAAGAGTAAACCATTTCATATAAATAAATATATACATAAAGTATAAAGTGCCAAAAAAATATACTCGTTTTATGTATTCAAACAATAATATTCTATATATATATCTATATCTACACGTATATGATTTGAATTGAATATTTATACAAAACCGCGCATTTGTGTATACATATATAAATAACAAAGAAGAATGTAATAATTTTCACATGTGCTTGCAATTAAAATAATTAAAAAAAAAAAAATTGACTATACAACAATAAATGTTATATATACATATATCTATATTTATATAATACATAAATATATAGTATGATTGTAAGATTTTTTTTTTGTATGGTTTTCTTATTGTATATTTATATGTAAAAATTGTATACAATTAGAAATGAGAATTAAAAAAAAAAATCATCATTCAAATAAATATGTGCGTATAAATATTAATATAAATGCGTTATTAATTTTATATCAGATATATGTATATGAATTGTAAAATTAGAATGAGTTATAATTAGAAATACAGTAAAACCTGCGATTGAACGACCGTTTTTTTTTTTGAAAAATGTTCAAAATCACATAGTGAATTCGAAAAAACCGAACAGTTTTGCATAAAAAAGAACTTATTTTTGATTCGTTTTAAAAATAGCGTATTTAATCGAATGCAAAGAAAGTAATGTTTAAATGAATTTAAGGAAATAATTGAACTTGGATTCTTAATTCTCTATACCCTTGGATAAGTTATCCAATTTTGATTTGTCACATGGTCAACTTACACAGGTTTCGCTGTGTAATTTAAACAAAACCAAGTAACAAAAAATTGTGTTAAACTATATTCAAGCAATTATAATCATACGTATATATATATATGAAATAGATCATGTGCTGTGTGTCTATACTAGAAGAGTTTGTATATATAGTACATACTCACTTATTCTATTATATATACGTATCGATTTGTTGACGATATAAATAGTTTCGATTATTTATTTAAAAAAGTAGAAAAAAATATATCTATATTTGTTGTGTTTTATTGGTTAATTAAAACTATAAAAGATATATATATATATAGAAAAAACAAAGGATTTCTTACATAAATTTTAAAAACCCAAAGGGTTATCGTTTCCGTCACAAGTCACAAGTTGAATATAAATTGGTCAAAAGGACCTCTGTTTTAAGACTCTATAGGTGTTGATAAATCATTTTAGTTGAGTATTTCAAACTTTTGTTCTATAGCTACTATAAATTTTATAAAACCATTTAACCAAACCTTAAAAAAAATGAAACTTTTTTTTGAATTTATTTTAGAAGATAATACTAAAATGTGTTATTCAAAAAAAACACTACTATTGATTGGTTTGATAAACTCGTATATATCAAATATAAATTTTTCTTTTTTTTTAAATCATGCATATATTTTAGATAAATTCCATAAATATATTATCTCTATGCGTATAAAGCGCGCGCGGTATAAGTTGATGATTTTATATACAATAAACATTATATGTTAATTTTTTTTTTGTGTATTTTAAGTGAGTTTATGGTTTATTATCGAATGTTTATATAAAAATATTATATAAATGAAAAGATGGAAAGAATGTTGTATATATCAATTAACACTATATGTATACAGTATAATAATAACCATATGTATATATAATATATTTTATATTGCAGACGTGTTCTATAAATGGTACAAAAACAAAATATATATATGCGAAAAACATCTCATCACAATTGTATATATATATATATATATATATATTTAAAAAAAATAATTAACTTTTTTGTTTAGTTGTTTTTTTTAGTAATACACATTTCAAGTATTACTTTTTTTTTAAACCATAATATTTTCTCTGTCTATTAACGAACGCTTATATATATATATCATTTTTTTATTTGTTCATTTTGTTAATCTATTTGGTGGATGTGTTACTAAAATACAATATACTCATGCATTTTTTTTTTTGTTTTTTCATGATGTTTATAATCAATTTTAATTATTATTATTATTATTATATGATGTTATTTTATATAGAATAAATAATAATAAAAAAAATATAGAGTCTAATTTTTGTTGGTAAACTCTAAACTGCGATGTGTATATAATAAAATAATTCTTGTGATTATCCTATATATAGTTAATATATATAGCATAAATATTTGAATATATTTTCATCTGAAATTATGTCATATCTGGAAATAGACCTATTTTTGTTTGTATGCATGCATATATAACAATATAAATTTCGGAAAAATTGTAATTAATGATTTTTAAATGAATGTGTTTTGTTTTTTTTTTTTATTTTAGTTTAAATATTGTAAATATTTTAAATAAATTTTGCAACATTTTCTTTTTTTTTTAATGTATTATAAATTTTAACGATTAACGTATATTCATGATTAACAATATTTTTTATAATAACATTTCATATTCATATACGTATATATAAACAATATATAAACTAAAATTGAAAATTAGGTTGTTTACATCGATGATGATTTCTATATTTTTTTATGATGAAATTTATAACAACTCTATAGATCTATAGATATATATAGAAGAGTTTGCGAAATGAGTTTGCATTTTTATTTATTTTAACGTTATTGTTACTTAAATTGAATTAGATGTTGATATTGATTATTATCTATACTATATATGAATTTTATAAATTTTTTTTCTTTCTATTTTTACATAATATACAATAATAAATAACAAAAAAAAACACAGCTGTTGTTTAACTCAACGCTATATTATTATTATATATTTACTATATAGAAATTTTTGTCACCCACAAAAAAAAAAGCAAATCTATTCTATTCATAAATTTGTTAATCATCATCTTTATATATATAAAATATTTGAAATATTGTATATGATACATTTGTATATAAATGGATTTTATCATTCTATGTATATATATGCGAAAACATTTTAGTGTTTGGTTATAAAAAAAATAATGATGTGCTCTATTAATATTTTAAACAAAATTGATTGATTTTTTGAGGTTGAGAAAAAATTATTTGGGAGTTATTTATTTAGTTTATTTTCCCCCCCCCCCCATTTTCTTATACAAATAATTTTAATGTCATTTTCCTCTTATATATATATATATATAAAATATAATAAGTGTCAATGGTTAAAAAAAAAACTTTAAATAGCAGCCATAAAATATCGCGCAGTGTGTTATAATAACATGAAAAAAATAAATCTATTTGTATATATTTGTTTTTATATTCAGTTCTATAGGACAAGTTCAATTATTATATATATTTATATTTTTGTAATAATGGTCTCTATAAAAAATTGATTAAATTGAAATAAACGATTTCAAAAGAAAATACATACTCGTATTATTAAAAATATCTGTGTGTGAAAAACAGGGTTGGGGAGTCGGCCCAATTTTCGATCGACTCCGACTCCGACCAGAACTCTTATATAGACTCCGACTCCGACTCCGACTCCGACTCCAGCTTTATAGAATTTTATAATGTTTTAAGGGAAATAAGTTATATTTAATGATTTTACATAATGATGAATTAACTACATTTATAATTCTTATTAACTTCAGTTTAATTTTTATTTTCGGATTTCCATTTAATTTAATAATAAAATTAAAAAAATAATTTCATTTAAATAACGCATATATATTCTTTATTCTCCCTTAAAAATTAATTCTTAAAAATAAAATGGCATCAATCAAATCGGCTTTCATATATTTGCTCGCAAATCTGATTTTATTATGCGTAAAGCCGAAAATAAACGCTCCACATTGACTTGGGTTGGTGGTAGTGCCGGTGGTGGCTAACTGTGCAGCATGTTGTACAATTTCTGGATATTTGCTTATCGCACTACGCACATCTAAATTGCTGCTTCGATCGAATTTTTCCACCTTGTGTTTAGGCATTCATTAAATTCTAAACAGAATTTATCAGTTTCTGCCATGCTGTATTCTTTTTAAAATACGCATATACAAATATTGTTATTGGGATTTAATATATATGCGATATTCTACATTTTTCATTAACAAATGCCATACCATTTTTTACTCCTATATATAAATTGGGTTTAGTATACTCAATTATTCAATATTTGTATTATAAAAAAGACAAAATGTTCTGATGTTTACTTTAATAATTAATAATATGAGGAAATCAATGAAATTTAAAAAAAAGTGAAAAATGTAATTGAATATTAATGTGTTGGAGTCGAGGAGTCGGTACAAATATTTCGACTCCGACTCCGACTCCGGCTCCACTCAAATATAACCGACTCCTCGACTCCGACTCCGAATCCACACCCCTGGTGAAAAATATATATTATATATAATAATAAAACACTAAAAATAAATCAGTAATAGCTAAAAATATGTGTATGTATATATAAAAATTTTTATTGCAAAAAAATAATCAACAGAATTTATTATTGTAAAATAAAATGAAAAACTTATATGTATAATTATTTAATTTTATATATACAGGGTGAGTTTTTTAACGTGAGACAATGGAATATCTCGGAAACTACGCGTTTTTAAGAAAAATGTTTCAGACAAAAGTTGTTCAGTGGCTAGGGGGACATAAGATGGTTGTGTGTTTTGACCTTGAGTCAAGGTCACATAGGAGATATGACGCAAAACATACTTTTTTTAAATGGCAACCCCTATTTATCGATACGGATTCTTATTCTACATCAAAAAATAAGACCATTTTGTATCCGAACATTTTTTGATTAAACCCCAAATTTGGTCGTAAACTTGATTTGAACTTATGTGGTTTTCGTTTGACTTTTATTAAATCTGATCTGACATTTCAGATTTTTGCCTTTCAATCGAACATGAAAAAGAGAAATCAAAAAAAATTTCACCAATAAAAGAAATCAAAACAAAAATAAATACTAAACTGATAACTATTATAGATAAAAAGTGTTGGGGTAAAACTTTCATAAAATCGGGATTTCATAAAATTGATCAAGATCAAAAAATAGATAGATTTTTTAACCTAATCGAAAATGAAAATTGATCTACAATAGATCAAAAAAAGATTGATATTTTGTGCCAATAGAAAACTACATTAGTAAAAATAAAAATTATTTTAATGATTTTAATTAAATATAAATTTATAATTTGTCATGGTGTGTTAATATTTAAAGGAACATGTTATGCATTATTAAATTAACCATTATTGGAATAAATGTTAAAAAGTGGTGACCATTAACTTCCAAACATTTCATTGTTCTTATAATGAAACCATCGATTGAGTGTAATACCGTTTCCGGATCTACTGAAATGCAAGCATTTCTAATGGGCTTCTTCATATTTTCTGGTTTCTCTTCTCTGAGCTTTCTTGGTAAATCTTTGCTCTGAGGTATCCCCATAAAAAAAATCTAAAGCTGTGTCTAACATGATCTCTTCCCATTTCAAATAAGGTTCATATAAGGTTCAAATAATGACATAATTTTAATTTCGGCCTGTTAATAATAACTTTCGGTTAGTTAATAATAACTTTGACCATTTAACCCAATAACGGTTAATTTAATAATGCATAACATGTTCCTTTAAATGTTAAATATTTAAATGTTAACACATCAGGACATATTATGAATTTATATTTAATTAAAATGATTAAATATATTTTTTTTTTGACTAAATTCAAATCAAGTTTACGACCAAATTTGGGGTTTAATCAAAAAATGTTCGGATACAAAATGGTCTTATTTTTTGATGTATAATAGGAATCCATGTCCATATATAGGGGTTGCCATTTAAAGAAAGTATGTTTTACGTCATATCTCCTATGTGACCTTGTGTCAAGGTCAAAACACACAACCATCTTATGTCCCCCTAGCCACTGAACAACTTTTGTCTGAAACATTTTTCTTAAAAACGCGTAGTTTCCGAGATATTCCATTGTCTCACGTTAAAAAACTCACCCTGTATATATATATTTATTGTATAATAAGAAAATTTGTTTTTCTTTTTAAATAAATTCTATATCCGTGATACAAAAAAAAAAAAAAATATTTCAATATCATATAGGAAAAAAAAAACAAACAATTTTAATATAGAAAATCCAATATACAAAATACATAAATTTGTTATTTAAATATTTTTTTTTTTTTTTTACCACACTTTCGTATTTGTTTTGATCGTTTTTTTTGTTTTGTTTGTTTTATTGTGTAGCTCTAAAATATATAATAATATTCTGATTATTTGTTTGAATTCTGCCTCTTACATACATTTCAAATTCCATATTATAATATCTCTAATTTTCTGAATAAATTCCTTTGGATTTCTATAATGGAAATGATGCGTGATCAGAGAAAATTGTACGATTTCAAATTGTTTGCAACAACTTTCTTTTCAAATAACCTTATATATCTGTATTATCTCGATTATTCCTTTGGGATTTTTAGGCATTTTTGGTGAAAACATGAGTGTAGACGGAATAGTTTTACGGACTCTAAAATATATTCTAACCAGTTCACAAAGTTGAAAGTTGATAATTTTAGCCAAATTAGTTTCGGTCTAAGTCAAAGTTTAATACACTCTACAAATTTATGACAAATCTATTCCATTATATTACAAAAACATATGATACAATTTTTATAAATGTGGAAATATTTTTATATATAGATATAGTTTGACGTCTATACAAACTATAATGCCGACAAGTTATTTATTGGTGATGGTTCAAAATGAGAATACACATTAGTAATAATTGATGTATTAAAATGTTTTTATTTTTATCATATCAAAGAGACAAAAATCGAAATCACTTTCCTTATTAAAAATATAGAAATTCTTCCAACAAAATTCATATTGTAATGTTTTCGTAATTTATTATTATATCAAAACAAAACAAAACAAACAAAAAATTTTATATATAAAATAAACTTTTCAATATACAATAACTTCCGTATCACTTGTCTAAATATCTATATAGAAAAGTATAAAAATATAACATTTATGTAAAATAAAATACTATTATACATTTCATTTCCAATTTATATTAATATATACATATATATATTTGTATAACCGCAAATGTACAAAATTTTGTTAAAAAAAAAAGACACAGATTTCAAATCAAACATATGTATCAAACATGATGTAGTACAGTAGTGTAGATATACAAAAAATATCTCTTCATCTTTATTACGATATTTTTTTTTCTATTTTATTAATATTCTTTTTCTTTTCTTATTCTTATTCTTATTATGATATCCTTTTGATGATTTCCATATGCAGATATATAATTCAAAATATATATAATATATATGACTTTATATACATAATATATTTATAGATTTTTGTTTTGAAAACATATGCATATATATATATATATCAATCGAATACATATATATATACATAGAACATAAACTGCTATAAATATAAATAATGTAAAGTTGAAAAAATGATTTTCAAAGATATAATCGCTTTTCGAGTTGTTTTGTTTTTAGTTTTTTCTATAAGTTGTTAAGCGATGTTGAAACTGCCAAGTGGTCACAATGGTTTTTTTGCATAATATAATGGGATTTGAAAAAAAAAAATCAAAATTAAAACACAAATTAAGTTCTTTATCTATATATGTATGTATATATATATAAATAGAAGTGTTTTGTTTTTGTTTTGTTTGTTTGCCTTTTCTTTAAAACTTTATAAATATCAAAATTTTTTCGTTGTAATGATCGCATAAATTGTTTTATTAAGGAAATTTATAATATTTCATATTATTGAAATACCTAAATGATTGAAAATGCGTTTTTAGACTTTTTTTGCCTTGATTTAATGTCATATGAGACTATAATGAAAGATTTCAAATAGATTTTTGTTCCATTAAGGAATAATAATTTTCAATTCAATGAAATAACTAAAAGAATACGAACTTTTTTTTTAAATTAAAAATATTTTTTTTCATATAAATTATATAATTGATTTAAAAAAAAGTATAGAAATATATTCCATCAATAACATTAAACCAAAAACTTTATGGACAGAATGTATTATTGTATGCATATATAATACACTAATATATATATAAAAAAAGTTATGCTTAAGAAAACTCAGAAGAAATAGAAGAAGAAGAAGAAGTAGAAAAAAAAAAAAACTTTTCAATTTTCATAACTGATAATAAATTATAATTTATACGATATTATAAGATGCAAACACGTGCTTATATGTATAAAAAATATAGAGTATATTTACGATATAAAACTATATATATAATTATCTTAAGTTTATTTGTACCAATTTGTTAAAGTAGCAAATGATTGAATTGAAGTATTTTTTTCCGGATAAGAAGAATTTTTCCATATATAAACATATAATATATATATATATATATAATTTAATTGTCTTTTAATTGTCATAATAATAATAATAATAATAATATTATATGGATGTTTTTTTAATTATATATCAAAATGGATCTTAATTTAATAAGTGTTTTATACATTCTATATATTAGAAACTATATTCAATATTTTATAATATATACATATATATATTTATGGGTAATATTCATATATATAGATAATTACGACGTTGTTGATGATGAAACTATATATATACGATAACAAAATGTTTAATAATAATAATAAATTAAATGATGTGTTCAGTTTTCCTTTTAGAATTTTATGATTGAAAATATAGACTGTGTAGTGTAAAAATAGATGAAATCGATTGTCTAATGCTCACCTGAAATAATATACATAATTTATAACGAAAATGGCCTTTCTCACATTACAAATTTGTCCATTTTCAATCGGCAGTATTTTAATGCGGTTTACTTCGAAATCTTTAAATCCGTTAATAAACCTAATTATGATTGAAATGAGCCTGATATTGATTGAAGTTGAAATTACGTATGCTTGAATTAAAGCGAACGACGAATGACGATTTTGGTCTATATGAAAACGAATTAGTTTATTATATTTTTCATTGCCCATTTCATTAATTTGTTTAAAACCAACCAAATCCTTTTTTCGTTATACGTTTCCTATACATATATTGAATGAATCTAATCAATATAATGTATAGGGAATGTATATATACTATAAATGAATGTTAAGTGTAATTTTTTTTCTTTTTAAGTTAATTTATATAGAAATATACTTATATATATTTCGAAGAATTTAGTAACTTTATATTTAGATCGTATATATATATACATTCTGTCAAATAAGTACCCGGAAATTCTCATTTTAAATTTTCCCGCTGAGAATATTTCAAACATTTTTTTTCCCACGTTGGCACAACTGTCAGCAACTATTCTGTCAATTGTTATTGTTGTATGTCATTTAGTTTGTTTACGGCATCGTATGGATAAAAATATCGAACAAAGAGTTTGTGTGAAATTTTGTGTTTCAAACGAAATTTCTTGTGCCAAAACGTTGGAAATGTTGAAAAAAACATTTGGTGATTCAACCATGTCGAAAACTCAAGTTTACGTTTAGTATAAATCGTTTAAAGAGGGGCGAGAAGAAGTGAACGATTTGCCGCGTTCAGGACGGCCTTCGACCTCTTCAACTGAAGAAAACGTAGACAAAATAAAGGAAATGGTGCTCGAAAATCGTCATTATAGTTTGCGAGAGATAGCCCAAGAAATGAACATGTCTCATGAGACCGCTCGTCATATTTTGGTTGATGTTTTGGGTATGCGGAAAGTCGCAGCGCGATTGGTGCCAAAAGATCTGAATTTTCTTCAAAAAGTGAATCGCAGTAAGGTGGCTGAAGACATGCTTGAAAGCGTAAATTCCGATCCAACGCTCATCGAACGCATCATAACTGGTGACGAGACTTTTTCCTGTTTCCGAAACTCAAATTACCACTTCGTGGAACCCGTTTTGAGAGCATTGAAGACATCAAAACTAATTCGCAACGAGAACTGAAGGCCATCCCGGAATATAGCTTTAAAAAGTGTTTCGATGATTGGATTGTTCGTTGGAAGAAGTGTATTGCCTCAGAAGGGGCCTATTTTGAAGGGGATATAATAAATTTAGATGATTGACAAGTTGTTTGTGTTTAATTTCCGTGTACTTATTCGACAGAATGTAAGTTACAAACTATTGGTATATATAAAACTTATTTCTATATACTACTATATTACCATTATATTTTATTTACAAAAAGTTCCTTGTTCATCATCTTGAAAAACAAACATTTGGTTTGTTTGTTAGATTTGCGATATATATATATATTTTCTTTATATACAAAATATTATAATAAAATAATTAGCTTGGGATTTGTTACACGTCTATATATGAATAACAATTTTATATACATATTTAATTTTATATGTTATACTTTTTTTTTTGTTTGTTTATTATATATACATACATTTATATATATATATTTAGTGGATTATAATCCAATTTACAATGTAAATATATAAAACAAAATTTGATGATATTAGCTTATGATATACAAAAAAAAAAAACGGAAAAAATTAATAAAGTAAGAATAATTAATATCAATTTATACATGCAAAAATGTATTTTATATAATATATGTTCACATGCTAATATTTATTGTATATTATACATGGAATAAGTAAAATTTAATAATTAATTAATCATAATATATTATATAATGAATATTATATATATATATATAATTAACCAAAACGTTATATAGAATATCATATATGAATATAAAATTTGTTCTCATAAATTTGTTTCCATCTATATATTATTTATATATAGATATATAGATAGAGATATGCATATATAAACATTATTATATGTAAATAAAATGCTACTTATCAACATGCATGAAATGTTCATTTTGTTATCATTAAATTAATTTCTATTTACTCTATATATGTATATATTTGTGTTACGTCGTGCATATTATATAATATTTATATAATGTAATATATATATATTTGCGGATAGACATTCATTTTGTTTGTTAATTTAGTTTGATTTGATGCATATAAAATTAATGTATATTATTTAAGGGAAATGTAAACAAAAAAAAAAAAATGTTTTATCAGTGGATTTACTTGAAATTTATATATATTAATAAAAAATTTATATTATAATTATATATATACTTTCAAATTTAATTATATAAACATTAGTATATTTATTAAATTAAATTTAGATATAATAATATAATGAATGGATAAGGGGATTGCGTTGTGCGATGTCATAATTATTATGGTTATATGGAGAAATTGTGCGGTTCTTGTTTATATGCGGGGAGCGGTTTATATATATATATATATTCTATATTTGATGCGTTATATTATCTATAACAAGAAATCCAATTATAAATTCTGTTACATTATTTTAATTATATTGTTTAGAATCTCCTATATATGTACGTATACAAGAAGGTATATTGATGAAATAATGTATTGTATTGTATTGATATATGCATGACAAATTTAATTATTGGAAACTTTTTATTTATAGATTTATTTATTATGAACATGTAAAATTAAATCACTATTGTATAAACGTTTATTTATATATATATATATATATAGAGAAAACATAACTATATATATAAAGGGTGATTTTTTAACAGCTATAGGAAAGTTTTTCAAAAAAAAAAAAAACACATGAAATTCAGAAAAATGCATGAAATCTTTATTTGAATCGATAGTACGGTCCATATAATTTAATGTTTGAAGATTATTTCATGCAAATGTTGACCTTGACTGTGCCTCAAATGGTCCGCATCCGCTTCGTCCAATTTTGGCATACTCTTTTCAACATATCGGCCGGTATCTCACGAATAAATGCCTATAATGTTATCTTTCAATGCGTCAATTGAAGCGCGGGCTTGTCTGTATAGACATGAGCTTTAACATCGGCCCCACAAAAAATAGTCTAAATTTGTTAAATCGCACGATCTAGGCGGCCAATTGACAGGCGGTCCCGAACGTGAAATAAAATGTTCACCGAACTCTCCTCTCAATAAGTCCATAGTTGCGCGTACTGTGTGGCATGTGGCACCGTCTTGTTAAAACCACATGTCATGCAAGTCAAGCTCTTGCATTTTGAGCAAAAAAAAGTTGAATATCATCTCACGGTAGCGCTCACCATTTACAGTTACGATTCGCATGATCTTTGAAGAAGTACGGTCCAATGATGCCACCACCAGCCAGCCCATAAACCGCACCAAACTGTGAATTTTTCTGGATGCATTGGTAGCTCTTGCAATGCTTCCGGCTGATATTCACTCCAAAATCGACAATTCTGCTTATTTACGTACCCATCATTGAGCCAAAAATGAGCTTCGTCGCTGAACACAATTTCGTCGCGATGAACTTTCTTAACAGAGCACGCATTTTGATAATAAAATTCAATAATTTGCAAGCGTTGTTCGTTGTTTGTAAGACCATTCATGGTTAAATTATAGACCAAACTGAAGATGTTTGTGACAGTGAAACAAAACACGAAACGTGCGTCAGCTGTCTATAAACCAGTGTTGCCAAAAAGATAATAGCTAAAAAATCACCCTTTATATAATGAACTAAATATAACTAGATACTATAGTATATAATTATCTAAAAATATATAATCATATACTATATATATATATAAAATAATAATAATACATAATAATACATAATAATTAATCTATAAATAGATTTTTTGTTCACATAACAAAATCTATTATCAATATATATTATTCTAATCTATAAATATAACAAAACACGCATATCACAGCAAATAACTAAATATAAAATAATTTAATTTCTTTTTCTTTTTTTTTTTATTATTAATATATAATGTATATTATATATATATACATGAATATATTTATTGTATATATTGATTGGCAATTGATATGAAATAAATCAAATATAATATATGTCATTAAATGTTTGACATCCATTATTATATACATATCTTAATTAATTTATTTTATAATTGATTTTATTTTCTATATATATGCATACATGTATGTGAGTTGGTAGAGGTATTATGGTATTATATATATGAATGTTCTATTTATAGATTATGTTGCGTATTAAATAATATATATAATTAAGAAATTTCTTTTATTGGAATATGCCTTTTGTTAATAATATTTGATTATTTTATATCTTAAAATATATCGTCGTCGCGGTGGCAAAAATTCATTCATTCATATATATACAATTAAAATAATTGTAATTTTTTTGTATATAACGCTATATATTAAATATTGATTATATATAGAATGATAAATATCCTTGTATATTTCTATTGTAGATGTTTTTAATCAGCTTAATTGTTTACAATTTTATAATTTTTGTTTATATATAGATACAATCTAATCACAAACAAAAGAAAATGTGCGATTAATAACCGACAATTGAAAATAACAGAAAAATACATAACATATTTTATGTCTGCATTGAATACACTTAAGTGATTTTGGGTGGTAAATCTATTATAATATGTGGATTAATTTATGAAATTTTGAAATAAAGCAAACATATGAGATAAAAAAACTTTTACTAAAACATAATAAGAAAAAATCACTCATATGTGAACTCAAATCACTCACTCAAACAATTGTCCAAGTTGCACTTTAGGTGGATTAGTTTTTAGATAAGATGAAATGTTTAATTTAAATAACTGATAATCAAAAGTAGGGGGAAATACTAGTTCAGGGAGACTATTCCATAATATCTAGCTGTTCTTGGGAAAAATGAATATCCAAATCTGTTTGTTCGCAAAAAAAAACTAATAGATACAGAATATGAATGAGCCTTTTGTGAATTTCTCGAATTATAAGAGAAGCTAATTGGCTCAGGAATTAGCTTTAAAATTTCATTAGAGCATTCATGGTAATAATACCTATAAAATGTGCACAATGAAGCTACTGCGATCGTCTATGATCCAATGATTCAATGGAATTTGTTATTGTTTCATTTCTGATCAGCGAAATAGCGTGTTTTTGGATCCTGTCACTAAACTGCAAGGTAGTAATTGGTGCACCAGCCCATATGTAGATTCCCTTTACAACACGAATCTACATACCTATATACACATTTTTTTATACAAGAAAATGAATGTTATAATAAAACTATTGTTTATAATTTATTATCCAAATTTGTTCAATTATTCATAAATTCCATAGAAATATATAATTGGACATATATAATAATATTATCCGCATATGAATATATATAAACTTGTTGTACATATATACTTTTATTTATAATATATGTACAACAATGCTTAAATGTACTTTCTTTTTAATTGTACTTAAATTAATTAACAAACAAACAAACAAATATATAAAAAAAAAATTGAATACAAATTTATAACAATATAGTATATAGATAACTATATATAATTTTAATATATGAAAAATAAAAAAAGAATATATAATTTATCATTTTAATATATATGTTATGGTATATATGGATGGATGGATTGATGGTGTATATGAATGCGAATGTTTAATGCAATGTATATATATCATATATAGAAATGCTCTATTAACAAATATTTTATTATAAATATACACTATATCAAAAATTTAATCATACCACTGCAAATGTCTGTCAAATTTTCATCACGATTCCTATGAAATTTTCCATTGATTATATTAGGTTAATTCTATGTTACCACATCGCAATCCGCATTGCACCCCATATGACATAACGAAAAGAAAATTCTACAGATATCTTCACAATTCACATATCACTATACCACCTCACGTCTGAATATTTTACGATAGGAATAAAACAATAATCTTATATACCATTTGTTTCCTCCTATATATAGAAATGTTTGTTTCATAACATTTCCAAATTGTTTTGATGGTTTTTTCCATGAAGGGGTATGATTAAATTTTTAATATATTGTATATACTATATATATATATGTAAATTGTTTTACTTATATTAACTCGTACAAAAAACGAAAAAAAAACAAAATACGACATATGTGTATTTAAATAACATATAATAACGGATGTAATTTTATCAATCTTTTTAATTTTATCATAAATATACATTCCATTTATCCATTTATATATTTTGTTATTTGTTATTCTATATGCATACATATATATATATTTATATTTTGAATGAATGATATCTGAATGAATTTCGACTAAATATTTTGTTTTTATATATAATACATGTGTAATGATTGCGTTATAATAATATAACAAATATATAATTTAACCATAACAATATATATATATATATATTTCGAAATGTTTCAATGTTAATTTATTTTCATTTATTATTTTATGTTTTTTTACAGATTATGTACATTAACAATAACACGATTAACATTACTGACACCAGTTTCATCGGATTTATCATCGTTATCGTTAGCCGTTAAAATGCATAGTTCAAAACGTACATTACGTTCCCATGAAATATCTGTGCCACAAACAAATAATATTATAAATAATTTAAATAGTAATAATGGAATTGGTGGTGGTGGTGGTGGTGGTGGTGGTATAACATCTAGTGGAATTGGTGTTGGTGGTATAGGTGGTGGTGGTGGTGGAAATGGTATTGGTGGATCCGGTAATGCTGTTGGTAGTGGTATCGGAACAGTTGGTGGTGGTGGCGGTAGTGGTGGAACAACAATACTCAATAATACACCAATACTTGAAACAGATTTAGATTTAAATTTTAGTTTACAATATCCACATTTTATAAAACGTGATGGAAATAGGTATATTATATAGAATAGATTTTTTTTATAAATTATCCTTATTATAGACAACATATGTTATTCTTTAATCGTGATAAAATTAGAAATTATAAGTATTGCATTCTATCTTTGCGACATTTATTTAAACGTTAAATTAACAGAAAAAAAAAAACAATTAATTCAATTTATTCTTAATCGATAGTAATCTTTCTTGATTGAAGTACAATTCAATAACTTCATAGAAAAGAAGATAAAACAAGCATTGTTTGAAATTGCTTGCAATGAGAATTCTTACGAATAAAATTTCGTGCTTTCCATTATCTGCTAGTATAATTATTTTTTTATAATAGTTATTGATGATCAGATCAAATGGAGGAATGGCAATGGGTGAAAGTTTGATTATTTTGTGGATAAGAAGTCGATGATGATTGCAGTCGACGATGACAGAATGTTAATAGATAATAGTTTCCATTGCATTCAGTTTTAATTAGTTATATATATTCGAATAATGAATTCAATTTCCAAAATGAAAATTACGCACATTTTCTAAATTACATTTTCATATCATATATGCGGACAATAATTTTTATAAATATAATATTTTACTTTCATTCTTAAAAACAAAAACCATTCAATATATCCGCAATATAACAATATATAAAAATAATTATATATATACTATTTTACCTACTCTGGATTGATTAAATTTCTATATATGGACATAAAAACAATTTCCATTGCACAAAAAAAAAATTAAATGAATATATTTATAAGTTTAATAATTATAACACTTATTTCTACTATATATATATATAATTATATGACAAAAGTCACGTGACACTATAATAAATAATAATATAAATAAATGCACCTTTATAGATTTCACTATATGCGTACGTGTGATTAATTACAATCATTATATACCATATATGAACGAACACACACTGTATATATGAATATTTATTTATACGGCAGTAAAATTCATATAATAACGATATCTTTTCATGTATGAAGTGGGTCAAAATATGACACTTTAGAGTTTAGACAAAACAGTAATAATTTTCACTTGTATTGAAACAGAATATGCTAGAGCAAATAAAATCAACAATTTTATAGGAAAATTTATTTAGAAGTTCGCGTTTGAGATGAACAAATAAAATAAAGTAACATTCAATATCTAAAACAAATTATTGAATAGTACACGAAAAAAGGGCAGACAAAACCATAAGTCTGTCAGTAAGAGATACTTAAATTTATCCTGTCCTTAACTGACACGTTCTGTGTAAATACCTTTTAAATGTGTTTTGGCAACTGGTTGGCAATGATAATGAACACAAATGGATTAGCATTATATAAATATATGGAAAAACAGAAGATTAGATATATTTAGGGGATTACTGTTAAAAAAGAGAATTCATTTTAATATATATAAATAAAAATTCAAAAATATATAACTTTTAGTATATATGCATTTTAGTATAATACTAATGTTTTTTTTTTTTTCTATTTCGAATATACATTCAATTATCGAAATATACAAAAGACTATTAATATTATTACAAAGACGTAAAAAATATAAAACACGTACAATATTGGGTTATAAGACATTGGCCGAAGGTGTTATCCGAATGGATGCTGTATTACAAAAATCAATGGATATGACCGTTGAATTGATAACGACATCGGGTAAAAGTGGCCATCAAGGTATAACAATAGCAACGTTACGTGCCGAACGTGTTTCATCAATTCCCGTTGATCAAGACAATAAAAATAATAATAGTGTATTATTAACAGGTAAATTTTTTTTTTATTTTTATATAACATTGACACGAATTCTGTTCTTATTTTAACGGCCTCTGCGATACGATAAGAAAAAAATGATATTACCAAAAAGGTTTTTTTTTATCGCAAAAAAAAAAAAAGTATTAATACAAAAAACCACTATCGTGTTTTGATAGTTAAAATATTAATAAAAAAAAAATTTAATCTGATTTTTATATGTGTGGTTTTGATTTTGATTTTGGTTACATTTGAATGAAACTTAAGAGATTTTTTTTTTTTCATTTATTGTATATAAAAAATTTTATTTGTATATTTTAATGTGATAATTTTTAAAGCTCTTTTTATTTAAAAATTATTTTTATTTACCATAAAAAAATAAATAGTGCGTTTGCGTTTGTATTGATATATGATTTAAAAAAAAATAAAAAAAATGATTGGCGCCATATTCCGTAATATATATATTAATTTAAAATAAAAATAGTAATGGATTAAAAATTTTTACTTGCGGATTTTCTTTTTTCATTATTTTTAATCTTGAATTATTTTTTTTTAATCACTATAATTGTGATAATATAATATTATATAATGCGAAATTTTTTTTATATATACCATATTCGCGTTATATAATTAATATTTTTTCCACTTGTAATTACATATTTATTTATTTTTTTTTTTTTAATTACATATATAGAGTTTATATATTTTTTATGTTTTATGCTTTATTAATAATTTATACTCTGTGGTACTTTTATTATAGTATAATGTTTTTTTTTTTTTTTTCGTATTTGTGTGATGAATGAAATGAAACCTTTAAGAATGAAATAAATGGTTGTTATATATCGTTATATGTATATAATTTTATGACCTAGTTTAAGTATACCTATACTTTGTGTGGTTTATATATGATTTTTTTTTCTTTTCTTATCATTGATGGTTGGATTGTTTTTTTCTATATAAACATGGTGTTATAAACATGGTATTAGCCATATAGTGGAAATTATTTATGATGAACTTTAATTCGAAATTTATGGTTTTTTGATTGTTTTGATGGTTGATTATATAGGTACAATTTCCAACGATTTTTGCGATTAGGATTCTTAAAATAATTCCAATTTTCGCAGCACAAGTCATATTTAAATACAAAAAACACAAATATCGATTTTTTTGTCTAATTTCCATTTGTCTTTCATTCAATTAGTTTGGAAGAAATCTCAATGCTTTTAAAAGCTTTAGAATTTTTTTTTTTTTTTTTTTTTGTTCGTTACTACGGCAGAATCGGTTTAGCGCCCGTAAAACCTCGGAATTCTATTGCCGTGAGCCCGTAACGAAATCACTTAATCAGGTGATGAACCTTATAGATGCATTGAATACACTTAAGTGATTTTGAGTGGTAAATCGCTATTATAATATGTGGATTAATTTATGAAATTTTGAAAATAAAGCAAACATATGAGATAAAAAAAAAACTTTTACTAAAACAAAATAAGAAAAAATCACTCATATGTTGTTTTAAAACAATTGTCCAATTTGCACTTTATGTGGATTAGTTTTTAGATAAGATGAAATGTTTAATTTAAATAACTGATAATCAAAAGTAGGGGGAAATACTAGTTCAGGGAGACTATTCCATAATCTTACTGTTCTTGGGAAAAATGAATTTCCAAATCTGTTTGTTCGCAAAAAAAAACTAATAGATACAGAATATGAATGAGCCTTTTGTGAATTTCTCGAATTATAAGAGAAGCTAATTGGCTCAGGCTCATTAGCTTTAAAATTTCATTAGAGCATTCATGGTAATAATACCTATAAAATGTGCACAATGAAGCTATTGCGATCGTCTATGATCCAATGATTCAATGGAATTTGTTATTGTTTCATTTCTGATCAGCGAAATAGCGTGTTTTTGGATCCTGTCACTAAACTGCGCAGGGTAGTAATTGGTGCACCAGCCCATATGTAGGAATTGTACTCTAGAAGTGGTCTTATAAAAGACCTATAAACTAATGCTAAATTTTCAGAATTGAGAAATTCTTTCGATCTTCTTGCAACTTCTACTTGTTTTGTGAGTTGTATTTACTTTTGATAACAATGATGCTTCCACCTTTTATTCTATCATCCTGTATACGCAATTATTCCTTTAGAATTGAGAATACAGTTATATATATATATATGTAAATGATATATAATAAATTGAATCAATGAAGTGAGATTTGGGGAATTTTGTAATGTAATGTAAGTTATTCAATGTGTATATATGCTGTCGGTCAGCGGTCGTTTTATATAATATATCGATTGGGAATTTATATTTATAAATGTACGTACAGTACATTATTAATATACTAAATTGATATAGATATAACTATATTGGTATTTTTTTTTGTGGTTTGTGTGAATTGAAGTCTATCTCTATATTTATTATAATATAAAGTATATATATAGATATATAGAAGATAAATTGAACCGATTAATATTATATACATCTTCTTAAATATAAAAGATGTTGAACTCATTATTTGTAATTTGTATCCTGCGTGTGTACTATTTATTAATATGATATATTAATAAATTAAGTGCGTATTGTATAAATATCGCAGGAATATATCCATTTAAAGATTTTTTTCATTTTTATATGTTTATATGATTTTATACTTTGTATAATTTGTAAATCTATATATATATATATCTCGATAAATGATAAATGAATGTTTTTGACCTCAATTTAATATTATTTATTATCTATATACATATAACATATATATATATATGCGGTTATGGTAAATAATCCAATATATATAATTATTTAATTAATGTAGATATGGCGAGCTCATGAATATAGATGAATTATCTGTTCACTAATATTGTAAATATTCGAATTTTGTAAATTATTGATACATTATCGTTGTTTTTTAACTCTTTCAAAACTCTACAAAATATATATAGGTTATATATAGACTAATAGAATACGTTCTATATTTAAATTTTGCCATTATGATAATTTATATGATTAAATTCAAGTAATAAACGTTATTTTTTCTACATATAATAATTTTTTTCTACATATAATAATTTCCTAAATATAGATCGTGTTAATGAATACTCTGATGAAGATGAAGAAGGTGAATTTAGTACAGGTGAAGATAATGATGAAGGTAATGATGGTGGTGGTGGTGGTGGTGGTGGCAGTGGAATTGGTGGTGGTGGTATGGCTGGAATTATTGGCATTGGTAGTGTATCCGGAGGTGGTAGATGTTTAGATGGTACTGGTCAAGGTGGTAATGGTATTCGAAGTGGTGGTGGTGGTGGTGGTGGTGGTCACAGTGGTGGTGGTAGTGGTGGCCAAGGTGTTGGTGGTAGAGCTGGTGATGGCGGCCATGGTTATGATTCAAAACGTGGATATGCATCAAAAATGCGAAAATATGGTAAATTACATCGATCGGAAAATTATCCAGATAATGATAATGATGGTGGATTGGGAAATAATCAAAATATAGATAGTGATAGTGAATTTGAAAATATTAAAGATAAAGGATCTCGTTCGAAAATTAGTAGAGTAGGTTTTTTTTTTTTTTTTCAAAAAAAATTTGTATTTATTTACCTTTAAAAAAAAAATGGGGGATATTTTATTTATTGTTTTTTTTTTTTTTTGTTAAAATTACATCAGAAATCATTTTTACAACAAAGAAATTTTAAACAACGAATTGTTGCGTTATTAAAACGTTTTAAAGTACCAGAGGAATTGGATGGACAGGGTGGTAACCGTGGTCCGAATGCATTACGTGGTGAACGTGATTTAGATGCATTATTTCAAGAATTGGAATCGTTATCGTGCGAAGGTGAAGGTGATGATTCTGGACCAGATATGGATAGTTTATCGATAGGTTCAACACCAAAACCATCGTTAAGACCATTTTTTACAAATTCCCGGAATAATTTAGTTGGTTTGTATAAATTTTATTTATATTTTTTTTTTTTTTTTTTACAATTTTTTATACATCTATATATATATATATATATATAAAAATTTTTTGAAAATCGTCGTCTTTTTGTTAAAA
Source organism: Dilophus febrilis (assembly GCA_958336335.1). Lineage (NCBI taxonomy): Eukaryota > Metazoa > Arthropoda > Insecta > Diptera > Bibionidae > Dilophus > Dilophus febrilis. Next base: position 65,935,173 of record OY284468.1, read on the forward strand.
AACAAAAAATCAGATATTTTAAATTTATTTTCATTTATTTAACAAAATCAATTCAAAAGGATTCAGTTTTGTTTTACATAAAAAAATGCCAGTAAAAAAAAAAAAAATAACAAATTAAGGAATTAATTTGTTTATATTTTTAACTTGATCTCTATATTTATATTGTATGGGAGGGAGGACATTTTAGATATCATTTTGGTTTTTTTTTTTTTTTTGAAAAGATTTTTTTAATTTTAATTAAATTTACAAAAAGTAGCACATTTATATTAAATATACATTTATATAAAATTAATAAAAATTTAATTTTTGAGCATGGCTATAATACATATATCAAAAGGGTTATAAAAAAAATCGCAAGTATTCATAAAAAAAGAAAAAAATATTATCCATAATTGATTTTCCTTCAAAATAATTTCTCAGATAATAATTTAAAAAACGAAATTTCTTTCATCATATCAAAAATTATCAATATACATTTATTAAAAAAAAAAATAAACATTACAAAAATGTGATAGGAAAAAGATTTTTTTTTTGATTTAGATATAAAAATTAAATATTTTTTATTTCTAAAAATACAAAATGTAATGGTTTAAAATAAAAAAAAAAACAAATATATTAAAGGTTGCTGTCGCCAGAGCTAAATGTTACCGTTTATTTAGGCATATATATTTATTTTTAATTATATGTTTTATTTTTCTTTATTGACTTGTTTAATTGTTTTGGAACATTTGACTTATTATATTTTTTTTTTTTACTTTGTTTTGTTTCTTATTTATGGTACATTAATAATAATTAAAAAGTACTATTTTTATATGGAAAAAAAGAATAATAATAATATTATTATTTTTGGAAAAAGATATTAAAAAAAATAAATTACAGATTGTGATCGTTATATATTTTAATAATTTAAATATGCATGCCATGAGCTTTTTTTTTTTTTTTTTAATTAATTAATTATATTTCTGATCACATACAAGAAAATGTCTCAAGAGAAACGAACGAATGAAAAAAAATAGAAAAAAAATAACAAAAAATCAAACCAAAAAAAAAAAAAAAACACACACATAAAAATTTGTTTACAGGCGTTGTTGAACAAAGAAAACCACTTGAAAAACGTGATTCGGGAATATTGGATAAGAAAACCAATATGATGATGTTAATGATGAGTCCACAAAATATAACAGCAACATCAATAATAACTGCAACTGCAACGATGACACCGACGACAACCGTTTCGTCCACAACACCAGGTTTGTTTAGCTTTTTGTGCGCTGAAAACTAAAAACTAAAAAAAAAAAACTAAATTGTGTGTACCAAGAATGAACCCCCACATAAAAAAAAAATGAATTAAATAAAAAATTATATGCATAATTAAAATATTTATAATAAATATTAATTATTTATCAGAAGAAGGATTTTTTTTGACAAAGAAACTGAAAAATGTATATAATTTTTTATTTATTTCAAAAATTACCCAAATAATTTGTTTGTCGATTTAATTTTTGTTTTACTTTTTTCAATTGAGTTAAATGATTTTTTTTTTCCAATATTTAAAAAAAATGTGTGTGCGTATTGAAATTTTAATTTTAATTTTATTTTGTTCTATTTCCTTTATTTTTTTTTTTTTAATGCCTTAAATAGACTACATATATATAGAAAATGCATTTTAGAAAAAATATATTTACTTTTAGGAAATGGTTTTATTTTTAATTTTTTTTTTTTGTTATTATAGGAAAATTCGTGGTGGTTTAAAATAACTTAATCTGTGTGTATAGAATATAATTAGATTAGAATTTTATTTTTAATAAAAAAATAATAGACTTTTCAATAAATGTGCGGGGGTGCCGTTTACAAATATCCAAATCCTTTAATTGAATTACATTTGTTCAATGATCAAGACAATTTTGTTTCGTAAAACTTTAACTGTGTGCCTAAAATTGCGTTTTCAGCGAATACTATATGTAAAATTAACTAATTATGACCAAAAATCAAGTGGAAATTTGCATAATTTTCTTTATTGTTCTTAAAATATAATTAATTTTTCTTATACAATTTCTTATTATTACTACAATTTTCTTTGTTTATAAGAAGTTATCTATAGTGGATAACTAAAATTAATGTCGAATGTTCCAAATGCATTTATATAATAATAAACCCTTTCATCGCCGTCCATTGTTTATACCTGTTATATACTACTCTAACCACTATAATATCGGACACCTGCTATTTTATTCGTATGCTCAACTTTGAGATGCCGCGAAAGGACTTTAAACAATAATTTTTTAATCCTTCCAATTTTATTTCATAAAATGATGGTTTTAGTTAAATAATTGCGCAGACAGAAGTAAAAAATCTTTTAAATTCAATTAGTTATGGAATTTAATTCAAAATGATTCAATTTCACAAAAAAAAAATTTGACCATTATAATATCGGACACTTATATTATACGCCACTAATAACCATTGTAACGCCTCCTTTGGTCTTTATAATAGCATCCATTCTCTTAGACGTTGTATTTACTAAATGTTTTGCATTCGTCCGGTGTTTTTGTATTCCTCATTTCAATGATTTTTCCTTCACTCCTTCAATTGTAACTTGCATATCATGTATTTACTTTGTTTTATTAATGCCCACAACGATTCTATTGGACTTAAATCGGTACTGTATGGTTGTTTTTAATCTTATTATCAATAAGAATAATACCAAATATTCCTAAAGAACTTAATGTAACTAATTGTAAGTCTACCGTATCAGATATTTAAATAAAATGTGGTAAACCGGTTCATTTGAGTCACATAAAGTGGTGTAAAATTTAATGTTACTGATCGTGATAAACGCAACTGTGAAAAAAAGGAGAACTGTTATGAGTGATATAACTCTAAAATGGTTAACAGCAATCCAAAAAGTGGTCCCATGAAAGGTGTACAAGGCAATGGATTCATAAACCGAACTATATGAATTTTAAATAAAAATATAGACATATTTTATTAAACAATGATTTTTTCCTAATAATAATCCTTATTAATATTTTATCACAAATCAAAGTCCCTTTCAATTGTTTTGCAAAAAAAAAAACAAAACAATAAACAATTTTGAGTTCTGCGGCAATGGGATAGCATTATATTTTGATGATGAATGTAAATTTGTTATTGTTGGTGATTCGCAATAATCGAGTAATTCACACACAAAATGAAGCATTCCATCGTGATTGTTTAAACAGCACTGTGAAATTTTCAGCCAGTTATTATAATTTACATTTCAAAGGGAGTCGCTTCTTTGTTTTAATTTACTTACTTAATTTTATTAATTTCTATTCCATTTAGTGTACGGTTAACTCCCAAAAACACATTCATATATTAAATATGACTACCTTTTGCGATCGACCATTAAATTATATTCAAACGGCGAATATACATTTCAATAAGATGTTGTTCTACCACAAACCGCTAAAGCAACTAAGAACCGGTTGGAAGCTAAAGAAATGGGTTTAGAAATCCACTTTTAGAAATGGACATCTTCAAGTCCTGATTTAAGTTCAATAGAATCGTGGTGGGCATTAATAAAACAAAGTAAATAGATGATATGAAAGTTACAATTGAAGGAGCGAAGAATTCCAAGGAAAAATCTTTGAAATGAGGAATACAAAAACACCGGATGAATGCAAAAATTTAGTAAATACAACGTCTAAGAGAATGGATGACATTATAAAGGCCAAAGGAGGCGTTACAAAGGAAATTAGTGGCGTATAATATAAGTGTCCGATATTATAATGGTCAAATTTTTTTTTGTGAAATTGAATCATTTTGCATTAAATTCCATAGCTAATTGAATTTAAAAGATTTTTTACTTCTGTCTGCGCAATTATTTAACTAAAATCATCATTTTATGAAATAAAATTGGAAGGATTAAAAAATTATTGTTTAAAGGCCTTCCGCGGCATCTCAAAGTCGAGCATACGAATAAAATAGCAGGTGTCCGATATTATAGTGGTTAGAGTAGTATAGGCTTTATTGTTCTTCTATTATATTGCGCCATAAATTTTTTTTGTCTGTGATGATTTACATGAATTAGGATAGATGAAATAAAGGATTCATTCAAAAACAATTAATTGCACATTATGATGTGCACAAATAGTTATAATTTAACATAATTATATTTAAAATTAAAATAGAGAAAAAAAACTAGGCTTTTTAAGCAGCTTTCAACTTAGAGTTAGATAATTTAATAAATATAGAACTATAGAAAATTTTGCTTTTTTTTTTTTTTTTAAATATGATATACCTAAAAAAATGATTTAATATAAGCAGCAGTAAGAAGAACGACAGAATTTTTGTAATGTTAAAAAAAAAAATATTAATTATAATAATAAAACAATTGGAATTTTCAATAATTATAATCCATTAAAGGCGCATTCAAAAAAAAAACTAATGAATAACAATCAACATTTGTTTTATTATTGGGGGAGTGTTTTTTTTAATAAATTCTAACGATCGCATTCACACTTGATTAGTTTATCCTTTAAAAAAAAAAACATTAATTTATTATTAAAAAAAACCCATTTGTTTTTTTTTTGTATTAATTTTATTATTCTTCATTTAAAATTGCATATTAGTATATTGCTTTTTTTTTGGTTTATTATTAATGATTAACATGTGATTTTAGATAAAAAAAAATTAATTATTTATTGCATTTTTATTGATTGTAATAATAATAATAATAATAATATTAATATTAATAATTCTCTCTTCCTCACTAACAATTCACAATATTCAAAAACATTTTCACACACATACATTATTTAATTATCTTTTTATTATGATTTTTTTTTTTTTTAAAACTTTTTCATTTTTTTTTTTCTTTTTTCTTATTAGATTTTAAGAATTGTTTAAAACTAGTAATATTTTTTTTTATTTTTTTTTTTTTTTTATTATTATTAATCATTTTTACTTTTTGTTTTTTTCCCACTTTTAATTTTGTTCGTGGTACAAAATTAAAAAAAAAAATAAAAAAAATAGAAAAATGTGGTGATGGAAAAAATGATAGTTCAGGTAATGAAACTGGTCATCCAATGCATTTTATCGCAACACCATCAATGACAAGCGCAACAACTGCAATCCAGTCAATGACCGATCCAGATGTATTACATTCAGATCCACAAACTACGGGTAGTCCACCAAGAGGTGAAAAAGAAACAATTGGTAATGATATACGTACACGATTATTTCGGGTTGCCAGTGGAACGCCGGGTGGTAATAGTAGTAGTGGTGGTGGTGGTGGTGGTGGTGGTGGTGGTGGTGGCGGTGGTGGTAGTGGTAGTAGTGGCGGTAAAAAGAAACAATCACTTACTTTATCCGCTGAACCAATAAAATCGATATTAGATACATGTTTATCGCCGACAAATGTTGAACCACGTAAATCTCTATTGGATCAATTAACACGAACATTCTCAACGGAAGAAGCTCTATTACCGGATGTTGTTACAATTATTGGACCACCGGAAGCGTTTAGTAATGTACGACAAACAATGGCTACAACTGATTTTAATTTTAGTATGGGTGGTATTTTAAATAATAATAATAGTAGTAATAATAATAATAATAGTAATACAAATACAAATATAAATAATAATAGTAATTCAATAAATGGTACAACATTAATACAACGATTAGCACCAATATTAGCCACATCATTTCGGCCAACATTTTCACCACATAATACGGCCGAAGTTAAAGCCGTTTTACAAGCATTAATGAATAAAATACAAAAATAGTAAATATCTTTTCTTTTTTTTATTTGCATTTTGTATTGTTAATTTGAATAAATTTATCAATTAAATTATTTAATTTTATTTTATTAGTTGTAATACAACGGCAAAACCACCAACAACAATTAAAGTATTATTATTAGGTGGTGATTGGCTTCAAGGTGCTGTACTTCGTCATTATGTTGATTTATTAGGAGTACGACCACCCGATTGGGTTAATCATATACGTTTTTATATAGTTCCTATTGGTTTGTACAATATTATAATAGTTTTTTTTTTTTTTTGGAATATTTTTTAATTGTTTTTTTTTTTTTTCGTTTCTTTAAAAAAAATAAAATTAGGTTCAAGTGCGATCTCACGTTATTTAAGTGCCATTGATTCAACGTATGGTTCATTATTTGGTTCAGATAGTTGGTTACAATTATGTGAACGTACAGCAACATTCGATTCATCACAATCCAAATTTGATATTATTGAAATAACAAATCGTGTACAAAGTTATTTACATACAGCCGGACCATGTACACAAATTCCAATAGCCGAAGCAATGGTTAATTATAAAGATGAAGATTCATGTCAAATATTTGTTCCATTTATTAGTGTAAGAGGATTTTTGTTTTTTGGAATTTTAATCGTTATTCTACAATATATTATGTATTTAATTTAAACCACAAAACAATTTAACAAAATATATATATTTCTATTTTGTAGGATGTAAGAATTGGTTATTTAGAAGCGCCACAATTATCATTGGATTTAGACGAATCATTTTCAAATTATATGCAACAACATCAACATCAAAAGGAACATCATATGTTACAACAACAACAACAACAATTGTCTAGCGGTAGTCTATTATCAAATTCACCGCCACAAAGTGGACGATCATCACCGCCACCATCATCACAACAGCAACAACATCAACTTCAACAACAACATCTACAACAACAATCTTCTTCATCATTATCGTCCGTATCTCAACAACAACTTCAACTTCAACAACAACAACAACAACTCCAATTATCATCAATAGTACCGCCAACAACACCACATAGTACATTTAGTACAATGACAACTGTTTCATCACCATATACACCGACTGCAGCGACAACAATATCATCAGGAATCGCTTCATCATCGTTAACGAATGCCTCAAATGTTGTAACAACACCACCGATAAATGTTGGTGGCATTGAATCATTAGAATTACAAATTGATTATTGGCCAATACTTTCGAAATTAATGGAAAACAAAGATAATAGCAAAGGTCAAACAAAAGGTACCGATCAACAAAGTAAATACAGTATTAAAAGTACATTCAGGAGTTTACAAGTAAATGTTTGATTTTCATTATTAGTGATATTTATTCGATTAAGATTTTTATTTTTAATATTCTTTTCTTTTTTTTTTGTGTTGGATCTTTTCTCTAGGTATCAAGATTACCACTTTATCCACAAGCGGGTGACATATCACAAGGACTGATCGTTAATTATGCAACCAAAGAGAAAAAACAAAAAAGTAAGCGTCGCTCCCCCTATAATGTTAATATTTCCTGTAAAATCCTAAAATGTAATATTAGGTTGTCTAAAAAGTATTGATAATTTTTTTTACAAAATTCAAACGATTTTTGTATATATTTCAAATGAATTTTATTAAACCAAATATGCGCCGTTTTGATCGATGACCCTTTGCCATTTTTCTGCTGGTAAAGACATTATCCCATCACTGTAGAACTTCTGTGTTTTCTGGGCAAAAAACTGATCCAAGTGCATTTTGCAGTCCTCTGCGGAATTTAATTTTAACCGATTAAGGGAGTTCTGCAGAGACCGGAACAAATGATAATCTGAAGGTGCAAGGTCCCGGCTATATGTTGGATGCATTAAAACTTCCCAGCCAAACTCTCTCAGTTTCCCAGCCGAGTCATCAAAGATGTGTGTGGTCTGGCGTTGTCATGATGGAACACAACACCCTTTCGATTGATTAATTCTGGACGTTTTTTTTTTTAAATCTCGTGCTTCAATCTTGTTAATTGTTGACAATAGAGATCGAAATCAATGGTTTGACCGGGTGCTAGTAATTCATAATGAACGATTCCTTTCCAATCCCACCAAACGCAGACAGCATTACCTTTCTTGGTGTTAATTCAGGTTTTGCTACCGTTTTAGGAGCTTCACCCTTCTCGGACCACGATCTTTTTCGTACATTATTATCGTATGTCATCCATTTTTTATCACCTGTAATCATTCGCTTTAAAAATGACTCGATTCTTCGTTCCTTTTAAACAGCGTTTCGCAAATGGAAATTCGGTTCATTAAATTGTTTTGTGTTCGCATTCATGTGGTACCCAAACATCGAGCTTTTTCTTGTATCCAGCCTTTGTCAAATGGTTTAAAACTGTTTGGTGATGGATGTTTAGTTCTTTAGCGATATCATGACTGCTTACGTGTCGATTTTCTTCAATTTTTGATATGATTTCATCGACTTTTTCAGTGATTGGTCGACCGAGGAGAACAAGGTGCATCTTTGACATCAAAATTACCGGAACGAAATCGAGCAAACCATCTATATAGGCTGTTAATTTTGATAAAGTTCCTTCACCGTAAACTACACAAATTTTTTCATGTGCCTGCATTGCATTTTCACATTTTTCATAATAAAATTGTAAAATGTATCGAATTTTTTCACTAATTTCGCTCATCTTTAATGCACTACAACTTTTAAATGACTAAACAAATTTAATTATTTTTTTTTTTTTTATCTACGAAATGTCATATTTCGAACATATGTTAGTGTTACCTGATCAGATTAGTACTACTTGAAATATACAATTATAATGACATCTATTTATAAAAATTATCAATGCTTTTTCGACAACCTAATATTTTATTTTATCTAAAATTTTAAAGGACCACTAACTTTTACAATTTTTTAACTTAAATATTACTATATAAAATGATTTATTATTAATGAAAAAAATAAAACAAAATGTTTTCATACAGTTATGAGATTGGGTAAAAAGAAAGAAAAAGATAGAGATTCGGAAAAGGAACAAATGGTTGAGGGTGTGGCACGTTTAATTTGTTCACCAAAGCAATCTCATCCGATTCCATTAAGAGGTTTGTAAATATTTATTATTTTTTGTCTAATAATCATTTTTTGTAATGAATTTTATGAATATTCTCTTTTTTTTGTAGTTTTTATTGACGGCACTGAATGGACCGGTGTAAAATTCTTTCAACTATCATCACAATGGCAAACGCATGTTAAAAATTTTCCAGTTAGTTTAATTGGTATTCCACTTGGATCATCCATTGATTTATCCTAGTCATTTTTATCTTTAACATAATATTCATTTCATATTATAATTATAATTATTTTTTTTTTGATATTATATATATATATTATTATTTATACTTTAAATTAAATAGTAAAAATAAATTAAATTTTATTTTATACATTAATTTATATTTTTTATTTTTTTTTTTTTCTTTGAAATATGAGTGAGATATATTCATATAATATAATTAATTATAAGTTTAAAAATTAAAGAAGAAATTAAATTAAAATTGTATATTTTTAAGTAAAAAGAATGCGTAAAAAGTAAAGTAAGAAAAACCAAAATAAAAGACAGTGTGTGAGAATAATATAAGATTTATTGTAAGAAATGTAATAGTGAAATGTGAAAATTGAAATTTGAAAAATTAAAATTTGAAAATTTAAAAAATATATCATCATTATGAAAACAAAATATAATAATAATAATAATAATAATTTGTATAAATATTCAACTATCTAAAAAAAATTATTAAAATCAAATCAATTACTTTATGATTTTTCCATCATTTTAATGTTTATAGTTAAAATAAATAAAATATTTAAAATAGAAAAAAAAAACCGATAAAAATTAAAAAAAAACAATCAAAAATAAAAGCAAATTATTGAAAATTGCAATTTATTTCATAAAATTTCAAATGTAAAAGAATTTTAATTTTATTTTATTTAATGAAATGTCATTTTAAAATTTAATTAAATTAATTTATGTAATTGCATGATGATATTCTGAAACAATTAAAAACAATGAAAAGCATAAAACATAAAACATAAAAAAGCAATATTAAGTTTAAAAATAATAAAAATTTAACCTTTTTTTTTATTTAAATATTCCTTTTTTAAATCAAAATTTAAACAACCTAATTTTTTTCGTATTTTCCCAATTTTCTTTTTTTTTTGTATTCAAAAAATACATCATTTTTATATTTAATATTTTTATTTTTTTAATTGTTTTAAATACTTATTTTATTATTTAAATTATAATTTGTAATATTATTGTTTATTTTATTTTATAATCACTGATTTTTTTTATCATTATTTTTATTATTATTATTTGAAAATAAATTAAAATTAAATTAAAAAACAAAAAAAATACAATTATTTTTTACTTTATTTTTGTCTTCAATGAAGATTTAATTTTATTAATCATTTGTAAAAAAAAAAATATTAAAATTTGTTAAATCTCTTTTCAAATGATTACTAAATTTTAGATTATATTTTAATTTAAAAGCCGGCATTTCTTTTTTCAATATTGAATAATTAAATTTTTTGTTTTCCTAAATTATGGCAATACTTTCTAAGTAATCCATTTATTCGATCCATTTATTTATACAGAGGCAAGATATAAAATGAATTAAATTTTTAGTGTTGTGTCGAATAATTTAACAATAAAATTGACAAAAGACATTCCATGAGAGAACGTTTACAGAAAGTTCTAGGGTTGTGGAGTCGGCCCAATTTTCGATCGACTCCGACTCCGACTCCAAATCCAACCAGAACTCATATATCGACTCCGACTCTGACTCCGACTCCAGCTTTATAGAATTTGATAATGTTTTAAGGGAAATAAGTTATATTTAATGATTTTGACATAATGATGAATTAACTACATTTATAATTTTTCTTATTAACTTCAGTTTTCATTTTTATTTTCGGATTTCCATTTAATTTAATAATAAAATTAAAAAAATAATTTCATTTAAATAACGCATATATATTCTTTATTCTCCCTCCTTAAAAATTAATTATTAAAAATTAAAATGGCATCAATCAAATCGGCTTTCATATATTTGCTCGCAAATCTGATTTTATTATGCGTAAAGCCGAAAATAAACGCTCCACATTGACTTGGGTTGGTGGTAGTGCCGGTGGTGGTTAACAGTGCAGCATGTTGTACAATTTCTGAATATTTGCACTACGCACATCTAAATTGCTGCTTCGATCGAATTTTTCCACCTTGTGTTTAGGCATTCATTAGATTCTAAACAGAATTTATCAGTTTCTGCCATGCTGTATTCTTTATAAAATACGCATATACAAATATTGTTATTGGGATTTAATATATATGCACTGTGAAGTGTTTATACGTGAATATATACGATATTTTACATTTTCCATTAACAAATGCCATACCATTTTTTACTCCTATATATTTATAAATTGGGTTTAGTATATACTCAATTATTCAATATTTATGTATTATAAAAAAGACAAAACCTTCTGATGTTTACTTTAATAATTAATAATATAAGGAAATCAATGAAATTAAAAAAAAAAATGTAATTGAATATTAATGTGTTGGAGTCGAGGAGTCGGTTCAAATATTTCGACTCCGACCCCGACTCCACTCAAATATAACCGACTCCTCGACTCTGACTCCTCGACTCCGACTCCACACCCCTGGAAAGTTCACAAGAATTTATTTTGTTAAAATATTACAGATTATGTCACTTTAAAGACCATACCAAAATCAGAATTTATGAAATGAATCCAATATAAAAAGGAAAAGTTAAACAAATGTGTTTTTTTTTTGCTAAAATGTTCATTTTGTAGACTCCTCCTAAGATGGGTAAAATTAATAAAAAAAAAAAACTAATAAACATTATTATATTTATGATTTTTTTTTTGTTTAAAAATTATTCATTTAATATATTCATTTATTTTTTTTATTTTTTTTTTTTTTGCTTTCGTTATTTATTTATATTTTTTACAGTCATTAAAAATTAATACAATTTAAATTAATTTAAAATTTAATTTAAAAATATTATTATTATTATTTATTATTATTAATTATATTTCATCACGTATGAATTTCAAGATTTTGTTTTATAGATTCAATTTTTCATTTTTTATCATTAATAATAAAAAAAAACAATTAAACTTAAAGAAAATATCATTACATATTACAAATTTTTCTTTTATCATAAAGAAAAAAAAAAAATTAAAACAATAAAAAATATATCATAAAAAAAAAAAAAAAAAAACTATTCCAAAATACAAATACAAATACAAAACAGAAAAAAACCATTTAATTTAAGCTTATAATTAAAAAAAAAATATTGTTATTTCTTAGTTAGTTTTTTTGCGCTAAATGAATGTTATTAAAAAAAGAATTCTAAAGAAATTTAACCTCCCCATAAATCCAAAAAAAAAGTTAATCAAATAATAGGGATTTTTTAACCAATTTTTTAATCTGTTTTTTCAAAGTACAACACATAATTAAAATATTATATTATCATTTAAAATAAGCATTAAAAATAAAAAAAAAAAAAAAAAAAAATGTATTAATTGTATTTGTACAGTGCGCGCTCGTACAACGATTTATTGTGTTATTGTTGTGTCAGTTAAAAACAAGAAAAAAAAATTAATAATAATTAGCTATAAAAAAAAAAAAAAAAAAACGTTACGTTACGATAAATTTTAATTTTAATAATCATTTTTTTACATATCATAAACAAAAAAGAAAAAACCATTGAAAATATAAAAGAATATATAATAATTGTGAAAAATAATGCCGTCTTTTTAAAAATTTGATTTATTTCACACTTTTTTTTTTTTTTTAAATTTAAAATGTTAAAATGTTAAATTAAATTTAAAATGTTAAAATTACATTTTTCTTTTATTTTTATTTTGATATATTTTAATTTTTTCTTATTAAAAAAAAGTATAATAATATAATAAAAAAAGTATAATAAGCAGAGCAGTTATACAAATTTAATTTAATTTAAAAAAAAAAAACAAATTATTTTATGTAAACTAAAATATAGAAAAAAATCATATTATTACTTACAAAAAAAATTATATTGTCTTTACAAATACAAATAAAAATATTAGCAAAAATAGAAAATTACTTTAAAAAAAAAACAAAACAGTTTTTTTAATTTAATTTAATTTAATTTAATTTTACAAAATTGACACAAAAATGAATATTTAAAATATAAAAATTATTATATTTTTTTTTTTATTATTAATATAAATTCATTGTCTATTTTAAAAATTTTTTTTTCCTTTTCATGCATTTAATTTAATTTTTCCAGTTGTCGTTGTAATAATTTTAATAATATTTAAATTATACAAGATCATACAAAAAAAAAAAATCATAAAAAATATAATATTAAAAATTGTATTTAATTAAAAGCTATATCTTAAAAAAAAAAATTGTATTTAATTAATTGTTTCTTTCATATTCATATTCATTCATTCAGTCATTTCATATTTTTTCCGGTAATTTCATTTCTTTATATTTTAATCCATGAATTATAATTGATTTTTGATTAAGGCCATCTTCACCATCTACACCAAAATACGGTATTACAAAATCAGCATGTGCATAATTACTTGGTTTTACCATTTCCATTAAATTGGAATTACTGGCACTCAATGCCGTCAGTGGCCACAATGCTAAATGTTTTGTTTTTCCATGTCGTGAAAATACGTAAAACTATTGTGGAACAAACACGTAAAAGTAAAAAAAATACAAAAATTATTAATTAATTAATAAATTAAATTTCTCGAAACACCGGATCAGATGTTTTTACCTCTTTATTATGATTAATTAAATAACCGACAATCAATGCCCAATGTGCTTTATGACCATTTTTTAAACACGGTGTATGATCTACATCTGAATCATATCTAATTTTTTTTTTTTTTTTTTTTTGATTTTATTAATTAAGGAAAATTACCAGAAAATTGTTTTCTGTTGTTAATTAAAAACTAATAAAAAAATTTTTATTTATTATTTGCTATAAGGACTTTCTCAATAATATTACGGAATATATTAGGTTGTCTAAAAAGTATTGATAATTTTTTTTTACAAAATTCAAACGATTTTTTTTATATATTTCAAATGAACTTTATTAAACCAAATATGCGCCGTTTTGATAGATGACCCTTTGCCATTTTTCTGGTAAAGACATTATCCCATCACTGTAGAACTTCTATGTTTTCTGGGCAAAAAACTGATCCAAGTGCATTTTGCAGTCCTCTGCGGAATTTAATTTTAAACCATTAAGGGAGTTCTGCAGAGACCGAAACAAATGATAATCTGAAGGTGCAAGGTCCCGGGCTATATGGTGGATGCATTAAAACTTCCCAGCCAAACTCTCTCAGTTTCCCAGCCGAGTCATCAAAGATGTGTGTGGTCTGGCGTTGTCATGATGGAACACAACACCCTTTCGATTGATTAATTCTGTACGTTTTTTTTTTAATCTCGTGCTTCAATCTTGTTAATTATGTTGACAATAGAGATCGGAATCAATGGTTTGACCGGGTGCTAGTAATTCATAATGAACAATTACTTTCCAATCCCACCAAACAGACAGCATTACCTTTCTTGGTGTTAATCCAGGTTTTGCTACTGTTTTAGGAGCTTCACCCTTTTTGGACCACGATCTTTTTCGTACATTATTTTCGTATGTGATCCATTTTTCATCACCTGTAATCATTCGCTTTAAAAATGATTCGATTTCGTTCCTTTTAAACAGCGTTTCGCAAATGGAAATTCGGTTCATTAAATTGTTTTGTGTTCGCATTCATGTGGTACCCAAACATCGAGCTTTTTCTTGTATCCAGCCTTTGTCAAAATGGTTTAAAACTGTTTGGTGATGGATGTTTAGTTCTTTAGCGATATCATGACTGCTTACGTGTCGATTTTCTTCAATTTTTGATATGATTTCATCGACTTTTTCAGTGATTGGTCGAGGTCAGAACGAGGTGCATCTTTGACATCAAAATTACCGGAACGAAATCGAGCAAACCATCTATTGGCTGTTAATTTTGATAAAGTTCCTTCACCGTAAAATGTATCGAATTTTTTCACTAATTTCGCTCATCTTTAATGCACTACAACTTTTAAATGACTAAACAAATTTAATTTTTTTTTTTTTTATCTACGAAATGTCATCTTTCGAACATATGTGTTAGTGTTACCTGATCAGATTAGTACTACTTGAAATATTCAATTATAATGACACCTATTTATAAAAATTATCAATACTTTTTCGATGACCTAATATATTCCTTGAAATTCTTTATTATTTTCTATAAGGACCTTCTCAGTAATATTACAAAATATACATTCTGAACATTCTGAATAATGTCCTGTAGGGAAATTCTGTATTCTGTATTTTTATACGGAAATTGTGGATAATTTTCTTGTGAAATTTTCTTTTCAAATTTTGTTTAGACGTGTTTGTATACTTTTTGGTTGGGAAAAATTCTATACAATTTTGTTTCAAATACCGGGGTACAATTTTCTTGGGAAATTCCCGTTTAACACTAGATTGGCCAAGGCAGTCTTTTTGACTGCTTTTGAATTTCAATTAGAAAAACAATTATGTATATATAGTGATAGAATTTCTTAGAAATTTGTGACTTTTTGTACAACATATAAACGCTTTTATTAATAATTGTTATTACCTCCACCTCCTTAATTTCCGGAATATACATAATTGTTTTTCTAATTGAAATTCAAAAGCAGTCAAAATGACCGCTTGGGCAATCTAGTGTTAAAAATGTATTCGAATATTTGGTACTTGTTTTTGTTTAAGAAATTTTTTTCTGTATAAAACCGCCAAATCATCCTAAAGAGTAAATTATAAAATTTTCCGTTTAGGTTTGTTTTTTTTCAGAAGATCACAGAATTTTCTGTTTTTTTTTTTTTACGGTTTGCTTAAAGTTGTTTTTACTATTGTCTTTGTGTGGTTGGCCTTTCGATATTTATAGAAAGCCTTCCGCATTGTTTTTTTTTATCATAGTATCATTATTTTTATCATAGTCGTCCAGGCCTCACCAAAGTGCTGACCAACATAAAGCTATAATTTCCCTAATATTGATGAAAATTCTCTACATTATTAAAAAAAAATTAATCATAAATTAAAAACATTGTTAAGAATCAATATAGTGATTGATTTTTTAAAGGAATCAATGTGAATTGTCGAATCGATTTGATAAAAATTACTGATGCAACAGTAAAGATTATACAAAAGGAAATAATAGTACTTAGTACGAATCTTAACAAAACATATGAAATAATAAATCATCATAAAATCCCTGACTAAAATCGACACCTGTTTTTAAGAATGTTACTATTTTAATAATAATAATATAAATGAATATTGTCGCAAAAAACACTCGGTATAAATTTTTTGCATTTTTTTGCCAAAGCACATCGTCTATTTTAATCTATATACATATATAATCGTATTTGTTTATGTTTTTTTTTTTTGATTTTAACAAATCCCTTTTCTTTTAACATATATAAATATAAATTCACTTCTTAAAACATACATATAATGAATAAAATATGCGATTGCTAAAAATAATTTATGTAAGTATATAGATATATACGATGATAAAATTATTTTTGTTTATTTATTTTTATATACTTATTTGTATATGTTGTTATTATTATTATTTATTTGTTATTAGGTTGTTGGATACTGCAAAAACTGCAAGTTGTTGTTTTGGTTGTTATAATTAATTATAAGATACAGTATTTTTTTTTAGCCGTAAATCAGTGAATGAAGAAAATTTGGTCAAGGTCAATACTAAAATAGTAATAAATAATATGGTAAATGTTTTCAAATTGGTTACAAAAATAAATTCGCGCGCGTTCTTCTCAATAAATACTATTTTTTTTTTTTCATTTTCAATTGCATTCTTCTTTATATATATATAATACAATTTTCTCATACATTATTATATATTTTCTATTACACAGTATTTTTATATAGGATAATTAGAGATCTTATTATATTTATAGATTTTGATGCGGTGTCTATAACGAAAATGTACAAGGAAATAGGAAATCATTTAATTAATGCAATTGTCAATTGAATGCGAACAGCGTATTTTTTTGTTCTGTTTTATGATGTTGTTTAGTATAGAGATGAAATAAAGAAAAATAAATATTATATATGTAAATAAAAATCAATATATAATCAATAAAAAAAAAAAAAAGGATACGGTACCAATAAACATGCACCTTCTTTTAATGCTCTTCGGATAATTTTACAATTTAATTTTTTCGTATGTATTGTATATTGAATATTTGGATGTTTAACCAATGGATTTTTATCCTTTTCCTGTAATGCAAGTGTCATTAATTTTATCATATTACCAACACTGAACATTTCACCATGATTTGAAAATTTATTTTCAATGGCCAATTCTAATAGTCGTAAATCGGTTGGTCCATTCAATAGCATACTCAGTGCAACTAAACCACATGTTGGACCATTTTGTATAATCGGTTTAATACATTTTAATCTAAATTCAATTGGTGGAAATATCGTACAAATATCAGCCATATAACATGCTATTTGTACACCCGGATAACAATCTGCCCATTCACATTTTGCAATTTTAAATTTATTATAATAGGCATTCGGTGGTCTTGGTGTCGGAGACGGTGATGCTGGTGGTGGTGGTGGTGGTGGTGGTGATGGTGGTGATGGAGCTGCCACAAACGGATCCATTAATATAAATTGTTGTGGTTGTTCTTGTTCTTGTTCTTGTTGTTGTTGTTGTTGTTGGGATGGTAATGATGATGTCTCTGGTATTCTTTTTATTATCACACTTAATTGTGGAATTTCAATTATGGCATCTGGAATAGCAGCAGTAGGACTTAGGTTTTTTTTCAATTTTTTCGCATTTTTATCATTATTTGATGGGTAAAAAACATTATGATCATTATCATCATCATCTTCAAGTTCATCTTCAGCTATTTCTGTTGTTGGTGTTGTTATTGCCATTTTTTCACAATCACTTGCCATTATTTTCCTTTTTTATTTTATTTTTTTTTTTTTTGTTCTAGTGATTATATTTTTATATTTTTGCTTTATTCGTATACGAGAGTATTTTAAACAAAAAAAAAAATAAAAAATAACAATTTATTATAACAAAATGATGATTAAGACACGATGAGGTGCGGTGGTGTTGCGTATTTATTTTATTTTGTTTGGTTAATCTATTTTTAGTAACACCATTTATTTTCTTCTTTTGATTTATTTTTAAAAACAACATACAAAATAAAACTATTTATAAATAAAAAAATCACAATACAAAAAAAAAAAAAACCAAAACGTGGAAAAAAATGTTTTAAAACGTTTTTAATGTTTACTTTTTTTATTTCTTAAAAATCCTTATCTTAATTTATCTTAAAAATCCTTAAATTTTCAATTTTATATCAAAATTTAAAAGTTTTCCGGATTAATCTATAATTAAATAAATAACAAAAATAACTAATTAAATAATTCTTATTATTGTTTTTATTCAAAAAAAAAAAAAAGAAATTATGATCCGCAGTTCCGCACACACACACCGACTATTTTTTAATGATTTTCATTTTATAATATTATTATTTTTCTAGATATTTTTGATAGGAAAATTTTTCTAATAAATTTTCCTTTTACTCATATTTTATATTTGTCGAATGGTATTCAATCGGTGAGTAAAAAAAAAAACCAGAGTTGCCGGTTTTTTATCGAATAAACATACGTTTCGGTATAAAACACGACTAAAAATGATTTTTTTTTTTTTATATTAATGACCTGACACCTATTGAAAATGAATTGAATTTTAATTTGAAAAAAAAAAACCTGTAACATTTACAGGTTTTAAAAAAAACCTGCTAATGCAGAATATATATATAAAAAAAAATTCATTAAAATTCAAGTGCGCATATTTGGAAAAAACAACAGTAATTTTTCATATTTGTGATTTGAATAAAAAAAAAAAAAAAGAACTGACAAAACCAAGAGCATGTTTTTTTTTATTGTTAACAAGAAATTTGCGAATTCATTTGTTGCATCATATATTTTATTTAATAAAAATAATAATCACAAAATAATCATTAATTAATTATTAATAAATATTAAATCATTTATAATTTATGTATAATTGCGTTAATTAAAAATAATAATAGTTTTATTAATAAGAAAAACGTGGAAATATACGACAGAAAAAAGAAAAATGATATGAATTTTCCCAAAACGTTTTTATTTTATATAACGACAACAACAATTTATGTTAATAAAATAAAACCGTATTTTATAATGAATAAACCGCAATATATAGTGATTTAATTTTATTCACAATTCAATATAATAACAATGATTAAATTATATTAAGAATACAAAATCGCATTTGGGTGTTTAACAAAAAAAAAAAAAAAAAAAAACAATGAAATGTAAAATGCCATGAAATAAAAAAGTCATAATTAAAAAAAAAACTATTATGAAAAGAAGCTGGCAATAAATCATCAATCAATTTTATTCAATGATAATAAAATTAAAAAAAAATATGCTATAGACAAAATGCAACAAAATGGCGGTATTTTATTCGTAATCAAGTGCTTTTTTTTTTTTTTTTTAGTGGTGGTTTATCCGTGAGTGTTTGTGTAACGTTGCATATTTGCATTTATATTGGTGTTAATTGTTTTTTGATATACAATATATTGTGACGTGCGAATTTTTTTTTTTTATTTCTTATATTTCGATTCGTTTATTGATTTTGAATTTTATTTATAAAAAAAAAAAATGTTAACGCGGTCAATATAATTATATATACATTGAATTTAATTTATAATTTCGATTAATTATCATATAATGAAATTAATAAAATATTATGTTTAGTGGATTGCGTTTTCTATATGTGCGGCATAGTGAAATTGTATCGTTGATATGGGGGTGATACGTTCATACGTTGAGATGGGCTATAAAATATGTTGTTTTTGGCTATAAAATTGGGATTAGGAATCATATATATTTCATCAGGTATTTATTAAATATAATTTATTTACCACATATATATATTTATAATATTATTTAACTGTGTTGAACTTTTTTTATCGATATACGTTTCCACAATATATATATATATTGGTGTTTTTTCGATGCCTTCACACCCCCCTACTTCGCCCCCCCCTCCCCCCTTGCACTCCCATAGAAACGAAATATGAAAGGGAACCGCAATTTAGAACGTATAATTAGTACATTTTGAATATGGTTTAATAAAAAATGTAATATGTTTTTTAACACAGTTTTTAAGAAATACTTTCAATTTATATTAATGTATACACCTCATTTTATGCTAAAATTTTATCAGGATCACTTTCCAGATCACGTTCCTTCTTCCCCTGTCCAAAGCTAGCGATTTCTGTTCTAGGGTTTAAGTTTAGCATCATTCTTTTATTTGTATATAAATTTTTTTTTTTTTTTTTTAACGAAGGAGGGGAAATCTTGCATAGACACGTCCGAAGACGCGTGTCAGATTCTTACTGAATAAAACCCCTCCTCCGGCTGCGGTATATTCGAATCAGACCATTCTTAGGCCCCTTTTCGTACCTCCGATTGACACCTACTCAATTTGCCACTCAGGTCTCCCCGATTGCTCATCGAATATAGTGTCCCTCGTTATCTCAAGCATCTCCTTGAAGGGTATCCTTCCCAGCTCGCTCTCTGCGAAGAACCGGTGACCGGTCAGCCCCATCCGTATGCTCTGTAAAGCCGGACATTTGCACGTGTGCAACCGTTTCCTCATCCTCTAGGCAGAGTCTGCATGTATCATCTGTAAGAATTTTCATCCCCACAAGATGATGTCTGGAGCCTCCATGCCGCTGATGTGAGTGCCACCAGTTTCCTGGGAGTTCCCCGTCCTACGCCAAGAACCTTCCGATTGGTGTTTTCTACTCTCAGCCGCCCAAGTGTTATCCTGGACTGTTTGAATACTTTCACTTCCTTCCATCTTTTCCTGATGTTCGGAAATGGCCCAATTCTCGACTATGTCCCTCGCCGTACTTCTGCTAATCGCAGTGTACGGCTCCGGTTCAATGAACTGTGTGTGGTCGTTCCGCCTTTTGCCCTTTTGCGTCCGCCCTTTCGTTCCCGTCGATTCCACTATGCCCCCTGATCCAAACCAGTGTAACCGCATTCTGGGTCGTACACTCTTTAAGCCTGTGAGCAAATTCCAGTGCCAGGGATGAATCAAACGTCCCATATTTCATACACCTTACCAGTACCTTGCAATCTAAAGTGGCTAAAAAAGGATTTCATTCCCGCACACCCCGTTGCCCCGAACATGGTCCAGCGCATGAATTAGGGCCATCGTCTCCGCCTGGTATACTGTGGCATAACTCCCCATGTTTATCTGTCTGACAGTTCAAACCAAGTTCCATCGAGTAGTATCCGGCCCCGAAGTTGCCAATTTTTATAGATCCGTCCGTGACCGTGATTTTTATCGTTTCCGACCCCACTTCAGGGAGTGATCCGTCATCTATGACATTTTCTGTACCATAACTCTCTTAATCCCATCCATTGGCATGTCTAGTTCCTTTACTGGCTTGATAAGAGTCAGGATCCTTCTGTGCCCATAAATGGTGCCTTTATGGTACCATGTTTCGTTTTGTACCATTCTTCTTGCCGTGTTTACCGCCGTCTTTTTAATGAATATGGTCGGCATGGTGCGAAAAGCACCCGTATTGCCCACACATGCCATTCTTTGTAATCGATCCAGCCTACACCTCACTGTTTTTTGGTTGGCCTTTTTCCACCATACAATTGAAGCATATACCACCATCGGTCTTACCATCATTGTGTATATCCAGTACATCAACTTTGGCGAGATCCCCCACCATCGTTTATTTGTATATATAGTTTTTAGTATTTTATTTTAGGTTTCGCCGCATTTAACCAAAGAATCTTTTTAACAATTTTCATTTATTATTTTATTATCCATTTTCATTCAGTTATCATTTTCATATATTTATTACTTATATTTAAACAATTACGTATATATGTAGAATGAACTAAGTAAGTTATTTATCGTTATATATACATTTATATTTAATCAATTTATCTATTTAATATATATACAAATATAAAAATATATAGAGGCAAATAAATATCTATATAGTTATTTATATATATATATATAGAAAATATACCCGCACATTTCACAATTCACATATAGAAATGTGTACACATAAAAATGGATGAAGATCTTTATATGCGGTTAGTCCTCTATTGCATTATAAGAATATCTAGACATAAGAAATAATAATGAACTCTCTTGTTTTACCCCATATATAAACGATTGTATTGACCGCAACAGATAAACATAAACCTTTATTTGCTATAGATGGATTTTTATTTTATTTATATATTATAAATAATATTAAAAATACAAAGATTGATATAAGTTTCTTATTTTCTATTTATTGTATTTATTGCATATATTTTCGTATACTATTTCTTTTACACGGTACATAAATAAAATACAAATTGATATATAAATAAACTTTAATTTGTATCTGCAATTGTTTAAGTATATATAAAAAAAATTACTTTTTCTTAAGCATTATCGCATATAAATTTCAATCAATTATAGTATACACTTTAAAGTTTATTTTATTTATATGGATACATCAATTATTATCATAACAATTTTTGTTAAATTAGCAAAATTAATAAATTATATAGTTAAAATAATGGAAATGGAATGAAAACGTTTAACAAAATTATTTATCATATACGACGAAATGTTAAATGTTGTGATGATTCAGCAATACCTATATAAATATAATTTTATTCTCTCTATATATAGATATAGTAGAATTAAATGTATATACAGATATATTTAAAAGATTTCTATATATACAACTTTATATTTGTATATTGATACATATATATTTATACAAGGATGAACGCAATTGATTCAATAAATATATATATAAATATTCTAAATATATAAATTTAGTTTATTTATTTCATTTATTTACAATTTATTTTCATTTATACAACTCTGTGGTGTAAATGTTAAAAATGCCAACCTAAAATTTTAACGAAATTTTGGGGTCGTGGGTTCTCGTATCCTACTGAATGCATAAAATATGTTTTGTGTTTTCGGTTATTTTTCGAATCTGAATTTTAACACAGAGTTGTATATATTCCGCTTGCTTGGTTGGTCGTACGGCTAATTACCGACACCGTAAAATCCCAAATTAAGTAACTAACAACAGAAGGCTGTTGTTGGACGCTAAAACCAGATTGTTGGTTGTATAGCGAAAAATTTATTATTTTTTTTGTTTCATTTATTTATACTATATATAAATAGAATAAAAAATTTAATTGAACAACAAAATATTTTAATTTTATTTGTTGATTTTATATTATGTATACAAATATATATTTTATTTATTATTTTTTTTTTTTTTTTTTTGGAATTCGCAAAGTAATCAAATCGATAATTTAATTTTTATTAATAAGCAAACATACATTTAACATACATTTAATTTTTTTTTGTATTTAATATACAAATTTAAATAATTTGTATTAAATATACAAATTTAAATATACTGTATACAATAAAATGATTTTTATAGGTATTTCCAAGCACCACACAATCCAATATCCATCCATCCATTATCAAATTTAGGTAATAAATTTACCTTGATGTTCAGCCCCAAGATTATATATAAGATCGCAAGTAGACGATCAAATTATTCATTTGTGTGGGAATTAATCACAGATCACACGCATGTAAATTTATATATTTAATTCAACATTTTCCCTCCATAACTATAAAAATTAGTTAATTATAGATTAATTAGACTAAAAATTAGATTAATAGTTAATTAGATAAAAATCTAAAATTGGTAAATTGAATTTTTCTGAAAATTTTGATAGGAAAAAGATATTTTTTCATAATATCCTTGAGCTTGTAACTCATTTTCTCACGCTATATGCCACTGCTTTTAAAAATATCCTATATATATATCCTTTTGGAATTATTAATAAAATGTTTCCAGCTTCGTTCATTTATATAAAAAATGTATCAAATTTATAGTTATACTTTTCTATATGTAAAAACTTATACAATATATAAAGGACAAAGCTCTTGCTATGTATATATTCAGGTATTGTATATATATCTTCTGTACCTTTTGTATAAATATATGCATACAAACAAATGACTGAAAATAAAACAGTATATATAAATATTTTCCGTTTTCCTTTTCTTTATATAAATAAATATACAAACATTCCTCATATATACTACATATATCGCGTACTTATAATTTGTATGTAAGTAAAGTATTTGCTAAAATGGCCTGTGTTTATCCATAAATTATTCCCTTTTTGTTACTATATTTTCACTGTGTGTTTATATACTGTACTGTACTCTCAGTTCACTGTTCACTGTTTGTATATATAATAAGCGAGTCAAGTACATGCCGTTTTTTTTTTTTTTTTGGTGTTGTTCGTGTGAATATTTTTATTTTATTTTTTTTGTAACATTTCAACTTATTTAAATATTACCGTTTTTTTTAAATATATATACAATACATATATAATATTCCATTTTCTTATCTGTATATACCAGCAGCGTGTCTAGATTTTTAATCATAACAAATTGTATATATATTATATACCAATATGTAAATATTATATATATATATATATAGTTGCGATTGTATTTTGTATTTTAGTATTATTTTATTTTATGTAAAATTTTCAAAAAAAAAAAATGAATATTTTAATAATCTAAAAAGAAAATCAAATTTATTGATTATTTATTCAAAAAAAAATAATATAATGTTTTTTTTTTCTTTTCATTTTGTTAATTTTTCTAACACGAATAAAGTTTAAATATATATTATTATATTTAGATAGATATATTGGATACATAATATTACATTTCATAAGATTGAAAATCGTCGTCTTATATAGCATATCATCATACATATATGTATATTAATTTATATAGGCAAATATTACAAAAATTTTATATACTCGTATATGAGCTTTTTATATATATAGTAATATATAAAAGTAATAATAATAGTAATAATAATAACAAAACACATTGGAATTTTCTTTTCCCCATTTTTTTTTATTATTATTTCTATATATTGTTTATTTTTGCATTCTTTGTGATTTTTTTTTTTTTTTAAATATGTTTGATGTTTATTTTCTTGATTAATAAAGATGATATTTGCGGAATCTATAAATCTATATACTACTCTAACCACTATAATATCGGGCACCTGCTATTTTATTCGTATGCTCGACTTTGAGATGCCGCGAAAGGACTTTAAACAATAATTTTTTAATCCTTCCAATTTTATTTCATAATTTCATGATGGTTTTAGTTAAATCATTGCGCAGACAGAAGTAAAAAATCTTTTAAATTCAATTAGTTATGGAATTTAATTCAAAATGATTCAATTTCACAAAAAAAAAAATTTGACCATTATAATATCGGACACTTATATTATACGCCACTAATCACCCTTGTAACGCCTCCTTTGGCCTTTATAATATCATCCATTCTCTTAGACGTTGTATTTACTAAATGTTTTGCATTCGTCCGGTGTTTTTGTATTCCTCATTTCAATGATTTTTCCTTGGAATTCTTCACCCCTTCAATTGTAACTTTCATATCCTGTATTTACTTTGTTTTATTAATGCCCACCACGATTCTATTGAACTTAAATCAGGACTTGAAGATGTCCATTTCTAAAAGTGGATTTCTTAACCCATTTCTTTAGCTTCCAACCGGTTCTTAGTTGCTTTAGCGGTTTGTGGTAGACCAACATCTTATTGAAATGTATATTCGCCGTTTGAATATAATTTAATGGTCGATCGCAAAAGGTAGTCATATTTAATATATGAATGTGTTTTTGGGAGTTAACCGTACACTAAATGGAATGGAAATTAATAAAATTAAGTAAGTAAATTAAAACAAAGAAGCAACTCCCTTTGAAATGTAAATTATAATAACTGGATGAAAATTTGACAATACATTTTAAACAATCACGATGGAATGCTTCATTTTGTGTGTGAATTACTCGATTTTGTCGGAATCACCAACAATAACAAATTTACATTCATCATCAAAATATAATGCTATCCCATTGCCGCAGAACTCAAAATTGTTTATTGTTTTGTTTTTTTTTTTGCAAAACAATTGAAAGGGACTTTGATTTGTGATAAAATATTAATAAGGATTATTATTAGGAAAAAAATATTGTTTAATAAAATATGTCTGTATTTTTATCTTATACTCATATATAGTTCGGTTTATGAATCCATTGCCTTGTCCACTTTCGTGCGACCACTTTTTGGATTGCTGTTTTTGACCATTTTGGACTTATATCACTCATATCAGTTCTTCTTTTTTTCACAGTTGCGTTTATCACGATCAGTAACATTAAATTTTACACCAGTTTATGTGACTCAAATGAACCGGTTAACCACATTTTATTTAAATATCTGATACGGTAGACTTATAATTAGTTACATTCAGTTCTTTAGGAATATTTCGCATTATTCTTGTAATTGATAAGATTAAAAGGAGCCATTCAGTCCCGATTTAAGTCCAATAGAATCGTTGTGGGCATTAATAAAACAACGTAAATAAATGATATGCAAGTTACAATTGAAGGAGTGAAGAATTCCAAGGAAAAATCATTGAAATGAGGAATACAAAAACACCGGATGAATGCAAAAATTTAGCAAATACAACGTCTAAGAAAATGGATGCTATTATAAAGGCCAAAGGAGGCGTTACAAGGGTGATTAGTGGCGTATTATATAAGTGTCCGATATTATATAATGGTCAAATTTTTTTTTTGTGAAATTGAATCATTTTGAATTAAATTCCATAACTAATTGAATTTAAAAGATTTTTTACTTCTGTCTGCGCAATTATTTAACTAAAACCATCATGAAATTATGAAATAAAATTGGAAGGATTAAAAAATTATTGTTTAAAGTCCTTTTTTGGCATCTCAAAGTCGAGCATTCGAATAAAATAGCAGGTGTCCGATATTATAGTGGTTATAGAGTAGTATATAAATATATCGAAATATATATCGATATCACATAGATATAGATATATAGATTCATATCCATTTCTATATATTAATGAGAAATTCTTTTAGATCTATATAATAATATATTATAAAAGATATCGGTATTATAAAATAAGGAAGAAAGATGATGCATTTTATTGTAATTATTATTTTTTGTTTTTTAATATTAAAAATCCTATATATCTCAATATATATAAATAGATTTTTCATTGTGCGAGGATGTTATCGAGGTTTTGTTTTTAATATTTACACTTTTTTATAATATATTAAAAAGTTGATGTATGTTTGATTTTTTGTTTCTAAAAATCTTATGATTAAAAAAAAAACATATAGATTAAGAAATGCTCTTTATGAAATAATTTAAACATAAAAGTAATGAAAATGAAAATTAATACATTGTTATATATTAAAATAAAATTCCATTTTAAAGATTATTATTTGGGTATTTTCATATTAATCCAGATATAGATTTTAATTAAATTTTCTCACAAATATTTTCTATATATTTGATATTTTTTTGTGCTGTCTATTATTTCATTACTGTTATTTCCTATTCCGGTGCAATTATTTTCAAATAGATATTTTATATAGTAATAAAATTTTTTCCAATTGAAACAAAAAAAAATGGAATTCATCCTCAATTTTCATTACAAAACATTTGTTTAGGTAATTTTTAATAAAAAAAACAACACAAAACTATGTATATATAAATACTATTGAAGTTCATAAAGTAAATATGAAATTATATATTTTTTTCTATATATGAATGAACTATAAACTATTTTAATTGCAACATATTTTTTTAACCCGCATTCTAACTCCTTAACACATATGTAGTAATAATAAGAGTTTTCTTTATTCCTTGCACATTTGATATAAAATTCCACTGTCTCTTAATAAACATATATGCATATAAAAATATAACAATAAATGATTTTTTCAATTTATATATAGTTTTATATTATAAAAAAATCTGAAAAACTAACGATCTGAAAATATGATGTATAGAAATAAAAACAATAAAAATAAATAAATTTCAAGTATATTTATTTACATTCATATCTTATTGTATATATTGTAAAAATACAATAGAATAAATATATAGAAACTATATATATACATATTTACATAAATATAATAAAGATATGAAATAAAAAAAAAAATAATTTAATAATAAATATTTTATATATTTGAGGAAATCTATATAAAATTCTTTTCAAATGTAGTTATTTATATATATATATACAGAATCTGTCAAGATGTAAAATTATGTAAAACAAAAGTATTTTTTTGTTTTACATATTTACAACAAATATATATATATCTCTGATAACAATTGATTTTCATTAAATGTTTCATTGTATATTTTTTCTTCATCTAAATATATTGATTTCGGAATGAAAAAAAAAAAAAAATAAATAAATATAGTTTATGAAATGTATACGTTTAACATCGCATGTATTTGTATGTATTTTGTAAGTATAAATACATAACTAAATATATATACAATTGATACAATGTAACTTATTGTATATATATATATATATAAAAGGAAGAAAAAATAATCAGTTTCAAAATTTTATTTATATTTCTTATATATTGTTTAACATCAATTGAATTGAATTTATGAGTGTATATTCGTATATGTATGTTATATAGGAAGTAAAGTATCTGTAAAAAATATTCTTCAATATATAATCAATTGGTTTTCATATAAAAATATATTGCGATGTGATTCAAATTCAGATTCAAGTTCAGAAATAGATTATAAGTTTTTAAAATACTAATCCAATATTCCATTCCGCATAATTATTAATAATTTTCTTATTATAGTAAATTTTGAACTATGTCAAATAAATCTAAACATAAATTTTTCGATATAAGAACAATAAGAAGAAGTTGTAATTTTTAAAATGATTTTTTTTTTTTGCAAAATTCTAGAAAAATGAATGATTGTCTATATTCAATTTATTTCTTTCCTTATATTGATGTGTGTATATACACGGATATGGGATATTACTTTACATTATTTCTTGCATTCAAAATATATAAATTTTTATAACAATATCGCATATATATATATAGAAAAATCCTAAAGAGAAATAAAAAATATATAACCTAAATTGGAAAATTGTTATACACGTACGTCGTCTATATATATATATATATATCTATATATACCTTTAGATATAAATGTGATGTGATAAAAATATTCAATTTTTTTTTTTTTTGGTTTTGTTGTTGTTCATAAATTGAACATTGAGAAAATTGTATATATTGATAAAATAAATAATAAAAAAAAAAATAAAAACAAATCATATTTTCTTCACCATCAAATGTATATATTATATATAAACGGTGTAAGAATTGTCGTCATTGTGAATGCATATCTATACTTGTCTGTCTGTATATATTCATATATAGTTTTACATTTTTATCAATATGATATCATGATATACATATTCATATACATATATATATATGACAATGAAGTATTTTATGGAATTCATCATTTTATTCCTGTGTCTGTTATCTGTTACATTTTGATCTTATATATGTAAATGATTTTTTTTATAATATTCAATTTGTTATATATACATTTTATATAAAGTTTAAACATTGTCTATATATACATATATATTGCATAAAATATTCGTTCGTTTTATATTTGTGTATATATATGCATGTAACAAAGTTTATACAATTCGTTCATAAAAGTACTTATAAATACTGTATACGTATAATATATATAGAAGGCAATCAAATAAAGACTCAAATACAATATAAAGAATTCCGAGGTTTTAAGAAGGATGTTAAACGAGGTTTTAAGAAGGACGATAAAGAATACAGATTTTGTATATATCTTTAACGATTGTTTTTTTTACATAGAAAATTAAAGTCAAATTGTATAGAATTCACACACCCAAAAACTTATGAAAGTAACAAACTTTAATGCATCTGAATTTTGAACCAAATACCCAGCATTATGGTAAATGGTAATGGAAACTGCCCTAAAAATTACTGTTCCTGAATTAAAATTAAATATATATCAATATGTATGCGTGATCTTTTTGTTTGATGATCCTTATCATTTAAAATTTACAAATTCAAATAAAAATTATACATTATCTGTATAATAATAATAATACAAAATAACATCATTTTATAATATCTATAAAGTGGTCAATTTTCTGTTTTATTTTTCCACAAAAAAAAATATACAATTTTTGATATATATATGCAAATTTTTCTTATGAATACGAAAATAACCGCACAATATAAAAGACCATCGGGACCATATAAAACATGATGCATGCATATATGTATATAAAATTATATTCATTTTTATATTTACATAAACTTTCAATATTTCAATACATTGAAGTTTAAAATATTAAAAAAAAAAACATAATAATAATAATAATAAAAACATCAACAATAACAATATATATGAATATATATATAGCAAAAGTAAATCACCATATGTATAAGATATATATGAAAGTATAACATAAACACTATATGAACTTAAATGTATAGAATATGTTTAAGAAATGTATATATATATATATATATATATATATATATATATATTGAAGAAAAAAAAACTGCATGCATGTATCAATATAAAGAATAATATGTATATATATAAAGGTAATATACGTTATTTTGTATATTTAGGAAGAAAAAAAAATTGCCATATAGAAAATTTAAATATATGATATCAGCACACATAATATATATAAGCTGCAAAAGAAAGCAATCATGAGCACGCAAATTAAAAACAAATTTCTATGGGTAATATCCTTCCGGGTATGTATATATATACATCGCCGTATTCAGATATATACTTTATATGTATACAGAAAAATATCTATCTATATAATAAAATTTGTTGTTTATAATTTTTTTTTTTTAATATATATACACATAAACAACAGAGTGTTTCCGACGTCGTCATTAGACATTGCGGATTCAAAAATTATCTATTTTTTATTAACATTAATTCATAAACAAATCAACCGCATGCGAGTTTCGTTCATCTAAAGTGTATAATTGATTTGAAACATTCAACTTAAAATTCTGTGATCGTGAATCCTCTATTCTGAAAAGATATGAAACCTTTTTCTGTTACTTTCGAATCTGTCATGCTATGCATATGAAATATGATATCAAAACATTAAAATATATAAAAGGAACAGATTTTTTTAGATTAGAATTTCCGATTTTCTTATTTAGTATCATTCTGTTATAAAAATAAGTCAGGCATATACAACACATTTTATATATAATATTAATATTTTGTATATAAATTTAGTTATTTTTTTGTTTGTTTTTATTTCTACCAGAAAAAAAAAAAAATAAAATTTTTAAAACAAAAATTGTTTTATTTATTTTGTTTTTTTTTTTTTTCAAAATTATTTTCTTTTTTGTATTTTATTATTATTTATATTTGGATAATGCATATATATATATATATGTTTTTAACTATTTCTTTATATATGCGGCATAGAGTATATGGCCAACGAGCAACGGCATTGTCATAAATGAATTATTACCATATCATATAATATCTAATGATATATAGGATAACAGAATATATTATTGTAATTTCATATACAATACATTTTGGGTTCATAATAATAATAATAATAATAATAATAATATATATTAAATGGCAGTATAAAATATAAAATGGAAATTGAAATATGATTTATAAATCACCATTCAATTGTGATTAATGTCCAGTTGACCATTTGATCTGAAACGCAGTTCAGTATCAATTTGTAACAATCTTGAAACAGTCTCAGATCAGCAGGTATAGTTGCGAGAAATATTACGAAAATCGAAAATGAGTCTAAATCAGACCAATTATTGGTATATTTTAATTATTTATTTGAAGAATTTTCTAATACCCATAGATTTACGAACTTTTTAATTTTCATTATATATCCATTTTAAAAGGATTATTCAATTATTGACTCATCTTCCAATAAGAAAGTACATTTTGTGATCTCTCCGCTTTTGAAATATTAAAAATTTTACATTTGAATTGAACAGTTCATTCACATGCCCGTTTACATTGTTTGTTGTTGTTTAACATCATAAATATAAGATTATCATATATATAATCAGATTAATGCACAAACCCCAATTCATGATATTAATTTTTATACATATCAGTATATTAAAATAATAACTTTCTAATAATGTAATCTCTCTATATATAAATACAAATTTAAATTTATATATACCCAAACCCATATATATAATATCAGGTAAATTTTATTTTTTTCTTTATATATATATTATTTGAATAATCTATAATTTTTACCATATGTATATATATAATGTATATATATATATATATACCTTTTATGAAACTTTATCGTATCGTATATATGTATATATATTATAAAACTATTTATAGAAATCTTTATATAAGAAAATTCGTTTTATATAACATATATACTTTATATGTATGTAGATTAATTTATTTAGACATGATGAAACTAAATCCTTTGTAAAGGATAATTTTAAGTTTTTATTCAAATATCCCCCATAATAATATATATATAGGTATATAACTAACTGTCTGTATCTATATCTATACATTTAAATATATTATATATACCTGATGATAAATTTTGTCATGATATCAACTTTTATTCAGGTTATCCTCCTATTTATCCATATATATATATATATATATATTGTACACAAAATATATATAGCTAATATTTTGCATTAGCATGAACTTGCTATTAAAATAATAACAAACTATTAAGTTTATATATTTTATATGTATACATCTTATTTTATCTATATAAGTATATATATATATATAGGATTATATATACAAATATTATATAATATATATACATGCTATATATGATAACCTAAAAAATTTCATTTACCTCATAAGCATATATATAGAAAACCAAACCATATATATAAGTATATTTATAATAAATATATAGTTTTTTTTTTTTTTTGATATCAAAAAAATAAAAAAATGTATATATACCGAAAAAGTTCTATTTGATTTTAACCGCAACAATATACTTAAACTTTTTTTTTTTATATACAAAATATTGAAAAAGAAAAACAAAACACAAGATCGAAAATAAAAAGGAAAATATTAAAACAGTATGAAAAATAAATGAAAATAAAAAAAAAATTGAATTTTCAAAACGTATTATAATAATATGGAAAAAGTCAACTTTTTTTTTTTTTTTTATATACACGTTACGTATATATATTTTAAAGTTTATGCTGCAGCTTTTATTATAAAGTATATATGAACAAAAATAAATACAAAATAAATATAAACAATAGCAATAACAACAACAACAACAACAAAAACACTAACAAAAGAATAAAATTTATAAAATATATCTATATATTTTTTTAGTTTTGTTATAATCTGCCACCATATAAACATTGACTTCACGTCACCAATATCCCATGCATATGCAAGCAAGCAAGCAAGCATACACGAATATATATATATATATATACCAAAAACAGCAGCACACAACAAAGGAATATATATATATAGAAGAAAAACCAATCTTTGGTGAAGTTTTGAATGTTATTTTTGAATTTTTTTTTATTCTTCAGTTCATTTTTGCAATATTTTTCTTTATCTTTATTATTATTATTATTATTATTATGATTATATGCCACTAAAATGTTTACCATAATAACATAGATTTTTTGAGATAAACGCTCTTTGTGTTTACACTAATATATAATACAATAATACAATACTTTGTTGTTATTCTTCGTATATATATATATAGAGTATATAGATGAAGCGCAATTTTATAAAATTTCAAAAAAATGAATAGACTATAAAATAATCATATTTATTTATATATATAGTATATATGCAATGAAAAATTATAGATATTTATATAATGAAAATTATTTATAAAATATAATTTTAAAAATAAATATAGATCATCATCGCACGTTGTTAATTTCATCTCATGCTCTTGAATATATTGTACAAATTTATTATAAATTCTATTAATAATATATATAGTATAGAGTATGTATGTATATAATAATAAAAGCGTTTATTTTTTACTTTTGAATAGTTTTCTTATATAATTTATATGAATTACTTTTTCTATATAATTTTTTTTTGTTATATTACAACAAACAAAAATGCGAAGATCCTTAAATTGAAATCCATTATTTAATTAAAATTTTGAAAGAAATAAAAGAACAATTTTGTAAAATAAATTAGGGATCTATACAAAAATCGCAAAACCATATGCAATGCTAACTTTGTATCATATTATTGGAAACTATTTATGAAAAACAAAAATTTAAGATACATTTTCCGGAAAATTTGATTTAATTAAAATTAATTGTTGATTTTTTCCCGCATATAAATGTATATATGATTTTATTTTTCAACAATGAAAAGTGCGAAAATGCATAATCAAATAATTACTGCAAATATATAAGACAACAAACAAAAAAAAATATGTTTTTAATACGTTGGCATTTTTGTATGTCGTCCGTCTATTTTAATATTTAATGACTGAATAAAACTGTATAAAAAACAAATGTTACCCCATCATATTTGGAACATATAAAAATAAAAAAAAAAAACCAGCAAATTTGTACAAAATCACAATTTACTTTTTTTGAAAAAAAAAAAAAAAAAACAAAACAAATACAAAATCATCATCACAATCGTCACAATCAATTCATTTTTGACATTTTGACATAATAATAATAATGTCATATATATATAACATATAGGAATATATAGTACAATTTGAAATAAAACTATATATTATATGTATAAAGTGTATATATGAAAAAAAAAAACAAACATGTTACTAAATACATATATATGTATAAATATATGGACATAAATACATGCGGATACGTGCTTAATACCCGAAACAATACACGTATATATGTTATATAATTATTACTATTGAAATGTTTCTGTGGATTGTTCTGTGGATTGTTTTTTTATTTCGTATTTATTATATATAGGAGAGTACAAAAATAATCAATATAATCTTTTCCAAACATTTAGTTATATAAATTTTAACGATATCCAATAGTTCAGATAATTCAAGTTCAACGACGATGCCAACGAATTTTGATTGGTCATGTTGTTAAGCGAACATTTTTTTTCGCTTTTTAGTATGGGCAAACCCCATAAGCGGACATTTAATAATATCGCGATTTTAATCTCATAGGTATATAAATCACAAATTTATGTTGAATTATTATAATTTTTTCTATTTATATATGCCAAGATGATTTTATGTTATATAAAATAAAATCACAAAATACATGCAGTTAACAATATATAAAAGTTAATTTAAACCGAAAACGCATGTAAACTTATCTGTTATTTAAACTGTATGCAAATTTGTTTAATTTTTTATTTATATTTAAATTGACGTCCGTTTGTTTTTTCCAGTTTCCTATATAAATAAAACTTTTCACTATTTTACGCAAAATTATATCATTTCTGCATATACAATTTTATATATAGATATATGGCGAATGTATAGCAGCAACCTTATATAGCACCATATTTTAAACGAGTGTTAACATTATAGAATAAATTTCATATTGATTTATGATATAC
Source organism: Dilophus febrilis (assembly GCA_958336335.1). Taxonomy (NCBI): domain Eukaryota; kingdom Metazoa; phylum Arthropoda; class Insecta; order Diptera; family Bibionidae; genus Dilophus; species Dilophus febrilis. The sequence goes on from OY284468.1 coordinate 65,970,778, forward strand.
ACATATGCATATGTATTTTGTGCAGTTGGTCTATATACGCAGAAAAAACTATCAGTTTAAATACACAACAAAAAAAAAAAAACAAATGAAATATGAAAAATATTGTTTATGATTATTTTTGTTTTCTTTGTCATTTATAAATAAATAGACAATCCTTTTTAATCCTTTTGTTTTTTAAATATTTTTATAAAAAATATTTTTCCTATATATATTTTTCCGGTAAAATAAAAAATTTTTAATCTTTAATATTGTGCGTATTTATATATATATATAAAAATTTATTTACGCGTAATTCATTGCAATATTTTTAGTTCATATCAATATTTTTGAATTACAAATTATGGTATTTCTGCGATAATAAATATATAATTTGTATTGTTCAAATTGAAAGGTTAACTTTACGTAACTTCAAAAAACCTTATATAATAATACATATTTTATTTTGGTCTATCATTTATACAAACAAATTTATAACTGAACCGTAAATATTTTGGCAGTAAAAATTTTATGGATTTCATTTGTAACACAAGTAATTTTTATGTTGGCAAAATCCTTTCAAGATTATTTGTGATTATTAAAATGGATAATTTTTATATAATGATGATTGTATATAAAAAATGTATATGCTATATATGCTGATGATTTTGAAAAAGTGTAACGTTTAACGAAATCATTATGTATATATAGAAATAATTAAACTATATATGTAATATATATATATATATATATACTGAGAAAAGTTCCGCAAAAACAAATATTAATAAATTCAGTAAGAATATGTATGTATGTATATTGTATATGCAAGTGTGATGCAAATGAACACTGAAGTGATTATTATATGTGTATATACTATATTCATATATTCATGCAAAAAATAAATTATTATGAATTATTCATTATATATACAATGGGTTTTTCATTTCTATGTATATATATATATATATATAATATAATTTATCTGTATATTATATATGCATTTTGAATATAATATTACATATACTATATTATTGTGTTATTATACATAGTTATATATACTATAAATTCACGCGGGTATCTGTGATAGTACTTCCGTTTCCTTTAACTATTAGTTGTTTTCCATTATACAATGTATATACGTTATTACTATATAAATATATATATATAAAGTACACATATTCTCATAACAAAACTGTTTTATATTCATATATTTATATTAGCTATATATATCCATATATAGACGAATATACATATATGGTAATATATAATTTCAACGATCATTATGAAACATCGACCTCACTCACAAAACATCGTCCATTTAAAAACATATATATACAGTAACTTCTGCTTCATAGAGGTATCATAACTATATACCAACTATAGAAGACGTATTATAACATTTTTGTAATATGAAGTACATATCAAAATTGTTATAATACATATGTACATTATTTTTCCATATGTATATATAAAATGCATATATTATATAGAGACGACCAAATAAAATAAAAACATCATATAGCTCTATTATTACTGCGAAAAGTGCATAATCGCTTTTCTAAACCTATATATATATATATGAATATATAGTATAAATATACATTATACATTTTTCATATACTCATTCGTATATGAATGAATATATATGGAAAATATAAAATTCTATATACATATAATTATATCGCAATACGTTTATATTCACATATGTATATACAATTTGTATTATAAATATAAAGATGTATGAAATAATTTAATTTTTTAATTTTTTAAATTCATTTTCCGGTTATTATTTTTTAATTTTTTTTTTTTTTGATTTTCCTATAATTTTTTATGTGTGCTTGCATATAAGATACATACAAACAATTATAGTTTTGTTGATTGTAATTATAAAGAAATTTAAATGTATAAATTCATATATTATTGGTGTATATAGTACGCACGCAGGTGAATATGAATATAATTTCGTTTAGTATATATATACAACTCTGTGGTGTAAATGTTAAAAATGCCAACCTAAAATTTTAACGAAATTTTGGGGTCGTGGGTTCGAATCCTACTGAATGCATAAAATATGTTTTGTGTTTTCGGTTATTTTTCGAATCTGAATTTTAACACAGAGTTGTATATATTCCGCTTGCGGTTGGTCGTACGGCTAATTACCGATACCATAAAATCCACAAATTAAGTAACTAACAACAGAAGGACGCTAAAACCAGATTGTTGGTTGTATAGCGAAAAATTTATTTATTTTATTATTATATAGTTTATTGTGTGTTATTTCATAATGTATATATTATTTCTTATTATAGTATATATTCGTAAAGAAAATTATGGTTAATCATCAAAATTGTTAACAGAAAAATGTAATTTTTCAAAAATACATTAATTTTGTAATTTGGGTGTTGAGATTTCATTTAATTTTCTAAGAAAATCATACAAGAATGTCCTTATTGAATATAATACAGAATTTCTTTTTATGAAATCATTCAGAATTTCCTAAGAAAATTGATAGAATTTCTTCAGAAAATGATGCAAAATTGCCTCATAAAATTATACAGAATTTCCTTTGCGGCTTTTTCAACTTAATTTTTTTTTATTCTTTTATAAGGAAATTGAAACATCAAAGAATCATTTTATCGCGTATATTGTTGAATAAATGCATTCATAGATTAAATCGCATTTCACAGAATGAAAACTATATATTTTAAATTAAAATGTTAATTATGAATTTATACAAAATCTAATCAATTTGAACGGTGATGTTGCTAATTAGCTTAAAAACTCAAGCACTACTCTTCAGACACAATATATAATTATGATGTCTATATATAATAAAAACAAACAACGAATCTATACAAATATACATATATATATATATATGGATGCTTTTGATATTAATGACCTTTATAAATATGAACTATGACGAAGTATGTATATGCAAAAGGGAAAATACATGACGGGAGTGCTATAAAATTCATCTCTATAATTATATTGAAATTTTATCACACACAATGACAATAATAAAATATGTTTTATGGTAAAAAAAAAAATAAAAAAAAAAAGTGGTTGAAATTTCCCATTATAAAATTAATTTATTATATATTTTTTTTTTTTTTTTTTTAGCATTTTCCGTCAGTTCTTATACCATCATGTATGTAATGTATACGTGAACCCTCAATAAACATAATTTAATATAAAAATGTACATAAAAGATTTATTACTAACAGACATAAAAACAAAAAAAAAAATTTAAATAATGTTTTAAAAACATTGCATAAAAAAAAATACTGTAATATTATATATAATCCAAACATATATATATGCGATGCGATGTTGCCTTTTTACAGCTTCCATATACACAAATAAAAAAAATAAAATTGAAATAGAAGAAGATAAATTCCCACTTAATTATGTTTAATTAGTAAAAGAGACTTTTTTTTTTTTTTTAATTTACAATTAGTTCAAAATAAATTATAAGTATATAACACTGAAACAAACACGCATATATAATAACATATAAATTATTAACTTGTAATCTTCAAAAGGAATAATAAAATAATATAAATTATATAGGCATCATTTTTTTTGTTTTTGCTGGCAAAGTTTTATTTTTCTCACATTCAATATTGAACAAAGATAACAAAAAGATACAAACATTTTTTTTTTTGTTTCTTTGGTTTTTTTTTTTCCTATTCTATTTGTCACTTCACTTAATTTTTGTTCCTTTATGCGATAATATACGATATTCTGTGTATATATAGAGAAAAAAAAAATCCTATATGTTTTTTTTTTGGGTTTGTTATTTTTGCTCTGTATATGTCTTTTTTGTTTTTTTTTTATAAATATATTATAGTTTATTTGTGTTTATATATCAGTATTTATTGAGTATATTTCTATCCCCATAATTTTATCAATAAATTTTGTTGTCGTTGTTTGAATCTACGAATAAAAAAAAAAAAAAAAAAAATAAGAAAAAAAAATCGCATGTAAATCAATTTGGTCAGCTTAAAACAAATTAAAACATTTATCATGATTACCAAACAACACACATATAAAAAGTATTATTATGTATATTTATAGGTATATAAAATATATATATATTATATATATAATTTGAAATATATTTCAATTAAATGTAGGGATTTTTTTTGTTTGTTTTTATTTTGGTTCTGTTTATATTTTATCATTATTTTGAATTATTTTTTGTTATAGTTTTTATATATGGTATTCTATATATCTATATCTATATATATATATAATTAAATATATGGATACGTAAAAGTATAAATGGATGTTGACATTATCGTAGGCAATTTTTTTTTTCCAATTGAATTTTCATTTTCAATAATATCATCATATGTTCTTTTACAGTATATATGTAACTTTGCAAACCTAATGTAATACTCTTAAATATGTTATCTTTCGTCCAATTGATTTTGCAAGAATTTTGATACGAAAAATCAAATCATTTTTAAGGATATTATTTCTATTTTCGTTATATAAAGCCGCAATATTTTTTTAAGAATGCTTTTCATTTTGAATGGATTTTATAGTGTTTTTTATAATCCTTTAAATACGATAATTTTCCATTAATTTTTGAATAGTTTAATAAATATATAGGTGGATGTAAAACATTAACGTTTAAATAAAACAAACTTTCGGAATTATTGCTACCCGCACAACAGTTGAAACACCACATATGTATTTATAAGATTATTTTTAATGCTTAATTATCGAAATTAAACGAAATAGAAATAATACCAAAGAAAAAAAGTAATAAATAATATGCTTTAATTAAAATCAAATGTTATTTAGTTGTTCTTAAAGTTAAACAAAAAAAATATTGGCTGTAGACATTTTTGACATTTTATGTTTTGTCCTTTATTTATGCTTTTGAAATTCTTAACGCAGTGCACTTCCGTTGTGGTTGTTTTTTTTTTATTGTTGGTACAGTGTCCAGCCTTTCTTGAATAAGTTTGATGACATATCGCAGGGGACTATACTGAAACAAAGGGGAATCAAAATGGTTTTGCTTGGTTTCTATACAATCTCTGCGGAAAGAAAATTTTGTTATAAATATATATACTTTGAAAGGAATCAAAATGGTTTTGCTTGGTTTCTATACAATCTCTGCGGAAAGAAAATTTTGTTATAAATATATATACTTTGAAAGCCATATACATTTGTTTGTTGTTTATGTGAAAAAATAATTTTGTAAAATTAATACTTTATTATTGTTTGCAAAGCATTTATCATAATCCTTTTGTTACGCATAAACAATTTTTCTCTTCGATGAATTACAAATCATATATATATATATATAATTATACATATATATATATATGAGAATATAAACAATGTTGGAAAAGTATTTTATATAAACAAAAAAAATACAATTGTATTATATATTCACCCGCCGCATATAGATATATTTTCATTAAGAGGCAATAATTTTCAATTTATTTTCTAGTATATATATATATAGAAAATTTTCATTTTATCTTTATTTTTTGGAAAGTGTCTATAAAATATATATATATATGTATAGAAAATCGTATGAAGAGCGTATATACATATATAAGAAAAGGCACAGGAGACCAACATTTATAGAAGTACATATATAGGATAATGTTATAGATCCATATATATCTATGAATATTGTGCATATATAGAGCACAAAGTAAAGTCTTCTTATTTCACTTGAAATCATTTTAAATATAATAACATGTATGAAAATATTTATAATAGTAAAATACAAAATTTATGTATAATATATCGTTTACCAGGTGTACCGGTTATAATTTCTGAAAAAAAAATCAAGAATACTTTTAATATAGGAAAAAGTGCAAGGTGTTACTACTTTTTCGAGTTCGTCGAATGTTTTTCGGATTCTTTCCAAATCGAATTGGTTTTGTAGTTGATGTTGTAACCCATTTTTGAAATCTTATACTGGTATATTTGTGACACCGGGTATATTCTGACAATATTTTATAGATATCATATATATACATATACGTATGTTATGCTTATAATAATAAAGCATATATGCAATATATACGCATCGTTCTCTATATATACAACATATATATCTATAATTTAACAAGTTTTCTACTTATGCATATATGTACTATATATATATATATATATATATATTTATATTTTTTGTGTACATATATTTAAGTAAAACAATGAAAGCATAAATCCTAATTAAAGGATATAATCTCTTTTAAACACTTTGTTACCAAACACTTAAATATTATGTTTTTCTTAGACTTTATATGTACAATAGAGAATAGAAGTATTTTATTTATATATATATACATCATCTGTATATAGTTCATTCTCCCCTTTATGAATTTATAAATTAGAAAAATATGTATATATATATATATATGCACTTATAAATATATATATGTTAACACTATATAAATGGTATAAATACGTATATTCATATAGTCATATTTTACATTATTTATTTCTTTATATGCGTATATACATTTTTGAATGGAGTATTATATGTTCTATTTATGTATTAATGATCTTTTGTATTCCATTTGCCTTAATAAAACAAAGTAAAAATTCGGAAATAAATCTATATAAATATTTTCAATTTTATAAAACTAACAATAATAAAGCAGATTTCTGCATTAAAATAAGTGAAAGTTATACATATGTTTTTCCGACGTAATACACTTTTACATATATATATAAATATAAATATAGGTAATATTCACATAATCTTATACAGGGTGTCCCAGTACAGGGTGCCAACCCGAAACAGGCAGGTTTTACACCTCATTTCCAATCAAAAAATGTATGGCGACCCCATGTCTATCTGCCTTGGTTTCCGAGCTAGCCCGAAAAAACGATTTCGTTGAAGTTCAAGGTAGTACGTGAATGTTATTTACCATATCTCAGCAACCAATTATCGAAATCCAATAATTATAACCTTGTTGGAAAGGTATTTTAACTATCTTTAAATTTCTCTCATTACATAAACCTCGGCGACAACCCCTTTTCATGCCATAGCTCATCGAACACAAGAAATTTCAACGGCCTCAAATATTTTTGTTATTTTGCAAGCCGCGAACTATAGAACTTTTATGTTTATCAGCTGTCGGTTTTTAGAAAAACTTCTTTGATGTTTTAGCTTTAATTTGATGTACAAACTTTTAAAATATGTCAACTCGTCTTAGAGATATGACGAAAATAATATTGAAATATGACGAAAATAATGCAAATTTTTCAAAAATTTAAAACTTATTTATTAAATTAAATTTAAATTTTTACTACAAAAATTGTTCAAAATGGGGTCCATTATGTGATCGACATATTCGACACCGTTTTAATACTACCCTAGTAGCCGAACGAATTTGATTCGGATTATTTTTAAAACGTCAAACGCATTATTAATGCCATTCATTAAATCTTCCCTGGTATGAACTGGTGTTTTATAAACCATGTCTTTACAAACCCCCCATAGATAAAAATCTAATGGTGTGAGGTCTGGCGACCGTGGTGGCAATTTAATGGGCCATTTCTTCCAATCCATCTTTGACCGAATGTGTCATTTAAGTGTTCTCTTACACTTCGTGCAAAATGTGGGGGTGCATCGTCTTGTTGAAAATGAATGGATCGCAAATCAGTTAAATTAACATCATCGAGTAAATCGAATAACCTATTTCGAAAAAAAATAAATATGAATCTGAATTCAGTCGCCCAGGTAGAAACTATGGACCAATTAATTGATTTCCAATCTTTCCTGCCCATACATTGACTGCTATTCGTTCCTGAAATGCGTGTTGCCGACCGGAATGCCGGTTTTCCTTTGACCAATGATGATTATTTTTAGTATTAAATATCCCTTCACGTGTGAATATTGCTTCATCCGTATATAAAATTTGATTTAATATCCTGGGATCTTGTTCATAACAACGAATCACCCAATCACAAAAAGTTATTCGGGGGACGTAGTTTATTTCTTTAAGTGGTTGAATTTTTTGCAAATGATAAGGATGTAAACCAGCAGCCTTCATTGCACGCCAAGCATAGTTTTTACTTACACCAATTTGGATGGCTGCTTTTGAAATTTATTTTTTACTGTTTTTTACCGTTTCAAACTTCCGAATTATTCTTTATAAAACAAACTTAATTTTCTAATGAATATTAAACGTAAAACAATGTAACGTACAAATGCCGAAGAGATGTAGCACAAAAAACAAAAGAATTGAATGAATTTATGACGGTAATAGATTTAACTGTTTTTATTTCTAAGTAACCATTAAATTAATTGCAATCCCTTGACGTTATGTTACCTAGATAACGCGTTAACAACAGAACATTGAACTTTGCAATGTAATAAATGTGTTTTAAATTTTTGAAAAATTTACATTATTTTCTTCATATTTCAATATTATTTTCGTCATAACTCTAAGACGAGTTGACATATTTTAAAAGTTTGTACATCAAATTAAAGCTAAAACATCAAAGAAGTTTTTCTAAAAACCGACGGCTGATAAACATAAAATTTCTATAGTTCTCGGCTTGCAAAATAACAAAAATATTTGAGGCCGTTGAAATTTCTTGTGTTTGACCAGCTATAGCATGAAAACGGGTTGTCGCCGATGTTTGTGTTGTTCGAAAGAGTTATAGATAGTTAAAATACCTTTCCAACAAGGTTATAATTATTGGATTCCGATAAGTGGTTGCTGAGATATGGTAAATAACATCTACGTACTACCTTGAACTTCAACGAAATCGTTTTTTCGGGCTAGCTCGAAAACCAAGGGAGATAGACATGGGGTCGCCATACATTTTTTGATTGGAAATGAGGTGTAGAACCTGCCTGTTTCGGGTTGGCACCCTGTACTGGGACACCCTGTATATTCATAATTCAGATAATCAAAAAACAACATATACCGAATTTCATTTTTCTATATATATATATATATATATAAAATATACAAAGAAAATACGGTAGGATAAATTTGTTAACAATTTCTATATATACATATATCTATAATAAATCTGTATTTTTGTGTATATTCACTCAATTCCAAAAACCATAAATAAATATAGAATAAAAAAAAAACAATATGAACATTCTCAGTTTTTCTCTATCAATTTTATCTGTAACTTCCGGATGGGTGAACCATATTTTTTGTAATTTTTTTTCTTAAAGAAATTTATTATATATATTATTTTTACATTTCATGTTATTTATGAAAAAAAAAAAAAAATAAATAATATAATTTAATGTACTTTTTTTTCTTTTTTGGTAATATAAATGTTTTCATATGAAAATTATTGTGGTGGTATGATTTTTTTTTAATATACATATTAGTAGATATAGATATATATAGTTTTGTTACTGCCATAGGGTAATTGCTAATCGTGTAAATATACTTTTTTTTTTATTATTAAATGATGCCTTTATTTTTTTTATTTTTTTTGAGTTTGTTATTTTCCTTATACATCATTTTCCTTATGTTTTTCTTTTTCTTTGTTTTCTTATATGGTGCATTTCATTCATTTTCTCCATCATTCCAATTTGAATGAGTTTACTTAAATGGTTATATTATAGTGAAAAAAAAACACAAAATATTATATCATGATTATAAATATAGGGATATAGATAGCAGAAGACATATTAAGATATGTATTTGTGTCTATATATAAGCATCTATTATAAAAGATTTTTTGCTTTATTTAAAGCTATATATAAGACACAATGAAAAAACAATCCTTGTATGTATATATATATAAAGATTCGTAATAAATATAGTAAAATTCTTCTGTTTTAACATAAATATTTTTTGTTTTTGTTTATATATACTCATGTATATATATAAATATAACAAATAAAGTGCTTGTTGATTTTGATGAATTTCTAAGAAGTTATTGAAGTGCTATATGTATATAGATATATAAAATTATTTTGTATATATACAATAAACGACATATTTATATAATATATATAATGTTAAATTGTATATCTGTGTGTGTGTGTGTAATATATATCCTTTATTTTCTGAATATATATTCATAAAATACCATAAATATGCGAAGAAAGTAGAGGCAATATCATTTATATACATATTTAATGGAATGCAATGAAAATTCACATATATAGCATTATGTATATAAAAGAAAATGAATATATTTGTATAGTACATATAGATAAATGTTGATCTAAATGTATATAGATGTATTTTGTTACTGTATGGGAAATACAGGTCTGTTTCAAATCATTGTGGTAGCCGGTTTAATTTTATTGAACCCGGTACATTTTCATAATCATTTTCACATTAAGCAATTTGAATATCCAGATATCTATCATATAAAGGATTATTCCGTTAATTATAAATAATCTTCTTAAGGAATTCTGTATAGTTTTGTGTAGGAAATTGTATTCATATATCTTATGGAAATTCTGGATCTGTATAATATTTTTTGTAGAATACACATATACTTTTCTTTTCTGTTTTTGTATAATTTTCTTATGAAAATTCTCCCGTAAAATTTTCCTAATTAAATTCTTTATTATTTTCCATAGGGAATAAATTCTTTAAGATTATCTGTCGTCGGAAATTATCCTTTAAATTTTTTTTACCCCATAAAAACCGATTCTTTAAGCAAAAAATAAAGTAAAAGAATATAAAACTGGATAATAATCCTTAAGTTTAACAAATTTTTAATATAAAAATCAAAAAAAATTAGAAGGAAGTGTCCTGTTTTTGTGTGTGTGTGTCTTTGCAACATTAATTAGAACCGCCGTTCAGTTGAAATAAAAGTATAACAATATATATTTATAGTATATATATATATATAGATAAATGAAAATAAAAATAATAAAATAGATCTGTGAGAAAATCAGGTGCTGATTCAAATAGAATAGGAAGTATTAGATTTATTTTATGCTCACATTAACAAAATTTATGAAGACAATATTTTTTTTTTTTTTTTTAGTATTTCATGTTTACATTCTTTTTTTTCGTATTTTACGTATATATATTGAAGATGTGTACTATGGAAATTTTTTCTGTATATACATATATATACGAGTATCTTTTCAAAATATATCCTTTTATAAATGCTTATGTATTTATATATATATAACTTTATAGTCAGTGTATATATATTATATAAGAAAGGATCCAACGGAGGACGAACGATGATGCGATTTTTGCGGTGATTATATGTTTTATTTATATATACATATAAAAGGTATGTATATAGTTTGTGAGGTTGAATATATACAAGAAAAAAAAGCCCCATATAAAAATTCAACATGAAAATATTACATTTTTTTTCTGGGTAAGCTATATGGATGGGTATATATATTTTATTTACCCATTATATAATATGCTATTTAACTAATGATCTAATTTAGGGTTAATTTGAAATTATAATCTTTGAGCATAAATTTATATATATATATATGTTTGTATTTAAATACGAATAATAATAATAATGATGATAATAATAATAATAATCTATAATGTAATAATAATAATAATAATAATAATATCGTTATTGTTAAGTTTCTTATATTTTTTTTTTTTTTGCTTTTTGTGACGTTTTGAAATGTATTCCATATAATATTTTACGTGAATGAGTTGTTATTTTATAACATTATAGTTACAATATAAAATAAATTATAGTAAAATATATTGAGGGTGTGCTTTATCGTAAATTGAGTTCATTTATTTTATGTTTGTTTTATATTTCTTATATATATGAATGTGAAAAATAAATAAATATATATAAGTTTTTCTATATATATTTATATAAATATAAATTAATTTTATTTATTGAACTCTTAAAGTATATATATAATAAATTGAATGTATATGTAATTTATAAATAAAATAGATTATTTTTAATTTATATATTTTATAATAATCATCATAATGTATTGAATGAAGGTATATATGTTTGACTATATGTATATAATTGATTGAAAGCCTTCCATTTCAATATATTTATTTTCATTATCTGTTGATTTTTCTTTTATATATAGGATGATGTACACTGGATTTTTCTTTAAAAAGAAGCCCCGATTACATATATCATATGTATAATAATTTTCTATTGTAAAGTTTTTACCATTTGATTAAAATACAAAATACATTTTCGGTTTTACCACGAAAAATTTTACTTTGTATTATTTTATCAAGTATACAGATTAATAATAATACAAAGTTATATATATAATAATATTTGTATAGAAATTTTGTATATAAATTGGGAAAATTTAATGCGAGAAACTCAATAAATGTTTTTATTATATTCATATACAAAATATATATATAGAAATTTTATTACATCTCTGGACCAATTGTTGTATATATTGATTATAAAATATAATATTAAATTTCTTTCGTTATATTGGTTATATATATACGTTTATTGTAAAATAAGCCTTTTTGAATATATATACGTATATTCAGATACATACATAATAATAATCATCGGTATATATATTTATATTTTGTATATATTAAGTATAAAGGAACGAGAGTCCAATTATTTTCCAAAACAAGTTTATAGTTTTAATGAGATTACATTCAAAATTTCAATAAATTTATATATATATATATATATATAATATTAATAATATACAGGGATTTTAAAAGCCACCCCCATCCATAGAAAATGATGTGAAATTGTATATACAATATCTAGTACCTTAATGAATGGATTTTACTATTTTAACTCTAGAAAAGCTAAAGATTAGGTGAATACATTTTTTAGATAAACTGATTTGAATAATATAAAAAAAGCATTTCTGTATGAGTGATTAGTTATTAGGAATTTGAAGTTAGGCGGTAAGACTTATTTCAATGTTTAAAGAGGTTATACAGTTAATTTAAAAGTCTAAATTACAAACACATGTATGGTATTTTTTAGATCGCCCTGTATCTGGATATACACATAAATATATATGTTATATGTTCATGTATATATATTATTTTTTGTTATATACATATATATAGTTATTTGACAACTTAAGTGAACAATTGTCGTTGAGCTTTTCACAAATAAATATATATATAAATATATATAGCATATAGTCAACTTTTACACTTGCATGGAAACTTAATTGAATTTAACCTCTTAAAGTTTGTTTATTTATTGTTTTTAAAAGTATATATGTATAAATAAATATATATTTTGAATGTTTTATATATAGTATATGTATAATTGTATAGATTGTTGTACAATATATATTTATAAAAATAATTTAATTCTGAATATACATTATGAAATTGTATGTGGATCGTGTGTGTAGTATTTTTTATATGTATATATACAGAAGTTAATAAGTTTACATATATTTATATATATATAAATTCAATACCATTTATAATATATATATTTATAAATATAGTTATATTTTTTTCTACCTTTAATTTAATTAATGAAATTTCTATATTAAAATTTTTTTTTCTTTCCATTTTCAATCTAATTGGAAAATTCTTTATAAAATATCAAATATAAATTGTTTGTTATATATATGTATGTATATAAATGCGAAACTTGTATGATTCGAAAACACATATATATATTTTCCCATTCTTATATAAATACTTATTAAGATTTTCTATTTATATATGTTATTGCTACTTTTCGTGTACATATATAACGAATACGAATATAAGGGTAACAATGAACTGTATTAAATTATAGCGATTTCATAATTTGAAATATATAAACCATTCACTGTCGTTCCGAACCTTATGACAATCAGACTGCACCTCTCGTTCAAGTTCTTATTCTTTACATTGCTCCTCCAACAGTTCAAATTAATTAAAGAAATATTAAAAAGGATAATCATATAGCATATCAATTTTGGATAATCATAGCATATAATGGTAAACATATAATGTTTAGGTTTTTCACAAATAGAAATTGAGGTCATTATATATGAATAAAAAATATTATTAATAAAAATAAATACCAATAAATTATATCATATATTGTGATGAAATTCTTTTTAAAATATTTGAAATGAAAATTTCAATGCGACATTACTGGCTCATTAATATATCATATAATTTACCAATTGAAAATAAATTAATTTTTTATTATATGCACCTTATTTGGTTTGGATTCATTCTACTGTTCTTCCCATATAGCAATATTCACATTTAACAACTTATATATAAGATATATATATAATCCATTATATAAATTAAAAATTCTAATACAATTTTCTTGTATAGTGTAATTTGTGTATATATAATTTATTTGCGGTATTACCACATTCGCATACCTTTTTTATATTAATATACGCATACGAATTAGTATATGAATTAATATTTTTCGGTTCTTTATATGCGGTATATATGGTATATGCGAAGTCAAATATAAATAATAATTGTATATAGTAAATAAAAAAAATATGTAAATTTTTTTTCAATTATATGTATACGAATATATTGCGTCTAAATATTAATATATATTAAATTTATATATATTATATATAATTGAAAAAAAAAATTAAATCGAAAATTAATGAGCATCAACGGATCCTCAAATGAATTTTGTATATCTTCACTTAAATTATTGCTAATGAAACAATAACACACATTTTCTATATTCACATTTATAATTATATGAATTAAAAAATACCTACAATCGAAAAAGGGAAAATAAATTCACTTAAAAATATTTGAATTTATTATGATATAATAATTTTTTTTTTTTTTTTTCAAAGTGTATGGCGCTTAGGAAATTGTGGTTTTATCATTTAAATATTTATTGCTATATACAAATATATAAATAGGAATGCTTATGGGGGAAAACCAATTTATAAATGAAGCGTATATATATACCATATAACACACGTATATATAAATACTCACTCGTAAATATAACATTACACATTTAAATTTGAATACGTTTTAAAATATGTGTGTATTTTTGTAGTCCTTTTATCCACACAATGCAAATTTTCAATAAAATGATCAGTTTTTGTTAAAGAAAATATATCATATTTTAAATTGTATAGAATTTTCTTCTATATACAATAAATATTATTTATATATAAAAATTGGGATCGATTTCAGTCAGTAAAATAAAATGGAAAATTCTATATTAAAATGTACGTTGTCATATTGGGGGTTATTTGTCACATAAAATTATTATGTTGAATATATTTCAATTTCATGTATGGTAAAAACTTTTTTTATTTCTATATAGTTTATGTTATCCAATCAAGTAAAATTATTTTTATGATATAAATCTAATGTATTATACATTTTTAAGTGATTTCATTTAATTATTATTATTATCTAGATCGTAAAAAAAAATCTTATATCTTTATATTCTTTATTCTACGGAACAACTTCGGATATAATATATATTATTTTTGGGTCTATCGATTTTTTGCGATTTCAAATTTTTGTTTATTTGTATAGATATTTATAAATGGAATTTAAGATATTAATTCGAAATATATAAAGTATATACGATTCATATATATTGCAGTGTTCCAGTATTAATTTTATTTAAAGGAAAAAAATTTTACCTTCATATACATTCATACATATGTATATGTTTTTTAGGTATTTAATTTAAAGAAAAAAGCTATAAAACACACTCATTTACCTTTTTTTTTATATGATAAATAAATTTTTTATGTATATATAATTTGAAATTCTTCTATCATTTAATATAAAAGGTATATATGGGCATCCCAAAAAAAAAAATAAAAATATTATTTGTATACTTAAAAAATATATATAAATATAATATAATATTTTATAACTAAAGTGCGGTTATATACATAAATATATATTATACTGATTGCAATATAAAAAACCAACCCTCATAAATTTCTACATATTCATCTATATATATTGATATATATTTAAGTTGGTGTTTCTGCATGGAGTTTTATCATAATATAACAAAAAAATAATTTATAAAAAAATTTCTATACGCATATGAAAAAAATTAAATAAATAAATTTACAAAATAAAATAAAATTAATCCATCAACAAATGTAATGAATCGACAATCAACAATTACGCTGACATTTCCAAATCTATTTCAAAAGAATAAACCATATAAATATATAGCAACTCTAATGGATCTATTGTTAAATCAAATCTGTTTAACCTTACAATATATTATATATATATATTTACAATCAGTCAGAATCAAAATTTTAATGGGCTCGCGATGGTTATATATGAGAAAAAAATATTTCTGTGGAAATGTTGTCTATATTTCCTCACACAAAATGTGCTTTATTATATATATATATATAAATTTATTTACATATAGATGAAAATTTCGTTTTATTTTATATATATATATATATATATAATTTACACGGAGTCCATTAAAAAATAATATTCCACATTTTATATACATATATATGATACAATTCAAATATATATAAAAAACATTTTTCATCAATATATATATATAACATATATATGATTTCAAACAAAAAAAAATACTATATAATTTCATATATTGTTAAATTTTTTTATTTCTTCATTTTTGCAAAATATAAAATACTCTCACTCGTCTGACCATCAAAAATAAAAAACAACCATCGGAATAAATTATGGTAAATTTTATATATATATATATATAGGAAAAATACAAAATTATTTATTTATTTTTGTATGTTAAACAATAGATACTTGATGATAAAATATATATTTTTGATGCTATTCTTTTTTTTTTTTTTAGTTGTTTATGGTTTTTGTAGGTTAAAATAAAAAAAAATATACCACTGTTTGAAATTATATATATATTATTGATATAATATATGGAAATCAAATTATTTATTTTATAATTGTATATATAGAGAGATAGCGATTATTACAAATCTAAAGTTAAAAAAATAAATAATTGGTTTACGTTTTTTTTTTTTTTCATTTGTTCTGACTTAAAAAAAAATGAATATATAATTGCTGTATTCTATATAGAAATTTAACCTAATTCGGAAACATATAGGGTTTTTTAATTATAATTTCTATATATATTTGTCGTAATTATATAGAAATCATCGTTTATTTCATTGGATTACCATTTTAGCACCTTTTAGCACCTCCATACATGGTAGATAAATGAATATTTATGATAATTGTTTTACATTGTATAAAATATATAAGTTTTCTATTTTCTATATTCCAATTAACCGGACATGTCAATTAGAGTATAGAAGATTGTAATAAAGTAATGGAAAGCGATGGACTCTTCAATTAAATATTCTTTACTAATTTTTTTTTTGAAATAAAACTTACATTTTCACGAATAAAATAGCAATAACTCATTCCACAATATATAATTTTAATAAATATATGTACAATATATGAAGTTAAATAAAAAGGTACTGGTTAGTGAAAGGTACAAAAATATATCGATATTATATGTATATATAATTTTTAATATACAATATTTATTTATATAAACAAAAGAAAATTTTTCACCTATTTATATATATTAATATAATTCTCAACGCGAGCACAAATACTACATATATAATATATATATAACAAACATGACACATAATATTTATATAATAATATAATTTCCCTATATATACATATGTTATAAGAAAATTGAAATTCAATAAAAGTTAAACGAAAACCGCACATATAAATACATATTACAAATATTCAATAATCAATATATATTATGTTTATAAAATAAACAGAACATAACAAATCACGCAATTCATATTGGGGTAGGTATAATAATAAAGTTTCTATACCTATATATATATATATATATATATATATATATATATATATATATAGATTTGGATGGATATACCTTTCTGACCTCCGCCAACCCGCACACATGTTATATTTATGAATTTATGTGGAGTAGATAAAGTTTATTTATGTTATATCGTTATATATATAAGTATATGTGTAAATATTTTGTATATATATATTTATTGTTTATTTTATTTATTATAATTTGCAGATATGCATCACGTCTAATTTCAATTAATTTACTTGATATTATGGAAAACATGATTGAAATCTATAATAATAATAATAATAATTACAAGGTAAGGATGACCTTTTTATACTATTTATTTTCTTTATTGTGTAACTAAAAATGGTTGATTTAAATTTAATTTTTATTATTTTAATTCTTTTATACTTTAAAATATATATTATGAAATTTTTATTTATCATTAAAATTATTTCTTAAGTAAAATTATTTGTCGCCCGGTATCATATCATATATTTTCAGAATGAATATATAAAAAAACAAATTAGCGCATTGAAAATTGTCAGATGTTTGCCAATAATCAGGGCAAATAATTTTTACAAATTTTCATTTTTGTAACTAATTCCCTTTGTACCTATAGTTTTCTCTTAAATTTCTATATACACAGTCATAGGATTCAAATTGAGAATTCTTCACCGCAATAAAAATAAATAAGAGATAATATTCATTTAATAAGCAAATAAACTGTTTAGATTTATCATACAAGTACGATAAAAATTATATGTATATATACCTAAAATAAACATTTATTAAATAGTTTTTTAACATATAATATTTATATTCATTTGAAGAAAATCTTATATAAAATATGAAAAATTTTATGAAAAAAAAAAAATACATCGTTTATAATATACCTTTACCATATATAAAATATATATATTTACATATTTTCTCAGGTATATTATAAAACTTTTATATACATACATATAAATATCCATATTATATATGCACATATTTTTATATATATTGTTATAGGTCAAAGTTAAAATATTTTTTGGAATTATTCAATCTATATATATGTATAGTGTATTTTGATAAATATAATCATATAATATATATATATATATATAAATATGTAATGGATGTATATGTTTATATATATACTATAAAAAAAAAAAGAAAAATTTTCCAAGCGCGAAGCAATTTAAAAGTTGTATTGTATACCCCTTGAGGCAAATAAAATCAATTGATACAAATATTGAAAAATATTTTGATGGAAATAAAAAATATATATTATAGACGAAGGTATATATATATATATATATAGATGGATGGATATATGTTTTTATTTATGTAATTTCAGATAAAAATCTATATAAATATTTTTGTCTAAAGTCGTGGTCAAATTTAGCTAGAACTATATTTTTCATGGACATCACATTAGTTTATTATTTAACCCACGAAAAATATAATTAATGGAAAAAAACCTAATTTCAATGTTTTCATTTAAAAATTGGTAATTATATTTTATGGATTATTATTTGACGAAGTTAAAATTTGGCCAAACTTGTATAGAGTAGTAAAAAAAAATATTTTTTTATATAGGTACATATATAAATAAATTCATACACCAAAATATTTATATATATACTAAAGAAAACGTTCACCAAACATATATCCAACATCATATATAGAAAAATTATAATTTTTGCCTTCGAAATAAAATGAAGAAAATTGAATTTTTACGTAATATACGAAAATATGTTTTTATATATACCTAATCCATATATAATATATATAAAAAAAATTCATATAATTTTATACATCGAAATATATAAAATAAATAGAATAGAAAATGGTTAAAATAACATAAACATTTCATTTATATATATATATATATATATATATATGTTTTCTACAAATAAAATGAAAATAAGAAGCATAAATACATATAGGTTAAGAAAATATGAAACGCGAAATTCTCTATATACATGTATAACGTTTTATATTAATTCTGAATGCAATCGAGTTTGTCGTATTTTGATGAATAAATTTTTCTTTAAATTCTTTTTTGATAAATGTATTATTTATTTTTTATTTATATGATGCGTGTATCAATTTTGTTTTTCCGAAAAATCGTTTTAATAATAATACGTTTTATTAATATCCATCCTAGGTCATTATTTAAATTAATTATATATATATTACGTTTAATTTAATCGTTCATTCGCATATTATAATATAAATTTCGTACCGTACAGTATCAGAAATATAAATTTCGTACCATAGTATCAGTATAGTATATAAAAAAATTTTCAGTCAAAAACATCATTTTCCATAATTTTATATTTTTTTTTTGTTCGTTACTACGGCAGAATCGGTTTAGCGCCCGTAAAACCTCGGAATTCTATTGCCGTGAGCCCGTAACGAAATCACTTAATCAGGTGATGAGCCTTAGATGCATTGAATACATTTAAGTGATTTTGGGTGGTAAATCTATTATAATATGTGGATTAATTTATGAAATTTTGAAAATAAAGCAAACATATATGAGATAAAAAAAAAACTTTTACTAAAACAAAATAAGAAAAAATCACTCATATGTTGTTTTCAAACAATTGTCCAAGTTGCATTTTAGGTGGATTAGTTTTTAGATAAGATGAAATGTTTAATTTAAATAACTGATAATCAAAAGTAGGGGGAAATACTAGTTCAGGGAAACTATTCCATAATCTTGCTGTTCTTGGGAAAAATGAATTTCCAAATCTGTTTGTTCGCAAAAAAAAACTAATAGATACAGAATATGAATGAGCCTTTTGTGAATTTCTCGAATTATAAGAGAAGCTAATTGGCTCAGGAATTAGCTTTAAAATTTCATTAGAGCATTCATGGTAATAATATACCTATAAAATGTGCACAATGAAGCTACTGCGATCGTCTATGATCCAATGATTCAATGGAATTTGTTATTGTTTCATTTCTGATCAGCGAAATAGCGTGTTTTTGGATCCTGTCACTAAACTGCGCAGGGTAGTAATTGGTGCACCAGCCCATATGTAGGAATTGTACTCTAGAAGTGGTCTTATAAAAGACCTATAAACTAATGCTAAATTTTCAGAATTGAGAAATTCTTTCGATCTTCTTAAAAATCCAATGCGACTAGCTGCCTTTTTAGCTGCCATTATTATATTATTACTCCAAGAAAAGTTGTTTGACAAAGATATTTCCAAATTTAATAGGTCCTTAGATTGTGGAATAATTGTATTATGCATATAAGTATTGGGTCAACATTTATGGATCGTTTGTTTGAGAACAAACATGTGTTTGTTTTAGATGGATTGAATTCTACTAAGTTTATCCTTCCCCAATTAGATATTAAATCTAAATCTTTGTTAATTGAGGAAATCATCTTCTGGCGAGACTGAATCATTTGATTCGCATTATGATTACGATGTAGTTCATACGAAGAATGTAATGTACTATCGTCTGCATAACAGTGCATTGGATTTTCTGTTATCGATAAAAGATCATTAATAAAAATTAAAAAGAGAGTGGGCGATAGAGCACAACCCTGAGGTACCCCAGAATAAACCGGATAAAGTTTGGAACTAATTCCCACTAGTACAACCTTAATATGCTTATTAGCTAAAAAGTTCCCAACCCATTTACAGAATGTGTCCCTTAATCCAAATGAATGGCATTTGGATATTAATGCCTTATGCCATACTATATCAAAAGCCTTAGTAATGTCTAGTGAAACCACTTTTGTTTCACCAATATTTGCAATACTATTACCTATTTTATTGGTTAAATAATTTAGTAAATCTCCTGTAGATCGTTTGTGCCTGAAACCATATTGGCAATCACTAATAAGTTCTTTATCATCGAGATATTGCACAATCATACGATTTACTATCTTCTCCATTACCTTAGAAAGTATTGATGTTATGGCTAAATATATTCATTAATTTTAATTCATTTTGTGTTAGGTCTTTGCACGTCAATAATCTGTAAATAATAAATTTTCCTTTAACTGGTATCATTGTCTGCGGTATATAAAAATAATGTATATAATGTATTTATAAAGTCAATTATTCTATATATAACCATGTATACATACATCATATTGATTTTAAAAATATTGTAATTACAAGAAAATCCATTAATTTAATTATATATGAAGATATTTTTATTTATATATAAAAGAAATTCTATAAATATAATATTTATAATATTTTTCCAATAAAAAGGATATTATTTAAGTTGACCGCACTTTTTTAATGTATATAATTTTTCTATATACAAAAAAAAATACAATTTTTATTAATCCTTTATATCCTTTGTGTAACTTTATTTATATTTTTATTTACTTTTTATTTCATTTAAGATTTTATATATACCAACCATATATATATATATGTAACATTATATTCAAGAAAAATATCAATTTTATATAAATATAGACATATATTTTTTTTTATAAAAAAATAAATGCATTAGCTTATTGGAAAAATGCAAATATATAAAAAATTCTATAAAATATACATGTTTTTTTTTTAAAATAACATATATTTATATTTAATTAAATCAATATGCAATCAGTTCTATTTATATTATATGTATATATACAAAAGAAATTCGAGATATAAGAATCTTTTAACACTGCACTATACATTCCAAGGTAATTTTAAAGTTGGATAAACTTTATTTAAATTAATTTACATATACTATATATGTCTGCGTCCTGTTCATATGGAAAGCAAAACATTTGTAACAAAAAAATGTATATAGACAAAAAATGGATTATACCAAATACTATTGTTGCATACATATAGTATAATATGTATAGTATATATGTGTGTGAACATATGTAACATTTTTTAATGCATTTCGTTACCCAATTTGAATTAAAATAACAACAACAACAATAGCAAAAAAAAAACAATATAACATTAAACAAATCCCAAAAGAATAATTATAAATTCAATCCATTTTGTTACAAATATATATATTTAAATCTATATATCCCGTGATATTTTTTTTTTGTATATATGTAAACCAATATAAATAGTGAAACTGTTGTAGGTTGACCCCTCACGGGGCAAAATCCAAATCAGTCAGAATAAGCATATGATTAACTTATAGAGGTGGCCAGCTTAACAGATTTTACTGTATATACATATATATATATATATATATATATTTATATATAGTTCCATGCGTGTATAATTTGAAATAAATTAATTGGTTATGCAGGACCACGTAAAATATTAAATAATAAAAATTGATTTAATATCTATCCACATATATATATATCGAATAATCCTCTAATTAAAAGTATACAAATAAAATATACATATATGTATATATCTATACATTTTGAATGTATGTATGCATGCATATATTTTTGTTTTGATTTTTTTTTTTTTTGTACATGATGTTATGAGTGTATATATTTATTTTTTATAGTTCAGGATGAATGTAATTTGTATTATCGTACCAAAAATATTCGGGTATGTATATAAAAAAAGCACATACAGTGTGTGTATAATTTATATACAAAAATATAAAACCGCAATCAAAGGTAAAAGTCGTTGAGCAATGCGGATATTAAAATTTACCATAAGATGACATACAACTAAAAGATTAATAATTTTATATCATTTTTAATACATATTTTTATTTACGTTGAATGACTCTTATTTTAATATTAGTATTCTGTTGAAAGTAAATATAATTTTTATAATTATCACTATTTTCTGTTTAGCGTTTTTATTATGTTTTAAATATATAAAAATATTATCTCATTAGTTCTAAATATATTGGGAATATGTAAATATAGAATTCTAAACAATGAAAGTCCATTAAGACTATATAGACTTTGTTCAATCATCAATGGTTTTACCCTCTCTAAATATATACCAATGTTGTATATACATTTGTTGCTATGTATATAGATATTTAAATTTAAATGTTATATATATAATAATTAATTATATAAGTTTCAAAATACCCATATGTGTAATTAAATTTTAAATATAATTCTGGTTTTTTTTTTCCATACGCAATATACATACATATGTGTTTGTTAATCTAATAAATATAAACAATTAAACAAATTAATAGATATTGCGTATATATATATATATATATGTTATATATATATATATAAAATTGATTTCACAATTCATATTATAATTATATATATTATAATATATAAAATTTTGTTTGTTTATTTTTAAATTTAACCATTTTCAAAATTTTAAATAAATGTAAATTAAATACTTATAATAAATTAAATATTATTTTAATTTTTTTTATTTTGTATATATAATAATCAATAATGTGAATAACAATAATTTTTGAATTTATATCTATATACCAATTTATCATATTGTATTGAAGGATTATATGTATATATAATTACGCAAATGCATGGTTTTGGATATATTATATATGTATATATGCGGAATACGTAACATATAATTTAAGCTTTATAATTTCCAAACCCGATTGGCGATAAGACCAGACCGTATTTTAAAAAAAGTTATTTTAACTATTATTCTTGAAAAACATAATTTTTCAATATGATATTGTATCAAAATTATATAGTATATCACGGTCTGTTGCATAAATGGATTGATTTTTTTTTTATCAGAAAGATTATAGTATATAAACATAAATTATATATGAACAGATATACATATGATAATTAATGTAATTTTAATATGCAATTTTATACTATAATTGAGTTGATTAATATCATTAATTTAATAAAAAAAAAGAAAGAATTTGTTATATATTGCGGTTATAAAAATGTATATAATGATTATGATATATTTAAATATATGTGAATCATTTTTTTTTATCAATTACAATAATATGTACATGTATTATTTGTATAAAATTAATCCGTATAAATAATATTCATAAAATATTTACTATATACTCTTTTAAATATTAAAAATATGATTTATTTACGAATTTTCAAAAAATGTATCGATATAATTCAATAATTGACCTACCTATAATTTTTATATTTTTTATTTAATTCGATTGCAATTTTTTTTTTGTTTTAGTCTATTAATATAAAGCGTTCTTTTTTTTTTTTGTAACTTATTGCTAAAGAAAATTTGTTTTAAGTTCCTATATAGTTTAAATTATATTATTCCTTTACATGTCACCGTATCCTTTAATAGAGAATATATACTCTAGAAATTTAATTTAAATTCTTGGAAAATAATTTAGTTTATTCTATCTCTAGTAATTTGGTATAAGAATCATTTATTTTTTTAATGGCAGCTGCATGAACTAAAATTGTAGACTCTATTTGTAAAATATTCACAAAAATATTATATGTTATAATATACAAATATATGCGTTGGCTTTATTTTTGATGTTTTTGTATATAACATATATATATATATATTTTGTTATTTGTGTACATATAAAGATATGACTTTGGTTTTAATAAACAAAAATATTAAATATCATATTTAAACTTCAAAGCATTTTTATTATTTGATTTTACGTTTTTTTTTTTTTTACCATCATATAATTTTACAATTTCATTCATTTTATGTGTACTATATATTTATATAATATTCATAATATTTATACATTTGGAATATATCATTTTTGTTATATAAAGAAAGTCATTTATTTATTATATATTCATAAATTCGATGTATTCGCGTACAAACATCTATACATAAAATAACATATATTTTATAAGACGTATTTTCATATATATTTTTATACTGTAAAATATACTAAAGTTTCTATATACTTTATTTTATTTATTTTTTCTTTTTCTCGCTATATATTCAAAAGAAAAATAGTTTTTAATATTTTTCACATTTTTCACATTTCGTTTGCACCATAGACTGACTCTATTTGTATTTATTGTATATAAATAATATATACACACACACGTATTTATTTATTTATGTTTCATATATATTCTTATCGTTTTTATTATTATTATTATTATTATTATTATTGCTGCACGCGGTATAATAATATATTCTTTTTTATGTTATTATTATTATATTATTTTCGCGTTATCATATATATATTCTATTTTATATCAATGGTATATATGGCTGTAGGAAGTACATATATACGTACTACACAAAGCTTATACATATATACAATAAATATATTTAGTCTTCCCTCATCATTGTCGTTTTTACAGTTGCATATTTCTTATAATGTGTGCTCGTATGGAATTTATTTATTTATTTTTTTATGATTCTATAAGATGAGATCAAAATAATATTCTTTTTCGTCTTTTATTTATAAGCTGTCAGTGACAAATGAATGATGAGAATTTTTTTTGTTATGTTTGTTATGTTTGGCTGAATATATCTGTATATATATATATATCAAGGAATTTTTATGTTTACGTATTTACAATATTTATATACAAAACATATGAAATAACAACAACAACAACAACAACGATAACACCGACGACAAACAAATTGTATAAAAAACATAAAGAAAATGTATATATGAAAAGTAAACGATATAAACAGCATAAAATTTGATGAGAATTCTCGAATTGAAGAAAATTATACAATAAAAATATACAAGATTTCTTTTCGTACACTTTACTAATTTTGATTATATGTTTCGGATAAAATTTCATTATTTTCTTTAGAAATTCGTCCTTTTTACGATCTAACTTCGATAACTTCAATATGATGTTTTGAGTTAATCTTTTGTATATAGCAATACTTTTTTATATTGTCTAAATAGTTTATGGTTTAAAAAATTATTTATTGAAATCATTTAATTATATTATATAGCAGATATCATTCTTTTCGAATTGATGTTTTTATAGACGTGTGATAATATCACCGTACACCTTATTTTATTAAATCTACCTGTATACAGCTATATGAAAAACATTCATTATTCCATCACAATTTCTTCACATATAAATATAATAACGATTGTCCTTTCTTTTCCACAATATACAAAATATATAGTAAAGAGAGAGCTTTATTTCATTATATAATATAAATAAAAAAATATCTGTATATAATAAGGGGGGTACTTTTAAAATGTGCAAGGAATATTTTATATAAAACAACTTTATCATGTATATTTATATATATCTATATATTATATAAAAAAAAAAAGAAGAAAATAAATCATTTTGATGAAAACAACTTCAAAAAGATGAGTTAATGGATTATTCATTAAATGCTATTTTATATATAAAAGCGATATAAATTTATTTTATATTTTTCATTTTAATATTCATTAAATATGTTATATATTATTATATTATTATATTTATTAAATGGATACTTGTTTTGTTTTTTATTAAATAATATTATATTATTGCATTAAGATAAATTTGTCTCTTTAAATTTGAGTTTTTTTTTTCTGTTTGAATTTTTATTATTTGTATTTTGGTTTATGGGAAAGTTTGTTATGTTCATTTCTTTTGTGTAAATTTAGATAAAGTTATTTATAAAAAACAGTTTGACATTGCAATTTTATGCAATCATTCAAGGTTTCTTTATATCTAATAATTTCAATCCACAGAGTTGTATATTCCGCTTGCGGTTGGTCGTACGGATAATTACCGACACCGTAAAATCCACAAATTAAGTAACTAACAACAGAAGGCTGTTGTTGGACGCTAAAACCAGATTGTTGGTTGTATAGCGAAAAATTTATTTTTTATTTATTAATAATTTCAATCCAATAGCAATTTGAAAATGTAATTTACCAGAAAAACATCTTTAAATTAACATTAATTTCACCAAAAACGGTTATATTCTTATATGTTTCTGTTTCTTTTTTTACTATACACCGATTGACACTCAGAATTTTAAATGAAAGAATATGGTAAAAAAAAAATTATACTTTCATATAATCGTAATTATAAGCTATTGTGTAAATGAAGAAAATTTTATTAAATCATTATACAGTTATCTATCTATCTTGTTATCCTTTTTTAAATTCTTATTATATACGGATATATATACATATACATTTGTGCACCAGAAACCATTTGATGCGAAACGATGACATTTTAAGGATATATCTTTAAATATTATATTAATAAAAAAATGTGAAAGATTAAATGATATTATATTTATAACTACCCTTTGATTATGATATCTGGATGAATCTCTAAATATAGCTGCGGATATAACATTGAACAAAATTTATATCTGTAAAAAAAAAAAAAATAAATAAATTTTATGCTGTATAATTCTTTTTAAAAACTTTATTCTTCTATGAAATTTATTCATATATATATTACAAAAAAATATGCATAGCAAAATAACACATAAAGAGAAAAAAAAAAAAACGAAATAAATAAAAATTATTCGATTTCCAATTCATCGTACATTTCAATTTTTTTATTATTATTTTCAAATCGAAATCAAATTGAAAATAAATTTATGTATATATCATATAATATTATAATATATGATAATAGAACATATATTGAATATATGTATATTGAATGCAAAAAAAAATAAATAATATGCTTAATCGACCATTACTATGCATATATATATATATATATAGATATAGGATATATTAAATTGATATGGAAGAAAACGAAAATGATGTTTTACATTTATATTACATGAATGTTTTAGGGGTTTTTTTTCTAGTTATATAGCACAGTTCACTATTATTTCAAATTCCAGACGCGGCATAATAAAAAATGTTATTATATTGGAATCTATAGAAATGAAATTGAATATTTTTTAATTATTAAATTATTATTACAGATAGATTGTTGTCATATGTAGTGGAATGCAAAATTTTAAAATCTTTAATATCGAATATTATATAACTCTGTGGTGTAAATGTTAAAAATGCCAACCTAAAATTCTAACGAAATTTTGGGGTCGTGGCGGTTCGAATCCTACTGAATGCATAAAATATGTTTTGTGTTTTCGGTTATTTTTCGAATCTGAATTGTAACGCAGAGTTGTATATTCCGCTTGCGGTTGGTCGTACGGCTAATTACCGACACCGTAAAAGACACAAATTAAGAAACTAACAACAGAAGGTTGGACGCTAAAACCAGATTGTTGGTTGTATAGCGAAAAATTTATTTATTTTTTTTTTTTAAAATCGAATATACGATAAAGAAAAAAAAATTCACTAAATGAATATATATGCGACAAGTTTGCATTTTGGTTTACATTGTTAATTATTGCATTATGTATTCCTTTTTATTATTTTCCTATATATTTGATATCATTAAATAAGTTATACTATCACAGATAATAAAATTAATACTATATGTATAGTATATAAAAGAATTTAAATAGAATATTCTGGGTATAGATATTCAGAAGTATGTGGTATATAAAAAAACTATAATGCATAGAATAAAAAAAAATTCATTTCATTAACAAAAATACCAAATAAATAACAAATATTTGAATATGTGGAAAAAATTTAATCAAAAAGAATTCAATGGAATTGTTATTTTGAGAAATAAAATGCATAATGCATGGTACAGCGTAATTTTTTTTGTAAACATTTTTAATTTTAAATAATCATTGTATTTTTACATTTCTTGGTTATATTCACTCTCTATATACCACATGTATATAGATATAACTATTTATAAGCATCTATCTCTATGTAAGCAGATCTATATCTAAGCATCTATATATGATATATAAATATACATATGAAAATTAGGAATATAATATAAGAATTTTTCATAACATGTAGTAGTTATATAGAAAACTGCAATAATGGATTTTCAGCAAATACATTATTTTCCTTTTTAATAAACTACATATACATCATTTATATGTACTTGTATATAATATATAGAAACAAAATTAATTTATCACATCATAAAGGTAAAAGACAATGGCAGAATGAAAATAAATTAATTGTACAGAACAAAATTTGTGAGTTATAATTTAATAAAATTTTAAATTAACTTAAGAAATTTTTGGTTCAAACAATAATATTTTCTCATATTAAGAATTTTTGCTGAAATAGAAATACCCGGAAGAATCCCTGGTGAATATTTTTTTCTTAAATATAGATATATATTTTTTGTGGTAGAAAATCCTTTGGGAATCTCTGCTTTAAATTTTATCTTCTGCAGAAATATTATCACTTTGTTCAATGTTTACAAAATATATATACAATTCTAACTTTTAATTGATTAGTTTTTGCTTCGTTTATAACCTTTATTCTATAAATACTATAAGGAGCCTACGCAGTTAATGATTCCAAATATTCTAATACAATTCTTTATATGGTTTTAATTATATATACACAATATATATGTTTCAAATACTCATACAAAAAATTTGTTATAAATTCGATATGATTTTTATACAATTTTTCATAAATTTATAATATAATTTATAATGTATATATACTGAGGAATTGCAGATACATTTTAATTTTATTGATTCTATATATACAATTGGTATAAAACAAAATTTATTATTGCTCAAAAAAAAAAAAAATTTTAAATGATAAAAAAAAAGAAGAAATTACTCTAGTAATATTTCATAAAAAAAAAATTACTTTAACATATTGATAATAATAGTTTATTTAAATTTGTATAGCAAAACTAAAATACACTTATTATTATACAATTTATACCGAAACCTTATTTTTATTTTTTATTTTTTTTTTTTTGAAATACAATAATTATGATAATTTTTATTAGCAATTTTTATATATATGTCGGGATTTACATATATAACAATTTCCGATTCCGTATATACATATTTACAAAATTTGCATACATGAAATTGTATAAATCCAAAATGAATGGATATATATATTGTATATATAAATTGAAAGAATGTATATTACAACAGAATATAATATAATATAATAGATATGCAATATAAAAGTAATCATATTTATTCATATGTAGGTTAATAGACGTATATATATGTTATAAAATACTATATATATGTATACCATATCGTATTTGAATGTTAAACTATAAATTATAATATTTGATATGATATATTTCTGTAATATATAATATAGAATATAGGTTTTATTAACTATACCACAAAACTTTTAATTGCATTTAAATTAATAGAAAATAATATCTAATTTATTATCATATATACATTTGTTAATAAATTTTTGTTTTTTTTTTGTAAATCCAATATTTTTATGTATCCATTTTTTGTTGCTTTAAAAATATTATGATATTTGTGAGATGTTTGTTATAGTTGTCAATTTTTTATGTGACATTGTAAATTTGATCAATCATTCATAATATGAATTAAATTTTTATTTTATCATATTTGATATATGTTGAAGCGAATAACTGAAATGAATTGTAATATTCTTTCTATTCCATCGTTGCGGTGTGTATCGATATTAAGAATATCAAACATATATATATAAAATATACAATATATATATTTTGCGATCATCTACGTATATACGATTTTATGTATACTATTATAGTATTTTGAATTGTAAATTGTAAAATTATTATATATTTAAATTTACATGTCCAAAAATGTACACGCATATATATATTATATAGCTAACAGCTTATTCATGTGTTAAACATTTCATAAACGATTTATATAGTAAACAAAATTCAATTTTTTTTTTTTAAATTCTTCAAATTTTTACATATATATATACTATACACAAATTTGTATATGATGGTTTTATATAAAATATATGAACAAACAACTTTCAATACAAAATCATATGTATATATATAACATATTCAAATATGTATAGCAATTTTCCAATAATAATATACATGTTAATATATAGGACGATCAGTTATAAACTGTACATACATTTTTCACTATACATTTATATATTGAAAATATTTAGTTAACTATATATATATGAAACATAATTAGATTGGAATTTTATTGAATATTCATTTTTGTTTATATATATCAAAGCATCAATTAGGGATATTTTTAACGTACATACACTCGTATATATGTATAATAATAAAATATATACCATTTCGATAAAGTTTATTATTAGCATAAAATATGCACTGATAAAAATTTTTCATCATAATATATTAATTCATAATATATTAATATATATATGTATTTGAAAAACAGACGGACTACTAACCATAACTAAACAAGATTTTATATGAAAGTAACTTAAAATATATTTTCTATTATATATTACTTTGTATGGCTTTATTTTATATGGGTTTATTTCTATTCAGTTAATTTAAAAATATTTAATAATTTTTTAATACTCAGCTAAAGTTTGAATTTAAACAATTGACAATTTGTTCAAGCTTGAATACGCCCCTTGAAAAATTTTGTTTTGAGATTTATTTATTTTATTTAATTTTTCAAGAATCGATTAACTTTCGGATAATTTTTCGCATCCCATTTTAAAAAAGTTTTAAATTTTTTTTTTTGACTTAAATATCACGTTTTACAAAATACATCAAAAAAAAAATGCATAGATTATTATATATATAATACACATGTCGTGTGTACTTACAATGAAATAAATTTACACAAATAATAATAAAAATTCGTCTTTCTTATTTCAAATATTATTTATCAAATAAAAACATCTAATAATAATATACATAATAATTTTGTTTTGTCGGGTCGTGATATGCAATGAAAAAGTTTATTTTAAAGGGGAAAGGATCAACTTAGAGGATAATAAAAACCAAATAAGAAATTTATGATGAATGAACTACGATATGTATATACCTACAATGATAAGGGTATATCCTCTTTCAATTTATAGAGTATTATTGAGATCGCATATCTTCATTGACGCGGAGCTGTACGCTAGCTGTACATTCTCAGATAAATTAATTCGGTTAATTTTCACGAATGGATTATAAATTTTATAAACATATAGTTCAAATTTAAGTAATTTCAAATGAAACACCATGTACATTGATGAATATATGCTCATAAAATAAAGTTTTATATATATATAATTGAATGATGCACTTATTCCATTTGTTTCTGAAACAAAAGCAAAAATATAACGAATATAAATATATACGAAATTTATAAAAGTATAAAATTCACCATCTATTCGTCGTATATAGGGAATATAATAAAATGCACTGCTGTGATGCATGTAGTTATATAT
The DNA here is from genome assembly GCA_958336335.1 of Dilophus febrilis. Taxonomy (NCBI): domain Eukaryota; kingdom Metazoa; phylum Arthropoda; class Insecta; order Diptera; family Bibionidae; genus Dilophus; species Dilophus febrilis. The sequence continues at coordinate 66,003,571 of OY284468.1, forward strand.
AAATAAAGTATATAGTTTGCGAAACTAAAGTTTAGATGACAAAATATAATTTGATTGTATGTTATTTTTAAAAATCATATTGTATATGTTCTGAAAAATCTTCAAAACAATTCCAAAATTCTTTAGAACCTATCGGCCTCACTTTCCATCTATATGTACAATTGAGGAATATATACGAAAAAATTATTTTCCAATAATTAGAGTACATTATTTTGTGAAAAAAAATGAAAAAAAAAAAATGGTGGTGATGGTGCCGTTGTGCTTGGTGAAGACGGCGTTGATGGAGATAATTCTTTTTCTAATATTCTCACATTACTTATCTTTCGGTTTCGTTGTGTAATTGGTTTCATAATTGTTTTCACTATAATATTATTTTTAATAACAATAACTTTATTACATAATAATTATAATTAAAAAAAATGAATTATTTTTTACATAATTTAATTATATAGAAAAAAATGTTGATTACATATATAAGTTTATATTTATATTTTTTTAAATCAGAACGAAACAAAACCATTGAGTGAATACCATTACCAAGCATCACACTATCCAATATCCTATTCCATTAATAATTTAATTATTTATTAATTTAAATTAAACAAATTCTGGAATCAAATATTTGTCAATTAGACGGTTAAATGAATGCGGTTAAATCATAATAAAAATTAATTTATTTACATTTTGATTTCACAATACAAAATATAATATTTCATTTTATCAGAGCTGTATCACCTGCTCAATTTATTTAATCACAGCTTCACAGCTATATTTTGTATCACGTGCTCAAATAATTTAAGGGGTTTACTATAATAAATATGGTATAATCCGAATTTCCGATTACTACTGAAAAGGTTATCTTTCAACTTTCAACATGATTTATAAACTCATTCTTTGCTTAGTTTACTATAAATATGTTATTTTTTCGATAAATCAAAATGATATTACAGACAAAAATATATACAAATTAGAGTTTGTTTTAATAAATAAAATAATTTTAAAATTAGTTTATTATTATAAAAAATATTCATATACTATGCATGGTATATGTATAACAATACAATTTTATTATGATCGTATTTTTCACATTATATACTACCATAAACACTCTTGAACCATTTTATTATAATATTTCTGTATTTCTTTGTCCAGGCTATGTTGTATTTTGCTTTTTGTATAGAACTTTCAATAATATCATCAGAAGCTAAATTTTTGATTTTATTTACAAACTAGCACAATTATAAACGGTGGAATAAAAAAATTTTATATCAATTACAATTAGAAACGAACACAATTTTAAAGAAAAAAATCGATAGTGTACCTTGTCTAAGGCAGTTATGTGTATTATATGTTCAATTAAAATTTCCACAATGGTATCAAATTCCCTTTCCGAAATCATGCTAAAAATTAAATATATTTTTGATATGTAAATTAATTATTAAAAAAAAAAAATTAAACTAACAAATACTTACTTATTGATCCTTATTGAATCATAATTTTGTATAACATAAGTCATTATATGATAAGGCCAAAAATCGTTTTCGACCAGATCACGTATCAGAGGTATTGTATATTGCTTACCAATTTCGATTCCCATAAAATGTTTGCCCAGCAATGACATATCTAATAAATGCTCAACAGCTTCTTTGTTGCGCGTACACGTTAATCCTTTAATTAACAGTGTTTTACTAAGAGTATTTAATTCCGTATTCTTGAAGATATTTAAAATTGTTTTCCATTCTTCAAGAGTACCGTATTTAACGAATGTACAATACACATTAGGTCGAATACTTGCAGGAATTCTTTATTCATTCAACAAATTGTAATATTATTAAATTAATTAATTATATATAGTTAAAATCAATTAAGTATTAAACCTCGTACACTCACTCATTAATGCTTTCATTTTTTAAATATTTATCATATACGGTATTCGTTGTTAAACATTCAACCATTTCTAATTCACAACATGTTTTGTGAATAAGAGTTTTCATTTCTTCGGGAAATATCATTTCTGCGCCAAATTGTACAACATCAAGAACTTCACCAACTACATTCGATAACAAATGTTTATAATATTTCTATAATTTTTTGATGAAAGATATTTGTATGGTTGTAGTATATTGTATATTAGGTTTTGTTATAGAAATTTAATTAAAACATTTTTTTTGAACATTTTTCACATTACCTCAATGTATGAATAATCCGCATCTATAACTAGATTTCTTTTTATGAAATCATATGCTTTTATAAATGCATTCCATGGTAAATAAGATCTTTCATCATACATATACTCACTTAGCTCCAAGGGTAGATTATACAAATAATATCCGGCTTGTGCCAAATTAAATGCATCATCTATTAATTGTGCTCGATTTATTTCGTTAATTCTAGGTTGACGAGGACTGGTTCGTAAATACCTAGCTATGTTGAACCAATTATTGACATCGTAATTAACTCGATAATACCCGGTTAATTCCGTATCCAAAATTATCCAATCCTCTTTGGTAACATTTTTCAATTGTATAGTAAAATTCTTAGCATTTGTGACAAACATTTTTGAATCAGTTCGTGTTGTTATTTCATCTCTACTTGTTATATAATTTATGGGTAAATACCATGTATAATTTTCCGTTTGTTTATTGTCATCGGTATAATTATATCGAAATGCAGATTGAGATATATTTATTAAACTGTTATGTGGTGTTAAATCTACGAATACCACTGGATAATTCGATTCGGATGTCCAATTTTCCATGAAATTTCTAACCGACACATTCCCTTCATTTAATAATGTAATGCCATTTAAAAATTTATCCCATATTCCATTTGGATGCACCGCTGGTATTTCACTTTATAATTATAATTTTGAAATAAAATTTAACAATTTTTAAAAATGTATAATAAAAATTAATTCATTTTTAGTAGCATTCATAAATAGAAAACTGAAAATCTTTCATAAAAACCTACTGAATTTCAAATATTGAAAAAATGATAACATTAAAATTCTTTTCACCAATTAAATTCTGTAATGTGGTAATCAGTGCAAACGTTCTGTCATACATTACCCAGTCAACATATATTGCGGCTTTTGGATATGCTACGTTGATTTGCGGACGTAACTCCCGATGATAATTAATGTGCACCATGAAGTCTTCCATTCGCAATTGATAAAAACTTCTGAAATTTCTATATGCCACTTTTGCAAAATATTCTTGATAAAATTTTGCAAATCCTGCAATTACCCAATTTTCAGACCACTGATATGAATTCAATACATTACCAAAATAATATTTTGAAAATATTTGTGAAATGTATCTAATTAATTGGTCTTCATGTTCGTCTAAAATTGATTCTCTGTCAGTTTTGTATTGCGTTTAGTTACATATATATATAATAAAAATTAATTACAAAAAGTATAAGCATTATCCCAATTTAAAATTATAGGAAAGTCATATTTTTTATTACCTTAGCATTGCCAACCCCCAATTTCGTGTAACCATCACAGGTAAATCAGGTATAAATACTATATTCAAATGAGAAACATCGTTACTTTTCCCGAATACTTTTTCATACTCCGATCGTAAAAAAATAATCTGTTTGATTAATGTTGTGGCTTTACTATTCGAAATATTCCGGAACCAAAGAGTACCATCTTCCATAATTGGCATTGATTGAAAATCACTGAATATACAAAATCCGATATTATGCACTGCCGAAAGCATAGTTTCGTCAAATTCATCCGTTTGATTGTCTTCAATGCTAAACAAATAAATAGGATATTTGTATTAATGATAACATATTTATTTATAAAATGAAACAATATCGTAATTATTAATAATTATATATAAAACACTTACATACTTAAAGGCAATTTTTTGGCTGTTGTTGATAAACTGGTCATATTTGGGGGATGATTAATGATTAAGCGAAAGTTTGCTTTAAATGATGGTTCGTCAAAGCAAGGAAATACCAGTCGTGCGTGTGCCGGCTCGAATTGTGATGCAATTAGATATACTTTTTTGCTTTTAACATATTGTAAATTATTTAGTTTAGTTTAGCAAATAAACACTCAATTAAAGATATTAACAATTATAACTTTAAATCATAAAAAATAAACACATAAATAATAAAGATCAATTTTTGTAAATACACATACCCATTTGACATGTATGATATTCTATGTAACGCCTTATGAGCATTACTTTGTCGTCCACTGAATGCCAGATGTATTTTATATAGTCCATATTGATCTAATACCGTTGGAAATGTGATAACATACTGTTGTTTAATAAGTTCATGATAATTATATTTGTATTTTAATTCAGTTTCTCTCGTTCCGTGAGAAACAGTTAATACTTTAATCAACGTAATTATTAAATCTCTAGAAACATGTACTTCTAAATAATTTCTATTTTCTTCATTATTCCTTATTGTAATCTGAATATCGCCATGAAATGCATTCAATTCAATGCTTGTATTGAATGTAACATGATATCGAATGGGTTCCGTCCCATGTAATTCGGTTAAGTTATGAATGACTAATGAATTATTTTCTAATGGATTGCAATCAATATTAATTTGTTTCGGAGAAGCTGAACAAATGGTAAGGTCATGAAGAAGTAATCCGAACGCTATTCCGAGGAATGACGCAAATCCGAATAATACAATGAATAACCCCATTTTAACTGTTTTAGTTTTTTTCAAATCTGCATCATTATTCAAGATTCTATTCCATCTAGCTCTGTATGTCTAATTAAACATATTAATATTTATTTTATTAAATTAACTTAAATTGAATACTATATTTTTTATTAATATTTACCACAAACATTTTTTTTTATTAAAATTTAATTTTTATTAAAATTATATATATACAAAAAAATTATCACACGTCAGCATACGCGTGGTTTAAAAGACACTAAACATTTGCCTTTCGAATTCATTTACAATGACAATTAACGTATTTACGATAGAAAAAGTAACCCATTATCTTTTATTTTTTGGAACTATCTGATTCCCTTTTTTTCCACCGCTTGCCATTCAAAACCAGTGATTTATTGAAAATGTAGTTAAATATATTAGTGTTAATTATACTTAAATCGATTGAGTAGTTGTTTTGCGATAAGTGTTTGTTCTTCTAGATATTGCAATAGAGCAACTTTTTTTTATAATGTATTTTATTAGATGACGTTAATAACAATGTACAGTAATTACGGTTTTCATGATTTGAAAAATTTCTCAAACAATTACCTGAAATGTAATTGCCGGTTTCAATATAGCTTGATATCGTATTCATGTAATATAACGCGATATCATATACTTGTTATTACTAATTGTACATTGTACTTGTATATGTTTTATGCTTTTGTATATATGAACACATTAAAAAAAAAATAAAATGCTACCAGATGTGATATATTATAAATATGGTTCTGTTTAATCCATGGATTTTCTAATATTTATGTGTTCACATTATTTGATTTGATTTTTAATATTATATTATATTATAATTGTAATTGATTAATATTATAATTGTTAATAATTTTGTACATATTATCAGTGTACAATATATTCTAAAATATGTTATATTTAAATGGGATGCATATTAATTGATATCATTTTTGTAAGGTTTAAAATTTTTTCTATAAATGTTACCTGTTTTTTTCTGTTTCTCGTTTTTCTGCTTATAAATAATTCTTCCAAAATCCCTTTAAATATTTTTGTATATAATTAATATTTAAATAAATGGATGCGATAGTTTTTATATATAAAAATACTTAATTATATGCAGATGTATTTACATTTGTGTTTAAAAAATAAAAAATAAATGTATTTTACATTTAAATTAAACAGATTTTTTTTAAATAAACAATTTATTTATTATACTCATATATACAATGTATAATACAATTTATACATATATATATATATATATAATATATCACTTTCGCTATTTAATATAAATGTATATACATATATATTCGAGTTCGTACCTACCCTTTATATACCATCATCGCACATATCGAAAATTGATTTTGCGTATGCAAATAAACAAAATCCTTATATTTATCTAAATTTAAATTCAAAACATATCGGCTTATATATTTATCTAAAAAACATATATACATATATTTTTTGTATATATATATATTTATTGATATATTGTATATTATATATAGTATATTGAATCAGCATAAGTATTATCCTTTACGTATATAGCTTTATTTACAACAAAATGTTCAATTTATATATATATGCATTTGGTTGTTTAGCGATAGATGTCAACATTTGATGGAAAATGAGATATACAAATATGTAGAAAACTATATAATGTATATTTATATATTTGTATATACCATATTAACAACTGTATATATACACAAAAAGTTATCATTACATTCCGTATAGAAACATTTATATATCTCCATATAGTTATTATATATACATGTCATGTAGCTTAAAGTATTATAACCCTTTTTTGTTGAGAATCTTTGACTTCCGGTATGAATAAAGAATGAATATTATTTGATTTATAACATAATCAACTCAATAAATTTTATAGGGATGTGTTTGCATATATATATATTTATATATATTATACATATACATATCATAATTCAAAAAGATGACACGGTGATACCGTGATATTATATATATAACTTTGTTATTTGTGCAAATAAGGTATATTATGTATTTGTATAATACTGTAGATAATATATATATAATCATATAATACAAATATGTTTTTCTGTATTGTATACTTATTATTATATAGGTATATAAAAAAAAAACAAAACGTTTCTCTATATACATTTATTCTGAAGTACTATATATTTTATATGATGTGCTACATAGAAAGCTATATCCTTATTGGATATTTATATCTATATATAAATAAATTTATATTTTTTTTTTCATATGGCTATAATAATGTCTAGATAATTTATAGGTATTTAATATGAATATCGATATATTTCTATAAATAAGAATTTAAATGAACTCTTTTATACCAATATATAGGAATGCATTATTTTTACTTTATCATATTAAATAATTCTATATTAAAAGTTTGTTGAATTTTTGTTTGTTAGTAAAATTTAATTCCTTCAATTTACCTAAAGAAATAATTAGGTTAAATTTTAAAGCTTTAACAAATCTAAGGATATATGTAAAATTTTAGATTTTGGTAAAATAAACAATAATTGAAGAACAAAATTTAATATAAAAACTAGAAAACAAAATTTGTAAATTTTACAAACAACTGCAGTTGAAAGTATGGTTGCGATTATTTTATGGAATATGATGAAAACTTGGTTAAATTTAAAATCTATACATCAGCCAGTAAAAAGAAAGGGTCCTTTTTTTTTAAATTAAAAAAAAAAATAATATAAACGCAAAGTCAATAATCAATAGAGTTAAAAATATTTTTTAATTTTTAAAAAAAAAAATAAAAATATTTTTTGCGCAGGAAAACCAATTAAATAAATTAAAATAATAACAAACAAAAAAAAAACCATATGTTAATATCAATATATATAAGTATATGTTTGTAAATACGAGTACATAAAAAAAATAATTTATTAATGAACCAATATGTGCAGCGTATATTATAGTATATATAAAGAAATGTTTGTATTGCAATAAATATTTAAACCACAAAGTATTTTCATTTTATTTTCTCATCCGGCTGCGATATTCTAAATATATATATATATATATGAACATTCTTACCAATTATTTTTTTTTTTTTTCTGAATTTCGTTTACCCAGCCGAAAGGGTATTGTATTTCTTTCTAGATAATATGTATTCGGATTATTATATACATAGTATATGCGAAGAAACGTATGTTATACAACTTACAAATATATATATATCTATATAAATAAAACGATATATAACAAAACTATATATATATATATGTATCTATTAAATATGTATACATTCTGTTGCTGTTGGAATATATTTAAATACAATACATTTGCGTGTGTGTGTGTGTGTGTGTGTGTGGTGATTTTTTTTATAAAAATTTATAGAATTGGTAAAACATATTATTATTTGTATATGGCTGGTATATGGCGAATAGCATATTATCGTATTATATTGAACATATTAACAAAAAGAAATAATAATGAACGACGAATATTTATATGAAATAGAAAATATATATGAAAGAAACATGAATCTGTAATATATGTATAATTGTATATATATATATATATAGTGGTTATATATAATATATATCAACCACATACCGCATATCTATATATACAGAAGTTTAACGTAATGTACTTATATATATATATATATATATATATATATATATATATATATATAGATTGTATATGAGCTGATCAAGCGAAATAGGGATGAAAATTACAATTCTATTGTATTATATATGTCTTTCTTTATATATATAAATATATCCTATATATTAAATAGAATATTCATACATTATACGAAGTAAAATAAAAATAAAAATAATGAAAAAAAACTATGAATGAATGAAAGAGATCGATATGATAGAAGAAAAAAAATTAACCAAAGTATAAAAGAAAAACAAAAAAAAAAAATGTTATATATAAATATATTAAGCACATAAATATATAAAAATAAATATGTGTATATTGTGAAAAATTTATGTGGGAAGTACTTTGAGTGCAAAAAACATTAGAATAGATTAGTGAGCAAATTACAAAAAAAATTCCGATAAATTTTTATCTATATATAAATAAATATATATGTGGATCTGTAGGTATAAATGAATGTATATTATAATTACATAATATAAATACAGGGTGGAACAGTTTATGAACAATGTACGTCATTACACACTGATAAAATTTATTATAAATCTATGCATTTTTACTACACATCTAAAAAAAAATTCACATTTTTGATGTGATAATAAGTTTTTTATTTATAAAAACAAAAATTCTCATCAATTTATTTTACTTTATACTGCCATGAGATGAAATTCTATCCCGTGTATAAGTACAAAAAAAATTACAACATCAACACGTTGAATAAATTAATAAATAACTCTATGCATTTTTTCTATATTTCTATGTACAATAATATTTCACCAATTTTATATCTGTATGGACACCATTTTATTGAAAATAAAATTATTTAAATTGATCTAAAGTAAAACTAAATAAAAAAAAATTGTATTGAATTTGCAAAGAATTCACATAATTAACATTTAATGGCATTTATTTTAATTTTTTTTATAAAATGTGTTCATTTATTGAAAACAAATGGAGTTATTATATTTATAATGAAAAAAAAAACCAAATAAACAATTTTAATTGAATAGAAGGATTTTTTTTTTTAATTTAAATAATTATTTTTATATATTTACTCGTACGTCTATAATATAATATAATTCAAAATTATTTAAATGATTATTAAATTATCAATAGTGTATATATATAGATTAAATGATTATTATAGGATTTTCATTTATATCATTCATGAATTGTAACATTATTGAGATTCGAAGGAATATAGAGTAAGTATATTGATTTAATAAATGTTTGTTTGGGAATTTTAGGTAACTAAAATCGTTTGCAATAGGCATTTTCTATATGAAATGAAATGAAATGGATGTAATAAAAAATCACAAACATAACTATTTACAAAAATGGCCATTCACAATATATAATCAATTGATGTTTGACTTAAGATTTGATTAAATATTATAATATTAGAATAAAATTAATTTATATACTACATAACCTTTATACTACATAACCTTTATAAAATATCTTTTATTCCAAATCAATTTATGGATGAAAAATAAAAAAAATAAAAATAGATGATATAAAAAAATATTTATATAAAATATATACAGGTTTTAGATACATATATTTTCTCCTGAGATTAAAAAATTAATATTTGAAAGGAAACAAATGCATCTGTGGTTGTTATTATGATATATATATATATATATATATATATATAAGTATATAGTGAATGAACAATACATTTCATAAGAAATAAAATATCAGAAATATATATAAATAAAAAAAAAGCAATGCGGTGTCATATATTTACATGAATATAAACATTAATAATCTAAATATGTATATAAAAAAAAGCATTGTGTAATGTATAAAATATTAATATTTTAGATGTTTTTCTTTACTTTTCTTTACCATTTATATATTGTGTTTTGTGTTTATCAATAAATTTTTCAATATTCACAAATAACAACCGTATATAGAATAGAATAGAATATATATATACACGAGAATCGTATATATATATATATAGAGTACAAAACAAATGGAGTTTTTTTTTATTTGAAATTTCCAATTCCCATGCTGAATTGTATATATAATAATCTTTTTCTTATATGTTTTAATGTTTCAATACATCAATTTCACACATAATATAAAAAGTAAGATTTTTTTTTTATTTTTATTATAATAATAATATTCTTTATTTTATTATATTATGTATAAATATTTAATATATATACCATATAGCATTCAAATAACATTGCGAGTTTAAAATTTACATATTTATTATCATAAGTAAAAAGTAATATTAAAATATTGTCAATATGTTCATAGTCATAGTCAATATTTTTGTAAATTAATTTTTTTTTTTTTATTCTTGTTTTGTAAATACTAACCATATTTATACTGTATTTTATAAAAATCAATTTCAAATGAAATATATTACAGAAGTGATAAATGTAAATGATAAATTCTTTTTAACGAAATTGATTTTTTACCTTAAACATAATGACTGTTAAATATGTCTCTTGATTATTTTGAAAAGAATGAACAATAAACTGTAAAAATTAAAAGATTCTCAAAAAAATATCAATGAAAAACTCATATTTTATTTAGAGTGATGTAAAAATTATGTATAAAATAATATATACATTTTCTAAAAAAGTTACCAATATATAACTTTATCTATAATGAAGGTCAAAATAATTATTTTATGTAATCATTAATTGAAGTATGAAAAATTATTAGGAAAAAATATGATATTGTAATTAATAAAATTTTCTAAATTTATAAATTTTGGAGAAAAATACTACTATATACTATATAGTATACAACACAAAAACTATATATATTCAGATGTATAATAAAACTCATTCTGTATATAGATAAAATTTCATTATCAGTGCACTTTCTCTATAGATTTCAAAATTAAACCATATATATCTATAATTGTATATCTATAATATTGATAGAAATCATTTGATTGCTCATATTCAGTTCACTATACCATATATACATATAATATAGATATACGCAACGACCTGTTTAAATTTATACATTCATGCATTCATATTATATAATTGGGTGTATAAAATAAAATATATAACGCATGAATAAATACACAAAAACGCATAAGTCAATATTTGGAAATCAATTTTGTATATATAAATACATTTATATATATATATATATACATGTAACTTGTTAACGTTATTGTTAAAGCTTCATGTAAAAAATCGATAATTTGTAAATGTTATACTATATATGATATGAAATCATTATATATTAAGAAAAAAATAAATAATGTTTTGCAATTAAATGTAAAAATATTATATGAAATAATTTTCCACCAAAAATATATTAGTTATCCGCAAATTATCAACAAAATATATATTAAAAATATTTTGAATAAAAATATCATTATTATTAATATATGATTGATTATTATTGTATATTATTGGCACAGAAAAAATGATGATAAAATATTTATAAACAATATTTTAAGCATTATTAAAAAAAAACATTATCAATACTTATATTCATGTTGTCTGATTTATTTTGTCGAAAAATTATCATAACTCTGAAATATACAATATAAAAAAAAAAACTAAATTTATTGGCATTAAGAATGGCAGTTTTATAATAAATGCAATAAGAGATGTTTTAGTTAAAATTTTCACGGCAGTAATAGTTAAAAATTTTAATTATATATTTACTGATAAACAAATAAATTAAATAAGAGTTGTATGCGGTTGTATAAATGTCAATATTATTATATCTGTGCGAATTGTTTAACTTTTAAATCCATTTTTGATTGAACATTATAGACATTAAAATTTTTTTTCTTATTATTTTCTATCGATAAAGATAACAACAATAAACACCAACAACATATGGAATTACAAGAAAATATATACCAATTTATATTTCCCTTTCAAGTTATATCTGATAAGAATGGGGATTTTGATTATAAATCAGGTATAAATCGTTTATATAAAGATAAAATTTCACACAATTTTTATACCCTTATTTTTTATTCAACATATATATATATATATATATATATAGCAAAGAAATAAAAAAAAAAGGAATTTCCATTTATACAGATTTTGCACGTACACTGATATATATACATATATGTTACTGATATATAAATATATATACCACATTTTCTTATGCATATTCGATGTAAATGCACTCGTTTCGTTTTATATACATATATTATAAATATATAAGAAAAGTTTATTTATTTTTATGTTTAACAGCATCACATTTTATATCTATATTGTTATGCATGTCAAAAGATATGCGAAAAACTTAAGTGCATTGTAAAATTATATAACTACACTTCCATACATAAAGCGTATGCATTTTACATTAATATGTATTTGGAAGATTTTCCTTGATATATTCATATATATATATATATATATATAAAGAATGCATTAAAATTGGATGATATCATTATTGTAATTCATATACATATTTTTTGAATTCAATTCAAAACTTCAATTCACTTGAGAGTTTATTTTTATTTATTTTCTGTAAATTACCAAAACTTTTTGTTATTCATACATATGCATATAGTGTATACGCGGAATATAGTTTCGAAAGAAAATGGCACCACGAAATATATACAATAACATAATCAAATGTATTGTTTATAAATTGAGGAAAATATACGTATATTATAATATAATAATATGTATTTAGAATATATACTTAATTTTAAGTATAATATTAAATATTATTATATATATTTATCACTGTCAGAAGTCATTGATGAGGTTAAGACAATTTTCGTCACCTGACAATATGATGATTCAAGTTTATTATACAATTGAAAATTTATTTTTGTTTTCTTTTTAAAAAATTCATAATTGTTCTAATTGTGGGATTAATTATAGGTAATGTGGAAATGTTAAATGAACATTTACCAAATTTACCGGTGTATAGAAAATGTATCTATATATATATATCTAAATGGTAGTATGACGACATAGATTAAGAAATGTAAAACCAAAGATTTAATATTTGTTAATGATACTGGAAAATCTAATGGTGGATAAATGTAATGGTGGTGAAAATCTAAGGGTGGATAAATGTAGAATTGTTTATTTTCCTTACCGGAATGGAAAATTAAGCATTATACATATCTATATATAATGGTCTTACAGATTGATTATGAATTTTGTTTCTAGTATTATTTTTCCATATGTTTGAATAAAGAATATTTCAGAATATTACAGAAAAAATAAAATAATAATTAGGATATTTTATATTCGATATGATAATAATAACCATATACTATAATAAAATTACAAATAGATTTCATTTCACATATATATATAATATAAATTATTATATTCCGGATTAACTCTTCTAATTTTTCCCTTTTTTCCTTTTTACGTTGAAATATATGTTGAAAATATATACCATATATATAGATACATATATTATACATATATAATAGCAAACAAATTTTATTCACAAATTCGTTTTCAATTTAAATATATACGCGTGGTCTCCATATATGAGGGGTATGTTTTCAATATATATATATATACATACATTTATTTTATCTAAATTTCTTTACCTCATCCGTTTAAAAAATAAAATAAAATAAAAACGGCATCCGTAAACCGACATTAGTGGTATAGCGAAAGATTTATTTGTCAGTTTTCTTTCTATATAATGGTTTATTTTATATATTTAGGTAAGTATATACAATCGCATATTATCAATGTGTTATTGTATACATTTTTGTAATATATGTATGCGATTGGTACGAACGATATAGTCATTGTTGTGTATGAATCTATATATGATCTATATATGAAACTGTATAATACGATAATACATTGCGAGAAAAAAATGTGCCGAACATTTATGTATTTTATTATATATAAATATATATATTTATAAAACATTATATTTCTTTCTATTGTTCACTATACAAAAAAAAAAAAGAAAGAAAAAGGAACGATTCAAATTGTTATTGGACATTTTACCATTTTCAAAAAAAAAAAAAATTTTTTTTTCGTACATTTCAACTCTTTATATAAAAGGTGTACGCAATGTATATGAAATGAAAGAATATAATGGGGGGGATACGCTGAGAAGAAGGATATTTTTATGGGTCGTAAAATTATCGTCGTTTTGTTTATTTAATTGTTCTGCATTGGATTACTACTGTTATATATAGATTTTATCTTTAAGCATATAGAAACCTTATTACTCTAGATTTTAAATATGATATTTAACTAATCGATTTTACCATGTGATCGTTATCTACCCAGTTATAAATATTTAGAAGTACAAATGAATAGATTTTTTTCGATTGGTTTTTAAAAATTGTAATATTACTCGTTTCTTTGCATTAATACTTCGAATAAAAATTGTCAATATATTTTAATTGTTCGTTATTTTGTTTTGATTTTAATTGATTGATGAATCCTTGATATGTGTGTTTTGTATCCTTAAGTAAACTTTCTTCTATTGCATTATAATATGCTTGCTTGCGTTTTCTTAGTGCTTATATAGTCTCGTCCACCTATAGAGCTAATGAATTAAATATATATGATTAAAGAGGTCTGTATATATGAATAGTTAGGTAGCGATTTATTTTATAACAACTGTATAAAATAAACTACACTATTATAAATATAAAAAATTTATTATTTGCTTTAAAATGAAAATTTTTTATTTTCGTAGTTGATCATATGTATATAATGTTGTATAATAAAATTTTGTTTTATTTAAATTAATTAATCAACAGCAAAAAATACCACATAAAAATTTAATTGTTTATATATAGCTTTATATATATATCATACATAACATATATATATATACAGTGCGACAATTAATATTCCGGCTTCAAACCTTATCTTAATAACCAGTGGGACGATCTATGTGATCGAACAAGCGTTTTGAAGCTTGATATTTTCTCTATCGTCTGTAAAAATTTCATTGCATTTGGTTGACAAATAAAAAAGTTATGACATTTCTTGTGAAACAATATTTTAGTTGAAGTATAGACATTTTAACATGGAACAAACAGCAGTCATTAAATTCAACGCAAAGCTCGGTAAATCTGCAACAGAAACCTTCAAATCGATGCAGCAAGTTATTGGCGATAATTCTATGGGTAGAACACAAGTTTTTGAGTGGTATAAATGTTTCGTGGGTGGCTAAAACGCAGGCTAAAAAAACAAGAAAAGTTCCATCGAAAATCAAGACAATGCTCGTAACATTCTTCGGTAGCAAGGGAATTTTATCCATAAAGAATTCGTTCCAACTGGTCAAACAGTCAGTGGCGCATATTATATCGAAGTTTTAAAGCGTTTGATGGGCATGATTCGTAGTATTCGTGTATTGCTGAATATCGTGAATCAGATAGTTGGTGTTTGTTACACGATAATGCACCGAATCGCACTTCACTTATTGTTGTCAGTTTTTGGTTCGAAATCAAGTCTGTGTGTTAAATCATCCATCGTATTCACCTGATTTCGAACCATGTGAGTTCTCTTTGTTCCCAAAACTTAAAATGAAATTGGAAGGATGTGTTTTTAGATGATTTGAAACCATTCAAACAGCATCTGCACGCGCATTAGAGGCAGCACCACAAAATGAGCTTGAAGACGTATTTGAATCATTATTAAATCGACGTAACAGTTGTATTGAATCGGGAAGAGAATATTTTGAATAAATAAAAAAAAAAAATTTTAAAATCGTGTTTGTAATGTATTTCCTAGGACCAGTCCGGAATATTAATTGTCGCACTGTGTATATGTGTTATGTATGTAGATTTCGCTGGAAAATTGTGTAGTTGTTATATACGATATGGTCCATAAAGATATATATGTTGATAGAAATCATTTAATTGAAGTAATTATTGTATACACGCAAATATTGTATATCGTACATAGAAAGAATACGGAAAGGTAAATTTAATTTATTATTTTATTTTTATTTTGTTTTATCTCATTTTTGTGGTTATGACCATTTTTCTTTTGTATTTGCCATATAAATACAAAAAGAAGAGTATTATAATTTATTGACACACATACAAAATCTGAATAGATATGTGTATTTTTTTTTTTTTACTTTTTAATGGTCGTAAATATATACAGATAAAATAAATGTAGAATTGTTTATTTTCCTTACCGGAATGTGTACAAAAATTAAGCATTATACATATCTATATATATTTGTATTTATATAAATATATAAATATGCAAATACATTTTCAAATGTATATAATTTTTCCATATCACTTTATATATAAATATAACTAACTATATGTATGTATAGGTACGATAAAAAATAAAATTTTATTATTTAATGAAATTAAGTTTGTTTTTCTCTCATTTATCTTTTATAATGTTTACAAAGTATATTAAACAAATAAAAATAAAATAAAATGTTCATATAGAATTATTATAGAATATGAAACCAAATAAAAAAAAAATTAAATAGAAAATATAATTTATTTATTTGTAAAATTATTGTAAGATCATTGACGTAATCATGGTATGATTACTTTTGATTAAGATCATTGGTATAATAATATATGTTTTATATACACACTGTATTTTCGCCGTCGTCGTTTTGTCATTTTTAATCATCAATGTAATTAAAGTCGTACATACACAGAAAAAGCTAAAACTTTTGTATAAGTCATTAAAATCTTTAATATTATAGGAAAATCTATATAATAATAATAATTTCTATTTTTCTATATATATATATATATATATATATATATAGTACATGTGTGTATATCCAAAATGTTTGCGAATACTAATCAAATATGAAATTTAGTTTTCTTTTTAATATATATGTATATCGTATCTTATATATATACAATTACATATGAAGAAAAGCAATAAACGTCTGCAAATAAAAAAAAAGAATATGTGAATATTATAAAATAAATATAAAAGAGCTTTATGAAATGGATTTAAATAAACGCGTTATACAGCTATATGTAATATTTATATCTAATGAACATTTTCCTTGCGAAAATTTTCCCCTATGCTACTATATTAGATTCATTCATCTAAATTCTAAATTACTTTTATGTTATAAAAAGTTTCGTTATAAATATAAACTCAACCTCTATATAGTAAATTTTTGGTTCTATATAGAAGTTCTGTATATGATAAAATATTTTATCCATCTATATACAGAGCAGCACATATCAATATACTATAATTTGTTTAAGTCTATATTTGTATATTATATATGTTTGAATGAATGTCATATTGAGAAAATTGCATTTAAAAATAAACTTTTTTGTATTTAATAAAATTATTTTAATGTTCTTAATAATTTTTTTTTTCGTTTTTTTTTATTCATCATATGCTTTCTTTCATTACAAAAAAAAAAAAATTAAAGTATAACAAGATTTAATTTAATATTATAATATATATTGTAAATTTTTTTTAAGTATATATATGTAAATGAAAATGATCAGTGTCTTTATGTTTTTAATAATATATAAGATATAAGTACAAAGTGCACATACAACATATATATATATATAGTATATACACAAAAAACACATTATAATAATTATTCTAATATCTTTTTAAATAATTAAATTTAATTTTATAGTATATATAATACATATATATTTTTTGTGATCATCACATGGAATGATATTATATGAAAATATTTAATATACATATATAAAAAAAATAATGAATTGCATGAAAAAATTTCATTTTAATAGAATTAAAACTTTTTCTATATATGCAGCAGCAGCAGCAGCAGCAGCACATACAAAACTAATTATTTTAAATTTATTAAAGATTATTTATGTATAAGTTTATTTTCTATATATATTTATAAAGAGAAAAGTTTCGTTTTTTTTTGTCAAATTATATATATATAAAGACACTTTTGTCTCATATTCATTTTCTTTTCTTTTTTCAAAGTGCTTTTCATGTCATTAATATATATTATATATAAATAGCATTGGTGCGTATATGTTGTAAAATTAACTTTGAACCTATTCTTTATAGTTTTTATATCCGATATCATTAAATATTGATTAATATTTGCTTATCGCACAAATATAGAATAAATTTTTAAAATATTATTTCATTAGTCAAGAATAAAATGGTCATACTTTTCAAAATTATTGTCATCTTGTAATCATTGGTAGATCATATGACAGACACAATGATCAAAAATGAAATTAGTATAATAGACTAAAAAAGAATTTAATCTTTTTATCCACCATTATCGTTGCGATTCAATAAGATTTCAATAGCACAAAAAAAATCCGGCTCACTTACATTTGGAATGCGTTTTGCAATTTATATTATATCTTTAGAATTATAATCATATATATCAAATTAAAGCGTATCAAATTATTTTAAATTTTCATAGGATTACTAAAAAAAAATTTTATTTTTATCGCGGAATCCCATTCAAATGAAATATTTTTACAAATCATCTACTTCAAATGTGAAAATTATAATAAAACTTTATAATAAACATTATAATAAAACTGCCAAGCGCAATAAAATAAAATTAAATCGGACATTAAAATGGTTAAGACATATATGTATCGCTATATATATCTGCATTTAACATATATGTATGTAGTATTCAAGATGCCACAAACCAATGTATTTTTTTCATTCATTTATATATATATGATTCATCTTTATATTTGCATTTATATTTATCTAATTGAATGTATACAATGTGGTTTTATATATACATATATAATTTTCGATTATTATGCTATATACAATGTAAGGATAATTGAATATATAATATATATATATATAGAATCTTATTATTGTATAAATTATTTATATATATATATAATATATGGTTTTAATCAAATTTTCACATTTAATTGAATTATAAGCCCGATATGAAATTAGATTTGTTCAAACATATTATCTCTATGTGTGTATATAATTGTATATATGAATTTTAGATTAAATCTATAAACCAATATATTCATATTCATATATATATAGATAATTTTGTTATTTGTTGTGCATTTTTCGTATACGCGTTAATAAATAACGCACATAAAGTGATTTATAACAATTTTGATGAATTTATGTTGATATGTCATATTCTGTATGATGATTGCATCAACTTTTGTTTTCTATTAAACATATATATATATATATGATCATTTGCAATAGTATAATTTATCGTTTTTTCGCAGCTGCTTATATAAATATATCTTCTGAATTGGTGAATCGTATACCTGATATGCGGAAATAAGTAACTCAAATTCCATCAAATTTAATGATAATAATTATTAAATATTGAACCATAAAATGCATAAAATTTCATTAGCATAAAACAGATGTGAATTCCATATATATATATATATGTTTATTGGCAATATATATATTTTTATATAAATTGACTATCAACATATAGGAGAATTATATGTAAACGTATATATAAAATATAGATTCTTCTTGAAACTAAATTAAAACTAAATTTTAAACAAATATAATTTTAATTTATTGTTTTTATTATAAAATGACACATATTTAATTGAACTATCTGAGTATATACATAAATAAAGTGGTTTACATATTAGTTCTTATATATTATGTTTGGATACATTACTATATACTATATGTGTATTAAAGATTAATATATAAATTAAACCACATTATAAATTATTTTAACGTAAATGTACAAATAATTTATGGGATTTGATATGAAGACATATCACCTATGAGAATTGATAATTTACCGGATGTAATGTAAGTAATTTCTTTAATTGAACTATAATTCAAAATTCTAAATGTAAACAAATTTAATGCATGGCTGTATTTAATGCGAATACTTTTCCTCTTATTGATCACAACATTTTTAACCTTCCTTATATTCGTGCAGATCTGTTTATATTCGCCTCATCACCATCAGTTTCATGTTGTGATATTTACATAATTATCACGCAAAAAAAAATTTCAATTAAATTAACACATCGCAATCCACTTCTATATTTCTATATATATGTATATATTGTGGTATGTACATCCCTCCTCTCTTTGCTTTTGCTATCTGCTATTAAATTTAACATTAATAAAATATATAAAAATAATTAGAATTAATTTTATTATATATTTTAATATAATTAAGTTTATAAAACATCACAAAGGGGGTTTTTTTTAGACAAATCTACTTTATATGTTTATTTTAATTGTATATATATATATATGTATAGGGATTTTTATTAGATTTACATATATTTATTTTATTTAAACCCAACAGTAAATATATACTATATGTTGTATATATGAATAAAATGTATAAGGGTTTCAATATATGTATTCATCCATATATGATCAAGTTATAACGTTGATTTGAATAATCTGATGATTATATATAAAGAATTTAATAAACGATTGCATGCGTTGATTACGAGTGCGTATATAGAATCACACATAGAATAGAAAAAACTATATAATTTTTTCCCATTTTAAAATCATTGAGCATTATATTTATAAAATATTTAATTGTTTTTTTATTATCAAACGGTTTTGATACATTTTTAAGAAGAAAGACAAAGATATAGGGCGAACGATATAAATCAATAATTTGTTGGGGATTTAATGAAATTAAATTTTTGGAGAAAATATAATTTTCGTTTATTAAAAATAAACATTTTTTAATTGTCTTTATAACTTTTATAATATATTTATCATTAAAAACAATCTGCAAATAGATCATTTATTATCCCGAATAATTCTATAATATATATGCATTTAAAATAAAATGTTTTCCTATGTACATAATATAATTATCATATCGAAAAAAAAAATATAACATGATTATTCCTATATCGTTTTAGATCTTTTTATATATATATAAGTTGTATATACATATATAAATAACATATACAATACAAAATGTAAAAGCTAATTTTATTCCACTTCAATTTATTAATATCATAAAAGTCATCTGAGAGAAATAAAAACGAAAAATGTTAACACATTTTTTACATGTTAGATATACTTATATGCCTGCGTTTTCTAAAAATATACATATATATATGTAAAACGGTATGGTGGATATAAAAATAAAAGAAAAAATAATAAAATAACCAGGATAAAATATTGCGTCTAGGTCAAAACATTTACGATATAAAAATTTTTTCCACGTAATGTATGAAAAAAACACGTGTATTTATATATAAGGGTGTGTATATATTCAAATACAATCATCAGCACCGATATACCTATTTATTTATATACATTTTTTTACTCCTCGCTAATATTATTCTTTTATGCATATCTCCAATGTTCATTTCATCCTATACATAATATAATAACAATATAGGGATATGGAACTATATATATATATACATTTGTAAAAATATAAAATTCAAAAAGTAAATCTTGATTTTTTTTTTTTTTAAATAAAAAGGGAATTTATTTATATAAAATTTATTCTTTTGCATATATATTAGATTATTTAGAGAAATACCAACAATTTTCAAAAGTGGTTTTCAGATATGTTATATAGATAAAATATATATGGATATATATGGATTTTTACTGGAGTTGCGATTAAATTTGTATACTTATATGATTCGCCGCATCTCTGTGTAGAGTACATAAAAGTATATAAAGGTGTATTTTTAAAACAAATAATTATTGATGCTTTTATTCTGAGAATTTTTTAAAACGGAAAAACTTTACTTTATATATCTATATTGTATATTATTTATATGAGAATAATAATCAACCAATTTTCCATTTTTAAAATTTTCACTATACACGAAAATCTTTTTCGGATTTTTATTATATATGTGTAAGGTATACAAAAATCATGACTCAATCAATTTTAAAAAATTCCATTCATATATATAAATTGTAAAACTTTTGTTTTTAAATAATTTTTGTTTAAGACAATTTTTATATTTGCCATTTCAAAGTTTATTTTTCTCTTGTTTTTCATATATATACATAATACATATAAAATTCATACAACTTTATCACACTGACTGCGTATATATATATATATATATATATATATATATAAATATTTACATATATGTAATTGTACTTTTTCTTTTAAATATTACAAAAAAAAAATATGCAAAATAAATATTTTTTTTATAAAACATATAATATAAAAATACAAAAAAAAACAAAATACTAAATGAAAATGAAGAAAACAAAAATGCGAATAAATTTA
Organism: Dilophus febrilis; assembly: GCA_958336335.1. Lineage (NCBI taxonomy): Eukaryota > Metazoa > Arthropoda > Insecta > Diptera > Bibionidae > Dilophus > Dilophus febrilis. The sequence goes on from OY284468.1 coordinate 66,026,017, forward strand.
TATATATGTATATAAAAATATTCTTAATAAATATATACTTAAACATTTTATATACATATATATATATATATAGTAAACAATAAACAAAGTTTTGTTTTTGAAACAAACATTTACAAATATAGGAATTTTTTATAGGCATAATTTTTTTTTCCCATTTCCCATTTCCACTATATAAAAGATAGATTATTTATATATATATATATATATATATATATATATATATAATAAAGCAGGTACATATTAATATGTATATATAAGTTAAAAATCAAGGTGAGTAAATTTCCATCATGTGTAAAATTGCACGGAAGAATGAATATTATTGATGCTTGTAAAAAATAAAATCATGTATATATATGTTTTATATGTAACGAAAATAAAAATACTTTTTATTTCTCTTTAGTATATATATATATATGTTATATAAAAAACAAAATTTTTTTATTTTCACATTTCATTTTTTGTTTTGTATTTCTGCGTATTTGGGGATGCATGGAAAGGTCATCGCATCCCTTTATTTATTTATTTTTTTTCCTGTTAATATATTACATACGCATACAAATCAAAGTTCTATTTTTCACATAAAAAAAATATTGTACATATTTAAAAAAATTTCCTTTTTTTTTATTTTTAAACGTGCATATAATAATATATTATAATATATTGCGTATTATAGAATAAACACGCAGGTACCGCATCATCATTATAATGAGAATTTTAACTTGATGATATATATGAATGGTACATGTTCATATAAATATAAATGTAATAACAAATGGACATGGTTGATTTTCTTCTATATATTTATATGGGTTTTTTTCCATATAAAAGAAATCTTAATACTTATATAAACGGGCTAAATGTAAATATTAAAGTAGGGATAAATATATATATATAGTTATATATAATTTATTTATTTTTTTTTTTTTTTGATACATATATATAAATGTATGATATATATAGAAATATTATACATTATATAATATAGAAAGATATATTTGTATATATATATATATATATATATATAAAAAATTCATTGAAAGAAAGTAAAAGAGAATAAAAAAAAAAAATAATATATAAAAAAGAATGAAAATGAAATCAGTCAAGCAAAATAATCGATTTATACCATTCACTTTTTCACAAATAATCGAAACGTATTATTTTTATATTTTTTTTATTATATCATATATATATATGGCATAAAAAGCTCTTAAGAATATTTCACAAATATATAAATCTTTATATAAAAAAAGAATAAAATATGTCTTTTAACTGTGCGTCTTAATGTATTTTTCTTATACCTTTTTATATTTATATATACGACAAGTATATATAATATACTAAAAATATTCTGTTCAACTGTAATATAATAATAAGAATCAAAAAATATCTATATACATGCTGTATATACTGAATTGAGTGGTTAAACTATATTTTTGTATGCATATGCGATAATATAATAAATGTCCAAGAATTATTAAATATAAGCATTTATAATATCAATATATATATATTTATACTTTTATTTATATAATGGAATGCTATATAATAATATAATTTGGTGTTGTATGGCTTAATATTCATAATTTTTTTTTATATTCATACTGATTTATTTGGATAATAAACATATAAGTGAATGGGGAATATATTATTCCATCTGTATATATTATTTTGTATTTTTTTTGTCTTTCCATTATATTATGCATCCTTTTAAAAGTATAGATAATTTAATTGTAAATTTTGATCCGTATATGCCTATGTGTTCCAAATACCTTTGATATAATTTAGATTTCTCACTTTGGGACTTGATTGCATTTGATATATATATATATATATATATTGAATATTGACTCGATCGCATATTCAATTATATATATAATTTGTCTAAATAACATATTATAGAAATGATTATAACTCTGTGGTGTAAATGTTAAAAATGCCAACCTAAAAATTCTAACGAAATTTTGGGGTCGTGGGTTCGAATCCCACTGAATGCATAAAATATGTTTTCTGTTTTCGGTTATTTTTCGAATCTGAATTTTAACACAGAGTTGTATTTTCCGGTGGCGGTTGGTCGTACGGCTAATTATCGACACCGTAATAGACACAAATTAAGAAACTAACAACAGAAGGATGTTGTTGGACGCTAAAACCAGATTGTTGGTTGTATAGCGAAAAATTTATTATTTTTTTTTAGAAATGATTAAAAAAAAATATAAGGAAGGATATTATATAGTTTAAATATATAAACAATAAAAGTTTATTTGAAAAAATTCCCATTATGATGGATGAAAAAAAAAAGTATTTCATTGTATTTTGAGTGCATTTAATAAATATAGATATATATATACGTAAAACTATAGAAGGTATTACATACATAGTTAGGATATAAATCATAAACTGAATACGAATATATGATACAGTATAATAAATGCAATTTAAAATCTAATTTTATATATATTTATTTTATTTATATATCTCTCTCATATTAATATATAAAATATTAACATTTATTGCAAAATACATTGCATATTGAGCTATATATATATATATATTTGTATATCTACTCGATATTGTATATATATATATATATACATTGAAATATCCTTTTTATAAATTCAGGAAGCGGTTTAAATTTCATTTCCGGATAAATTTTATATATATAGTTATAGATATACAATCCACATTAATCTATTATACATATATTACGCTATTTGTTATTGGTATATTGTTTTTTAAAATTCAAAGATGTATACACGTTTAAAAGGTAAAAATATATATATATAAATATATTTATAAAGTATATTTATATATATATTATTAAATATGTTTCATATATAGCTTTCCTAAATAGATATAACTGTACACATATTTAGTTTCGTTTCTGTTACAAAAATATAGTACATATATATGTATAGTTGCATGTGTAGAAACAAATATGAAATATACCTGTTTATTTTCTTTCATATTTTAATATACTAGATATATAATATTGTATTTGTTATATGAACACGACACGTATATATGGATGATTTCTTTTTCCTTTTTGTGATTGTTTTTCGGTTTACTGGCGGAAAAGTCATATTTGTTATATGATATATACAATATACATATAAGTTTTCGGTATATATATAATATTGTATTTCTCTAATGATTTATTTTATTTCATATTATTAGTGGTGTTGTATATTTTACAAAATATATTTCAAAAATTCGTAAATATTTTTATTAAATATAACGATGTTCATAAATTTCCTTATAAAAGTGAGCTTGGTATTTGATATTAACATATAGAATATACATATATATATATTAAAACTAAAGAACAAATAAAGTTTTTTTTTTTTTAATATTTTTTGGGGTTTATTATGGTATAATTGGTAACAGTATACAGCCTTATTGTATATATATTGAAAAATTATAAAAGGTTATATATTTTAAACATTGTCATATATCATATATATATACATATAATACAGAGATGTTTACATAAATAATGTTATAACAATCATTTTACTTGTTATATAGTCGATAATCTCAAATTTTTATCTGTCTTTTTGATGTAATTGTTTTATATATATTTGTAATATGTGGAATTATTAACATAATTGCATGTTTTTAGATAATTTATTGATGTTAGGCATTTTCAAATATTATATACAAATATATAAATTTACAAGAAATTCCAGAGATAAATAGATAAATTAAATATCGAGTAGATGTATCTAATGCTATAGAAAGTTTATTTTACACTTTTTTTTCAATTGCATATTCTATATTATAATTTTTTATAGTACACATTTAAATTGTTAAATTAAACACACAGTGTTTTAATATTTTAAAATGTTAATCAATGAAAAGTGTTCAAAAAAATAACATTTATTTTACATATTTAATCTTATTTTACAATTTACAAATAAACCTAACAAAATTGTGTATCTATCTATATAAATATATATTCTAATATAGCCAATATATTCCGCATTGAAGTGAATTTATAATAAATATTTAGATAACCTGAATATAATATATATAAAATATAAATAAATATATTCAAAGATTTTAAATGTAAAAAGTAAATTTCATTTTAAAATATAAATTCAAACACATACAAAATCATTTAAAAATAACATACAACTCTTTTCTTTATATACATATATGAATATATTTTATTTATTTTTGATCCTTTTTTTTTTTTCTAAAAATCTCAAAACATTTGCATCACACAAACACACACAAACATTATAATCAAAAGATATATATATAGTCAATATAAAAGGAAAATTATATTTACAAACGATGTTATCTACGAATATTAGATATAAGGTTAATTTTTCGTTTATTGATATATATGGTTTTTAAGGTATATGGCAATTATCTGAACATATCATTTAATAAAAAAAACGCCTTATGCAAACCTAAATGATATTTAATGATGAACATTTTTGAGGTATATAATTCCATATTTCCATTTTTGGATCGATATAATAATTTCAATAAAATAAAATGTCAGTTATTTGTGGTTATGTAATTTAATTTTTTGATTGTGAATGAAAAATGTTCTGATCAAAAATAGTTCTTATTTTTTTTTTTAATAGAATACCAACGATGGAATTTCAATTATCTAATGTATATCATTATTACATAATAGTTCTTTTGAATTCGCATATACGGTTACGTTCAAAAGAATCCATACGCTATATACCATTATAGAAAATTTACTATCAAATATTGAATACAAAATTAAATTTAGCATATTCCAAGAATAAATATACCTAAACTTTTAGTATAATATTTTCTCGATAAGTTAAAATATCACGTTATATAATTCACAGAATCACTGTATATATATATATATATATGTATATTCAACTTAAATAAAATCTATATCTATTATTTGGCTACCAATACCAACTGTATGTACACTATTTTGATATAAACATTTTATTAAAATGTATATATTTCTTACATATAGTATTTCATCATCTTATGTATTTATCATAGTATATACATACAGTCTACATTGAAGGATCAAATAATTTTACAGTAGTTGTTTCTATATATGCGTTTATAGGAATAACTTATACTATATATGTATCTTGATTTTATTCGTTGAATTAATTTGTAGTAAAACCATTTACCAATTTAAAAATATCTTTGATTCATTTTTGTTTATAATTAATTTAGTATTGTTTTGTATTTTATTTTATATAAATGTAACTATATAAACATTTGCTATTTAAACTCAACAAATCAATTTTTACATGGATCTTATAGTGTATATTTAGAAATGAAAATATATTTAGAAATGAATAAATGCATGAATAATATAAATGTATATATTTTTAAATAAATTCAATTTTGAATTGAATTTTCCAATCGTTTAGTTTGCGTTTGAAAATTTATATTTGTAAATATATTTTAAACGTGAATCTTAAATATGTATATTTATCATACACAGTATAAAATTTATATATATTTATAACTATAAATATTCTTCTGAAAATCGCAAAATACCTTTTTCCTAACAATATTATATGCTCATTTATAAATTAATTATCATTTATATAACATATAAATATAAAATTTCGAGCATATATATATATACATAGATATTTATTGGTATATCTATTCGGCATTCAAAACATTAAAATAATTACGAGATATTTTATGTATATATATATATATATATATCTCAGGATCTATTTAATACATTTTGAATTTACTGTTTTTATTCACAAAATATTCTATTAGATTTTATCTATGTAATATCGACAACTATAATGATTTATACAACAATATATATATATATACTTGAATGACATAACCCTCTCATTTTCAATATATATATGTTATACTATATATATTATATATATGTAGAATTGTAGAAAATATATATAACATAAACTGATATATGAACACACTTCTACAATGAAAACGATTTTGTACATATTTATATATTATATATGAAAATCTGAATAAATCAGTGATGCATTAAAACTTTGATCAATCAGTCGTCGTCGTCTTCCTCGAAATATGTTCACATTAATATGAATTTGGTATATATATACATATGTTATATGTATATACAACATTATTTATATATTATAAATGAATGCTCATCATATAGATTGAAGTTTCTTTATACATATTTATTACACCCACACAAAAACGAATATACATATATGCAAAAAAGAAAAAAAAATTATACAGAAAATGTATAAAATCTTTTTATACATATATATATATATATATATATAGATAAGCGAGATAACCATTTATATACATTCATTCATATCCATATCAATTCATATCCAAATATATAAAAAAAAAAAATAATATATGTATACAGAGTACATTTGAAAGGATATATATCCGATTATACATATATGAAAAAAAAATCATCATAATAATAATAATAATAATAATAAAAAAAAAGGAAATTTCGATAAATGAAAATAATAATACATATATATATATATAAAAGAAACTTTTCAAATCGAAGCTTTTTATTTTTGTTATTCCGTTTCAGATGAAATAAAAAATCTGTCGTTTTTTTTTTTTATATTTATTTCTCTTAGTTTTTCTTATACTTTGAAAAATGAAAAAAAAAAAAAAAAACAAACACACAAATGAATTTAAAATTAATATGTATAAGACGGGGGGGAAAAAATAAATAAAACTTTCATGAGGGTATGTCTATATATATATAATATACTTATATGTATATATACATAATATATATAGACGACAGATAGGGTACCCCCAAAATAAGATAAGAATGTGAATATGTTTTGGAATTGCTAAATTTATACGTTCATATTTGATATATATATTTGAAAAATAAGTATTTTCTTATATCAATATTTTTTACTGATAGACCGAAAGTTGTATCGCGTTGTAAATACCCTATATATAAAATTCATATTTTTATTCGTTTATATATAAACATATATACATGATTATCCATATTGATTTTAAGTCATGTGAATAATTTTTTCCTTTTATACAAAATTTATTTTCTTCTTTTTTTTTTTTTTTGTAAATAAATTTTACTATATATGAGACGAATACCTTCTTTTATTTATATATATATATATATATATATATATATATATATATATATATAGTGAATAAATTTGTATACGAAATTTCATTTATGTATATATATATATGAATAATATTCAGAAATACCGATGAATCGAATCAGATTTACATTTATTTAAAATGTTTTTTAATTTGTTACTTTGGCGTAATTTCCAATAAAATATATGTAATAAAGATTTTATTATATATACGCATATTTATATGTAATTCATGTAAATGTCATCGATAAATGATAATCCATAACGATGATGTTGAAAACTATTTTTTTTATAGTATATATAAATTTAAAAAACTATATATATAAGCATTTGATTTACTCGCGATGTAAATTTACAAACAAGATATTGAAAAACTTTTTTTTTTCATAGTCATTTTTTTCCAGTTTTTCTTTATAATAAAGAACATTTTTCTTTATAATATTTAATAACTCAATCTTTTAAGTTTTATCTTTTTTATTTGTTTTGCAAGATCATTATAAAGAATTGTATAAAGCAAAATTTTTTTATTATTCAAAAACATTTATATACCAATTTTTACAACAAAATAATATATCCATTAAAGGCATTATTTTTAATACATTTGCACGAATTCTATCATAGTTTTTTTCCTGCATAGGAATTATATATAAAGTGATCTCTATATATATATATATATATGACATATGATAATGAATGTGTTAATAATATATTAAAATGGTATATTCACATCACATATGATTCATGACGTATATCAACAAAAAAAAAAAAACAGAAGCAAATTTGAAACAACACTAAATGTATATAACAAAAGATTGATGATATTTCGTATTTAAAACATAACCAATATGAATTGATTATTTATATTTATTATATATACAAAAGGTATATATATATATAGCTATAATATTTATAAAACATAATAATATATATACCGCATATATGTGATATGATTTTTTTTTGTATGTGTCTGCTAAATTTGAAATGTCATCATAGCAGGATATTGGATTTTATTTCACGTAAAATAGATAAAAAAAAAAAAAATAGATACATAAAAGGAAATAACACAACACACACATATATATTATGTATACTAAAACAAATTTCATTGTTAAAAAGGATACGTATATATAATTAGAGTTATATATATGTTTTATATATATACACATTATAAATATTGGTACAGTCTCATCATCGCATCAAACATGAAAACTGATCCATTTTGATACATAATAAGTTACAAAATAGTCGCATACACTCATATATATATAATTATATATAATATATGGATAATCTAAAAAAGTACAATAAAAATATATAGAAAAAGTAGCAAAGAAAAAAAACTGCCAAACATCCATCTATTTTTTTTTTTTTTTTCGTATAAAATATCCTTTAATTTTTGAATACATAAATATATTGTTTATATTTATAAATGTCCTTTTATTGTTGATATTTGGAAAAATATCCTTTTACAAGGGAATTTTCAGCAGATTAATTTTAGTAGTTAGAAAATAGCAAAAAAATATAGTACTGAAGAAATTAAATATATAAAATTGAGGAGGGGACATAAGTTTATTTTAAATAGAAAGCGAACCCAGAAATTGTTTTCCTTTTTATTTTTTTTTTTTTTTTCATTTACAATTTGTTTGTGTATACATATAATTTAATAAATACGAACGAGTCTATATATATGTCATATAGAGAATTTAATGAATAAATAGCACAGATTATTGTTGGAGCAAAAAGCAAAAAAAAAGGAAACAAAAAATAAGAAATAATTTTTATATAGATAAAATAAAAGAAAAAGGAAAAAAAAATATTATACGAAAGAAATTAATTTATTTTTGATCTTTATATTATTTACTGATACTGCAGAATTTAAATTTAAACTGATTTTTTTTTATTTGTTATTTTGTAGTATCTTTTAATTTATTAGGGTTAAAATAAGTTTCTTAAAATGAAACCTTTATTTTATATTGTTTTTCTTTTTGTTTTTTTTTTTTTAAATATTTATATATTTTTTTTGTTTTGTGTTTGTTTGCTCGGAAAAGTAATTAATAAATTATTAATCACTATAAATTACAATTTTTAAAATATCGCAATTTAAAAACAAAATTCCCATAGATATTATAATTATAACTAATTTGATTTACTTTCAATTGTGTAGCCGACAAATATGCGTTTTTTTTTTAAATTTGTTAATTGTTATTTTGCATTTACGCACCCACATTTGATCTCTTTAAAACTTTATTTTAAATGGTAATCCATTATATTGACGAAAATTGCAAATATCTTCATAATAATAATTAATTTTATTCTCATAACAAATATTTAATAATATTTATAATATAGGTCATTGCATATATAATAGTAACAAACAACAAAAAATTAATAATAAATATTGGAATAAAATATACAAATTTCAGTATTTCATTTCAAGTTTTACGAATAAAATATTCTTTGACGTGTATATTTAATCACATAAACAGTAATTTTTTGTTTTTTTTTTTCATTAAAAGTCATCATGAAAAATGTATATATTCATCTTATTTTTAAATTATTATCCGTATATATATATACATTTGTCGTCATTTACCTTTCGATTACACATTTTCATCGCACCATCGCATATAACTTTTAGTCATTAAATATAAATATATGTATATATGAAGATGAAAATCTTTTTCTGACAAAACTTCTTCTTATATTATATATATACTCGTATACTATTTACTTACACCTATATGTACACTTATATATGTAATAATAAAATACAGATTGTCTTGGAATTTAAGTAAATATAAAACTACGATGAACTACATTTTAATTAATAAAGATTTTTTTTTTTCATATTTTGATTAAAAACAAAAATTAACTTTCACCTGCGAAAAAAAATTTTCATCATAATCAAAATATTAAAAATAAAAATACAATCAACATATTCTAAATAATGTAAATCGATCTGAACACACTGAAATCTGAAACATATCGTTGTTATAATGCTCATTTTCATTTTACCTGTACATTTATCGTATATATAGATACAATATATATGTATAAAGAAATGTTTACGACTTGACAAAATAAAAAAACAAACTAGAACAAAAAATATTTTTAGGCTAAAACTTTTTACGACATTTTTATACGTGTATATAATATATAGAGATACACAATTATATGATAGATGCAGCTGTATATTTTGAAAAAATATATAGATATTTCTCTATATATTTATAAAGATGTGAAAGGCGACAATATATTTATTTATACACAGTGGTTCAAATAGTTACTATCCCATTCAAAGCCCACCTTTTTTTTTTGTTTTATATGACATTAAATCCGAGATATTTGACCGCTTGAAAACATGAGCTATTTTAATTATAGGAAAATCGCTATATTATCATTTTTGAGTAATCATACCGAATTTTACGTTTCAAAATTATTATATTAATAATTAGAGAAAATTATAGAATTTTTACAACTTAGAATCCACCATGGTTCTTTGATTCGTATTTCTGCGGGTACCCTGTATCTACCCATATAAAATTTTGATCTATATAAAAAATATAATCGTATAATGAAAGTTTACAAATATAAAATATGCTTTTTTATTATCTGTTTGGTGATTTTTCCGTTTAGTTATATATGGAAAATTATTATGATGTTATTATGCATTTACATTATGTATAGTTTTTATACACTCACTAAATTATGTATATACATAAAATATGAATATGAAATTATGTGTTTTGAATTACCGTCCAAGAAACATTGTGATTCCAATAATTCTTACAACAAAATTCTTTATAATTTATATATTTTTCTATAATTTACATGTAAGAATAGATTTAAAACAAATTTTTCCAATAAAATATTTCAAAGTACACTCGCTATTTATTTTAACTTTAATTAATAAAATAATTTCGCATAATGAGTATAATTTAAAGTAATTTATTATATTGTAAATATTTGGTCGATAACAACGTGAAATAATATAAATGTACTAACTACTAACTCATTAATTATATTTGCTAATATTTATAGTTATATAGGCATATATTTATAGGAAATTCAACGACATACCTTAAACGGAAAGAAATATATATTTGTATAGTAACGATATTTTCGTGTTTTATATTCGTTATATGCGTTTAAGCGGATACGATAAAATGTAATCTATTTTCTTCTTAAAAGTTAAATAACTATATATATTTGAATTTCATATATTTATTATATATAATATTGGCATATAGTTTTATACTCACAAATTACACGACTATGTATAGTGATAAATTTGTGAGTATATAACTGCGTTGACTGCTTTATATATTTATGTATATAGGGCTATAAAATAAAGTTAATTTTTTTTCTTTTTGTAAATTAGTCAAAACATGTATAATTTTCCATTTATATATAGTTATGATGTTGTAAATATATATGATAATTCAAATGTAATATTAATTTTCATAACAGGAAAACATATATATATCGTTATAGTAAAGTGTTAACTATATATGTACGTATATGGTAGCACTTCGTTCAATAATGTGTGTGACTGACACATAGATGGCGTCCCTAGAACTAAATCAATATTTTTTTTCGCATTTGGCAACCTTTTTAGGCTTACTGTCAACATCATATGTTAATCAGATCATTTGTTTACAAGTTACAGTGCTATAAGTGACGCTATTTTTGTGTTTTAAAAAAAAATGAATTCAAAGCAATTCCGTGTGCTGATTTATCATTGTTTTTTAATGAAAAAAAATACTGTTCAATGCCAGGAATGGCTTGAAAAACATTACTCGGACTCTGCTCCATCAAAAAGAAGCATTTGTTATTGGTATGCCGAATTCAAACGTGGTCGTAAAGACACCGATGACATTCCATCTACTGGAAGGCCAAATGACGCTGTTATTCCGGAAAACGTTGAAAAAACACTGAAAATCATTATGTCCAACCGTAAAGTGAAAGTGAGGGAGATTGCTGACATTCTGAAGATATCAGCAGGCAGTGTACAAACCATAATACACGAACATTTGGATATGAAAAAGGTGTGTTCCAAATGGGTGCCGCGTTTGCTCACACCGGAGCAAAAACAACAACGAACCGATGATTCAAAGAGCTGTTTGGACATGTTTACGCGCAATAAGTCGGAGTTTTTGCGACGGTACATCACAATGGATGAAACATGGATCCACCATTTCACTCCAGAGTCAAATCGGCAGTCTGCTGAGTGGCATGCAGCCGGCGAAAGCCGCCCAAAGCGACCAAAGACGCAGCAGTTGGCTGGCAAGGTTATGGCGTCTGTATTTTGGGATGCGCATGGAATAATATTCATCGACTATCTCCAGAAGGGGCAGACCATCAACAGCGACTATTATATAGCGTTATTGGAGCGTTTGAAAGTCGAAATCGCAAAGAAACGGCCTCATATGGCGAAGAAAAAAGTGTTGTTCCACCAAGACAATGCACCGTGTCACAAATCAATGAAAACGATGGCAAAATTGAACGAATTGGGCTTTGAATTGCTTCCCCATCCACCGTATTCTCCAGATTTAGCCCCCAGCGACTACTGGCTCTTCGCAGACCTCAAAAGGATGCTCCGTGGTAAGAGATTTGGCTCAAATGATGAAGTAATCGCCGAAACTAACGCCTATTTTGAAGGCAAAGAAAAATCGTTTTACAAAGGCGGTATCGAAAGATTGGAAAAGCGTTGGAATGATTGTATCTCCCTAAAAGGGGACTATCTTGATGAATAAAAACGAATTTTGGCAAAAAAATGTGTTTTAATTAATTAGTCACACACATTATTGAACGAAGTGTTATATATATCATTAATATGCGGAAATTATAATAAATATAAATTCACTCTATATGATAATGCCGCCGCTTTGCTATGCATATATACATATAATATTGCAAAATTAAATATATTTACATAACAATATTGTTTTATGCACAAACACAAAAAAAAAATTATTCATAAAACTTGAATATCGTACTTTTGAACTTATTCTATTATATATATATATATAAATACATTAAATGTTGACACTTGCTTTTATTAATATTATTTGTATATCATTATTTTTGTATGATATGATTTCATATATATATAGATATACTCTTCTTCTATATATAGGATATATTTTAGATTTATAAAATGTTTCAACAACAAAATAAAAAAAAGAAATCACTTTATGCATTTTCTATACGCATTTTCATTTGTATATTCTATACTCAATGATACGGATACAAAACACGTATATAAGCATAAAAAAATTTGCTTTATGCTTCACACAGAATATAATAAAGAGGTATATTATATATTAAATGTTATAAGTTTTTCTATAATACGTGCCATATTAATATCAATGTATATGTATATTTATATGATAATGATATATAATTACGGATGATCCATTAAAAATTATTTACGTATACATATACTTTTATATGAATTACCTTATTTGTTTAACTGATATCACAGTTCTAGATATTTATTATTGTAAAAAATATATGCGAATATTATATATATATTCCTTTGTGTGAAAAACAATTGCATTTATATAAAAGGTGAAGGCCCTACGATGATGATATCATAATCATTATTTAAGACTATTAATAGTTTCTTGTATTTTATATTGCGCAAAAAAAAAAAGTAAGAATTTATTGCCAATCAGTATTATAATATCATAAAAAAAAAAGTTGAAATCCATATCGTATATATATTCATGAACTGAATGGTTTTAAATGCCAAAAAATATTTTATATAGCAAAATACTCTATATATATATACGATATATATAATAATTGGAATATAACATATAAATGAACAAAGAAATGCAAATATCATATAATTAGTTTATTTTTATATTGTATTAATTATACATATATATGCAATTTATAAATATATATATATATTTATCGAAACTCCATTAAAAACTTATATAATTAAACTTAAATTAATTTTGTATATGTATATATATATATAAGAATATAAAGAAAGAAAAGAAAATTAATTTTTTTTTGAATGATTTAAAAAATATATGATTTTATATTAAATTTGTGTTGCTCTGAGGTGTATTTGCTGAAGTATTTAAGTCCAAAATTTTAATAAAATATAATTTATTGCAATCCTGTGCGGTTCTCTATCCTGTTATCATTCTATATTTTTGGAAAATTTCAAAAGCCTAATATGTAAAATCATTTTTACAACCCACAAAATCGTTTTCATCTCACGATTTATATTTTCTACTTTTATGGATAACTCCATTTTATTGCAATATAATTCTGTAAATTCTGGATGATAGATTCTTCATTATTCTGCGTTTTCAAGTGATTGAAATAGGTGTTAAGTAATTTCAAGTTGATTGAATGATCATATATTCAATCAATATGAAAAAAAAAAACAAATTTAAAATACATCATAGAAAAATTAAAAGAAAATTTATTATATTTGATTTTAAATGCCTATTTAAGACAACATTTCTCTTAATTGCGGCCGGTATATTAAATATTTTCACATTGCATGTAATTAAAAATAATTATATGTGAAAAATAAGAAAATAAAATCTATTTAATATAATTTAATATAGAGAATATTATGTTATTGAGCATTTAAAATAAATTTATTATTTTTGTATGACAAATAATAAATATAATCTTGTTTCATTTCGATAAACGGATAATGTATATAATAAATTGACGACGTCGACCAACACAAATATTTATAGATGTATATACATCAAATAACCATATACATTTTATACATAGAAGTACTATATTCATTACACATATCTTTTAGATTTTCATTTAATTTTTCCTGTTTTTTTTTCTTTTATAATTTTATTTCATAAAACTATTTCACTCTTTTATTTGTTTTTATTATTATATAAAAATAAATACATTTATCAAATATATATAAATAAATAATAAGATGGGTAAATTGTATAAATATCGCGAGTAATATATCATATATATGCAGAAATATATATATACAAAAAAAATCCAATTAACATAATGAAAACGGATGCAATGAAAATGAAGTATGTATAAAGATGATGTGTTTTTGTATTTATTTTTTTCTCTAAATTTTGTTTCATTTTTTCTTTCTCAATATGCACTATTAAGCTATATCTCTGTCTATAAAATTGTTTATGCAGTTTTCCCTATATATATATATATAGACAAATATTTATATACATAAAGTATATAAAAAAAAAAAAAGTATTAAGTATTATTTTTTCTATATTATATAAAAGTATTCTAAAAAGGAAAAGGGATATATATACATAAAAGCAAATATACTTTATGCTATAGATATTTTATTATATACTATATATATTTTTATTAAAATACATGAATATTTGTCAAATATGTTATAAAAAAAAAAAAAACTGTATAATTTATATTTTTTTATATGTCTTCTTCACCTTTGTATATATGTAAATGTGGAAATGTATATATATTCATTATATTGCTCTGTATATATAGTGCTTTTATATATATATTTACATTGAACTCACAATATATACTTGTGTAGATTTTTATTTTTAGTAAATCTGAGGTGTTGTTTCAAAAAATATTCAACCTTAAAATTCTTACAAAATGTAGAGGTCGTGGTTTCGAATCGTAATGTTTTGTGCTTTTAGGGTATTTTTGAATTTGCATTCAAGCACATATTTGCCCATTCGTTTTGAGTATATAGTTTATTATCGACACCGTGTTTAAACAACAAATTACGATACCAAAACGCGCATAAGACTGTGATCGAACAATATGAAACCCAATCGCCGTTGGTAAGCGAAAAATGTATATGTATATGTACATTTTTTTTTGTTCAAATGTATATATGAATATAAATTGACATGATGCATTTTTCTAAAGTATGTCTTTTCATTATATATGTTATATATGTATTCTCTAAATAATCATAAGCGATAAAATATATACGTATATATACATCATCTAGATTAAAGGAGCAATGACTATTATTTCACTTATTGTTTTTAATATATATATATATATGTTATATATATATATATGCGCTTATGCAGATATACAATGTATATTGCAATCTCATATACTATATACCCTTTATGGTTATAAAGATATATAATTGCAGAGTATAAAAGTCATTCTAACTTTTTTATACATAGTTTTATTTAAAATGTATATCAAATGGTTAAAACTGTTGTATTTAAAAATAAGGATATAAGAGCGTATTTTTCTGCATATACAGAAATTAATTATATGTAAGTATAAAGTTTACATATTTAAAAACAAATAGGCATTTTTTTGATACAAGCAAAACATTTGTTTATTTAAATACAAAAAAAAAAAATTAAATAAAAACATTAATTTACAAAAAATTATAAAAATAAATCAAATTAAATTTATGTTTATAAAATATTGTAATTATAATATCATCTAAATGATTAAAATAAGTTCTTTTTTATTCAATATATTTATATGATGGTTGTCGTCTTTTAGATTTCATTGATTTATAAATTCAGGAAGAACTGCTCTAAATAATCAATCATTCCGTATACCTCTTGATCTTCAAATGATATCCACAATATAATTTTGATTTTGAGATATAAAATTCCAAATTAGATCGGATCTTATCATGAGATAATAAAATAAAGAAATATTCATTTTGTTAAACAAAATCGGATAAAATTTCTTTTATCATCAGCAGATATTTTTGTTATTAAATAAATTATTTATTATATCGCTTAAAAAGCAATTGAAAATGTAATAAAATATATTTATATAAAATGGTAAAATTAAATAATTTAAAATACTGTGTATTTTAATCAACAATTTTATCAATTTATTTATTAAAAACATTTTATACATGAATGAGATGTTACTTAAAAACATATTTTCATTTTGTTTTTTTTTTTTAAATGACATTCAATTAATAGATAACAAAAATGTGTAATTCTGTTTTCTTTTTTTTTTTTCTTTTTCCAATTGAATCTTATAAAAATATGTTTTGGCATGAAAATGCAATTTTCATTCTTACATGTAACATAAAAACTATATCATGATTTTATATATGATATAGAAAACATATATACAAAATGACATAAATAATTAAAATAAAAAATATACAGAAAATTTTTTATGTATGTATATTTGAAAAATAAAAATATAATAAATAATGTATATATTTTGTGAAATTTTATATATATATTTTATATGTATAGTGGTTATAATAAAAATATTGGAAAATATTTTATTCAATTTTACGTTCAATTGAATTCTTTTATATACAAATAAAAATAGGTATATATATATATGAGTATTTTTCATCATTTTATTTTATCTTTTAACTGAATGTCCACGATATTTTTTTTTTTTTTGTTTGTTCGATTTTTGAGTCTATTATACAGTGTACAGTGATATTAATGTTGTTATACATATAATATAAAAAGAAAAATATATAGTGGCACATTACATATACATACGGATATAATATATTTTCGAATGAGTTATATTATTATAGTTATTTAAAATTAATTGTAGTATTTCAATTACATTTTTTTTCGAATTACGTGCATGAATAAAATGTAATTCTATTTTTAAATTGAATTTCAAATATATACTTTATTACGAATCTTTATAAATAACTATATGATCTCCGTATGTCCGGCACTTGAAATCGACTGTCTTTAATTTTAATTGTAAACCTGCGAAAATTGTCTTTTTTTTTTTTTAAGAAAATGTTTTGTCATGTGAAAATTGATTAGACTTTTTCTATGAAGAACAAAAGAGAAATTATAAAAAGAATAAAAATGATATATTAAATCCTAAATATATTTTCTGTTCATAATAAATAGTAAACATAAAATTTATACAATATATTTACTAGTTAAGAGTTCATAATTAAATTTACGGGGAAATTTACTCATATACTATAAAAGCGAACGTATAATAAAAGTGATGTAAAGAAAGCATGATAATTATGAGCTATATTTTAAATATTTATAAAATACGAAATGGATACATAAATTCAATGAATCAATGAAAAACATTAAGTATCATTAAAAAAAATAAATAAAATGAATTAAAATACTATTTAAATAACCTTTTTGTTTTTAATGTATGTATAAAACTTTTTTTTTTACAAAGAGAACAAAAAAATTGATCACACAATTTTTTTTTTAATTGCATTCATATATAAAATGTTTAAAATGCCATGTACACTTTATATATAAATCGATATTCTCTTACATTTTCCGATATATAGTATATATAGTCGATAAGAAGACAAAAGGAAAATGAATAAAAAAAAAAATTGAATTTAAAGTAATATACACATTTATATAGAAATTGAAATTGAATATTAATACATATATGTGTTTGATTGTTTTGTTAATTAAAACTTTTGTAAAACATTTATTAAAAAAAAAAAATTTATCTATATTGAGAAATATTTTTATATTTAATGAAATTATAATTATTTCATATTTACATATAAGCTTTTAAAAGTCCATAATATAATTAGTGTTTTATATTGAACTGAGAACATACGTTACCGTGTTTCGTGCATATGCAAATATAAAATGTACATTTGAAAGAATATGAAGGGTATATATGCACCATATTGTTATTATAATAAATGAAAGAATATTATAATAAAAATCGAATTATGGCATTTTCATTCATTGAATTTATCTATACAATGAATTTATTGAAAAGTCAGACGTCTGAAATACATTGTTTTTTATTATTCCTTTTTGTTTTAGATATAATTAATAACCGGTAAAATTGTATTTGATCAAATCAAATAAATAAACTTTATTCTTTTATAATGTTTTTTCATTTTTCCCTGATAAAATATATAATTGAAATATTCGTTTAAAATTAAAAAAAAAATCAATAACATAATTGTATAATAAAAAATTCGTGATACATTAAAATATTTTTATTTAAATGATGAAGTGAAGAATATAAATTAAAAAATAAAATATGTATTGCGATATTAAATAAATATATAAAAATTTTATCATTAAATGTATTTGTTTTTTTGTTTCTTCGTAAAAGGATCACATTTATTGCACTATATTACTTTTCATACATATACATGTAATATACATGTAATACTATATAATGCACAGAGTATATCGCACTTGCCAACAAGTAGAAATGTTATGGTTTTATATATTCACTGAATATAATATATAAAATATTTTTATATATGTATAGAACATTATACTATTAAAAATAAAAATATACTTTTTTTAGAAAGAGAAAAATTTCATTTAGCGCGTTTTAATGTAAAACCAACAAGATTTTTGCAGCTAGACATAATAAATGCAAACTTTGCTGACATATATATAATGTTTCAACACAACTTATATATATGTATATTTATGTATATAGTTTTAAAACAGGGTGATTTAATTTGATTTATTTAATATTACGAATACATTTTATATGCTGTTTATTGATGAATTCTTTTGAAAACTTTTTTTTTTTTTTTGCATTTGTTTGATCGTTTATCAAATAAATTTTAAATTTATTTTTTCGAAAATTCCAATCGAATAAATCAACATATTTTAATTCACCTTGTCCCCGCACATAAATGCACATATTTAATATGTATGTACATACGTTTAAGGAATATGCAATTTTTATATACAATTTTTTTCCTGTCCTGCGGTTTTTTCCTTCTTTTTTTTTTTGTTGTTTTTATTCTATGGAATTTTATTTCTTGCTGTAAAATTGTAACACATCTACTCTACTATATATATATATATATAGTTTAAAATAAATTTTCTACATTTAATTTTTTTTTTCTATATACTAAATAAAATGAATGTATATTATCATTATATTAAATATATAAGTGCATACTATATATATTTTGAGTGAATAAATAGCGATATACAAAAAAACCATATATACTGAATATATATATAGCAATGTATATATTTATTTATATAAAAAATGTGTCACTATATTCTGAAAATTGTCTTTCTTTCATTTCATTTTAAAAATAAATGTTAAGTTTATGAAAAAAAAAAAAAAAAACAAAAATTATCATCATATTATATGTCAATTGAAAAATTCCATAATCAAGATTTTTTATTATATTTATTATTATATTTTAATGGTATTTTAGCCAACGCATTTAAGAGTTTATCTAAATATATATAATATATTTATTTCAATTATAAATACTAAAATGTTTAAAGTTTAAGTGTAAAGTTTTGCACTTAAGTTATTACACCTGCCATTTAAATCTATTGCGCCAATTACCTAATATAAAGACATATGTTCTTACAATTTTATGTTGTCTACTTAATCTTTATGTGATTTATATATATAATTTTAAATTAATCGGTAATTCATGTTCATATATTGTTCGTTGAAATGCTATTTTAATTCGAGTGATAGATCTCGAATTGAAGGATAAAATTTTATAAAAAATAATGCATTCAAAATATATTTACCATATACCGCATGTATTATGAGTTACATGGTTAAACCTTAAACATCAGTTGAAAAATAATTAAAGTTTTAAAATTATTTTCTATATTTTCTATACCATTTGATATTAAAAATATTTTGATATGGCTTGCTTGCGTGTATTTTATAATGTATGATAAATAATCAAAAAAAAAAAAAAATAATTTTTTTGTATTTAAAAATATCGAATTCAGCATAACAAGATTTATTTAACATGTCTATATGTACAATTATATATATATATAATAAATATACAATCTATTATTGAGATAAATAAATTGAATTAAATTGGAATTATTTTACAATTGTACAAAATATATATACAATTATACAAATATAATCTATATTCAACTATACTGTATATATATATGAATGGATTTATATTATATTTATAGTATATATAGTATAAAATTGTAGAAATAATTGTGTATATATGAAAAGTCAATTTTAATTTTGAATATAAATTATATGCATATATATACATTTATTCTGTATATATTCATATAACATTAAACATTCGACAGTCTCTATAAATTCAATTAATAAAGTAATTAAAATTTATTTAAATTTCTTGTAAACAATTTTATTTTATTTATATATAAATATAATAATAATAATATGTAAACCGAAAATGTCTGTGAATATATTTTCATCATACTGTGATATTATCTATGTACGTACATATATGTATATACATAACGTATATAAATAAATTAGAACAAAATTTTGTGGTGAAATTGTTTTATTATTATGATTATTAATTTTATTATATTTCATAAATATATTATTATTGTATATCTTTTGATAAAGATTATATCATTTGTTGTTTGTTATTGATATATTTATGTATATATATACAATTTATTTATAAATATATATAATATAACCGCTTGTGTTTACACAAAGCGCAATATAATAAATATTTTTTAGATTGAAAAGTGAAACATTTCATCCCCTTTATTAAATTTGCGCTTGCTTTGTTACTTTATACTTTGATTCTTGAATGGATATGTATTATATATATTATGTATAAAGATTGTAACAACATTTTGAAAATGAATGCTTTTCATTTTTTTTTTAATAAAAAAAAAAGAAGAAAAGTGTGTTGATGAAATATAATATAATTGAATTTTCACTTTATAAATAATTGTATATCATAGAAAAATTGTGTATTGTGTGTATATCTTTATTATAGTTGAAAGAATTATGTTTGTGAAATTTAAAAAATAGTTAATTCTATATAAATTTGTATAAAATATTTTTTTTTGCAAAAGTAAATCAGACAATCAAATGGATATAGAATTTTCATAATATTAGAAAAAATTAAAAATGCAGGTTATCATTTCCGTACATCATCCTTAGAAAGATTTCAACTTAAGAAAAAATAAGATATTTTCAAAGGATTTTCTATTGCTATATATAATAGAAGAATTTCTGTTTAAGGAAAAATATTCAGGAGAGGAAAAATGTTAAAATCCGTTTAATTTCCATGGGATATTCTTTCATTAATATATTATATACCACTTAAAAGTTTATAATAAATTAAAATTAATTATTCTCAATAAAATTAATAATAATTATTAATAATAACGAACTCCAAATAATTACTCATTTAGGTACTTTAGAAATATATTTTCAAAACACAATTCAAAACAAAATATTCATTTTTATAATATTTTATTTAATTTTTTTTTCTAAAGTTTTTTTTTATTTTTTTTTTTTTTTTGTTCTGCTTTTACTTTACAAATCATTATGAACTTATATAAATTTAAATTATATTTTTATTCCTATAAAAACTTATTGCTCTCAAATCTCCTCATCTTTTTCTTTTCAATATTATATATGTACAATTATATAATATATGTTATATATATACACACAAATTGGGAAAAAAGGTATATAAAATTGAATTGACTAAAATGTTGCGACGACGATATAGGCTAACAAAATGATGTAAAATTATATTAAACTAAACATCCATATATAGTTATTATTTTTTTTTGTATTTATATGATGATCTTTTATTTGACAAAAAATGCGTTCTCTTGAAAACTGTTTTAATATTGCGGTTAATAAAATAAAAAAAAAAAAAAATTCTTAAAAATCCAGTCTCATTTATATTATATTACTATATATATTTTGTTGATCAGAATTTTTTTTTCGCTTAACGATGGTTGTTGGTGGTTTTTTTTTTTTTGTACTTAAAACGATTAAATTACCAAAAAAAAAAAAATTATTTTAAATTATAAATATATTGAGATGATGATTTTGATGCATATGTTTTTTTTTTTTTGTAAATTTGTGTGTGTTTGTGTGTATGTTTTTTTAAATTTATTTATTATTTTGTTTATTTCCTAAGACCCAATTTCTTCAATGCTTTAAGATCTACAGTTCCATAGTAATCTTCGCTATAAAATTGAAAGTAAAAATAAAATAAAAATATTAAAATGTTTTATAATCATTATTAAAATGATTTTTCTTAATTACATAAATACTATTATTTAAATGGAGAGAATGGATTTCGTATATATAGAAAAGAAATAACTCCTGGATAAGATTTTATAAATTAAAAAATATATGTGTTGGTTGTGATTCCTTGATTATAATGAAAATGTTTCCTTATATTTTTTTTTACCTTTTTACCTTGTATATGAAAATGAGTATTAATAATTCAGAATTTTTTAGAAAATTGTTGTAAATTATTCTAAAGACTTGGAATATGATTGATGTCCAAGAAAAAATTCTGCTATGATATATAATTCATAATAAAATATTTGTAATAAAGAAAAATATATAAATTATTAGTTAAATAGTAAGAAGGACAATAAAACAATTTATGTTAACTAATGTTTTTAAAACATAAAGAAGACGTCATAATTAAATGAAATTCATTTATGTATCAAAATATACCCTGTATACTAATACATAAATGTAACATTATATGAAATTTTGTGTGGTGGTTTTTTTTTTTTTAGTGCATATACATTATATTTATTTAATATTATATTTAGATCATCAATTACCCATTTTATTTTATGTTTTCAATTAAAATAAAGAAAATATTTTAATGTAATATATTAGTATAAGGGATGATGATTATTAACTGTGGGTGGTGGTGCGTTAGTAAAGAAAAGAAATAAATAAAAAAAAAGTAAGAATTGTGTTTTTTTTTTATTTTTAAAAGTTTATTTATAAAAAAAACTTCATTTTTCTATTTTTTCTTTTTCTTTTTTTTTTTTTCATTTGTTTTTGTAAAATCTTATAAATTAAATTTTGTTTTGTTTATTTTTTTAATTAATTATTTTATTTATATTTTTAGAGTGTTTCATTTTAATAATTAATTGTTTTTCATTAATATATTGTACATTTACTTTTCTTTTAATGTTGATCAAAAAATAAAAAAAAAAAAAAAATCTTTTTTTATGTTTTAATTTTTTCAATAAAAATTTTAAATGACTTTAAATATTATTATGAATGTATTTTACTATTGCTTCGAATTATGTGAATGTGTTTGTGTATTTTAATATAGGCAATGCATAAAAAAAAATTGTATAAATTGAATTTAATAATAAAAAAAAAATGCTAATTAAAGAATTTACTTGAATGTAAGAAAAAAATTAATGTAATAATAAATCGGTTGTTTTTATGTTTTTAAATTTACAATAACTGAAATATCTGTAATTTATGCAAATAGTTGTTCTAATTGTGAAAATGATTTATATGTGCAATGTAAAGTTTTCTCCAGTTTTTAAAGATAATTTTTATGCATTGAAATGTTTTATTAATTTTTAATTTGTTTGTTTTTTTTTTTTTTTGTTTCGTTTTAATTTAAATTATAATTTATATATATAATTCTACATATGGAAAGTTTTGGTGTGTATATATGGGAATGAAATTAAACATTAACGGGATTACGCTTCCTTAGCGGCTGTTGGTCTAGGTTTTCCAGCTTTTTGCTGACCTCCTGTATTTTGATTAATACCGGCTTGTAGTTCACTTTTACGGATGCTTTTTAAATCCAAATCACCATAGTAATCTTCACTGTTATAGTTAATGGAAATAATGAATAATAATGGTTTTGTTTTTTTTTTTGTTTTTATTGTTTGTTTGGAAAAATGATTCGCGATTAATTTAAAAGTAAACAAAGAATAGAGAAAGAAATGTATAAAAATAAGTAAATTATAAAAGAATATATATTAAAATGGAATATTAAATTGATTATATACGGGAACATGCAAAAAATTAATTATTATTAAACAAATTGTTAAATTTTTTAATTTTTAAATATGATCATATGTTTTAAATGATTTTTAACTATATTATATATATATATATATACAATAATATATACTTATTATATGAGAATTTGTTTTCTTATTACAAATATTTAACTCAAATGCTATACGCGAAATAAATTTATAAAATATTATGATCAAACTTACCATCCGGGAACATCTTCTGGTTCTTCACAGTTACCGGTACCTTCACCATCACCAATTTTGAATACTGTACCAATTGGACAACCATATTCACGGGCAACACCTTCTAAACAAATATAATATTTACGACAATCTTCCAAATGTGCGTGTCTTGAGAATGAACCAGAATTTGAAATTTCACCGGCAGCTGGACATACGAAACCATTTGCAACTTCTATATATTTTTTTTAAATGGAAAAATGTTCAAATTTAATTTGCATCCACAACAAAATTGGCACTTGAATCCATTCACTTTACTATATGATACATACCTTCGTTTCTACATTCAGGTACTTGATCGGCCCACATACAAACACGTGCTTCACGATCGTATGCTAAACCGGGTGAGCATTGATATCTTGAGGCTTCACCATTCCAACAATTCCAGAATACATCACAAGTTTTTTCATCAGCAAAAATACCATATAAACGAGAACAATGAGCCGTGCTTATTGGTGGTTCTATAAAAAAGAACAAAAAATGTTAAGAATAAAAAACATTACTATAAAAAATACTTTTATTTTTACTTAAAAAAGAAAAAACCCAATACGAAAACAAACAAAAACATTATCTATATACACGATTTTAAAGATAAAATTTAAACAATTAAATTTTTAATGTTCTTCTTAGAATGATGCATTGGTTGTTTATTTTTTTTTTGTTTTATTATTATTACAATAAAAGTAAATTAATATTCAAAATAATAATTATAATACTAAAAAACAAATCAATTAAATTTAACACCAGCACCAAAAGATGTTTTTATTTTATATAATAATAAAACCGCAAACAAAAACTAAAAACCGGAATTATTTTTTAATGCATTATTGTATGAATTTATTATAGATATTTTTTTTTTTTTTTTCTTTTGGTTATTTTGTTTTCATTATTAAAATTTATTTCTCTGAATATATTAATTTTATATGCATTTAAAATAATTTCAAGGTAAAACATATATGCTATTTTTTTAAAGAAACATATTTATTTTATACAAATAATAAAATAGACATATTCGTTATGGAAATAATTGGATTGCAAAGACGTATAACACAAAATATTTTTTGAAATATAAATAAAAACAAACGTAATTGCATGGCATAAATGGCAGATTTGAGAAAGCAAATTAAGTTCATAAAAAAACGTTGTTATACTAATATAAAGATCACTTCTTGAATTTATAATAAATTTTTTTATAAATAAATTTGAATATTATGTTTGGGGAAATATTTAATATTCAAAAGATTTAATATTTTGTTCAAAAATTGAAAAAAACTAAAATATTTTATTTATAATATTTAATTACCAAGTTGTGTACGATCTCCACAATCAACATTATGTAAATAATCACAATTTTCTGTTAAGAATTTTGAATCGGATGAATCAAATGCTAAACCATTTCCACATGTTTTTAATTCGGCTTCATTATTATCACATTTCCAATATTTATCACATGAAAGATCATGTGGATAAAATCCAAATTCATCGGGACACTTGAAGCTCTCTTGGGCTACGACTAAATATACAAAAAAAAAAAAAACAAAAATTTAATTAATAATCAATTAATCAATAATAAAAAAAAACATTCAAAATCTAATAATAATAATAATAATATTTTCACATAATTTATTTCTTTATCTTAAATCTACATATATATTATTAATGCAATTTAGAGAAAGGTAAAATATTTTCATTAATTATATTTTTAATAACAAATAAAAAAAAAACATAGTCTATACATTTAAATAAAATATAAACATTTTTTTTTTTTTTATTTTTACACAAATTGATGATTGCAAAATAATTATTTATTTTTTATATGTTTTCGGTTTAAATATCACAACATTTATATATTAAAAGTAAATTGAATTTGATATTCTCGCTCGTTTGTATATAATATATTCATATAGACGCACGCAGTCGATGGATGGATGATGCCATCGAAAATTTATGTAAAAATATGAATTACGAAAAATTAAATTAAAAAAAAAAACGAAAACGAAATATAAGAAATATTTATATAATTTGTAGTAATACTGAATTGTATTAATTGATTGCCTTTTTATATCGCATATATAAATTAAATAACATATGTAATATATGTTCATTCTTCGCATATATTATTCAATATGGGCAAATTTAAAAAGTCAAAGTAATAAATTTTTGTTTATTTATTTTTTTTGATTTTGAAATTATTTTGATATCTATTACAAAATAATCATAAAAAAAAAAACAGATGCTTTTTTTTTGCAATAGATTAAATCTTGATTTGTATTTTTCTCATCAATGTATCATCAATGTTTGTTTTTATTGATTTTTATTTCGTTATATTGATCAATACTATATATATAAAATATAATAATGCACTTTTACATTCATTCATTTGATGGTCATTTTTTAGAAATGTATTTTTTTTTTGTTTTATAAAACAATAGTTTAACTATGGAATTTAACTATAAGAAATTCATAAAAACAAACAATTTTATTTTACAATAAATATGTTTGATTGTATAATAAAATTTTTATTGAGACATTAAAATTAATTCTTATACAAAAACGAAAAAAAAAAACCACTCCGAAAAATATAACACCAATTAATATTAATAAAAACGTTATGAAGTTACCAATATAAATAATTTTTTACGTTGAATAGCTGAAAAAATATAATAACTCAAAATATCGTAATATAGAAAATTTGTCTTATTTTCTATTATTTTATAAATAAAGGAATTTTCTATATTATTTTTTGTTCATCTTCTGGCAAAATCGTTTAAAGAAATTTAGTAAATATATAACCTTTTCATATAAAAATTTTCATTATTATATTGATAGACGCATAAATCGGTTCATTATATGTATATATTCAAAAGGATATTTAAAGGTATATCTATATAGAGAGATGTACCGATAAAAAAATTGAAAAAGAATTGAAGACGAAATGAAAGAAAAGTAAAAGTTGTAAGAAAAAAAAAAACGAACCATATAAAATAACAAAATTTATATAACATATATAACACTTCGTTCAATAATGTGTGTGACTGACACATAGATGGCGTCCCTAGAACTAAATCAATATTTTTTTTCGCATTTGGCAACCTTTTTAGGCTTACTGTCAACATCATATGTTAATCAGATCATTTGTTTACAAGTTACAGTGCTATAAGTGACGCTATTTTTGTGTTTTAAAAAAAAATGAATTCAAAGCAATTCCGTGTGCTGATTTATCATTGTTTTTTAATGAAAAAAAATACTGTTCAATGCCAGGAATGGCTTGAAAAACATTACTCGGACTCTGCTCCATCAAAAAGAAGCATTTGTTATTGGTATGCCGAATTCAAACGTGGTCGTACAGACACCGATGACATTCCATCTACTGGAAGGCCAAATGACGCTGTTATTCCGGAAAACGTTGAAAAAACACTGAAAATCATTATGTCCAACCGTAAAGTGAAAATGAGGGAGATTGCTGACATTCTGGAGATATCAGCAGGCAGTGTACAAACCATAATACACGAACATTTGGGTATGAAAAAGGTGTGTTCCAAATGGGTGCCGCGTTTGCTCACACCGGAGCAAAAACAACAACGAACCGATGATTCAAAGAGCTGTTTGGACATGTTTACGCGCAATAAGTCGGAGTTTTTGCGACGGTACATCACAATGGATGAGACATGGATCCACCATTTCACTCCAGAGTCAAATCGGCAGTCTGCTGAGTGGCATGCAGCCGGCGAAAGCCGCCCAAAGCGACCAAAGACGCAGCAGTTGGCTGGCAAGGTTATGGCGTCTGTATTTTGGGATGCGCATGGAATAATATTCATCGACTATCTCCAGAAGGGGCAGACCATCAACAGCGACTATTATATAGCGTTATTGGAGCGTTTGAAAGTCGAAATCGCAAAGAAACGGCCTCATATGGCGAAGAAAAAAGTGTTGTTCCACCAAGACAATGCACCGTGTCACAAATCAATGAAAACGATGGCAAAATTGAACGAATTGGGCTTTGAATTGCTTCCCCATCCACCGTATTCTCCAGATTTAGCCCCCAGCGACTACTGGCTCTTCGCAGACCTCAAAAGGATGCTCCGTGGTAAGAGATTTGGCTCAAATGATGAAGTAATCGCCGAAACTAACGCCTATTTTGAAGGCAAAGAAAAATCGTTTTACAAAGGCGGTATTGAAAGATTGGAAAAGCGTTGGAATGATTGTATCTCCCTAAAAGGGGACTATCTTGATGAATAAAAACGAATTTTGGCAAAAAAATGTGTTTTAATTAATTAGTCACACACATTATTGAACGAAGTGTTATCTGTCTATTATAACTTATGCTATTTCTAAAGAAATTTTATTATATTTTATATAATAGGTTAACAAGCCATAAACTATATATATACATATAATATTCATTCAATCAAGTTCAATATACAATAATACCATTTTAATATTTTTTTTTCTCTGAATATTTATTGAACATATATTTTCTTTTTGTTAAACAAAAAAATAAATTCAATGAGACGATTAATTTTTTTTTTCTTCTTAAGTAGGTATATGTATTTCAATAACATAAAAATATAAATGAATTGAAATGCGAAATACATATTTTTCTATATATATATATGAATGGAGTTGAGCATTTTTAAGCAAAAAAAAAAAAAAAGATTATATTTAATTTGAATATTTATTTGAAGTTTATATCGTTTATATTGTTTGATCGTATAGATACACTTTTACAAATTGAAATTCAGATGAAAGTAAAAAAAAAAAATTAAAATAATTCATATTTCTATAATAAGATATAAATTCGTTAAGATCGAATTAATGTTATATTACTTGCATATTTATTTGGTATTTTATATAAATAAATTTATAGTTTGTTTATGCAATCGCTAATAAATGAATTCTTGAAAAATTATTCAAAAACCTACACAAATATAGCTCACGTATATATATATTTATAATTTTTCATTTTAAATGGTCATCACACTTTGACCTAAATTTTAATGTATATTTACACAATGTATATACAATATACATATACATATATGTAGACAATTTTGTTTTCCTACTTCTTGTATAAAATGCATATCATTTTCTGTTATGATACTTATACTATACAAAAACTATCGGAATTTTATTGAATATATAAAATCATTTCACTTTTTTCCATAATATAATTATAAAATATATATATGCCTGGCTACGATTATTCGATAAAAAAAAAACAAAATTATATATAAACATTTATGATAAAAATAAAATATGAAAAATTTTTAATTTAATATAAGTTGTAAAACATGTTCCTTGTTCCATACGAATAAAAACCGCGCGTATATTTACTATTTACTTTTATAAGTGTTTGTATATAATCTCTGTAAACGTATTTTGATTACACCTATGTTTGAGATAATATAAGAAAATTTAATAAATAAATTCTAATTATCATACAGAAAGTTTAATATATCAACCAACACTTTAAAAGACAAAAAAAAGCGGTACCACTTGCTGTCAGGTTTGAATGTTTAAACCAAAACTTATAAATAAATTCAGGAATTTTCCACAGCGATTCGATTCAAATTTCATTTCACTTGACATTTCACACAAACTATCAGGTAGGTATATGAAAAAACAAAATAAAATTAATATTAAATATGCATCCGTGTAAATTATTTAACAATAGATTTATTTAAAAAAAAATAAATAATGTTTATATTATACAATAATGTAAAAAAAAAAAAATTTTAAATAAATTATGAAATGAAGCGGAACAGACACATAAAATTGACATTCGCACATTTGAAAATTTTTATACATGTCGTTCATTTTTTTTTTTTTTGGTTTGACATACGATAACATTTTGACATTTTATGTGACCATTTTCACAACAAGATAAAAAAGTTTTGTATCCGCCAAAAAAACACAAAAAAAAAAAAAATACGCAAAATCCTTTCACTTATCTCTATATATATACAATGATATACCTGCATATTTGTTGTCGTTGTCGTTGTCGTTGAATATATAATTTAATTTATGAAAGAATATTCATTCAGTTTCATTTTCATTATTATTATTTAAATAACAAAAAATTGAATTACATAAAAAAAAAAAGAAAAGAAGGTTACAATTTAATTTTTATTTTTAAGACGACAAAACGCAGCTTGTTATATACATATAAAGACCAAATAAAAAAAATATTAATGAATAAATACAATTTTTTTTTTTCGTTTTGTATATATAGGCAAAAGGTATACAATTTCTTGTTTTACAACAAATTATTATTATTTTTTTTTATTTAATATATAGGCATATGAAAATATATATATTACGATACATTGTCGGTATACATATATAAATGATAAATAATTTATAATAGAATTATGTTTTACTGAATATAAATATTAAATTCAGTAGGTATATTATTAAAAAAAAAAATGTAATGTAATTCAATAAGAAAATAATATTCCTTGAGACATTTTAATTTTCAGAGAAAAAAAAATGTAGAGCAGCACCTTGTTTGATATATATATTTAATATAGTTATACGAACTCAAATATGATGCTTTCAATGGTGAATACATTTTACAAAAAAAAAAAAAAAAGTGTTGCAAAATATAAACAAGAAAAAGGTGATTTCTTTTACATCTATCTGTAACAGGATGATGTGTGTGATATAGAAATAATCTACATATATAATAATAACCTTGATGCTAGTTTTGTTTTATATTTATTTAATTTATTTTTTTTTATTCTCATTTAAACATCACGTTTTTAAATGTGCATATAAAATTATACTGATTGTATTATGTTATATAGATATTATGAACATTGAAAAAAATGCATTTTTAATTTTCTGCACTATTTATATTTTGTCAATTATAGTTTTCTGTATATTATTATGTATTCGAAATGACGATGTGACGAGAAAGTTCAATCACTTATTTTTTTCTTCGTCTTCTAATAGACATTAATATATTATTGTTTTTCAGTTTTTATATTTGATTGACCGCTTTTTCTTATAACTTTTTAACTTCTTCTATCGTATTTGGTCTTGAAAAATAAAGTGTATTTTGTTTAATACTATAAATTAATTGATTATTTCACTCACTACAATAATAATAATAAATAAATCTCAATTTATTTTTTTAAAGATCAATAAAAATATATTAAAAAAATTGAATGTTTTTCTTTTTTCTTGTGACTGTGGTGACTCGCTGTAATTATGAATGTATATAAATTACATATTCTTTATTTGAATTTGAATATACAAAATGATATTGATTGAGAAGACAAAAAATAAATAATGGAAAGTTTTTTTTTTTTTTTTTTTCAAATTATTATTTGCATGAATGAATATTATATTTACTTTACATTTTGTTTTCTTTTAACAAATAATGGTCTGAACAGTTTATTTTCCATACAATATTTTATTTTATATATGTTCGCATGTACATAATGAGAGATATATATTTTGCATACAATCAAAATTATAAATTTTTTTTTTCAATTTGGTATTGTTTATGTAATTTTTATAATTATATATATTTATTATATATGTAATAATCACCTGCAAAATTGTTTTAAATAATTATTTGCATATATATATATTGAAAGAGTGGTATATATATGTTCATCAAAAAAAAAAAAAAACGCCCACTAGCTATATAACATTAAATATTTACGCATTTTTGATCTACATAAACATGAAATTTATCAATATATCAATATGTATATATATATATATATATTTATTAAAAGTAAGTGCAATATAATCGTTTTTTTTTTGTTTATATTCATGTAACAAAATGTATAATTAACATATAAACAATATGCGTTGTTCTACTCTCATTGCACACTATACTATATATATATATTCAGATTTCATTGAATAACAAAAGGAAAAGCAAAAAAAAAAAAAATAATTGCAATATGTTCGTATAATAAACTTTCTATAAGATAAATTACTTGGTTTTTTTTTTTATTTATAAATGACGATGTTCTTGTAAAAAAAAAACTTCATGTTATATATTAAGATTTGCTCTAAATAAAAACCTCGTTTATTTCGTACGTACGAATGAATGAAAGGTAATTTTTTTTATAACAGATTATTTGTATTATAGTAATGTTTTGTTGAATAACGTTTAGTAATTTTTGTTTTTTGACAAATGTAACATTGAATCATAACCGATCGTGGGTATTTTTCCCTATGTATTTATTTTGTAATTTTTTTTTTTTTGTTTTTTGAAATGGAGAATAGAAGTTTAATAAATGGTATTTTTTGAAATTTAAATTTATATATATATACGAATATCAATTTTTGACCAAAATTAGCACAGTGTTAAAAATAGTTGTTGGCAATTATATTTATTTATTCATTTAAATTTTTTACCACATATTATCAAATTAATTGTATAATATATATTTTTCAATTAAAAAAATTATATTATAATTTTTTTATTAAATCAATTATATTAATTCAATCCATAATAATATTAATAATAATAATAATAATAATATATATAATCAAAGTAAATAAACATAATAAAATCAGAAATATATATGAATACATTGAATAAATTGATTAAAAAATTTTAATGTTATAAAAATAAATATAAAATAATAACAATATATTTGTGCAATTTGGATAATATTTGCATCATATAAATAATAATGTATCTATACAATATGCGTTTAATAACAATTCATTAAACGTAAATATTATTTTATAAATATTTATATAAATATCAACCCTTGTATAACGTTGTAAATACTATATATATAATAATGTTAATGAAATATTAATTAATTAAATATTAAAAAAAAAAAAAAAATCTGTTTGTAATTCAAGTCAATGTATATTATATGAATACTGTATATATATTGTATATCAATAAATATATATTAACATTAAAAAAATATACACGATTTAAATTGTGGTATATCATTTTTATAATATTAATTTAGTGCGGTTTTTCTTTTTTTTATTTTTCAAATGTTATTATACCTGATTTATATTAATGTTGCTTGTTCAATTTATATACATATAAATATATAAATTCATAATCTAATTAATTTAATGGTATATATTATATTATATTAATCTGGATGCTTTTGAATTAAATAAAAACAAATGAATTAATTATCATATAAATAAATTATTATATTCATATATATGATGAAGAGTATCAATATAAATATTATTATAAAGAAATATAATTTTAATATATACATAACATATAATAGAATTGATATCCTCCTTGACATTTTATTGACATCTTTTTTTAATTAAAAAATAAACGTAAAATTACTTTTTATAATTTTTTTTTTGGTATAATTTTCGTAATAGATTTAGATCAGGTAATTTAAAGAAACATTTCCTCTAAAATTGTATAATCTGGATAATTTTAACTATATGAATTGTTTGTTTTCCAAATACGATTACATTAATTTCCTTTTTATATTTATATACTCGAAATTGAAAATAAAAAAAAATTTAAATATAACATCAAGAATTTATATTTAAAATAAAATTCCAATTATATATAGTAAAAATTTGCAATATAAAATCAACAAAAAGCTAACCTACATTTATAATGCGATGATGTTTATGTTATAGGTATATTTACATACATCATAAATATATACACCATATATAAAATGATTGCAATTAAATAAATTAATTACATTTTACTTTATATAGAATTTAAATTGGGTATATATTTTATAAAATTTATAAATAGCGAAAGAAATGCTAACATTATTTTAAATGAAGTATTTTTTTTTTATATGTATGTCTAGCAACATTCAATGGTTGGTCTCAACGAAGGTTGCAATTGCAACGAAAAATAAATTGAACCCATTCACATTTGGCGATCCCAATTTATTAAATTTATTACATGTTTTACACATAATTTACCGAAAAAAAAAACATGTAATACCCACATTGTAATAAAATCCAGATTATCTCAAATAGTGATGACATGGAAATGGATATTAAGACGAAATATAAAAAAAATTCAACCGGGTACCAGTATATATAGCGAAAAGCGGGACTGGCCAAATAATTATATTCTTTAAACACTTCCTTTATATACCTTGCTCTTGCTGCTATATATATAGATATATAAAAAATATGTAATTTTATTGTGGGTTTTCTTTCTTATATATATAAAGTTGAAAATATTTCTTGGAATTATATTGTATCACAGTTAAAAAATATATTACAAGCTATTTATTTTTTTTTTTTTTTTTTGGCTCAATGTATAAAACCATAAGAAAAATCCATAATGTTGCACTTTCAACAAACAATCAAATGAATTTCTTTTTTGAATTTTTATTTTTGTACTTATTTTCCCCACGAAATGCGTTTTGTTAATTATATTTCATTTTTTTTTTTTTTTTTGAATTGTTAGTAATTTATTTAGTAAATATGTGATCTATACAAAACAAAATTAATTGAAATGATTTCATATCAATTCATATGCGAGTATATAAACTCAGTAAGTCCGTTTTACAGAAAAAAAAAATTAAAAAAAAAAAGGTTTATGATTTTTATTATCAATTTGAAAGCTTATGGTACTAAAATTTAATATTAGTTTTTTTTTTTTTTTCATTAGATGTTGATTATAATTATTGTATATAGATATATACGTATATGGTACTATTATAAAAATAAAGTTAAATAAAAGTGTTAAAAAAATATATATAAAGAAATATTCAACAAAAGTGAAAGCAAAATTTTATATTATTATTACTTGATTTTTTTTTATTTATTTATTATTATTAACTACACTATACCTAAATGAATAATTTTAATATATATATATAAAAAATATTTATATATATATACTCTTTTTATTTACACACATATATATCAATAATTTAAAAATTTTGTCTCAACATATATAGATTATATTGTGTTGTGCATTCACTAAAAAAGCACCTTTATTTCATTTTTTTTTTATTAAATATTATAATAATATATTCAATAACAGACAATATCTATAATGGGTAATAATGGTATATATAAGATTTTAGGTGTGGCCCTGTGGTATAATATAAGTAATAAATTAAAAAAAAAAAAAACTTTTTTCAAGATACTCGTATATATTGCTCATATATATACAGGTAAATGTACTTGGATACTCTCATTAACAACTATAACCAATGAATGCGTAATTATTTTATAATTATATATAATTATTATCATATCACCTACATTAAGAAGTAATATTTATACATGTAATCGTGTACAAACGGAGATTATATAATATAATAATTTTCTTTTAACACTTTTTCGGATTGATTGTGCATACTGAATGAATGAATGACTCGTATATATAATTTATATGGTAATATAAGGCGATCTGATATTATTTATGTTACCAATATAAAATGTATAATATTATATGATTTGAACAATAAATTATATGTTACAGATGAGAAGTACCGATTCTTTTATATATTGATGAAATTTCTTTATTTAAATCAATGGAAGATTCAAGATTGTCTTTCATACCACGTAATTTTAATACTATTCAGAGAATTTATCTATATAATAAATATAAATTTAATTTTATACATATAGTAATAAATAAATATATTATTACCGAAGAATTAATTTAATAATATAAATAAAATTTATTAAAATATCCTACGTATTTTTCACTATAACAATAAATCTGCATTTTCTATAAATATCTTATATACTGTACGCATAACATTAATTGAATATATATTATTTAACACGTAGGTATATTGAATGAAAAATTAAGTAGAAATCCCATATTTATATCTTTGATTTATAAAAATATGCAAATGTCTAAAAACTATGCATTTTATATGTTTAAATATAAGAATTAAACTGAAGATGAATTTGATTTTTAAAAGAGATATACAAACGTATTATAAATATTTTTTCTTCTTTAAATTTATCTTCACAATAAAATTTAAAACCATTATATCCAGGAAGTTTAATCGAATACATAATAGGATAAAAATATGATTATTATCTTATTATAATAATTTTTTTTGTTTCTACAAAGTAAAAAATTAACCTTTTATCTTACAAAAATATGAATTGTATTTCTGTGTTTGTTTGTTCATTACAATAATATACGGAATATATAAAATCTCGATCTCGAGGAAAAATTATCATTCAAAATATAAATTGTATTTATATATATATATATATACAATATACATATATATGCGATTTTGATGATGTAACATAATTACATTTCTCATCACATATCATCGCGTAGCAATAATATATATAATAAATATCGTTATTTATAATCACATTCATGTATTTTTTTATTTATGGATATATTATCATATTATATAATCAATAATTTTTTTTTATTATTATTTTCATTGAACCCACACCACAATCGCTATTTAAACAAAAAAAAATAATATATAGTATATACAACCATATATGTTCTGTTGATTGCATTATTATGGTGTTGTATGGTGCGAGATGAGAAAAATATGCACTTTCTTTTTCAAATGCGGTATTATCAATCTATTTATCTTCTTTAGAGGTTATATAATATTAATAAACAAAACAAAAAAAAGTCATTTTGATTATTTTTTAATTTGTACAGTTTTTGTTTTGTTTGTTTATTTATCCATTTAATTACGGGAAAAAATGTATATATACAAGAGTGTGGAACTCTATATGCGAATGACGAAAATTATACTAATTTATTTTTCTATTTGTTATAATTTTAATATTGAAATGTTTTGTTAAAAAAATATCTATATAAATGAACTCGCATGCACTTTTATTATACCAAGCTAAATTTGTAAATGGATAATTGTTTGAAATGTTATTTATATATGTATATACAAAATTGGTTGTTAATGCGGTAACGCAGAAGCAAAATATTATTATCAAATATATAGGTATAATTTTCTTAATATATGCTTGATACTGGTATTACAAATCGATAAAGGGTAATTCAGAAAAATATATATGCGATTTTCTAAAAATATAAAACGTTATTTCCACGAAAAGAAAATACCAAATTGATCTTGCTTCATAAATTCCATTATTTAGGTTTAGTTACTGGAAAACTGGAATTCGGTTATGGATAAAAGTAGTATTATACAATCGATGAATGAGTTTTTTCGGGAAAATACCATCAATATTATATAATAATGATTTATTTTAGACATTTGTTTGAAATTTTTATAAATTTCTTATTATATCTTTAGTGAGATTTAATTTAACTCTTAAGCAAAATTTACAATTTATTTATATATATATGAATTACCCTCAAAAATGTATATACAGAGTTATTATTGTTTGGTGTTATTTATAGATATATCTATAGGAAATATTGTGGGTTGTTGATATTTTTCAATATATATTTATATATTATGTGCAATCACAATCATTAAAACTATACATATATATATAACATAACCTTTTATAAACAATTCGATATTGTATAAGAGGTATGAATTATATATACGTATATCTATACTCTATAGTCAAATACATGTGTGTAAATATTATTATTATGATTATTATTATATTATTATAGTAATTTATATACTAAACTTTATCTATATATAAATACCTATCTATAAAGTTGTGGTATTACACTAAAAATAAAAAAAAATTTCACTTTTATTTGTATGAAAACCGGTAACAAGTTGTTATTTTCATTAAAATTGTGTTTATATATAGTATATAGTGTACATATTTATATTTCGTCGGTAATCGTATGGTAAAAATATTTTGTAAAGAAATATATATCTCGATATATTTATGTATATATATATTACATGTATTTAAATATTTGATTATTTATAGTTGTATTATATATTTAATTTATATTGTATGTAAATAAAAAATATTTGTTTGCAATGGCATGTACATATACTACAACTATTTGTAGTTATATATTTACTGAATATGATACTAAAACATATATACATATATATATATATGATAATTAATTTATAGGTAAATATTGTTTTGAAGAAAATTCAATTATACTTTGTTATGAATAATTGTCAACAAAATTAATTTTTTTTCTATATATATATGTATAAATATCTATAGTTTCCTTTACTTTAAATGAAAAAAAAATGAATTATTATTAGTATTATTATGTGGTAATCAATTTAATATACATTTGTTTTTAATGTTTACTTATTCATGTTATATTGGAGATATATTTTATTTGTACATAATTTATGTAACAGGTTTTCATTTATGGTATAGGGCGATCTAGGAGATTCGTTGAACGATAGAAAAAGTTAGTATTTCCGAATAAATGCCAATTTACATCAGCTTATTGAATAATTTATCGGTTGATCGATCATTAGAAGTTTCAGTTAAACTAAAAATTACATTACAATATATTATTATAATGAAATATTTTGGAAGTCACAATTGGAAACTTCAAAAAATGTATTGCGTTAGAACACTACCTATGATCTATGTTTGTGGTTTCTTTTCGAGTACCCTATATATGAATATATTGTTTTACAATAATGTACCATATATATTATAGTAATATGTATAATTTTAGAATTTCCCAATATACATGAATTCGTACATTAAACATATATTAGTTGGTATATATAAATATTCATTATATATATGTATATATATCGTATAATGTATACTCGATGCACATATTACAATAAATTTATTTGTGAAATACTAAAAATAAAAAATACATTTTATTACATTTAAAAAAAAAAAACCATATATGTAATGCATTACAAAAATGATACCTTGAAAATATTCATATATACAAGTTTATATATTTCACAAAATAAATATTTAGTAATAATTTATATCATATAAATTTATTATTTAACTATAGTTTTGTCATTTTGTATAACAAAAATGTTGAAATGATTTTCCTGTACATATTATATGTTTTAAACATTTATAATTATTGCAGCAAATATTAATAATAATTATTATATCTATATATGGATTTACACGTTACAATAAGAGCGAAAACAATTTGCTTTTTATTTTTATGTTGTTTTGTTTTTTATTTTAGAATTATATATCATCATAATTTGAGTTATACAGAACAATTATATCTTGAAGTTAAAATTAAATCATCAACTAAAATGAAAGGTTAAAAAACATATAATTTTTGATAAAACTAAAGGTATATATTTTTGAATATAATCAAAAAAAAGGTACTAAACCTTAAGTACAACAACGTGCTGTGTACACAAATAAATTTCCTTATATACTATATATACGGAAGGTTATATATTTTTAATATTTTATTCACTTAAAAAGGTATATACGCGATAAGGGTTTCCTAAAATTAAAAAAAATTAGGTAGTATTTTTTTCTTTACTTACAAACAAATTTTATACAACAAAAAAGGTCATCTACATTTATTAATTTCTATACATTTAACAAATTGAATATTAACGGCAGATAAAAAATGTCAATATAATAATTTTTTTTTTCTTTTACTTGAACTTGAATTACAAAATAATCATTTTTTTTTCTTATATATTTTAATTATTAATTATTAATATGTAGGCTATTTTATTTATATAATAGTTGAAAGTCAAGTTCATCGTTAAAATATTTTTTTGTATTTACATTTTATTTATAATGTTTTTCATATTTTTTTTTTTTTTTATTTCAGAATCAAACAGATCATTTTGGTATTATCGATAGTTTCCCTATATATGTATATATAATCAGGGTCAGTATATATTTTATTTTGTGATTTATCTATTATTTAGATTATATTTAGGTACATTTAAAAACCATTAAACATTTCATATCCGAATACGTGGTTCTTATATAATTGATTATTAGCATTGCGAATTATCGGTATACATGTAAAAAATTGTTATGACATTGAGCGACTTTTATTCTTTCAACAATATAAAAGTTTTTTTTTATTAATGCGCTAAAAATTATTTGCATTTTCACACGGTGAATAAATTTGATTAGTTTCTAAAGAAAAATCCATAAAATGTGTCCACAAACTTTCTTTTTAATTTAACAATATACATTTATTTATGAATGTGTGTTATTTACTTTTTTTCTTTTTATAAATGTCAATTATACACATTAAAATAATAATTTTAACATATCAAATATTCTTTTTATATAATAATTTTATTGTCGCATATTGAAAAAAACTAAAATAATAATTGCATAATGGCAATTTAGTCAATCAACAAATAAAAAAAAATAAAAAACAAATTAAACACTTTCTCAGAGTGTAAATAATTTAATTTAATTTATAAATAAATCACTGTATTATTTTTTTTTTATTTTTTTGTATTCTTCTAATAAAATTTGCTAATTATCATTTATATTTAAATTTAAATATTTGCCATAAAAAAAAATTTGGAAAAAAAAATAAATAATTGTGTCTTTACATAATCGAATATATAGTTTTATAATAAAAAAGCAATTATTTATTTTGTGACACAGTCAAAAAATTATAAAAAAAAAAAAATAACGTAAAATGATTTATAATAAATTGTTTAGCATCTCTATATAAATAATATACCAATTTCTTTTTTCCTATATATATATATATAATAATTCAATATATTATGATTGCGCTCGTGAAAGTCTTTTACAATAATATAAACAAAATATAAAAGAGATTTTTATTTGCAAATTGTGTATATTCAAAATATCATTTAAATTAACAATACAATTATTAATGCAACACAAATTATAACCAAAATTAAATCGATTTTCGATAAATCGGAAACTGAATTTCACAAAAAAAAAAAAAAAATTTAATTTATATAATCTTTACTATATAGATATATGCGTAAGATATAATTATTTAATACTATATATATAATTTATAATATATGAATTATGGCGGTAATCAAAAGACAAAAAATAAAAACCATTTATATGCGTAATCTACTTTAAATTAATATATACTTAAAATGAAAACAAAAAATAAATTATATAATTATTTCCCACTTCCCCATATATAATTTTTATAAATATATATTTAATTAAAATTCTTCATATATTTTTTATATATATGAA
This sequence comes from Dilophus febrilis, assembly GCA_958336335.1. NCBI lineage: Eukaryota > Metazoa > Arthropoda > Insecta > Diptera > Bibionidae > Dilophus > Dilophus febrilis. The sequence goes on from OY284468.1 coordinate 66,068,081, forward strand.
TTATATTTATGTAAAAAAAATTCGGGTCATTACTAAACATCGAGCTGATATTTATATATAATTCATTCAGTATATATAATATACAAATATAAAAAAAAAAACACATTACCGCATTTTTTTCTCATGTTATTTAAGATAAAAAAAATATCATTTTAAGACGTTAAAAATGAAATAAAAACACATAATTTACTATCATAATCGATTTATAAAACTTTCGTTTTCATTTTGCATGCGATATATATTTATTTATTTATTTTTTTTTCGTTTTATTATAATTTTTTCCATTTAAGATCATTCGAGATTGTGTTAAATAATAAAAGAAATTGTCTTATTATCATATATATATATATATATTTAAACAAAAAAATTATGTACAAATAAAATTTTACCAAAAATGTATATATAGGTAGATATAGGCTACCAAACCATAATATATTTGACAGATATAATAAAAAAAAAAAAAAACATTAACCATAAAGTGTCGATGAACTTACTTACATATATAAAACGTATATTGTTAATTAAACAAATTGTTTGTGTGTTACATAATAATATTATTATTATTGAATTGTTATTATACAAATAGAAAATTTGAACAATCCTATTTTTTTTTATTAATTTTGGTTGTATGACTTTATTTATAAATTATAATCAATTACAAAATGATTTCAATTATATAAATGTTATTGTTATACAATATATATATATGTACATGAATAGCGGTTGTACTACATCCAAATATATAGAGATTGTAATATATTTTAATATTATACATAAATTCGTATTTAGGGTAATTATACCTTTATATTTACTCGTTATTATATATTTATGCAGTTATTGTTTTATAATTTATAAAAAGTTTCAATCCAAAATGAAAGAAAAAAAAAATGCGTGACACAAAAATACAATAATTTATTTATTAGTATTATTATTTAATTCACATTCTAATATATTTAATTGAATTTAATTCTACGTATATAAATTTGATTGATTCATTTTTTTTTTGTGTAGTCGGTGTTGTAACATAGATTTATTTATTTAATTATTTTTACGTGCTTAAATGATTCATATTTTGTGCTATATATAGCCAGAGATATTTTCGGTGTGTATAACTGTTGTAGTAATTTTTTTTTATATAGAAAACATTTTTAAATCGTATTTTAAGTTTTCATAACATTTTTCCCTTAGAACTTTCTTAGAAATTTCTTTCAAACAGAAAATTTTGAAAATTTTATGGAATTGAAATTGTTTTCCATTTCATAATTTTTTCATTAACCAAATGATTAAGAAAATAATATGTAAATTATATTTTTTCCTACGATATTCGATAATTGATAATTGTAATAAAAGAATTAATTATTAGAATTAACTTTATCTATTAAATAATAAAATAATATTGATATATTTTATTTTGTTGATTTGAGGGAATAATTATTTTTAACTTTAAATTTCCCACCATTATAAATATGTAATGAAATTTCTTTTCATTATCTAGTGAGGATTAACAAGTAAAATGGCATATATAATTCAAAAAACCTATACTACTACAATGAATACTATACTTAAATAAATTAAATCATTAAATCGTATATAAATATATACATAGTTTCACTTACAAATTAAGCGTATATAATCTCACATATATATATAGCGATTAAACGATTATTTTATATATACGTAAAATGAAATAAAATCTAATTTACTTTTTAACATTAAAATATTATAACAATATATCATTTATGTATATATATATATATATAAAAATATAATAATACAAAAATATATATAGTAAATGTTATTTTATTATAAATATACATACAGAAAATCGTTTGGTAAATGTAAATATAACAAAATGAGTTTTGTTTAGTGCTGTGTTATTTTTTTCTTCTTTTATTTTGTAATTCAAGAAAGTTATTTATGCATATACAATAGATAGATACATATATACAATATGCGATCGCATTTTACATTTCAACGAGATTCATTTCAGAAAATTACAATATTCATTGCACATAATAGTATATTTTTCTTTTCATCAAATAATAAAAAAAAAATGTATATATAAATATGAACGTGTAAAATGTATATTTACCAGATAAATGCATCATTGAATAGCAAAAATGTTAAATTTTCTCTTTTTTTTTTTTTTTCTTTTCGTAATGTTAATTCATTACAATTTAATTTTTTTAATTATTCAATTGAATATATTAACAACAAAATATATGTATTTATATCTATATGTGGATGTAGAATTCATCTTCATTATATATATATATACAGATATATAGACAAATCTATAATAGATCTACACTGAATTTATCTCATTTTAAATGTATAATAATGGCTTATTTAATTTAATTTTTGTGTGGGATTATAAATTAAGTTGTTAAAATGGTGGTTATGTATTTCTTTTACGAGAAAGTTAAATTAATTTATTGTTTATATCATGACATGTTATATATATACATAATTGATTTAAAATGAATTTTCAATGTATAATTATATTTATACAAAAATTAAGTCAAGTTCATGTTATACATATAGTATAAAAGCTGTTTTAATTGAATACTTTTACAAAATTTTATAATTGATTAATAATATTTTCTTTTAAACTGCGCTATTGATGTTTTAATTAATATGTTTATTTTATATACTCATGCTGCTTACTAATAGTAAATTTAATTTCATTTATTTTGAATTACAGGATTTTTTTTTTCCAAAAAAGAATGAATGATTTGCAAAAATAGATTGTTTATACTTTTCTTTAAAAATGTTTCTTATATTTGTAAAATATACAAATATAATTGACGTGATTTTAAATTGAGAAAAAATAATTTGGATCGTTTCTTATGAAATGAAAATTACATCTTATTGCAATCATATTGTAGTTTCCATTTCAAATACCGAAACAGTTGAGAAAAAAAAATATTCAATATGATGTAATTTGGTGTACATATTTTTAAAAAAATAAAACTCTATGAAAAATAATTTATTTCACGTGTACGGTAAAGGTAAATGAACTTTTATAACGACAAAACATTTTTCTTTTATATGTTCATATAAAAAATTATGGTTATAGACGTAACGTATGATATATGTGCGGTCAACTGCATTTATATCATATATAGATTTAATATAACATTAATCAAACAAAAAAAAAAAAAAAAAATAAAAATAAATAAATTAAACGTGATTTGAATATAACTTCCGAATTCGAAATAATGTTGAATAAAAATAATAATATATTAAACAAAAAGATTATTACATCGAGTATGATCAATGAATTTACAATATTTATATTTATACCCATTTGGTTGTTAGATTCAAATACCTTTTACATTTATATCTCTTCGATTTTTCGATCGATTCGGAAAATTGCTTTTATATATGCATAGGAAAAAAAAAAGAAATAAATATACAAGAATCATTAATGAATCAGAACCAATTGAATAAATTATAATATTATTGAATTAAAAAAAAAAAATAAATAAATTCAACAATAACTTTTTTTATATATATATCTATCATATATATATATATATTAAATAGTTGTCACATTGATTATGCATACAACAACGTCAACTTTATATCACTTATATAAATATATTCTACAATATATGTACAAACAAAAGGTAAAAAAGTTTTATTTTTTTGTATAGATGGATTGATTTTCAATATTTCCAATATATTCACGTTTGTATATACGTCGTTGTTTATGTTGAATAATCATAAAAGAGAAAAAATTATTTAACAAAAAAAAAAACTTTCGCGTGAAATGAATTTTATTGAATTTATATTTATATTTATTTTTTTCCCCATTACTAAATATTTTAATTCAAAAGTGGAAAAATTTCAAACAGATAAAAATGATGCGATAATATTTGCATACAAAATAGGAAAAATAAAATAAAAATTCAAATGTACAATGAAAAGAAAAAAAAAAATTTTAATTACATAAAAAAGCAGTAGTTATATGTATAAAAAAATAAAAATTCAATTTAGCTAAATTGGTGAAGTAATTAAGATCCCACCAGGAAACATGAATGTATATATATAGAATATTGTGTACAAACAATCGTGATTATGTATTCAAAGTATATACATATATATATATAAATGTATCAGATATTTATAAACAGGATGCTTCCAATAGATATGAAAATCTATATGAATTTTTAATTGTCAAATATATTACATTTTTTGATTTTATGGACGGTTGCGAATGCAAATCTTTGACATTATTGAAATTTATCATTAGATAATTCCGAGTATCCCAAAATTATTTAATCAGGAAGTCGAACGAGTTTTTATTTTTGGTGAAAAATTCTTTATTAAAAAATAATTTCGGAAAATTGTGATTTTCCCTTAATTTTTCTATTATATTTTTTGACATTCCTATACTGTTTCATTTAGTTATCCATATATTCAAATGTGATTATTTTTTGGGTATGTATAGATAAAAAAATGTTTAGAGACATTGCGCTTAATTGAATTTTCAAACCACTTTATTTGTTATATATGTATATACAAAAGAATATTATCTATATATATATATAAATAGTATCCTCACATCGTGATAACCAAAAGGGAACAAACAACATTTTTTTTATTTTCATTTATTAAATTTTCATTTGTTTTATGTTGTTAGTAAAATATCACAGTATTTTTGTTCATCACATGTTATGCGAAAATTATGTGTATATAGAATTAGAATCGTAATTATAATTTTAGTTTAACATTTTGATAAATATTAACAAAATATGTTTATATCAAATGAATTAAAATCAAATGAATATGATGGGTTTACACGATAATTTATCTTTTATCATTCAAACAAAAGTATTAAAACAAAAATTTGTTTTAATTTAAATTCAAAATTCACATTAAACACGATATATATATAATTAACTTAATGCATAAATTTATATATACAAATCGATATTATATTATATTTATTCAATTCAAATAATATTATGGTTTGAATTTGTATATATGTTCGAGGTTTATTTTATCATCAAAAATTTTACTTTTATGATATATGTAATTTAATTAAATTATAACTAAAATATTTTAGAAAATATATAAAATGGAAAACACTAATTAATTCGAAAATTGTAATTGTATTTTAAATAATTATGATTTTATGTCAGAAAAAAACCTTTAGAATTTTATCACAAAATATACTTAACAAATAATCCACAAATTAAATATAAAAAAAAAAACTTTAAAATTCATTAACACTTTTTTGTTTTTAAACTTTATTAATATGTGATGAAAATTATGTGAAAATTTTAAAATAATTAAAAAAACAAATAATACATACCGGCTCCAAATAATGCGAATGCTAATATTAATATGCACTGTTTCATTTTTAGATGTGTTTTTGTATATTTTTTTTTTTAAATAAAATTAATTTAAAATTAAAGTATAGAAATGTAAATGCAAAAATAAATGTCTATAAAATATAAATTAAATATATATGTTTATTAACAATAACTCAGGTATATCTCACACACAAAACGACTCTATAATAGCGACTGTACTTTGTAGTTCACTTACATTCGCTTTTTATACCCAAGAGGTGTAAAAAAAAAAAAGAAAAAAAAAAAAAACCGATTTCAAAAGTATCGGTCCGTAAGTGGGGCTCTTAGAGGTTTATTACAATTCAAAAATTTTATACAAAATTATTTACTAATACAACAATAAACTTGAAAACACATATTCAAATGCAATTAACTATATATACATGTGTGACTATGTATTTGTGTAAAGTATACCTGTACAGACAGGTAAAACAAGAATAATTGATATTATTGTATTCATTTGTGTGTAAAATATTTAATTTTATATACCAACGTAATTTTTCTATATATATTATAATAAATATCGATCAAAATAATAAAAAAACAATATAAAAAATCGTATATTAAAAAAATACAATATCATATCAGAAAATGGTTCATCTTATGAATAAAATTATGAATATCTGATATTACTTAAGGTAAAAAGTAAAAATTGTATGTTCAATAAATATAAAATTCAATTTATCGATTTTGGATCTATAATATATAAATTTAATAGTGCATTAAATGTATACTTTTTTATTAAATTTCTTGTTAAAAAAAATATAATAAATGCATTTATTATTATAATAAAATATATATTTTCTCTTGAATAATATGTACTGCTCCTCATATTTATAAAAAAAAAAAATGCATTTAATATTAAATTTACAGATATATATCTGTATATCATTATTATTAATAGTGTACCATATACATAATCATACACAGAGAAATACCATTTCAATGAATAATAAATATTATTTTTTTATCATCGGTAAAAAAACACCAAAATAACAGCAAAAATGCATTGGAAGTCTACATATAAAAGTATATATAACCGCATATCAGCCAAAAATAAGATAAAAATTGGAAGGAGAATGATATGGATATTATTAGCATATATTGTTTTATTTTAATTGGATTTTTTTATTAACGCTTCTGTGTATGGAGAGAATGCAAAAACATATTTATGTATATTTTTTTAAACAATTTTGAATATATATTTCTATATATGTATATCATACATGAACTATTTCGCATTCAAATTTTTTGAAATAATATAGTAATGTTTTTTTATTTTGTTATTCTAATATTGAGAAAAATATATAATTCAAGGTTTTGTCTATATATATATATTATAGATGATTGATTTATATATAAATAATAAATAAATAATATAAGCAAGGAATTACCTGGAAATGAACTGCGGTATATATTGCATATATAGAAGAGAAAACGGATTTGTATTTTCTATATTTATTTTTAGGATTAGTCATATAAAATAAAAAAAGAATTAGTAATAGAAATCTTAACAAAAATAGCTATACAGTTCAAAATATTCTAATCCATATCTTATGATAATTTTGCATATTGCATAATTATGGTGACGGCCAATTATTCATTTAATAAAACGTTTTCATTGCATTTCATTGCATTTCATAATTTCTATATTATTCCTTAAATTCATTCCTGTTAAACTTTTTTTTATTGAAAATTTCCTTAAATGAACATAACATGACACTTCCTTTTGCGTTTTATCAAAAAACCATTTAAGATAAGTAATTTATAAAATGTATATCTAAATTAAAAAAATTAATTTATTACATTTGAAGATTTTGTATTGATTATTATGAAATTCTGTAACCTTTGAATGAGTCACTTAAGGACATTAATATTAATTTCATAGATTGAAAATAAGCTTTAGGGAAAAACAATTCAAACATCGTTTAATAATCATGTTGTGGAAAAATTAATATACTAATAATAATAATGGAATTTTTATTAATCATTATTAAATTAAAATTGTTTCGATAACAATAAATTTAAAACATGTATAACAATAGAAAAAGTCATTAAAACATATATTTATTTATTAATAATTTCCATCTAATTTCTATCATTTAACATATATTTACCACATATACATACAATCAATTTTCAAAATAAATGATTTGCCTTTTTCAAGGTTTATTTCTTTCAAGATTTATTTCTTTGACAAAATCCAGAGATTTTTCAGAGTAAATTTTCGGTTGTTCCAGTAGAAAATCTGTTGTTTAAGCAGAAATTTGCTTTAATGCAAAATATTTTGTAAAATAATGAACCCATTTATCGAACTCTGCTGTTCGATGAACATTTTTGCTAAAAAACATATATAAAATTTGCTAAACATTAAATATTTTCTCTCCTCATGGCATATTTTTAAGTAATTTTTTTTTATCCAATTTAACAGATAATTATGTGTCACATTCAATTTCTATTTTATTCTTGAGAATCAAATTTTAATCTATACTATATTTATAAAACAGCAGAATATCAATATCAATAAAATATCAAATCAAATAGAATATTTAACGTGTTTCGATATATATGTAGATATATAATTAAAATATCAAAGTTAATGTTAAAAAATCGAAATGGGAATATTAATTTTATATATATACAATAAAAAAAAATAAATAATTTTATATATATTTATAAATTTTTCACATTTTAGTGAATAATATTGATATTATTTTTGAACGCGAGTTTATTTTTTTATTTAAATTCTTTAATATTCATCTTATATTTTTATTGCTATGCGGTGATGGCGATATAAACTTTGATTTTTTCGCAACAGGAGCTGTTCTGTTTGACATTATGTTATGTATATATGAATCCATATAATAATTTAAAATATTTACCATTTAAAATAACATATTTATTTATATATTTATATCATGTATATGCAAATCACGTAGTTTGTTTTTCTATTTATTATAAAAATATATTGATTATTGTTTTCTATATATAACCAATAAAATTAAAATTGGCTTTAGAAGTTTTTTAATGGGTAATTTTTAAGTATTTATTTGTGAAAAAAAAATGAAGTTAAGTAATTTATTGAATATTAAGTCGAAAAATATAGATTCAATCATCCAAAATTTTTTTTTTTAATTTCGAGATCTACTCTATTATAATCGTTATCGTTAACATATGATCGAACGACGTATATGAATAAAGATCGCAATAAAGACACTATATAAACCTGTACATATTTTTATCTATAGATATAATATAATTTAGCTATTAAAATAAAATATTTACGAGAAAAATTGAATAATTTTAGTATGTGTATTCATAAAAGTCACACCTGTATATTATATATTCCATTCCACCGCAAATATACATTCAACAATGATTTTATTTATAAAATAAAATGAATTAAAATTTAAGATTTTTTAGTTTTTGTATATAACATATACATTATAAAGTATATGATTTAATAATTTATTAAAAAAAAATGTATATCATTCATCGGATAAACAAATATAAAATTATACACAACTCTTTTCTTATATATCTCGGTCTATATTTATGACCGTCAACAAGTCAGGTTATTATACTCACATTCGTACAAATATATACATATAATTAATTAAAAATCAATAAAAATACCCCAACTATATAAAATATATTACGTTTATATTTTGTAAATTTTATAATCATATTTAATTAATATTATAAATAACATTTGACATGATTGTACATTTTTAAATTTTATTCAATTGCACATTTTTATTAATTTTATTTTTTACCTCTATTATGGTATTTATATAAAGTACTTAAATACATAAATAAATATTATGAATTTCATATGTTAAATAATAATAATAAAATTAAAAAAAAAAATGCGTTTATAATTTCTGCAATCAAATTTTGTATATAAAAAGAATTATTAAAAATAATAAGTCAAAAAAAAAAGAAAAAAAAAGTGAGAATGAAAAATATATAAAGAGAAAAATTAAATGGCAATTTTTTATAATCTTGTTTACCTTCAATTCATTCAATTTGGAAAATATTATATATGAAATCATAATATAATTAATTTATCTTTATTTTTTTTTGTTTGATTTTGTCAATAAACTTTGTTGTTGTTGTTGTTGTCGTCGTCGTTCCTCTGTCGCGTTGTTGATGTTTTAAGATGAAAATACCACAGTTTTTTTTTCTTTTTTTATTAAATAAGATGTGTGAACAAAATTTTAAATATTATACGAACATTTAAAATATAATATAAAAATATACTTTCATTTATTAAATGGAAATTAACAGATTCATTTATATTTGTATATTAATATACGTATATAATATGATTTTTTTTTTTAGTTATAATCAAAAATCAATACAAATTTATATATGTAAAATACATTCATATACACGTATTTTTTTTTTTATAAATACGACATTTACCGGCATGTACTATATATATTTGAGTGAACATTTAAAAATATGAATATAATTAAGTATAACTATACCATTCATAAAATATTGTGTCTTATAATGTAATAATGTAATTGACAATATTGTTAAAAATTATTTGGAATTTTTAACCCAATTATTATGAACCATATTCTTATTGGACAGTCAAAGAACTTGTTTAATTTAGAAATGTTTTTATTTCTATATGCCAAACAATGTTATACATAGAACATAAATTTATTTCCTAAAAAATTTATTAAAAACTTATTTCTGGCTTATGGACATTTATGGAGACAACTTCTAGAGTATAATTCTTACATAATAGATGCATGTTTTAGAAATACTCATATAATAAGAACTTGTTTTTATGCTAATGGAAAATGACATAGTAATTTAAATATTCAATCGTTTTTTCTTAATATAATACAAAATGTGCATATACAATTAATTATCATTTAAATGTGTAATATATTCACATTAAAAACGCACATGTGAAAGTAATTATAACTACGTATATAATATATCTAAAATTAAATTTACTTAAATATATATAAATTAAATATTTGTACATCAACATATATTTTCTATAGATGATCATCGGCGCGCGAACATTTACCAATATTTAAATTATTGCTGAAAAATTTTGTATGTCTGCACTATACAAGTTGTATATTCTTATCGTTAATTTGCATTTTACATAATTTTAAAGATCGTATGTATTGTGAAAAAAAAAAAAAAAACTATTTTTATGTTTGGAATATAATCGTTTATTTTGCTTTGCTGCCATTTCGGTATTTATAAAATATTTTATTTTATCTATAGATGATATATTTTGCAAAATTATTTATTTTATTAAAATGTCAACAGAAAGTATTCACCTTTTTATTATGTGTGTATATGAACATTTAAAAAAATATATAATTTTATCTATATCTATATATATAAATAAATATATAAATGATGTCTACAAACGTACGTATATTCATTTCTTCATATATGAATAGATTGCAAAAAACATTTCGTTGATATATAAATATATATATATATATATATATAGTTTTGTGATTGATTATTTGCTATAATATAATATGTTTTTTTTTTATATATAGTAATGGTAAAACATATTCATCTTAATGTCATTTAATATCATAATTAAATTAGTAAATAAATTGGTTATTCTGAATTATTATTTTAATTGACATATATATCTTAATATGTATAATATACTATATATATATATATAGAGCAGTATGTGCGGCAGTCATCCGTAACAAACAAAACAAACAAACGTATACGAAACAGAAAAAAAAAATAATAAATAATTAAGTATATTATTTATTCTACATGTATTCTGGCACATGTGAATGTTACATATATATATATTGAATTGAAAAATAATCTTATAAAATAATGACCTACACCTAGAAATAAATATATACTCATATGTAAGCTATATCAGATATATATATATAAATATATTATGATATGTGTTGTGATATCATAGATACGATATATGAATATGATGAAGATGATTGTCTTTATTAATTTTTAATATAATATTCTTGTTTTTTTTTCACATTTTCGCTATTGTTTTATAAATAAAATTATATATTGTTTGGATATATACCAGGTGTTTGGGTTAATTTCCACTCCCGGGAGGTTAAAACACAATATCCCGAAAAGGCCAATTCTGATAAATAAACCAAATGATTCCCTAATATTTTCAATAGATTTTCCTTTGTATGACTGTCCGTTGTCATGTAACAAAATAATTTTAAGATGTTAACCGCACCACTCTGGTGATTGGCAAGTTTTAACAGTTAATAATTGACTTCATCACAATTTGATTGGATTTTCGAGGATTTAGGATTCTCAATTCACAACATTCCTAAGTGTAATATAAAGGCGATATATTAACCGCGGTACACCTTGTATATATAAAAATAATATACATACGATTAATCTTTTGATTATAATCTTATATGAGTGTCTTTTCATAGAAAATTATCAGATTTCAATTGTATATTTTTATTTTATATCTGCATTCATTCTCTATAATACATATATTTTATATTTTATATACAACGTTCGTTGATGTTTTATATATATATATATATATATATATATTTTGTATATATTTGTGGTATAATTGCAATGGTTGAATTCCATTGCACACCTTGAAAAAACAAACAAACATGTTTGTAGTTTATTATTCTTTTTTTTTTCTTTATATGCTATATTTATATGTATATATAATATAAATATATCATTCCATCATAAATTAAGAATAAAGGTAATATGAAATTTTTTTGTTATTATTATTATTATTATTATTAGTATATTATTCCAATTTTATGCATTAATAAGAGAAATGGTAAATTTTATTATAACAATAAAATAATAAAAAATAATTAAATATTTTTTATATTTACTTTATATATTAAACATTGGAATATATCAGCGGTTTATATAACTAAAAAAAATGAACAATAACAATAATAATAATTAATTATTTATTAGTGAAATTATGTCTAGTTTATCTACTTTACAATTATAATTATTAAAATGTCTTATGATTAAATATATATTATTCTATGATTTACAAGTTATAAAGTTGTACAATTGGTAAAAACAATATAATATATGCTTTCTGTAGATAATTTAATAATATAATATATACACATACATCTAAAAAAAAAGTTTTTTTTAAAAATTATATGATAGATGATTTATTTGAAATGCGAGTGTTAATAATAATTTGTTATTACATTTATATATAGTAATGAAGCGTTACAATGTTTTTTTTTTCTTGGATTCTTCGCTTGGAAATAATTTAATTTATGAATTTGTTTACTAATTTAATAAATAACTTTCATATTGAAATATTTAGATTTCGTACAACACTAAAAAAATAAAAGGAAAAATGTATTTTTCGTTCGTTTAGCAATCTTAATTTTATAACTTACGGTACAGGTATTTTTCGTTTGAAAATACATAAAATATGAATATATGTGAGGGAATAAACAAAATCTTTTGGAATTTCATTATATATGTTGATAAAATACCGAACTTATAATTAAGAAAAATAATCATTAGATTAGTGAAGACGTAAGAATTTTAACTAGAGTTACTGGGTAAAACTGACAACAAAAAGCTGTTATCGGACGTTAAAACCAATCATCGATTTTTAACGTGATTAATTAATTTTACATATATGTATAATGGATGGAAAATGTCCATCAAATATATTTATTAAAAGCTTTATAATTTCTGGAAACGGGTTATTCTGAAAATACTATATAGAAAATAAATTATGATATTTTTATGTATATTAATTAAAATTGATTTATTACCAATACTAATTCGAAATTCCTTAACTATATAATTTGTAGTTCTTGAAGGTTAATTCTTCAAATTTGGATTTACAAACAAATTACATTTTTATTATTTCGGATCATTTAAAATTTTCACCGGCAAAATGTGATTTCCAATATTCCAAATTATTTCTGTATTATAATCTGAAAGTTATAAATTAATTGTTTAAAAAATATATATACTTAAACATTAAAATGTATAAATTATATAAAATACCTTTTGTTATATATTCATATTACTCAGAGAAAAAAAAAATTGAAATATACAATATATAAATTAAGTCACACAATTATTTATCGCATAAATTATATCATTTCTTGTATATATATTATATATATATATATATGAGACGGCAAATTAAACCAATTAAACAATCTCTATAAAGTAAATTTCTGCATTTATGAACAGTAATATATATATATATATATATATAGGTTTATACAACATATATAGATCACCTTTATTTTAAGCCAACAAAAAAATTAATATATAGCAATGATCGAATACATAAAGGAAATACATTTTTTAATAATGAATCATATATTTAATATATATAGATATGTAGATACAAAATAAATAAATTTGAATTATAAAAGTATGAATTGTTTTTTGTTGGCTTATATAAAATTTCGTTTTATAACATTGCTTTTATTTTTTGTGTTTTAATATTAAGACACGAATATCAGTGAATTTTAGAAATGAATTTTGTTATTTAAATTGCAAATGCCGCGCATATGAGCTTATGAGAAAAAAAAAGTTTGTTATTAAATTATCAGTCAATTACACTATTTTAAAATAAAAATTTTGCCTATGTTAAAGATAAAACCTTTTTCATAATAACACTTTAAATTAATATCTTTTTTTTTTTAACGAAGGAGATTTCCCTTGCATAGACACGTCCGAAGACGCGTGTCAGATTCTTACTGACTAAAACCCCTCCTCCGGCTGCGGTATATTCGAATCCGGACATTTGCACACAATGTGTGCAGCCGTTTCCTCATCCTCTAGGCAGAGTCTGCATGTATCATCTGTAAGAATTTTCATCCCCACAAGATGATGTCTGAAGTCTCCATGCCCTGATGTGAGTGCCACCAGTTTCCTGAGAGTTTCCCGTCCTAAGCCAAGAACCTCCCGATTGGTGTTTATTAATTAAAAATTAATATCTTAATATATTTACGAACAAAATTATTATCAAATACCATTGACAAAATTCGTAAAGTCTTTTTCATTTCATATCATTTTTATATCCACAAAATATAGTTTATTTATGGTATTTAATAATTCGATTATTAACGATGATTGTAAGTTAAAAATACCTGTATGATTCAAGAAAATCAATAAGTTTAATAAAGGATTAATTATACATAATTAAACTCGATATAATTTTACTATTTTAATCAATTATAACAACAGGCATCAATTATTAACAAACTTTATATTTTGATAAATATATCATAAATACGAACTACACAATAAAGTTCACAATATTTATTTTGTTAAATTATTACGTTTTCTATACATACAATCTATTTGTGTTTAAGAGTAACGAAATTAATTAGCAATTAACAATAACAATAAAATGAAAATAAAAAAAAAAAATCGAAAAACTATTCAATGAAAATTAATCAGATATTATATATTTTAAAAGTCAATGTCAATATCGTCGCTTTTTTTATTTTTTATAATTTTTATTTCAACTGATTTAAAATTTATATATATAAAAAAATATTTTTTATTAATATGTTAAATTCCTTTCATTCAAATATTCCTGTAATTTTTCATATTATAATTTAATACAAATATAAATTCTTTCTTCATATATATTATTTTATCGATTATTAGTTATATTATTATTATTATTATTATTAATGTATTTTTTTTTTATTTCAATTTAAAATTGATTTAAAAATTTCACGTAAATTTGCTAATTTAAAAATGATTACCTCATTATATTATTTATTACTATATATTTATTTTTTTTGTTGTTAAATTTTTTATTGTTAAAAATGTTATATAATATTACAAATATCATAATATTTATTTTAATATATGGTTTTTATATAAACAGGATGTTCTACAAAGGTACCGGCCATAGAATCCGTACGGTGAGGATCGATGATGATTTAATGAATTCTAAATCGAATTAAAGTTTTTGTTAAATAGGCTTTTAGTTTTCTGCATAAAAAGTGGAGGAAAACAGTACCGAATACATGCATTAAGAAAAATTTAATTTTATAATTACTAATGTGCCTTAAAAATATAAAAAAAAAAAAACTTTTAAAACTATTTAGTCTTTTAGAAAAACACGCATATGAAATCAGTGCACGGGCTCTATCACTAGTAACTTATGGATCCATCCTGTAAATAATTTAAGAAGAAATTTATGACTATATATCATATATTATAATATAAGTAGGTAATATACATACATTTTTAATAGTGTTTACTAAATCGATTATGATTATATAGAAACTTTTATACAAACTTAAAACATTAACGTCCATTGTGATAAATGATTACTTCTACAAAAAAAACGTTTTTATTCGATAACGATTCGTTTTATGATCATATACTATATATATATATAGCCAATGCTTTTTTCGATTTTAAACTATTTATAAAAACTCCGATTTTAGACCAGTTTGGCGGACCATAGTTTGTTTGTGAAGATTATATAAACTCGCTAAACTATATCCTCTATTATATCCCCCATTATTTACCTTCGATAATTCAGTAATTCTTAAAAATTCTTACCATGAATTCACATCCATTAGCCTTAAAAAATCTATTAATTTGTTAATCTTACATTACGAACGTTAAAGTATTTTGTATATCCATCCTACATCAAGTACCTGAATACCTTGATATACATCAATGACTTTTGAATTATAAATCGATCGGCTGGAATGAGTTAATACATAAATTATTGTGTATATTGATTGATTTCAAAAGATCTCTCGCGCATAAATGTTATAGATAGTTTCAACATTTTTTTTTCTCGCTATTTGTAAATATAAAAAAAAAAAGCAACAAAAAAAAAACCGACATCACCGTCGTATAAATATTTTTAATAATTTATTTACAATAAAAATTATGTTTATTTAATTGACATACATATAGACCTATAGTTATGTATATAGTTTGTATATAAAATATACAAATATTAATGTTTAATAAATCGAATATATATATATATATATATATATATATATATATTGATTATTGTTTCACACATATGTTTTTTTTCTTGATGTTGTTTTTTGTTATAATGATGATGAATTTTGGTGTGTCTATCGCATATACTATATTGTGATTATTTTATTTACATTATATGCGGTAATATTTGATTGAACAATTGAACAATTGAACAAATGAACAATTTCACGAGAAAATTAAAGAGAAATTTATTTTGTGTTTTAGATAATTTCTATAGTGACCCTTCCTTATTACATTTTAATTGTTCATTAAATTTGAATATCTATTACATATATATTCAAGTTTATCCAATTCATAACCGGAAGAAAATAAAATAAAGTAAAATATTCAACACTTTTGTAAACCTTGTATACATATATATTAAATTAAACAAAAATAAATTAAATAACATTTATTGGTATAATCAAACATATTAAATATATAAATAATTTATGTAAGTCGCTCAAGTCAATTTTTTTAACGTTAATATTATTATTAGTATATAAAATTCAACTTCAATGAAGGCTGCAATAACTAAATAATTGTTTGTTTATATAAATATATATATAGATATACATTAAACATATATTAAATCTGCCAAATATCGCCCATGAACGAATGATGAATTAATATAATTGCATTTCATTTATAGTATATATGTATATTTTATTGCAATTAAGTTAATTTCATTTCCATAAATCATATGCGGTTTAATTATAAATATTTATAATTAATGAATCTATAATTTTAATTGAGGGAGTGCTTTTTTTTTAAATGTATATATATAATATTTATAACATATATATATGGTATATAGATGAAAGTATAATAATGATGGAATGATATATACCATGAAAATTATATAGATATTTATATATATTGATATCTATATATGAACAATGTAATACTGCGTAAAGTTTATTCTATTGAAATATAATTCTATGCAATCAATAAATTACAAAATATATATTTGAAATGTTTATAATTTATATAAGGGGTTTTTTTTCTGTAATATCAGCACAACGTTTTCGAACGATTGATTGATCGCGGTCAATAAATATACATAAAAGGCGACTTTTCCTTTTTGATAAATAAAATATATATTGATATAAATCACTTCTTTCACTCAACCTTTTTGTTAATTTTTTTTTTTTTATTAATTGTACAATTTTTGATAACAAGGTTGACATATATATTCACAAATAATATCTTATTAAATTGTGTTATTATGTTTATTTAGATGAGGTTATTCTGTATGTATATATTGTACTATATTTATATCGGGTTCATTATTAAATTTAAATATGCACAAATATATTTATTACATAATATATAATTGTATGATTGAATTTAAATTAAATATCACAAATAATTATGGATATATACCATTTGCATTCATATATATAATTATAAATATACGCGCATAATAACATTTCAATATAATGAATTTATTATGTATATATTATAGAGATTTTTTTTTAGGTATATGTTATCAAAAAAAAATCTGAACATAAACGAGTATATATAATTTATATTTCAAGGATGATGACATTTTTCAATGTTAATTAATAACTTTTATAAAAATTTGTATATCTATATATTTTATAATTTGTATACATATATATGCATTACATAACAAAAATTATGCATATTATTTATAATGATGTACGTATATATGTGACAATATAAAATAATATTTTAATTGATAATATGTGTATTGATTTATAATTTATTTAATAGAAATTATTATACATAACAATTTATTAATATTATATCTGCATGTATATGTCTAGAGTACTACGAAATCATTAATTATTTTCTATATGAAATTAATTAATATAATAATATTTAATTTTATTTTAGTAAAAAAAAAAAACAGTATGAAATTTGATATATTAATGTACAAAATATTAATGAATTATAATTGAATGTGTATATAGAAGAAAAATTCGTTGGGGATGAAAAATGTTGTCGAAAATAATATATAGAAAGAACAATTTACAATAATTTCATAATCGAAAAAAATAAAAGAAAATATTCATCATATTCTATATATATATACTTTAATATATTTATATCTATAGCAAACATAACATCCATCATGACAAACAAACAACAGAATTATTATTATTATTTTTTCTATTATTTTTCTGTTGTATCATCGCATCAAATCCCATCAGTTATTCATATCATGATGTGTTACTTTATCTATATATATATATATATAATAAGAGTTATATCTACAGTAATATATATATATCTACAATAATATATATATATACACGATATTCATAATGTTTTTAGAAAAAAGTATAATTTAATTAAGATCCACAAAAAAAAATGTTAACGGATTTTTGGTGACAGAAAAAAAACCACAATTTTTTGGTTCTCATAATACTAAATATTTCGTATGTATATGTATATACAAGTTTATGGATAAATTGAAATAATCACACTTACCAAAAAAAAAAAAAAACAGAACTTTTTGTAATATATAAACCAATCGAAAATATATACATTATTTCATTTCGTCGTTTACATGTAAATATTATTTGAATATATTATCATTTTATATATATATAAAAAGGGTTATCAATTAAGTCAAATATGTGTTATTTGAAATCAAACAAAAATTCGATTCTATTATTCGAAAAATCCAATTGTCATTTATTGTCACCATATGAATAAATCAGGAAATTATCTTTATCAAACTATTGTTAAATCACCTCATTAAGAATAATTTTTGATTAAAATATTCAGTTTAAATGGTATATAGATTGTGTGTTGTATGTCAAGATTGAAATTAAAGAAAAAAATGAAAAATGTAATTATAGTCCTTATTTGATGTCCCCTTATTATATATCATCGGAGTAACTTCGATAATACGATTTATATATGTGGATATGTGAATATGAATTAGTTTAATAGAGTTTTTCGTTTGTTATTTATATATAGTTATGTAAAATATTCATATATCTAAAAAAAAAACGTATATTTATAAACATTACATGCATTTCTCAACGTCATATACATTCATAGAATAATAATTAGAGTAAAAGAAGACAAAAAATAAATTGAATATGGGAATTTTATTGTGTACAATCGTACATACAACAATATAAACTATATCTGACAGTATTTTATTTTATTTTTTTTTATATACTTTTATTATACATTCATTTAGAAAATGCAATATTTTTATTTGATGAATATATTTACTTATATGATGAATAAAGATATATATAATTTATTTTTTTTGTTTGTTTTAAAAACGAAGAAAAAAACTCTCTATTTCATTCAACAATAATTGTAATGCGATTTGTTTTTAATATGAATTTATTTAATTTTTTTTCTTTTATGGTTTGTGTATGAAATAATGTAAATGTAAATACGAATGCTGTAAATGAAAAAAAAAAAAAAAAACAACAGATAAAAACGTATAATATAACAATACAAATACATGATTCGAAAGTAATTTTAATGAATTGAGAATAACAAAAATGTATGTGTAGGTACATATTATAATGATCATTTTTAAAGTTAATAATTTACAATTTTGTCTTTGAAGCGTGAATATTGTATGTATATTATAATAAACACCATACTATATATACAATATATACATGGATATGAATTATTTATTTGGTGAAAATTTATTTATTCAAACAACAATCTATCCTCTGAGTATATAAAATATGTGACATTATTATTTAATGTGATGAGTTTATTGTATTTTTTAATTTTTGTTTTTTGGTAATAAAAAAGTAATAGTTTTTCCAAATATGAAGGTTTTTATATACTTCTTTATTAAAAAATCAATTTTTTACTAGGTCCATGAATTCGAAATGATCTCGATATAATGTTGTCGCAATTTGATGGATTCGGTTTTGTTATACTAAATGGTATTCCATTTAATAGACAATTACAACCTTAAAAATAACAATCAGATCCAAAAGCGAATTGCTTCATCAACAATGCCATCGGTTATCAATTCGTTGCTATACATATATGTTGGATAAAATATCTTGGGATTAAAAATCTGAATATTCATTAAATTTGTTTTGCTAACATAGTATTATTTTATAATTTTTTAACTAAAAGAATGAACTTCAGTTAATATACAAAAACTGAATATACAAAAAAAAAAACATATTTGTTCAACTGTAATTTCAATTTTATATATTTCTATTTTTCCTCCAATTGGAAAAAATTTCATTTAAAACATAAAATCATATCATAGGCTTCATATAAATTTCTTCATTTATCCCCACATAATAATATCATATTTAATTATATATAAAAACAGCAAAATAAAAAATTAACAATATTTTTTTTGGGGCCAATATAAAAAAAAAATAAATAAAATAAAAGGTAAAATAAAATTTTATTGATTTGGTCCTTCTTTTGATTTTTTTTTTTTTGCAGTTGTTTAATAAATAAAATAAAAGAATATATTAAAAAAAAACAATAAATAAATTTTTATTTTACATTAAAACATTTATTTTACATATAATATTATAAATAAATTTTATTAAGGGATTTTATTTATATGTTCGATTGCTATAATTTGATAAGTATAAGAAGACAGTTAAGTACTATTTTCCGTATACAAATCTATGCATAAATATATATAGAGGATAAATGGGTATTTTGTTTTATTTGGATATTTAAATGCTATAATCTTCCGTTTGTTTAAGTGACGGAAATATTTTTCTATATATAAGGGATGCGATATCTTTTGTATGATCAACATCACATTTAGAATATTTTTGTATTTAACCCTAAATGACCAAATCATATTTGGTTCAATTGAATCCAAAACAGAGGTTAATATAAATATATAATGAAATACTTAAATAATATTATAAATTCAGTTGACTTTTAAATTGATTTAAATAGAAATATTACTGTTTTTTGCAATGGAAATATTTCTTCAAGATCAACTTAAATAATATTTTTATCCTATTAAAATTATATACAAAAATAAATGAAAAAAAAAAAAAAACTTTAATGCGATGAAATCTTCTTTCATGTTCAACTGGTAGCGTTTTGTTTTTTTTTTTAAACAAATCCTTTTCCATACGTTATTTAATTTTTTTTTTATTCTATATGGTTTATGAGGAGTATATATTTATTTATTTTTTTTTTTTATAACATTTTCTATATACAATACATACCTGTTTTATTATCTTAATCGTATTTTATTATATACAGGGTTCGGCGCAGTTATTTAGAATCGATGTTTATATATTCTATGATGAATTACTAAAGTCGAAATTAGTTGATTTTTTTTACTTCGTGTCTTTTAGAGGTGATCTTGTGGAAAAAATTGATCTATTGAATTGCAAAAAAAACAATGTAAATAATTGTATTTAGACTAATTTGTAAAGAATAAAATTTATCACTCAACGAAATGTTTTTAATAATAATTTTTAAATCTTTAACATATCCCTGTTGAAGAAATAAAATAGGGTGAATAATATTATTTTTATTATATGAATGTCTATAAATTAACATCATTATTATATATAAAACTTTTTTTTTTCTATTTAATAATAAACCATATAAAAACGGATATAAATAATTAACAATTTTATGGTGGTATATGATGCATATACACAAATTTATTTTAAGTTTCACCCTCTGCCTATATATGTCATATACATATGTACATATTTATATGACTATATGTACATAAATTGAAAAGGATATTCTTCAATATACCACAACATAATTTTGATCAAGTTGTATATTGTATGTATATATATAAGCAATTTGACATTATCATGGATTTTATATAAGCTATAAATGGTGATGGTGATGGTGGTGGTATATATGACCAACGTAACTTTTAACCATATATAGATTTTTATATATTTTTTATTATATTTATCTATATATATATATACCAAAAATATGGTTGAAAGTATTATATTATATTAGGGAGTTAGAGAGTATGTTTAGGGTTACTATATACACATATATATAAAGATGTGTGCAATAGACAGAAAATATATATATATATATATATATAGATAGATCCTTTACTTTATATACATATATATCGCTCCATATAAGTGAAACTATATATACAGATTTATGTATATATACCTAATAAAATAACATAAATGTTGTGTTAGAAGTTTTAACAGTACACATACCACATATATATATATATATATAAATATATCGCTATGTACAGTGATTGTAAAACTATATACATACATATAATAGCGATATATAATTATATACATATCGGAATTGTATCTCCTTTCTTTTACCCTTTTTTCTCCATATAATAGTCGACAAACTTCTACATGCGTGTATATATCCTTATTTTTTATACATATAATCATAATATATATATATATATGTGATAGATATGTGCAATATTTTGTTGTCGAAAAGTTAGGTTTTGTACGACGAAATAATGATGTTTGTAAAACAAAACTTTTGGTAAATATAACTTTATACTGCTGTTTTATGTATATATATATACCATCATATAATATGCAGATATATATATACATTATAATATACGTATATATTTTACATACTGTATTTATATATACTCTACACATTTAGACTTTCTGTAAATTGTATATATTTTATAAGTACACTATATATATATACATATATATTTAGTATATTTAATATATTATTATTATAATATAGATGAACTCTAAAAAGCGCATATTAGGATATTATAGTTTATATATTTTTGTAGATGTGGGTATATAAAGTTAAGTATAGATTTTTTCTTTACCATTTTTATATATAAATTTATACATATGTATTATATATATAGATTTTGTGAGTTAATATAAATCAAGAAAATTTACTGCTTGCTTTCTGACGGGGCTATAAACATTTATTTATTTTTTTGATAATATTATATAGTAGTAGTATATATAGTAATCACCATCGTAATCTATAATACATTATTTTATTACAGTAAATATACATATGGAATATTTGTGATAGAATGGACTGCTTGGTATATATAAAAGTAATATATACCAAATGTTTGTATATTTATAATATAAAATCTTTGATATATTTTTTGTTTCTTATTTAGATAAATCTCTGTGTGTTTGTATATAACTATATTAATATAATACAGTAAAATGAAATGAAATTATCCCATCATTTAACAGTTTATGGTTTTTTATAGCTTTTATTTTTTTTTTTTTGCACTATATTTATTTATACATAAAAAACTATATATATATATATATATAGCTTATCCAATAATAGTATATATTATATCAATACCAATAATAGTATTATATATATATATAAGGACTTTTTTTGTATATTGATAATGATTTTTTGTTTTGTATACGATAACAAAAATATGAAAGACAATAAATTTAATATTGATTTCATTTTTGTAATATATATATATGCTATTATAATAAATTATCTAATATAAATAATTACATATATAAATATACGACAATATATATTATTAATATAAACGCAATCTATATAAATGTAATTTTATTGTATATAGCGTTCATAAATCCTTTAATATCTCTCAAATTTATGATCGTATATTTTGGGTATTCTAAATTTTTGTTTTTTTTTTTGGTTTTTGTCATTTAATCATTAAAAACATATTTTTTTATTAAAATAAAGGAAATTATATTTTCTTTAAGTTTCCTTTCAATTCGAATAAATTTCTGAATCTGAGGATGGGCTATATTTATATTTAATTGAAAATTCCATATGCATTGCGTTTAACAGTTTATTCATAATTTAGAATTTTTAAATATTATCAAGATTTTCGGTGATTTTTTCATAAAATTTCAGTACAAAATCTCCAGTTTCCGTATTCGTAAATCCCATATTCGTAATATAATTAATCAACTTTGAATTTGAACATAATATTATTATATAATATAATATAATATGAGTGTTTTAAAGTTACACAATATTAAAATAACTATATATGTGCGAATATATCTATAAAGAATATGAATGACTTAAATGTCATGATATGAATGAATTAAATTTCATGAAAATAAAAACAAATAAAATGTATATGCGGAGATAAATAATTTTTTTTTCTACATTTATTTAATTTGAATTGTAATTTTATTTTCATTATTTATTTTTTTTTAACTAATACCATATTTTCTAGTTTTCGTTGGGGAAATTACCCGCCGCCGCTATGACTCTCAAAATAAAGGTATACCTAACCTAGCTACATATAAATATATTACATTTACATATACTTTAAAGATATAACATATTTAGGTATGCTTTTTGTAATCACTAATCACATTATATATAATGTTTAAAATATTATAATAATATGACATAAATTTGCTTTCAGGTTGATGAAATTTTATATTTTTGGTTATAAGAAACATATCTATATATAGTATATATAGGTTATACTCGTGTATTATATATATATAGAATATATAATGATATTTTCGCTGAATTTATGAATGGCACTGCGATAACAATTATTTTATTCATTATATTGTATAATTTTCTACATGATTAATATCCTATATATATATAAATACGAGTATATATACTAAATATCATATCATATAACAATGAGCAGTAATTAATTTTCTTGAAAGTTATATTTAGGATAGGTGTATATTATCTATATTTTAGTATGGTATACACATATATATCCTATATATTTGAATTAATTATAAATGTTTAAATAGAGGTATGAATATTGTAGAACCCACACACAACGCATATGCATGTAGAATTAATTAATTTTTTTTTCTTTAATATACATATATAGGTTATATATATATATATCAATATATTATTATATAATGAAAAACTTATTACTTTATTTGATCTTGATAATTTCAATCGTATATCTAATATTACATATATTTATGTATCTGTATGTTTATCATTTGAATTAAGAGCAAAAAAAAAATCAGAAGTTTGAAACCTATAGAAGAATTTTACTAAAATTTACGGATGAATTTTAATGAATCTATTAAAATCTGTTTTATACTACTGACTGTATCATATATAATAATTTTGTACATTTATAATTAGTTTTATATATATGTAAAAACATATTGTTTGGGATCATATATGAGTTTTTGATTATTTATATATATAATAATATATACTTTGAGAAAAGTTCAACAAAACTAATATCTATATATATATATACATTCAATGTACATATAAATAAAGTAAATCAAAATTTATGTATACATATATATATATATATATTTTAAATATACAAAATTATTTCTTTGATCTATAAAAGATTAATTTTCAAACTATTATAGGTATATTTTGATATTATTATTTATCGTAAATGTGTACAAATATATCCTATTATATCTACAAATATGAAAATATTTTAAATAACAATTTTATATATAAATGTTTTATATAACCGCAAACCTAAATATTAAATCAATTTTATCTTAATTTAAAATTTAAAAAGTTTTCCAAATAATTACATGGTATTATATATATTTGTTGTTTTTTTTTTTAAATTTATTTATACCATAATTTTTAATGTAGTTTATATTTATAATAAGTTTTGTATTTATATAGTGGAAGAACCTGTTGATAATTAATAAACGAATATTATTGGTGAACAAATAAAATTTGTAGCAGTTTAGAAATGTTGTATATTATTATTTGAAAGCAACATTTTTAGATCAGGATATTCGAAAGGGAATCGTAATTTATAAAAAAAAAACGTGGTGCTATTGGAATATGTTAACCATTGGTAAACAGTTCATACATTAATTTCAATAGCAAAAATGAAGAATTTTTTTTAATACAATTTGATCCTTGATTTGGTTTGCACGAAACCAAAATGCGCAAGGAACTATAATTACAGATGAATTTGCTAAATATGAAAATTCCTTAGTTTTTATATTTTGGAATTTTTTGGGTAAAATTTACATATCATTTTTTTCAAATTTCATCATTGATTATGCGACATACATTCAATTCATTAATAAATTGGGTCCATGAGATTGAAACGGATGACCAGTTAAAATTTGTTTATCATACGGTGAAAATTCCATTCGATTTTACCTATATAGAAGATACTATAACCTTGAAGGAATCAATTTTCCATTTCAATCGAAATCTAAATTAAATTTTGTTAAATAAAGAGGATTTCGATAATTAAATATTTATAATTTAATTTTAAAAACTCGTTTAATAGATAAAATTTCGCATGAGAAATTATGGGAAAACTCTAATTAGGTTTTGGACAAAAAAAAATTGGGCAAAACCTAATTTTTTTTCAATTGAATATTATAAAAATCGGTTCGATTTCATTGATATTTAATTGCATTTTGAAAATGTAAAAATCGTTATTTATCAGTACATTTACATATTCATTTGCATTTTGATAATCGATTTGTAACAAAATTGCATTAATTCTAATCATATTTAGAGTGATTAAAATTTACAAATGTTTTCTTTATCCATTTGAAAATTCCGTCTCATTAAAATCTATGATTAGTTTTATAACCAGATTAAATATAATATATAAATTAAATTCATTATTATTTTAGTAGTAAAATTTCAAACACAGAGTTTCATTCATAAAACTCGCAGGCAATTAAGTAGAAATATAAATATAGCATGTTTTTTATATCATGATTTTTTTATGACTTAAAATTTTAAAAAATTATAAAACTGTATTTTTTCTATATCTAAAAAGGGCAACAACACTCATTCAAAAATTCATTCATTCTTATATGTTTTGTTTGAGACTTATTTATTTTGAGTAAAAAACAAAGAAGAAAAAATAAACTAAACCTAATCCGAAAAAAAAAAAAATTTATATTGTTTTATTAGATATACGCGACACAAAAAAAAAAAAAAATACCTCATTACCTGCATATTAATTATTTTTATAGGTGTTAATGTGACATTATTATATAATATGCATGAATAATTTTTTATTTGTACTTAATTTAAATGTTTTTATAATACGTAAATATATAATTTAAAGATTGTTAACCTTTACGGTGGCGATTGCTGACAGAGCAACTATATATTATAGACTATAATGATTGATATTTTTGTTACGCGACTATCAAATAATTTGACATAAACATTTTATTGGGAACACGAATTTAATGGAAATCAATATAGTTTTAGAAGAGTATCTAAAATAGAAATATCGGACATCTACGTACAAAATAAATGATTGCATATTGCTTCTGTTTAAATGATGAAAAACATTATTAATTTGAAATAAATCCCATTTTTTGTGATCAAATAACATATTATTTGTTTATAGTATATATATATGATTGTTGAAAGCTATGATAACTCGTAATTTTTTTTAGAGATTAAATGATGTGAGCTTTATGATAAATAACCCATATAAATAATCATACATCCATATGTGTATTTATTTTTATTTTATTTTCATTTATTCTGTATAAGTGTATATATATATATATATATATAGTATATTTTCTATTATTTATTGTTGAAATTTTACAAAACATTAACACCATCTTAATCATTACACATATTCATCATCATCATCATCATCAGCAACTAAAAAATTTAATAATACCGCGATTGTAATGATAATAATAATAATAATAATAATAATAATCATAAGTGAACATTTTTCATTGTGTCATATTAAATAATATATATTTTATTATATAAATATTCTGAATGAAATTGTACTATACATATATAAATTCTTTATAAACTGCAAAATACAATAATATTTGTATATAATATATAAAAAAATAAATAAATAGAATTTCGCTTATCTGTACACCACACAATATAAATACGAAATATGTGCAAATACAAATTCTAAATTCATAAAAAAAAAGAAATGTATATATAAATTGTATATATAATATAATACTAATATATATATACTTTGAGAGGAGATATTTTTTTTTTAATACAATGATTTAATATCTATATATACTTTATGTGTAGAAATGCGCTTTATATTTCATGTATACTTACTTACTTATATATATTTGAAATTGAAGATATTAATTTTATTTATTTGCGTGAATTTTTATAATAAATAACTTCTTCTTTTTTTTTTTTTTTTTTTTTTTTGAATAATACCCGAGAATGAATTTATTTTTAATCTATATTAATAGTTTTTTATGTGTTGTGTAAATCTAAAAAATTATTAAAGTGTATTATATAAATATATTTTGATAGCATTTGATGATCTCTATATTTTCTTCTGATTAATGATATTAATTAAAGTTATATTTGTTTATTTACTCAATATACTATACCAATATTAATTGAAAATTATTCATATTCGGTATATAGATTTACATATGAAAAAAACTTATGATTTTAATATAAAAAAATAAATCGACTTAAATATTAAATTCTTCGAATGTATAAAAATTAAACCCGCACTGAATTGGTTATAAAATGTTAAAATGTATATTTTATTGAACAATAATGGTTCGAATGGGGAAAATATCCCGGGCTCACTTACAATTTTATTGAATGTTTTTCTTACAAAATAAATTAAAAGCATATCAAATAAATTACATTTTTCATATACATATCAATAAAAATTTTCGGGGGTGCAATGATGTACAAAATAATATACCATTTCTGATGTTTTATATGCAATAATAATGTTGTTACTCCCAAAAGTATCGTGTATATATATACTCTCCAGAGTAAAATATTAAAACGACAAAGTATTATATATGTATATATTATTGTATACTTATATATCAAATATTATAATTTTATTTTATACATAATATGGCATATAGTTGAATTTTTATAACAAATACAAATATTATAAAATATTATTGCTATAATTCAGTCAGATTTTATAAATATTAAATTCCAAAATAATATGTAATTGAAGAATAAAAAAAGTGATTTAATATATGAGTATAGTACATGATAGTACATTAATACTAATAAGGTTTAAATATGTTTTATACTATGCATTTCAATTATAATAACTATCATATATAGAAAATTACAATATATCCATCTAGAAAGTGATTAATTCTAAAATTTGTTTTGATTTATTTGAACATGAATGATTTTAAAGGAAAATATCATTAATATTTAAATTGCACATCATCTCAGTTATTATACATACAACAGAAAATACTTACATCTTGAAAAACAAAACCCTCCATATCATATGACTTTTACTGTATAAATACAGTTTCTTTAAAACAACAATAGATTTCTTTACACTTCTTAGTACATATATATATTGTGATTATAATATATAATAAGAAGAAAAAAAATGTAAATTATTATACTCTCGCATATCCTATTATATCTATCATATATATACGGTATACGGCGGGTGCTTAAAATCATTTCTGTCCATTTTAATTTAAACTTTAAGTTTTTCAATTTTATTAGGTAGATACAGTTTTTTTTTTTTTCATAAATATATCATATATATATTATATTAAATATATATGAGCCAAAACATTCATGTATAAGAACATAAAGTTTTATAATGAAAGTTACTTTTATATTTAATAATTTTTTTTTTTTTTTTGCAAGCATATTATATGAAAAATAAAACACGTTAAAAGCTTACAGCAATTTTTTATAATAAATTATCTATATATATATATATATTTATGTAACCATCCAACTATATACACATATAATAATATAATTTAGTTTATTTTTTAACAAAATATTTACATGATATTAAACTATATTTATTTTTTTTCGTTTTTAGTTGCTTTATACATTTTCCAGTTTCATTATTATTAATTATTTTATGTCAAAACATTTTTTATTAAATGATTTATCATTGTTCATATAAGTTTTTGTACACATATATATGTATGTATCAAATATAGCAGCAAATATATATATATATATATATATATAGTCAGCCACATACCATAGTAATTTTATTTTATAAAAATTAAATACATGCCGGGAAAAAATGGAAAAGTTTTGTACATAAAAGCTTTTTAAATATAATATATATACTTTTAAATGTATATCTTTATATAATATATATATATATATATATAATGATTTTATTCAATGAAAACATTTTTTTTTCTCGGCTCACAGAAATAATATTCAATTTTTTTTACATTTACAAATATTTCATCTCTTTTCGTTTGTTTCTAAAATATAATATTTCGTTTGATTCATCTCTTTTTAAATCTTGAGTTTCAATTAAAATTCAGTTAATTATAGGATTTTACTTTTTACATTCAACCTGTTGATTTTATCAATATTTTTTTATACTGAATGCAAATATTCGTAGATTTTTTTCGATTTGAATTTAATCACACAAAGTTGTGGATGATTTTACTATAAATTTAATAAAAATGTTCATAACTTTATATTTGAATGATAAAAACAATGTTTTTAAGGTTCTTATTCTATGCTAATAAAATATATAATGTGAAATTTAACTAATAAGCCATTTTATTATTGTTCAATTACAAACGAATATAATTTTATTATTATATAACTTATTCATTATACTATAGGGAATTATTGTTATCTGATAATTAGTTATTCGGTTTTCTCAAATAAATACAAATTTTTCTGATTGAATAAAAATAATTTACAATTACTCAATTCAAAAATATTAATATACGATTTCAACAGGCAATATATGTATATTAAAAAAAGTGTATTGAAAACAAAAACAAATTCATTAAAATAAAGGAAATAAAACGTATTTATTTAAAAATAAAATGTGCATATATATAATGAAAAACCTCACACATGAATAAATGAATGACCAATTGAGAATGATTTTAATTTATTAATATTTAAATACAAAACAAAATATATAATATAATACCAGTGCATTCCGATAATTTTTTTATTTTTTTTCGTAAATACGATATTGAATTTAAATATTAATACACGCAAATCTATTCATATATATATAATGTTTAGTATTTATTTTATATATATATTTCATGTTTATAAAATTGCACTTAAGTTTTATTTATATACATTTTTTTTTTAAATAAAATATTTAAAATAAATTTATTATCTATTCCGCGATACGGGTTTTTACGTGAGTTATAAAATCTACCTATATGCAAATTCAAATATAAAAATCAATTATAAATTTATTTAGTTTAATTTATAGTTTAATGGAAATATTTATGAATGATTGCGGGTGTTATGATTTATATTTATCTTCTATATATAAGTAATCTATATATTTCTGATGATTTATGGAAAAATATTTAACCATATCATATTTAAAAATTTCATGAATTTGTTATGTTTCTTAGAAGAAAATGTTGAATTTGGCTGAAAATATTATGGTTGATTTTATTAAGTTTATTTTATGAAATATTAAAAATATTCTTAAAAATCTTAACAATACTTCTACAATACAATTTTTGTTACACTAAAATATGCATATAGATTATTTTAATGTAACCAAAAAACCAATACTAAAAATATTCAATAGAAATCCATTATATTTGAAAAATTCCTATAATTATATATTCATTATCTTTAATAAAAATAAAAATATGGATTCTTAAAAATCAATCCATTTGATATCTGAATTTTTTTTTATTAACATAAATGAAAACATTTTCTTAAAATATAAAATAATTAATAATTTTTTACTATATTAAACAAAAAATTAAGTGGATTATAGATACAAAACGGAGAATTTTATGTTATTAAAATTATTCATCAAAAAAATTGTATATATATGATCAATTACTTTATATATACGTGTAGAGATTTGAATTTTTTGTTTTGTTATATAAATACAAATGATTTTACTATATATATATATGTATACTTAAAATAATGGACATTTTTCGACAATTCAAAAATTAAGCTATATTTGCAGAAAAAAAGTTTAAGTTAAAAAAGTTTTATTATTAAATTTCACGAATGTTTTATATATATATAAGTACAAAAATAAAACTTATATAAAGAGAAAATGAGATTATATATACAAGTATAATATATGATGCAGAACAAAAAAAAAATCATTACAAAAAAAAAGTGTGAATTATAAGATTCTTTGTTTTATATATTTATATGCATATATATAAGTATATTATATATATATATAATATAATGCATTTTATCTGTATTTATATATAGGTACTGTAACATATAAATACTTTATTAAATACTATGTTTTTTCTGCTTATCTTTATATCTATATATACTCTATATTGCATGAATATATATGAATTATATATATACCGAATAACGAGAGAAAATCTCCAATTGTCTGGACAAAGTTTCTTATAAAAGTTGGTGTAAAAATTAGCGATTGTTAGTTGTTATTATTTCATGTATGTATGCATATAGAAAAGGCAAGTTTACGTATATATACTATATATATATATATATATATAATATTTTGTAAATTCATCGTATTATCGTATTATGTATATATAAAAATATATAAAGAAAAATTCTTACATGTATAAATATATAGTATATATTGAAAATGTTACAATATTTATTTATTTTTTTATATTCACGTAACTATAAAAGTTGCATGTATAATAATATTAGTAACTTAATATATAGTATATATAAAATTGCATATAAAAATGCATTTTGTAAAAAGTGATGAAAAAAACTTATTTTAATGTTATAAAATGTGTACACCTATTATTTTGTACCTTATTTAATTTTAATATTTTTTTTTTATTTTTGTTTTTGTTATGTATTAATACTTTTGTAACAATTTTTTTTTTTATTTTGTTTTAATTATTATTTGTATCCTATATATACAAATTGTTAGAATGTAAAGTACATAATAATATATTAAATTATTCTAATATAAATTTAAACTTCTCTGTATAAACTTTTTTCTGTTTTTTATTTTAACAGAATGTTTTTTTTTTTAATTATTTGAAAGAAAAACAATTAATATGATAACATATATTAAATTAATACTTATGTTTATAAATGGAAAAATGTATATTTTATATATATACGGGGTGTAAATTAATATTAAATAGGAGTTTTGATTACATTTTTTTAAAATTTTTACTTACCTGTGCGAAAATGCGGCCGGGTATATGTGAATGACGGTTGAGGGTTGAGGGTTGAACTGCGTAATATACAAAAAAAAAAAATGTTTGTTTACATATAAAAATTTAATATTCAAATTTTCTTTCTTTTTCATATTTTCTATATAAGAATGGGAATATTCAAATTCTTTTTTATTATTCTAAAACTCATTTACATTTTATATAGAATTAACTCTTTTTCAAAAGTTTATTTTTAAAAGTAATAATAAGATATTTTGTTATTTTTAATTGAAAATCGTTTTAAAACAAATAAATATGAGTATATAATAATATATGTATAATTATATATATATATTATGTACATTTTCATTTTATATACCACATAATGCGTTTTATATTGTGATTTTAAAAGGAATAACATTTACTGTATATAGAATGAAAATTAAAATAGGCTAATATAATCATAAAATGTCTAAATTCTAAATATCCAAAATAATAAATAGGTTATTTCAACGAGTTGACCAAAAACAAAATACAAAATATTAACTACAAAAAAAAACAATTAAATAATATTTCTTTATAACAGCATTAATTGTAAAAATTATAATGTAAAATAATTAAAATAAAAAATGGTTGTTTGTAAATTGTTGTTTTTTTTTATAATTATAATCACGTAAATTATAATATTCCAGACGCACTCTAAAGCGTTATATATAAAAAATACCATTATTGATTTTGAAATTTTTTATATGCACCATATGCCTTACATATTGTTAATATATACATGCGGTGTTTTATTATAATTCTAAACAATATAAGCTATTGGCAATATAATTATAATATTCTTTAAATATACATATATAATAAAATTAAATTCAATAAATAAATGATAATAAAATATTCCATATAAAACCAATGATTTTTGTACCTGTTTTATTTATTTAATTAAATAATTGTGCACGCAGGAAATGCGATATTCGATAACAGTATTTTGAATTTATATATATATATATTGATTATATAAATTTGAATAAAATTACATGTACTACGATTTATTTCTATATAAAGGTGCGTGAATAATAATTTATAATATTAATCAATCAATAAAATCTATATTGATATATATACATTACCTATTTTTTTATAAATACACACAACACATACTCGTACGCACATACGATATTATTATGCCATTTTAATTTTTGTTTTTTTTTTTTTAATATTAATTATATAAACAGAATACTAATTTTTTTATAATATAAATATCTTTATATATAAAATTAACGTTTAAAACAGCCGAAATATCACATGATATATGAACTGAAAAGATTATATTTCTATAGCAGTATATATATACTGAGAATTTAAATATTCATAAATGGAAAGAAATATAATTTTGAAACGTGATTTTTGACAATAACTTTTAAAATGCAATTATATTCAATCATAAATTCTACACTTAAATAAATAAACTTTGATAATGATGTATTATTTTTGTGTTTGTTTTTGGAGTGATTAATTGGATGACAATTCTGCTGATATTGATAACATTTAGTTGAAATTGATTAATTTGATTATCCATAAAACGTTATGCGAATTGTGCGAAAAACATGATTTTCGATAATATTAGAAGAGTGTATATGAATGACATATGACATATAATTGTTTCAATTCTTTTTTAATATTTCTTAATTGTGATAGTTCACATTTTTGATTCATCAATACGATTTTCAATTTACACAATACCATTATAAAATCATGAAGTTGAACTTATCTTATTCATTAATAAATAGGTATAAATGAAAATATAAACAAAAAAGAAAAACAATTGTTTTAAGATTTGGAAAAATATACAATTTATATATTTATGGGTATGGCAATAATAATGACAAATCCGTAAAAAAACATCACATACCATTAAATAATAAAACATTTTTCAGGAAAACACTTTTAAACTTTTCAATATACAATAACTCGTGTATAATAAGTAAGAAGATTGTTATATATATAACCTTTCTTTATTCAAATATTACATATATATGAATGCCGCACCACAAAAATGTGTACATTGCCGAAAAAATGATCTTAAAGTTTAAAACTTTTTCGTATTTATTTTATTTTTATACAATAATAATAAAAAAAAACTGAAATAAAATATTTCAAAAGTACATCTTTATATATATTCATTCATTCACCCTATAGAATATTAAATGGTATAAATTAAATTTAATTATATGAAAAAGTAAATTAATAATTCTTTTTTCGTGGAAATGTATATCTTTTAATTGGACGATACTGTCCTTCAGTTTTCTGCATTTAGTTAAAGGTATAGTAAAGGTATACAATAAGAAAATTCCAAAACGTTATAGTAATTATTAATAAATGTCACATTTCTGATCCCTCTGTTCTGGATATTGACGATAAGAAAATCTTAAAATTTCACTATGTTACAAACATGCGATGTATATAGATAATCCTCACACTAATTCTGAAAGATTTGTTCATCTTTGATGCATATTATAATATAATATTTTTACATTTAAAAAAAATAAGAAAAAAATTATATATGGATAAACATTTTTTCTTTTTGTTATACGAACATGGAAACTTTTAATATTATGGTTTCGTGAACT
The DNA here is from genome assembly GCA_958336335.1 of Dilophus febrilis. NCBI lineage: Eukaryota > Metazoa > Arthropoda > Insecta > Diptera > Bibionidae > Dilophus > Dilophus febrilis. Next base: position 66,104,060 of record OY284468.1, read on the forward strand.
TTAAAATATGCAAAATTCCTTCAAGCTTTCTTGAGTGTTAATTTAATAATATACCACACGTAAATTTATATCCGCAAATGAAAATATATGGTGGTTATATTTAGTTTTAACCTTTCATTTTTAGCATTATTTTTCCAATATATAATAAAATAAGAAATTATTAATTGACATTTGATTTCGTATGAAAAATCGCAGGTAAACATCCCAAATAGATTACAATCATTATCTATATACAAATGTTTGTATCTCTGTCATCGCAAATCGCAGATAAATATCTACATATCTATTATTAAAGTTTATTTTACAGGTCTTTAAATGCGTGTAAGACTATATAATGTCTTTATAGATAAAACGAATTGTTATTTAATTGTTTTATATACCATTTATATATACAGAAATTGGTACACATGATATACAGTGCTAACTTTAGATAACCTTATTGAAACTACAAAAAAAAAAACACATTAGCAATTTAATTATATATACGCGATATCTTATTATCATTTATATAAAATCTTTATACATACATCTTATATAGATATATATATAAATATAGATATATAGGAGGTATCTTACGTAAATAAATAAAAAATAAAATAAAAAAAAACTCGGGACATAAAAGGTAAAAAAAAAAAACCAAAAATAAAATGATGTATTTCATTTTGGTTACAAAAATCTAATTTACTTTATATAGATATATATACCTTTATAGATACATGCGAGAACAGAAAAAGAAAATTAAGGCAAGCACCAAATAACATTTCTTATATATTTATACAAGAGTTTTTTTTTTGTTTAGTTTTTTTGTAATAAACATATATTTGTACATATATATATAAAAATAATATAGAAACGGATATATCAAATGTTGTATAAAACATATCCGTAAATATATTGTATATGTATAAAATGTATATATATTCACTATTAAATGGCTTTCACTAAATGACCTCATTCGATAGTCTAAGGACTTTTTGTTAACTTTTCCTATATTTTGTTGTCATCGTATCACCATATATATATATATATATATATATATTGTGTGGTATAATTTTTATATACATACAATAGTAATCATCGACAACATTGCCGCATATACATGTATATTTAGTCGTTAACCAAGAAGATCATTGTACATATATATATATATACAAATACATGTTCTCTTTTTTTTTTCTAAAGATATTATATATATATATATATATCTTTATTTCATAGCTATACATATTATATATAGATACATATACAATGTGTAGATATAGATGCTTATGCATTCAAGAAACAACAAAAAAAACACACACAGCATCACATAGTATGAACTAAAAATCATAAATCCCACAGGACGTGGATATTTCAAGATATGAATATCGCATGGCGATATATATTTTTTTAACAATGTATTAAACATATAATTATTTTTCAGCTAGGTATTTTCAACTCTAAAATGCATTATTTGGAATTTAATAAATATTTGCATTTATCTTATATTCAAAATTATTGAAACTACAATAAATAAAAAAAAAATAATCAATTTGGAAGATTATCAAATCTTATCGATTTTAGTGTTTTTAAGAAAATAAAAAACAAATGAAAAAGATTACCTTTTACTTTATACTCATATATGTTATATTTATATCTATTACGTATTGCATACTCATATATAAATGTGTATATAAAGTATTGTATATAATATAGTGTATAGTATATTCACACATATGTGTTTAGTAAAGTATTATCAATCTTATAAAGTTGGCACCATATACCTGATTAGACCTTCTATTTTATATTTGTATATATGTGCGTTGGTAGTTCGATAGGTTTTAATATATGTTAAACGGAAAATGGACACATCCTTTATTTGATTGGTGATCGAGAAGATCCCATAAAAGGATTTTCCTGTCCTTCATAATGCAAACGAAAAATAAATAAACAGTAGGTTTTTCATTTAATTAAAATGGTCTAATTATAGAAAAAGTTACAATAATTCCTTTGATATTGTACAAAATCATTGCTCCTAACTTATAGAACGTTCACCTGATTAATAAACCATATATAGTGCCACACATATATAAAAAAAATTTCTATATAAAAAATATATATATAACAATGACGGTAATTAGGTTTTTCGATTCCATTTATAGTGAGATTGAAGTATAATAAAGTAGTATTTTTTATGTACACGTATTCATATACATTATATATATGCATACAAAATATATCTACAATATATATATATATATATATGGATGATGTATCTCTATCTATATATTTATAGAATAAAGTATATAAATATTTATGTATATGTATAATATATTTTTCCTATTCGTATATTATTAGTATATATGGGAAAAGGTAAACCATTATTTGCAAAAATTATTATTATGAAATGATAAAATAAATGTAACAATGCGAATAAGATATCCTACATATGCATTCATATATATATAAATATACATGAATGTATAGACCATATATATAATACAATAAATAATAAAGAAAAAGGACACTAATTAAAAAATATGATTTGCTATTGTTTAACAATGAAATATAATGCTGAATATTATACAAACTCATATATTTTATTTACACATGTAAAAATCAACATAATAATACAATAACTATGGATAACCACATGATGTATGTACGTATATACGAAGGGTGCGTCAAAAGTAATTACATTCGAGGAAATTCGGTCGAAAATGGTTGATATTATGAAACATATATCATCTGAGAAAACCAAAAGGCCTCAACTCCCAAACGATCCGTATTCAGTATTTTACAAAATTTTTACAAAAGATTCGTTCGGAATCCATTAAAATGAATTTTAGTTTAGAATTAGCATTTTTTGTTTTCTTTCCCTTCCATTTTTTTTTTTGAATTCTTGCGTTATATAAAAGATATGCAATATACATGGAACAAACAATTTCAGATTTCTTTTATTAAAAATTGACAATTAATTTGTTTCATTTCTTAAAATGACAAAGCCTTTATCGATTTGAATAATGTAACATATAATTATTTTTTTCTTATCATTAAATATGCCTCAGGAACGTATTCATTTCTAAATCTTTAATGATTTAATGATATAAGGATATGTAAATACTATATATACATTATTATATATACGTATACACAATAAGGCACACGTTTTTTTAAAGCACATGGCCCTATACTTTGTAAATAAAAAAAAAATTCCCATATATTTACCTATTTATATGCTCGAGTGACATCAAAGCTGATTGTATTAAATTAAATATATATATATAATAATAATAATAATAATAATGTGTTTGCTGTAAGTAATACATAAATATATTTATAATAAATATAAAGTACGAATATGAATCGAATAAAAAAAACCCCCTTTTTTATTTTCCATATGTCATATATACTTGTAAACGTATAAATATATTTTTGTTTTTATATATTTTCCTAAGCGAATATATAAATATTTGTGTCACCAATTTCGTTATATACATATATATTTGTTATGTAAGTATATATATATATATATGTATAATAATATATAGAGATAGAGCCTTTTCAATTAAAACGTCATTATGTCTACCTTTATAGTAATTATTTTCACCAGAAAACGGTTTGCTACCGTACATATACCTATACAAATACTTTCCATTATATATATATATATAGAAATATATATTATAATGTAGATTAAATTATATTACGTATATATTTATATAAAAGTTAAGTTTTGGTGTAATATACGAATTTATATATACGGGTTGATATTATTGTAATATATAAATAAAATAATAAGGGTAAAATTTATATGTATATATATATAATTATGTATATAAATCGTTATATTATATCCTTAAGAATGAAAATATATATAGTATATTATCAGGTTGTCTACCTTTTGTATTCATTCAGTCATATATATAACATATATATATATATATATACAATAAGAATAAGTAATATTTAACAATGTGATAAATCAATTTCTCAAGTGATTAAGAATCTTTTAACAACTATTTATTTTATTAAATTATGTATACTCTATATATAATGTATAACCATATTATTATTATTATTATTATTATTATTATTATGTAAGAAGTGGTAACTGTCATCATCTCCTTATTATTTTTTTTATTATCACATCGTCATAATTGTCATTAGATTTTAAGGGGATTTTGGTATAATACCTATGTAAATACTGATATATGTCAACCTCTATGTTAAGAAAATATTTTTAAAACAATTTTCATTAATGGGTTTTATCTTTTTACATATATGGTATACTCATTCGCACGTCAGACCAATGATAATGTCTAGACTTTTGTAAATAGTTAATATATTTACATTTAATTTTATAAAGTATAAGAAATAATTTTATGACCGCAATGTTATTAATTCATTCTATTTATGTATACACATCATTCTATTTATGTATACACAAAATGTTTAATAATAATTGTAAAAAAAACAAGAGCGTCTAACACTTCCCACTTGAATACCTTTATTTATATACTTTTCTACTATCATATATCATATTATTTAAAAACATTTAAATAATCAATTATTGATTTTTTACGAGAAATTAAAAAAACATATAGTAATTTCTGCTAAAATATAAATAAAAATAATAAATACATATAATTGTACAAATTAATTCATTAAATCGATTGCAACAGAATGAATTCGACTGTGTTAATCGCTATAATAATTACGATATTGCTCATCAACCTTATCATACAATTGTTTTTTTTTCTATAAAATTTGATATAGATAAGTTACAAAGTATACATATATATATATTACATTAAATTGTATCTGCAAATATATATACATTAAATATTATAAACAATATTTTATACAGCTTTGAATGTTAATAATATATTTTATTGAAAACACAAAAACGTCAACAATTTCTGACAATAAATTTTATAAAATATTACACTTTTATATATATATAATAGATGCACTGGTAATGACATTTTTACTACTCCGCGAATGTGTATCTGTATTGATATACATATAGATATATATTTTAACGTAAATAAAATCAGACCGGTTAATAATATATATATATTAGATATTTTTAGTCTGTTATAAATTGTATTAAAATGAAGTTACAATTTCTTGTTCACAAAAACGCACTCGCAAGCATTAAAGATTCCGTGTGATATTTTAACGATAAGAACAAATAAAATGCATTAATTAAACTAATGGTTATGGATAAATTCTGATGAATATTTTTCAATGGAAATTTTTAAAAAGAATATTTTTATAACATAAAATCTCTGTGGACACACACGTTTCCTGTATGATAATTCATAACACCAGCTGGAGCTTTAAATTTAACAATACATATCACAAAAGCGATGCAAAAAAAAATGCATCTTCGTACAGAATTATTTTTTATCGAGTGTAAACAGCAAATTTTATATTATATACGAGTATAATATAATAACAGACGACAACAACTTAAATTAAATAAATGCATATATATGTATATATATATAACAAACAGGATGTAACGTATAATAAATATATGAAATAATGAAGAGATTAAAAATAAAATAAAATAAAATAAATAAAACACATCCACTTGCTATTTTCGATGCTGAAAAACTGGTATATATAGAGTGGTATTTAAAATATATATTGACATATACAATTTTAAATTCTATTTTTAATAATATTATTTTATTTTTTTTTAATTATCATAATTTCAAAAACCTTGATGAGCTTTAGATCAGATTTATCAATAATATAAAAGAAATAAATACATGTCATAATATAACAAACGTTATATAAGCATATTAACGATTTTTCGGATTTTTTAATATTTCTGCGTAATTGATTAAATATTTTTAACTTACAATTAATGTTTTAATTTTGTTATTATATATACATACTATCCATTTGTATGAACTACATCACGAGGACTAGAATGAATATATATACTTTTTAATCGTTTTGTATATATATATATAGGTTTGTTAAATATTGCTTCAATACTTCACCCTGTGTGATAATCCATTTAGGATTCCTACAAATATTTCGTTGAATAATTAAACAAAATCCCTAATATAGATATTAATTATTAAGATATAATTTTCGTTTACTTGTATTTTACAAACAACTAAACATTCTAAGTGTGTATAGCCTGTCACACTAAATCCTTTTATTTTTGTAAATTCATTTCAGTTAAATACATTTTATCATTGAAATCGTAAAATAAAACATTTGTCATATATATATATAAAATTGATTTGTTTGTTATATAAGCAAAAAAAAAATGAATACGTTAATTTTTTTGCTTATATTAAAAAATAAATAAATATATACAATAAAATTTAATTAAGTGCACACATTATAATTTAATGAATTCATATATTTATATATACCATAGAGACTGCCATATCATCGTATCGCTATCAATATATATATATAGACAATATAATATATACTTGTGAAAATATTATATGTAAAAATTCATATTTATTTATACAGCCATAATATTCGGGTCTCTTCAAAATATATATATATATATATATATATATATAAATATATCATCAAAATATAAAATGTTATTTGATTAATGAAAATCATTTTTTCCTTTTTTTTTTGGCTATGTTTATTTTATTTTTTTTTGTCAAATGTATGGGCGAGTATACAATTTTGTATATATATATAAATATTCATTTTATTTTTCTTTCTCATTCGTTATATACACGCATATTTGCATATATTGTGCCTAAAGAAATAATTTCATCAACAAACGACAAATAAAAAAAAAAATAGAAAAGGAACAAATTAAACGAACACAATTTATTCTAATATTTATCATCATATAGTTATATATATATATATATGGTTATGTATACATTTTTGAAAATTCTATATGGAGCTATTATATATGTTATAAATAAAAATGTCCTTATATTTTATATATAATTATATGATATAGAGAGCTATATCGAATTCTAATGTACATATATACTCTGCATATAGCTAAAGATTTCTCAGTATATTTTTTGTATTATCATTGCCTTTATATCGTAAGTTTGCAAAGCAGTTCAAATATAGCTATATTTTTATAACATATTCATATATGTAAATAATAGTATTGTATATACACAACATACATCCGGAAAATGTTATTATAAAGGACATATATGTATATATAAGAAAACAAAAAAATGAAAATTTATATATTTTCATATATACAACAGCACAATAAATATATTCATATGAATAACAAAAATACGAATATTAAATAAAATCATGAAATTTATATTCGTATTTTGTATGACTTTTCTCATCGCATTTTATTAAATAAAATTGTGTGTTCAAAATTATTTTAAACAGAAGTATATATAAATAAAAATCTTCAATTAAATATCTACGAAATGATTTGAAAAACAGAAATTTGAGTAATGTTTTCAATGAAGAATGAATATATGTGATTTTTGTAAATTTTAAAATCAAAAATTAACTAAAAATGTGTCAACGAAAATATTTCATATATCCATGATTTACCTATCGTTTTATTTCAATTATATTTTAACCATTTGCTTGTGAAATATAGATTATTTTCTTTCGATGTTCATTTGTGTATTTTAAAAATACCTTTTTTTTTATATGTTTTACTGAGGATTATATTTTATTCTTATACAATACACATCTATAGTAAGTTTTTGCTGTTTAAAAAATTGTTCATATATGAAATTTTATTAAACCTTTATGCCTTAGCTGCCTTTATTGTATCCCTTACTTTACGTATATGATTTTTGTTTATATTGAAATGGCTATAAAAATATACATATTTCATATTTACGAATATTAAAATCATTTATTTATATATATCACTATATAGGGTTGTCAATATTAATGTTTTCATTTTGCCTAAACCAAAATATCGATAAACATTTTTTTTTTGATTGAGAACTAAAATATAGAAAAATTTTATTTTAATAATTTGATCACATTTCACGTATCAGAACATCATTCATTGTGGTTATGACAAATTAGCAAGCGATATAATCTATTTGGGTATATTTAACTACCGTCTTCTGAATCTTAAGTTAATTACGAAAAAAATGTTCCAAACAAATGTGTGCACCCAAAAGGTTTGACACCTTCTGAGCCACCCCTATATAAACCTATAGCATAATCCATTGCAGGAATCCCATTTTTTCCCATATGCAAACGACGAGTATACAGTATATATAGTAAATATATTCCATATATACTAATATATTAAATATATGTTTTAAAATTGCGTTTTGTTTTGGTACAATCAAGATAAATATTTAATAAAAATGTCACATTTAGGTATATATTAAAAAACATATAAGTATTATTATATGCATATATAACCCATAATAATAATAATAATGGTGAAAAAAAAATATGACATATATATTTATATAATATATATAAGAACTAAAGTTGTATACATATATGTATTATAAAGAACTGAAAGAAAATAATACGAACAACAACAACCGTGAAAATGAAATAAAAATGAAAATGAAAACCATTTGCTTTTTTCATATATTTATATAGTATTATGTATATTAATACATTATACATGTTATATGTATTAGGAAATGTGAAAAACATATTTATATACGCAATGGTTTTAATATCACACAGGTGGTCGATTCAATAACATAAAGTATATCACCGCATTTTACGAGTACCGCACCACAAATGCGATTCATGATGCAATGTATATATTATATATGGGGTACATATAGCGAAAATGTTTATTTTTCTTTAAAAAATGTAGGATATTGATTTTTTTTTTTAATTTTCCGAACTTTTCTATTCGTACCATATCTATATTATTCTCTATAGACCAATTGTGTCCGTTTTAACATTATGATTGACCTGAAATATCTGAGTTAGATTTTCTATCAAATTAAATTTTTGTTGCCTGGAAACATATTAATAAATTTAATCTACAGTTGTTTTTTTTATTATAGTGAATTCAGAATATCAGAGTATTGAGAAACAAATTGCGGTAAAAAGCTTTCAAAGTTTCAAGATTATTGTTTCAATTGTAAAATGATAAATATATAGAATTTTTAGAAATGCATTTCGTATATATAGTAAAAAAATGCCTCAAATTAATGGTTTTTAAAACATTCGCATTTATATGTACATGTAATATCTATATGTATGTACATATTTGCAATGTAATTATAAATATATTCAACAGGACAAAGTTTAAATATACAAATTTTGATTTAAATACATATATTTTTCATACCAGGTTTTTGGTCAAAATATATGGTTTGTTTTTAATTCACATTGATAATATATATTTTTTTTTTGATCTAAAATTAATATGTCATGTTCAATATTGAGTATGATTATTCTTCAAGAACCAAGAAAAACAAATATACAAAATATATATGTACCAGGTGTTTCCGGTTACGCCAAATCGTACGAAATACGAAATCGCTAGAATAAAATCATCAATTAAGTACCATGATATATACCAAATCAAAATTGTCTAGCAGACATGGTAAAGTTATTTCGATTCATAACAATGCCAAACGACAAACGATGAACCCAAAGGGATTGATGACAAAGTCCGACCTTCAAATTAATCTGTTTATGGTTTAGTTCATTATGGTTTAGTTCATTAAAAGGGTCAGAAATTAGTTGGTACATCTGGTATATATACGACTATATAGAATTATAGATAATATAGAAAGTTTATTAGAAAAGTTTAATAATATATAATGATTATTTTGTGGAATGTCAAAAAAAAAAAATTGATGATAGCTTTAGTTATATTTAGTTTTTTTTTGTTTGTATATTTGTTAAAGTTTTATAATTTTTCTTATGACTTATATATATATTACATTTATAGAGTAGGGTATAATAGAAAGTTATTATATCTACATTAATACTTAGGATTAGTTTTTTTTTTTTTTAAATATATATATATAAATATTTCAATAATATATATAAATTTGTATTATTTTTCTATATACATGCGATATATAGTTCGTTATATACGGTTGTTGTTATAATTATATTTGTGTATTACCAGTAATAATTTTCTTTATAACAAAATTGAATGTCCTTTTGCTTTTATTTATATATACATATATATATAAAACATTTGGTTGAATTCAAACAAAAAATTTCTTTGATTATTTGATATATATGTGAGTGTTTGAATTGATATTTATCCAAATTATATATTATATGATATGATCTTCCACTATATGATCTGCCAGTCTGATTATATTTTTCATTTCAAATATTCCAAAAGTTTCTGAAATCATGTGTTAATAAATAATTTCTTTAAACTATATGCAGTTCTTCTATTAAAAGTTCTCTGTTTATTGATCAAAAACATTAACCACGACGCTTTGTCTAACACAATTATAAAAATATATTTCAATTTAAAAAAAAATCTTTATTATATTAATGTCAAGTTTAATAATAGTATAATAATACATTTTTCTATTATGTCTGCTTTATTTATAAATTCAAATAAATGATATAATAAAAATAAAATTTCACTCACTTTTCCCATTTTACTTATAAATATATATACCATATATATTATAAATCTTTTACCCTTAATAACGCAATATTAATAATATTATTATCATCATTATTTTATATACCACAATATAAAACATATATATACTGACTTATATATTACGTATTAATAAAACTCCTCTCTATATGTATTTTATGCGTGTTCTATATAACGAAAAAAATAAAAATAAATATAATCACGGAATGAAAATTGTTTCATAATTCCTTTCAATATTGATGTGATATATAAAATTCCACCAAATAAAAAAAGAAAAGTTGTTTTCTTCTTCTTTTTTTTTTTTGTTCATTGTTATTTTTAATAGATGTTTAAGTAACGCACAATAGCAAATAAAGTTTCCAAACTCCCTTAAATGTATATATACATACAAAATAAGATGCATACCTTTTTTTAAATACACACTGAACATGTTGAACGTTGAACATTCAATATTGTGATTGCGTGTGAAAAGTCTATATAAAAATTCTTTACATTTTTCTGTTTAATGATATGGTAAAATAAAAAAAAAAAAAAAAAGAAACGGAAAAAATATGTCATTTATTATACATTTATGAAAAATTAAGTAAAATGTGCAAAAATATTTATACAATACACATATGTGATGTATATATTATATACGAACAAAATAAATACATTTTAACTCAATATATAGATCACGACAAATCTTTATATGTATAATAAATACAAAAAACTTATACGAATATGCCGGGAAAATTCTGCTATATCAAAAATATGTTTATGTTTATTTACTCTTTCGAAATATTATTCATACATATATCTTTCTTTTATATTTTTACGTATGTTTTTCGCACTGATAGAATGTGTATATAATAATAGTATAAATTTTTCATCTTCATTTCGTTTTTTTTTTCTTTTTACTTGTATGGTATATTCTTGAATACATTTGTGTGAATATAATATGTTATAAAGAATGACATTCAAACAAAATACAATGAATGAATAAATGAAGGTGTCACAAATATATATATACGGTATATAAAGAAAATGATAATAAAGATGATGACGACATTGTTAATTTTATACCTAAGTGTATGTATATATATATAAATATACTTATGTAATATATAAGGAAAAAGGAAAAATCCTTTAGAAATATATTATTACACGTTTCATTTTTTGTATTTTATTGATTGAAATCAAATCGTAAGTGCGTATACAGAAAAAAAAGAAGAAAAATAACCCACATCATTTAGATTTATTTTTATGATATTGTTAAGGAAATTATACGCACATTTTTCAATTTATTGGGTAAATATAATGTATTTATTGATGGACCTTCTTCGGTTTTTTTTTTTTTTTCAAGTATGAATTTTATATACCACGTTCAATTTGTATTTGATTTGACAAATTCAAATTATCGCTAAAAAAAATCTTTTAATGTATTTTAATCACAAGATACAGTTAATGAGGTAGTTTAAAATATATTTTATAAAAAATCTTATTTATATTGTATCATATATAATACATATATATCACAATAGACAATCTACATAGAAAATTTATGAAATAAAGGCATCAACATTTCCAGATTACAATCTGTTGTAATATTTCTGTATTTCAATCTTATGTATATTCATAATATTTATATATAAACGATGAATAACAAAATACAAATTTCCTGGAATTTTTTTTTTTTTGTAATATTGTATAATATTATTGGGTTTAATAATAGTATTTTTGTACGTGCATGAAATGTGTTTTTTTTTCGTCGTTTGTACGACAGCAATCCGATAAGTTTCCGATATTCCTTTTTTTGGAAAAAATTTTTTGTTGGAGAATTACATTTCTTAATTGTTCTATTCTAACTGCATTCTGCAGTGTTCTTATAATTTCAATTGATGTTCTCCACGTTCCTTTTTATAACTTACACACCCATAAGAAAACGTTTAAATATTCACCAATTCAAAAGTCAATGGTTTCAAATGATAGTCATGACAAATATTTAAAATATTCTTCATATCATTTTTTATATCTTCTTGCCGGATAAACCTCGGGATAAACATTTTAGCAAGGTGTAATAAATTGACATTCCAAACTTGAACTATTTTATACACATCACAAAATAGATTGGTTATTCACTTGCTAGTTTACATTATAAATTATTAGCTTAAGAATGTCCATATCAAAAACGAAACTTCACAAACTGCCATCTAAAATATATGTATATACATTTCATATATTGTTTATTATTTGGTTTTTTTTTTCGAAAAACATAATATAAAGAAATAAATTTTGTTTGTAACTATTTAGGATAGAAAAAAAATTATGCAAATTTTATCCGCACATATGTTATAAATATTATATTATTTTATAAATATTACAAATAAAAAAAAATTACAATAAATAAATAAATATTATACATATATAGTATAATGATTATTAAAAACATTTACCTGTGCTATATATTAATATAAATATTAAAATAATCTTTTGATATTATTATATAATTTAAATATCATTGTTTTTTATACCCTTGTTTTACATGAAGAAACAAAATCACATATCCATTTGGGTCTACGATGACATAACAGAATATTATAAATTATAAATCAAAATTATATGCACATATGCTAAAATATATATACCATGCAGGGGGTAAACGCAAAATATTATCGCAAAATAATGTATTCCATAATAATAATAATAATAATAATATAATATAAATTATATGTAATTCTCTTAAATCGAAAATGATACCTTATGGAATTGTGTTTTGTTTATTCCATCAATCATATACAAAATAAAAAAAAATTGTTTTATATATGTATATAAAGAAATCTACAATCATACAATTATTTTAATAAATTTATATGTACAATTTTATGGTCTCGTGAATATTTATTAACTTTTTTTTTTAGCTATTATTATTATTATTATTATACTATTAAATCCTATTTATTAAATAATTTGATCGAATCGTTTAGGTATGAAGGAAATATTCATAATAATTTCAATTTGTTAATATTCGACGTAAGAAATTATTATATCAAGTCATTCGTTGAACCACTTGAATACATATATTTTTGTTATAATATTTTAAAGAATTTCTAATTTTTTTCACTTGTATCTTATATAAAGACTATGAAGACTTTTATATGGAAAATTAATTGATAATTGAATTGTTAAGTATATTCACAAAAATGCTATACTATAGAGATTTTTCATTCAATAAAAATTTAGATAAATATTTATAAAATTCCATTAGTTGCTTTTGAAATGTATATTTCAAATAAAAAGTAAACGAGATTTTCTTTTATAAACTTAAAGGATATTTAGATGTTCATAATGGTGTGAAAAATATTACTATTAGTAAACAAAAAAAAAAAAAATAAAGAAGGTTTTTTTAAAATACCATTTAATGTAAATATGATTTAAATTAATTTGTTTCTAAATAAGTGCGTTTATTTAATTCCTATATCATTCTCTATATAGCTATAAAATAATGTTTTAAACGTATATATATCAGAAGAAATTATATATCTTTAACAAAAAATAAAATCGGAAAAGTTTCTAAAGGAAAATTTTCACAGTGTAAATCATTTTCTACTAAAAAATAAAAAAAAATAATACAAATTGATGCGCCTGTTCCTTATATCCAATCGCAAATATACTCTCTCATTTAACGAAAGAATTTTCCCCTTTCATCATATGATATTTATTTATATATATATATGTATATACATACAATTATATATTCAAGTGGAAATCTGACGTGGTTTTTCATATATATGAGTTGTTAAACTATTCATATATCATATATATATAGTATATATTTTCCTAAATTGATACATTATTTGATATATAATTATATGTCAATATATACTCGTATATTTTTGTTACATTTATATATATATATATATATATAATTATTATAAAGTGTATATTTTTCGTTAAAAGATTTTCACCGACTTTTTAATGATTATATGCTTGCTATATCATATTGAATGATGATCATGATGATTATGAAAATAGACTTTTCCTATACGTATGAATTTTCCCATATATATAAGCAAAGCAATCATTATATAGAGATTGTGAGAGTAGAAATTATTCGATTTTTTTTTAATGTTATTTATTTATTTATATTATTATTTTTATTTTGTCTTTTTTTATTTTTTTTTTTTTGTAAATATAAGGATATAATTTTTTTTAACAAACAAACCGACATCGAACTAAAGCAAAAATTTAGTTGCGCGTTTTAACTACAACGTGTCGGTCGGTTGTTCATTCGTTAGTTCTTTCGCCAAATAATTATTATTCCAAATATAAATTGTTTTTAATAAAAAAAAAAAAATAAATAAAAGTGTATAAAAATACTTTGAACAAAATGATATTAAATTGAAAAGAATTTTTTTTTGGTAAAATATTTCTATTCATTTTTACGGTATTTTTTCGGTTTTTGTATTGTTTTTTTTTTTTATTTGTCTTCTTTGATAACGACGATATATACAATATATAATGTTTATTTGAAACGTTAAAAAGGTGCAATGGATATATAATATTGTGAGGTGTGTTTTGGTTTTTTATTTGTTTTAAAAAGTGTGTGAGTGTGATATGAATGTTTATAATGAAAAAAAATTATAACATTAATTAAATTTTGTAAAGTATTTTAATTTATAATGTTTATAGTATTATATAAAGTAATTATATAGTGTGTTATAAAATAGATGAAAAGGAATATGATTTAAATAAAAAACAAAATGTTCTGTGAATTATTAAAATAATGATAAATAATCTATTATTATAAATAGAATCAATAAAAGTTATTCAAAATTGCAATAATAAACATTTGCCGCAGTCTTTTAAAATGTACATATATATATATATATATATATATAGAAGAAATGGCAAAATTCAATTTCTACATTTTTTCGCATATGGAAAACAATCTTTTTAAATGTTGAGTGAAACAAAATAAAAAGCATATATGCATTAAAATTTTGTATGGTAAACATTTTTTCTTAAAACTAATGATTATTTATATTTATTATTAGTATTTTGTTTTTTTTTTTGTTTTTATTATTGTGGTATTACTTTTATTTTAACACACCTGCCTAATAGGCTTTTTAGGAGATGTTGTGTTCTTCATTGATAATATATACATATTTGTATATATAAATACATTTTCTTTCTATAAGTTGTAATCATTTTTTGTTGGTTGTATTTTATGTTTTTCTTATTCTTTTTATTTTTTGTGTGTGTTATTCAACAACGATATTATAGATTATTATATATATGATATATATAAAAACTTGAAAGCATATTATCATATTGTATATATATAAATTTGAGGAAAACTTTATATATAGGAAAATCTTAATATATATATATAACATTTTTTTTATGTTCCTATATATGACATTCAAACATGAATTGGATTATTTGTGTGTATTTAGAGTGTTTTTGAAATATCTGTATAATATTATATATATATATATAGGTATATATTTTATATATGTGTTATATATGCATTTTATATTTGCTATTGCTATATATATATATATAACGATAAATGAAAAGACAGATATATAACAGGAAAGAAAATTCTACTTGAAAAAAAAAAAAAATAAAATAAAATATTGCCAAGTGTTTTGTGTAAAGAGGCAGTAGCAATTTTCTCTACTTTATATTCCATAATAAATTTTTTCGGGTGATAATATTTCCGTTCTCTCTTTTCTGTTTTTCCATACCATATATTATATAGAGGTATATATATTTTTGAATTTAGGTAGCTGTTATAAATATGTATTAAAAAAATATTGTACTTTATGTGCATATGCATAAATATTATTTATATATATGACAAGAAAAAAAAACACGAATTTTTTTTATTTTTATATATTAAAGATTGTATATTTCCTTAAATATTCCCAAATCTTATATAATAAAAACACTAAAACACTATATATATATACATATAACAACAGTAATCTTATACGTGAAAATATTCGTGATGTTGAACAAAAAGTATATATATATATAAAATTATGTTCATCATATAATGATATATTTTATATGAAAATTTACCAAACACATGGAATATACATTTCTATATCCAGTTACGAAAATTTTTGACATAGATTTTATATTTTTCATCTTTTAAAAATTAGCTTAAATCTTTGTATTCACAACAAAAAAAAAATGAAAATATCAAATATTTCTTAATTTTCGTATATACACAATTTTTATTGATGCTGTTTAACAATAAAATAAAATTTAATGATGAATTTTGTCTGACGAGGCTGAACCAAACCGGTTCAAAGTTAATAGGGATCTTGCTTGACCAATATTAGTTAATGCCAATTTTAACCTAACATCAATCGAGGTTTTCTTGAATAGCTTTTTATTGATTTGTATGGACAAGTCCAGAATAACAATAGTACTTTCTAACGTCATAATTTTGTTTTATATAATATTTGTTACACCCACAAATAAATCTAGTAGATTTTTATCCTGGATAATACATGTAAATTGTTTATATTCTTGTTTATGAACATTTTATTTTATGAATAAAATATAAAAATTCATTTTTGTTTCTATTTATTTGAATATATATATATATGTATGTTTATTTCTATATTTTTCCATATATGAGAATATATATTGTGAATATTAATTTTGCTTTAGGCAAATTTCTGTGTGTAATAATATAACGAGATAATATACAAATATATTATTATATATGTATGTTTTGGTAAAAATTTAATTTGAATAAAATATATATTTGGATTTGAAGAAAACCAAAAAGAAAACAACCACAAATTTATTCTTTTATGATAGGATTTTGATTAAAAAAAAAAACTGAAATATATTAGCCCTTATTAAATGGTAATATTTGTTTTTTTTTTTTTTAAATCTTCATTAAAAAACAAAGCCCTTGAATTTATAAAGTCAAAGAATATTTTACAAAATGATTCAATAATATTTATTTTAGTTTCTTTTTTTTTTATATTAGATGAAATTTACAATAAAATTCATTAAATGTTGTTAGTTTTTATTTTATTGCATTAGACCACAAATATTTTTGAATTGAAAATCGTTCCTTATACAAAAGGTGGAATTGATTTAATAATTCCATCTATAATTGAATGGGAAATAATTTGCTATACTGTTGAATAATACTTTAAAAAAAAAACATAAATTTGAAACAATTTCTTAGTATATCTTTTCACAAATTTATTAGCATTAATAATATTGTGTAGAGTTTTGAATAAACAAAATTCTTGAAATTATAATACATATACTATATAATAATATTATATATAATATCCTTTAAAATAATGAAATTTATTATCCTTTCACAATTTTCTCTTTTATAATTTTGAATTTCTAAATAATAATTATATACTATAGTATATATATATTATATATTGTTAAGATATATATATATTATATGTATATAATAACTGAATCAACTTAATTAAAAGGATTTATGTACACATCCTTGATAATTGGCTTATATATAATGTAAGATGTTTACACACATTTATACGAGTGTGTACATTTACTTTAGAATTCCTTATATTATATATATTTATATATATCAGATATGATCCATTCATATACCGCATATATATTTCAAAAATGCTCATAACGTATATGTAGATTCTTTAAATTGTAAACAACACGTAATAATATATGGTCACATACATATATTATAATGTTTTGTATATATATTTGAACAATATCATAATTTTAATGTTCAAACACAATTTCATAATTAATTTTATGCAATATATTAACACGTGCTTTGAATTTAATTTGATCTAAAGCATTTTGTATTACATATTTAATCATATGCAATATATATATATATATATATTGTATTTCATTTATAGATATACGAATAATAATATATACAAAGAACTAAAACCATATATATATATATATACATAACATATAAATGCGAAAAGTTAAAACCCCTTTACCAGACTGATTTTCATTTTATATATATATAACCAGCAAGCATATATATATACGCACCATAAACGTATACCATTATATATATGTTTTACGTGTTTACAATAAATGTGTACCATAAATCATAAGTTAATTTTATACGATGTTTTCTGTATAATATTTATGGATCTATGGTAGTATATATAAGATATTAACCATATATAGATGTTAATATATATTATAAAAAACAAAACAAACAGCAAAATAGAAATATATATACAATTATTTTCAACCCATGAATTTCCTGGAAATATGGAAATTGTTTGTATTCCAAAATTTAACGCAGGTATATTTACTTTGCTTTATATATATTACAAAGTTTTTATTTTTTAGTTTTATTTTTGACTTATTTATATTGACTATATATTTATTATAAATAAACCACTTTGTGCACGAAAACCAGGAGAATGTATAAAGAGTTCATAAATAATAGTTTTGATTTTCATATAAATGAGACCAAAAAAAAAAAAAAGGATTTATACGTATAAAATATTATTGTTATGTTTTTTATAATATAAGAATTATAGAAAGATTGTAAATATTATCTATTTATTGGTATCTTCTGTAATTTTAAATCTTCATGAAATCATAAGTGTTTTAAAAGCATTTAAAATAAGTTTAAATAAATGAGGTTTTCTTGTACATTTAGAATAGTTGTAAAATAATAGTTTTTCCTATCTAAATAATAGAAATTCTTTAAAAATTATTTTGTTGCTATAGAACTTAATAGACTTTTCGGCTTATAGAACAAGTTAGATAACCAATAAATTTCCATTTTTACCATTCCACGTAAATTACAAATTGGTATAGAAGAAATGGTTTTTTCCTCATTGTAGAATATATTTGTAGACTTTACCCCAAAAATTGTATGTTTAAAAAGTCATAAATTTACAACCAACATAATAAATTGAATGAGTAGTATTAAAAAAAAAATTGAAATTTAATTAACGTAAACTTTTGTATATAATGCGAATTCCATTATTGAAATTTTATATTTTCAAAAATAAATACATATTC
Organism: Dilophus febrilis; assembly: GCA_958336335.1. Taxonomy (NCBI): domain Eukaryota; kingdom Metazoa; phylum Arthropoda; class Insecta; order Diptera; family Bibionidae; genus Dilophus; species Dilophus febrilis. The sequence goes on from OY284468.1 coordinate 66,123,624, forward strand.
TATCTAATATATACAAACTTTTTCTATTATATAACTCAATTTATTTTAATTCGTAGTCGTAGTACGTCGCATCAAATCTAAATTTAAAACAATACAATTATGATTATATTACTTTTATTTATATAAATATTATTTTGTATATTTCAAAAAAAAAAAAAAAAGTGATAAATACTTTTGGTGGTGTTGACTGTCAAGCGAATATATATTGAAAAAAAAAATTTTTCCCCATCTAATACAAAGTTCATAAAATTTTTATAAGCTTATATAGAAAAAAAAAACATTTATACGTATATGACATCTTTGCATATAAATACAAGTTTAAATAAGTACAAATATAATTTATATATAATACGTGAATTATGATCACTAAATAGAAAAAAAAACACACACACACAATGAATGGAAATTATAATAAGATTGAAAAAAATAAATATAAATAATATAATATTCAGTGTTATGGAAAATTATTTATGCGATGTACAGAATAAATATACGGAAAATAGAGGGTAATATTCTATATTCTTTGTTTTTTTGTTTTTTTTTCTCTTATATATACATATATATTTCGAAAAAAAAAATGAATATAAATAAAATAAATATAATAATAATAATAAATGTGTATTATGTCACATATCATATACTCAATTATTCAGTGAATTTTTTACATTTATACTTTTAGTGTATATATACACCAACCAACCAACACATATTCATAATACAAATAATGTATATATAATATAAATTTATAGGAAAAAAAGTACACAATATTATATAATAACACACAATAAAATATTTCTTTTTATACGATTGAAAATTATAAACCGTGAAATATTTTTTTATATACTTTGCTTTGCTTTACTTATATAAATAAATAAAGGATACACATATACGTTTCCTGTAGATCCCTATGCACAACACAATCATGTGTATACGTATAGTATATATACGAATTCATACATGTTTAGTTGAAATATATAATAATAATAATATGAATAATAAAAATTATGAAAAGTGAAAGGAAAAAACCTCTTTTTTATATATATACAATATACATATATACATATTGTATATATAAATATAAATAATATAAATGTTTTCCATTTTTCTTTCATTATACTCTTTCTAGATATATATACCTAATATCATTTATATGGTATGATAATAAACGCAATGATATAAACCGCAGAATATTTTTTCTATATATAGAAATGAGAAAAATCTACAATTTTTTCTTTATTATTTTCTTTTTTTTTTGTTATTTAAATTTTAAATTTATATCACGTTTATGAATTTAAATATTTTATATCTATATACATATATATACATATATATAGTTTTTCTTTTAATATAATATTAATAAATAAAATTTTCACTTGATAATTTGATAATGAAAATTTTATAGATAATTTATTTAACATAATTTCCATGAATTAATCATTACAGATTTTTTCGGTTTCGCATGTCACCAATATAGATATATATATATATTATAAACGTTTACGATGATAACGTACATTATATATCGTTGCCATAAATAACAATTTATATTGTGTGTAATATATATAAAATAAAATATCTTATAGCCTACAGAATTAATATTTGACTTTTAATTTAATAATTTAATAATTTGTTCTTGCGCTCCTTTAAGCATCTTATATTAGACATTTTGCTAAATTGATTACGTTTTAAGTAAACGAAAATTTCATATATATCGATTGAAACTAAAAATAGTTGGGGATCCCGATTTTCGAATAAATTTCATCAATTTTTCGCAAAACAAATTCAAAATACAAGAATGTTTTTTTAGTAAACTGATAAAAATAAGAAATATATAATTACATTTAACAAAACATTAACATATAATTGATTCGTTTTATTTTCTCTGTGTACGTGAACATTTTCAATACAATGTCATTTAAAAATTCATTAAACATAAATATCGCTTTCAAATAAAGAATATCTTTTGCTAAAAAAAAAAATGATATAATAAATTAAATGAATAATAATTTGAAAATCTATAAAAGAAATCCTTTTTGATTTGTCGTTAAGTGTTTAATATATACCTACAAATTTTAAGCAAAAATTGCTATTTAAAATCAATGTTTTTCAATTTTGTTTGTATACTTCGACACGCACGTTTATGAACTTGAACTAATTATTTGTTAAATATAGATATACATATATATTAATAAACCAAATATAAAGTAAAATATATACTTCATCGACTATACATATATATATTGAAAATAACATATTAGATCACAATGAATATTTTATTTATAGAAGTTTAATTTAAAATTTAATTTTTTTTTACCACAATTAAACCAATATAACATATATTATCGGTATAAAATGTAATATATAGAATAGAAAAGGGTTCTACCTCTTTTGTATATTTATAATTCTAAAATGAGACGTGATCTGAAAAAATAATTTTTTGGTTTGCTATTTTAAGAAGAAAGGCAAAAAAAATGAAATAAGTTTGTAACAATAATTTGATAATATATATTATAACGATAATACAGTTTTATATATAGTATGTATATATATAGAAAGAACCCCAAAGTTATAATGGCAAATATATACAAAGGTATAAGTAATTGAGTTAAAAGGCCAATTACACTTGCAGTGATAGATTTTTAGGTTAAATATTATATGACTTATTTTAAGTGTATACAATTTTGTACGTGCGGTCTATATCTATATATATACGGTTTATTAAATATATTTCCATTTAGAACATCAAGAAAAAAAAAAAATTACATCAAGCATCGACATATATATCATTGTAGAATTGGAAAATTTTGGCAAAGGTACCATTCTTTATTATATACTATTCTATATATCTATATATAATTTTGTCTTACTTTGCAAATAAATATAATTCCTACAATCATCGAATTAATTTTTTTATTGTTGTAAATCCTATTAACATTTTTCAAGCATAATTATTTATCTTTATATAAATAAACCATTAAAAATATATTCTGTTTCAAATGGATTCTTTATATATATATATATAATATTCCATTTAAATGAAAAGCGTCTTTTCATATTGCAATATGATATAATGAATGAACTTCAATTCCTATATATATATGCGATATATAATAAATGCAATTATGAGAAATTAAATAAAGAAAAACAAACAAAATCGGCTTTTATATACACATCATTATAAGTATTTAAATAATTACAATAAATTTTCATTGATTATTAAAAAATAAGCTAATTAAATAATTATCAGTTCATTGAATAATTATGTATATACATATGTATATGAAATATTATATATAGAAAAACAAAAGAATTTGTGAAATATTATGAAAAAAAAAAAAAAACAAACAATCAAACAAAGAAATTTTTTCTATTTATATATTTGTATATAGTAATTATTAAAGTGGTATATAGTAATTTTTACAATTTATATATAATTATAACTATGCTATGGTAATATTTAAATATATATTTATGCGCTAATTTATAATATATAGTATTTACTAAAATTATATCGTTATAAATACATATTACAAAAATAGATTATATTTCCTTATAACGTAAAAGGTGAAATCCATTCAAAATATGTACCACCAGTATATATATATAATTATTATTTTAAATTATTATCTTCCTCTGCTGTTTCATTTTTGTTTTGCTTTTACGTATATACCTACGCCTATATATATTAATTTTTCAGATATATAGCAAAAATATATATGCGGAAATATATACGATTGAATTTTCTTTTTTTCGTAGACACGTAAATATATATATATTTATGTGTGTGAGTATAAAACACATAGAAATGTGGACTAAATCGATAATGTTTATCTTTTATATATAAAAAAAAAATATAATATATATAAATATACGTATAGTATAGAAAACACTCGTCTGAAAATGGAATTTAAAAGCATTTTAATATTTATATATACATAGACTTTTAATAATATAATTAAGATATAACAAAACACGCATAATAATTATATATCGTTCAGTTTTGTTTTATATATACATATATATTTATATACGCAAAGTGGATTGTTGTTAAATATAAAAAATATGTATATATACCGAGATATATACCTAAAATTATATATATTCGTATTGTACTTATAATACACACAATACAATATGTATATGACATTCATAAAGCAATTGAAACGCATTCAAAATAATTTTCTCTTTTATGTCAACCATTTATTTATTAATATATAATACAATATATAGAATACGGCAGTATATAAGTGATAAAAAAAAATATAAGTAACGTATATATACATAATGTCGTTGAACAACTAAATATAATTCTATAATTTCCTTTTTTTTATATGATGCGAGAAAATTCTATAGCTTTTAATTGTTTAAGCGTATGATAGTTGAGATTTCGAAAATTCGAATTCGGATGTATAATTATCGTTTAAGTTCATAATATTGTGACACAAAACAAAATGATCGAATGAGGAAATGTTTGTCTTCAAATTCAAATTAAAAGGTTTTTATCATCGCAACGTCATTAATATACATTAGTAATTAAAAAAAAAAACAATCTAATATAAAAAATTATTATAAAAACATATATCCTGGATGTCCTTTTTAATATATAAATGATTATTATTTCTATATATTAAACAGAATCTGGCTTTCATAATAACTCATGAGTGTGTTCACAAATACCATGATTTGGAATTTGACGAAGATGTTGATTCAGTTTTTTTTTTTTTTGATATGTATTAGACGATTGCATTTCCATAAAAATGTTTTGATGAATGAAACATTTGACGGTAATAAATAATATATGCAGTCATAATATATTATTTAAATTTCATAATAAAATTATATTAAACATAAGCATATTTAAATTTAACATCTAATAAGTATATTTATATCTATACCATATATATAAAAATGGGAAAATCTATAGCTATAAACATTGATCCTGTACCTTATACTAAATTTATATACCAACACGATGAAGTATATATATTATATTATTATTATATAGCAAACAATTTATATATTTTAAGTATACATACATTTATAATGTATAGTACATACACGAACGAAATATACATTTTATGTGAATTAAAAACTCAATAATTAAAATTCTTAAATTTAATTTCAATGTATAAATTTATATATACTAAAATATAGAATGTTATTTATTGTGCATATATACATTTTTTATATTATATATACATAAATAATCTTTTATTAAACGTGCCGTTCGACCCTTTGCAATTCCATTTCCATATATATAATATATATATTATACGCTTTACGTATCCCGTATATATATAAACATAGATTAAATCTGTTCATTCATTCTTATATTTGATAAAATGCCGGATTGGGATGAAAAAAATCAGCACATACAATTATATTTTTATATTCATTTTCATTCTAGTATTATATATAATACTTTTTAAACTTTCTTTAGAGAAATTCGCCTTTTTTTCACATTATGCATGATATTTGTCCTGCATAGTGATATCCATTTAATATATATATATATATATCTGTGTGATTTTTAAATGAATTGAGTCGATATGTTTTTAATGTTTTATTTAATGATAAAACAATTTTAATTTGAAAAAAAAAAAAATAAATAGCAATTCTGTATATTATATTAACGCTATTATGACGGTTTATTTGTATCTGTAAAATTATCTTTTAACGACAGATGAATTTATCTACATAATATAATATATATATATATATATATATATATATTTATATACAGCTCAATTAATTAATTATGTGCAATATGAGAAATGAGATACGATGAAGTTACATTTAATAAAAAAAAAAAAAATTAAAATATAATATATAATAGACGTTTTTTTGTTTGTTTTGCTTTCCTCTTTGGTGTCGTATTTTTATTTTTTTTTAATTATATATAAATTGAAATATTTCATCATCAATATCGAAAAAGGAAATATTTAAAACTTTTATTGATATTTAATGTATTATTGTTATTTTATATTTTCCGATTAAAATTTAAAATAATTATCATAAGATAGATAGATAGAATTTTGCTTTTAACCTTTTTATAATCAACATCGTGTAAAATGTTAAATTATATTTTATATATGGAATATATTTCAGAAATTTTATATAGCATTGATTATTTTTTGGGTTCTTTTGGATAGTTATTTTACTTCATTAAATGGGGAGTATCATCGTTACAATTTCCATATAATTCAAGCAGTATTTTCTTATTTTCTCATCACAAATTACAATTCAAATTTCAAATTACAATTCACATTTAAATTTTCAGAATGTTAGTGTATTTTATTTGCAAAAAAAAAACCTAACCGCAATCAATTATTAAATTAAACATATGTATATATAAGAAATGTATGAATACGCTTGAGAGGTCGAAAGATTCACATAAAATTAACATTTCCATATAATAAAGAATTAATTTTATAATCGAAAAAATTTTAAAAATACATTGACAATATATATAATATATATGCGGTAGTATTAAAGAGTAGGTGTATAAATGAAATTAACCTTCATTAATAAACAACATCGCGTTAAATATATATTGTTATTTATATACGTGTATATAAGAGAAAATTAAAGAAAATTTTCTAACGACTGAAATTTAAATCAATAAATTTTCTATTTTAATATTTATTTTATATATACCTATATAAAGTATTTATTTATATATAATATTGAAAACTTTTTTTTTACAAAATATGTATATTTTATTGTCACATTTTATACTACTATATTTCTATATAAAATAAAATTTTATTATTAATAAATTAAGTTACAATTTTCACCATTTACAGTTATTTTGATAACTTTACTTTTACTTTTAACAAAAAATATACACATTAGATTATAATTTCTCTGACATATTATTCGGAACTTGAATTAATTTTCGTTAAAAATAAAACAATTCGTTGTTGTTAAATGTTAGAAATGAAATTAGAATTTTAATAACAAGGGAAAACAAAAGCAATCGATAATTAAAGCCAAAATGAAATTAACATTAAGGAAATGTAATAAGAAATATTTGCTATCTTTAAATGCACCTTTCTATAAGGATAATTAAAAACACAGGTACAAACTATACAGCGTATACTCATTTGATACACATTTCATATATTACAAAATATCAAAGTTATAAAAAAATCACAAAAATTAATTCAAGAAATTATTAACCTATCCTTCCGATTTTTATATAATCGTATTTCGTATATATATACACACCGCACCATAAACACATATATAAATATAATACGTTGTTATTATCGAATTTCCGTCATCAGCTTTATGTTTGCACATTGCTTCATATTTGAACGAACGTATATATATATATGCCAAATATTCTAAATATATAGTAAATGTAAAGTGAATGCTATACAATAATTTTCACTCATACTATAATACAATTTTTCTTTTTATATACGCTTGTAAGTGAATATCGAAAGACATATATATATTATAAATAGTATTTATATTATAATTTTGTGTCGATAAATATAAGGCAAAAATTATAAATATATATAGAACGACATAGAATGATATTGCCGGTACTTTAGGTATTTGAATATATTTATATAAGAAGGCATAAAATACATATATTTCGGTATGTATAGGTATATACATATATGTTAATATACAAAGTTTTAGATATACATATATAAAAGAAATATACCTATATGTAAATTTTCTACCTCTCTATTTTAAATAACTATATATAAACGTTATACCACCAATTCAATAAAGTTATTGATAATACTATTATACATATTATATAGATATATTCATTTACCTTTACGTTTATACAGCTTTATATATAAATATATATAAATATGTTAAAATAGAAGTTGTTGTATTCGGTAAAAGTTTATTTAACACATACATAATATATATATAGACCTATTTATAGATAGATAGCATAACATTTAGTTAATGTTATTTTATAAAATGTTATGGGTTTATTTTGCAAAGGTGTATAGACACAATTTTATTGCTACAGGATATTCATTTGACCTTGTATAATAATATATTTTATATACATATGTATTTGATAAAGTGTGTGTTACTGTGAATCTGTAACGTGGTTTGTTATAAAAAAAAAATCCGACTTCAATTGTTGACAAAATTTTAAGGTCGAATCGAATGGTACGAATCGTAATACACAAAACAGAAAACGTTTTTTTTTTTACGGAATTATTTTTACGATATGAATTTCATGATTGATTTATATTATGTAAACATTATCTAATTACCAACCACGTAAGAATAGTAAAATATGAAATCATTACCCGGTTGCATTGTATACCATTTCGTGTGGCAATTTACTTTGATATTAATCAAATTATCACCTTGATAATTTTCTATGAATAATACCCTGTGTATGTGAAATATTGCGTTTATGCTATATTTTACACAAAAAGCATATGTATAAATAAAACAATATTACTTATATATATATATATATATATATATATAAATTAAGTTATAAAAGTAATTCGTTTTCATATAAAGTATATGAAACCTCTGTATAAACGCACAAAAATGATTTTGAACATTTTTAAGTATCAAATTATTTCAAATTTAGATTGAATTCATTGTGGCAAAATTTTAGGAATTTTCACAAATGTATATATAGAAACACACACACACTATCGTACATTGGCAATTACTTTATGTATATATACCTTATTGTGAAAATACTTTCGTTATATGTACATATATACAAATATCTAAAAATTTATTTGTGTATTTTGCAGAAAATAAAATAATATTTAATTTTCTAAAGGCACAATATACACAATATAAAATGTGATTATATACAAAAATTATTATACATATTATAAATAAATAGAAAAGTTTTTACTTTTCATTTAATTTTCACCATATTATAAATGTATTTTTTAAAGAAGTTTTTTTTTTATTTTATTATTTTTGTTTACTGTTTTGTTTTAGTCCTTTCAAAAAGGGTAAACAAAAATTAATCGATAAATTTTTGTATTCTAATGTTATATGAAAATAAATAGAGTAACAGTTGTTCACTTAATGATTGAAAAAATTAGGTTGGCGATGATGAAATCAAATCGAATTATGTCTTTCAACAATTTTTTGGGAGAAGAATTTTTATGCACGAATTTTGACCCACGAGCCATTTATCACCAGGGATTATACACCAAAACTTGTCGATCTGTGAATATAAATAGAAATCGTTAATTAAAATATGTTCTATAAAATCGACTATATTTACCTTTAGTAAAATAAAATTTTCATCTTGAAACATCTAAACTTATATCAATACTATATATATATATATAAAATACACTGTACCGCCAAATCCCCATAAATATAACGAATATATATACCTTTATATAAGTGTAGTACCATTAACATTTATATATAAATGCAATAAATTAAATATAAAAATGTCTAAATTATTTATATTAATAATAACAGATGTAAATTCGCTTCGTAACAGAAAAATATGAAAATAACTATTCATTCATTCATTCATTCATTCATTCGTTCGCATTCATATTTTTTTCGTTGCATGATATAATTCTTAATATTATAATATATACACATATTATAAAAAAGAACGTTTTTCTGCCACTCCCATATACTTATATTTTTGAAGATATAGTGCAAGAAAAAAAAAACGTAAAAAGAAATAGAGCTTTAACATTATTTCTGGCACTAAATAAGAATATTTATATATATGTATGTTTTATATATTTATATAAAATATTTATAAGAAAAAGAATTCAAATATTGTAAGCAACTATATATATATATATATATATATAAGAATTTATAAAGTATATGATGGCATAAGAGATTTGTGTCATTGCATGTTCTATTTATACATATATTTCATACAATAAAACACACACACACACACACACACACAATATATATTTATCTTAATAAAAATGATAAGAAAAAAAATCCATATATATTATATTTTTATATGAAATGTGTTCTATATATAAAACGACAGAATTATAAATAGGAATGAAAAAAAAACCCACAGAAAAGTGAAAATGGGCCAAAAAAATAATAAGTAAATATAGCATATATAGGGGGTTAGGGTTATCATCAATATTTATTTTCAAATAATTTGCCAATATACACTCACAATACATAAGACAAAAATATCTAAAAGGTTTTTATTTTATTTATATATGAGCTGTTGACTGCCAAATGAAATGTTTTCGGTATATAGAAAAATGAATAACATATACAAAATAATATGGAATATTAAATGAAAAATGTTAATAATCTTTAAATATATATAACATTTTATGGAATATATCGAAATTTGTATACAAAATAAAACCTGCGTATTCTTTTTTGATTGAATTGCTATTAAATATTTATTTAAACAAAAAATAAATATAAAATATAATCGCTAATATTGAACAAAATACATTTTTTCATTCAAGTATTTGTCAAATTTTGAATTCTAAATATATATTAAACTAGAAAAAATGTCATACATCTGAAATTCAGCCTATTATATTTGGCAATTTCAAGTTCACAAATGCATTTCAATCACATATATAATATAATACACAGATGAAAAAGGATTTGGATTTTTATACAACATACACAATAGAGCTGATAAATAGTTATTATTACACATATTTATTTTGCACACCAAATGGAAACACATTTAACAATACGAAACTAAAACTTTATTTATATATGTAATAAGAAATGATATGTATATGAAAAGAGCTTATTTTTCTGTTTTCATTTTATATTGTTATTATTTTCATGATTTTCTTATACTATACATATATATTTTGAACATTGTTATTATTATTTGTATAGATAGTGTATCTTTCATTTTCATTTGCTCTATATTATATACATATATGTATAATGATTTTGTGGTTAAAATAGAAAATTATTTATTTTTCAGATTTGTCTTTATGTATAAAAAATCCCTGGTAAATTTATATTTGTACATATATGATTTTTATTTTATAGAAAAAAAAAAGTGTAAAATTGAAATTAATGAAATTATTTCAAAATCACTGAATTTGCATATATGATCGTGATTATATTGTAATTTGAATTCATCTATTCATCAATAAATTTATATACGATTCATATCTTAAATATAATCCATAAAAAAGTTATAAAAAAAATCAATCAAATTAACTATAATTAATTTATTTCTTTATCAAACATATTAAAATTGGTAATTATTTTTATTATTTTGTTTTTTAATCGAAATTCATTTAAAAAAATAAAAGTTTTAATTGGATTTTTTTTTTTTGGAAAATTTTTTTACTATACATGTAAAATTTTTTTTAAATATATATAAACATAAACATAAAAATTAATTAATTTAGCAACATATTCGATAATAATAATAATAATTTTAATGGTTTATATAACATAAAATTTAAAATTTTTATTATAAAAGTTATATATATATCGTTATTTCGATTTCAATATATATATATTAAATTTATGATAAATTTCATTCATTTGTTTTGTTATATTACATATATATATATATATAAATAATATGTATAGATATAGTATCCATTATTATATGTTTGTTTATCAATAAATATATTATATTATATAGTTATGGATATACATAAATATTTTATGGTATATTATTTACATTAATCTTCACCATATATATATAACAATATGTTTATTGTCTAATATATATGGTGTATAATAAAACACTTTATCCATTTACATGTATATAGTTATACAGAACATATATTCAGAATATAAATGTTGATAACAATTTCATCTATATTATATTATACAAATATATTATGTAAGATATATGTATTGAAGAAGATAAAGCATTTTTATTTGTAATTATATATTTATGTATTAGGCTGTTGACAATTTGACAATATCAGTTTATTATTTCAAATTGTATATGTATGATGTAAATATAATCCTATACGTTTTCCAATTTTGTGTATAATAATCATTTATCCATTTCAAAATTCACAATATCATTGAATTGAATTAATACTATCACAAAACTGACATTTATTATATATTGCAAGACGGCATCTTAATGGTATAATTGTCTTTAACATGAACTATTATTTTTGAAATCATGCGTGCGAAAAAATTTTAATAATCAGCCAAGAAAGTGTGCTTAAATATATTCACACATTAAAAAAAAAATTTCGATTTTCTATACGACTGCTGGCAAAAAGAACAAATAATTAAAAATGTTATTATAATTTGCAGTTGAATGTTTAATTAACTATACCACAGAGCTATACACATAACATATATATACGATCTGTATAAAATAAACATCAATTAAATGAATATAATAATAAACCTTATTTTTTAAATAATAATAAAAAAAAATTCAATAGTATATTAACCAAAAACAAAAAAACCAAATATTTAATATTTTGAATTACACATGTTGTTAATGTAAATTACAAAAAATTTCCTATAAAAAGAAATTTTTTTTTTGAAAAAAAGCGAAAAACGACATCAATCGAAATACATTTTATTTACAATTGAAAAAAAAAACTGTATTCCATCATTTAAAAAAAAAATATTTGCATCTGCGTTCGTTTTGAATTTAATTCTGTTTTTTTTTTATTTTACAATTGATATATTTAAAAAAATTGTAAATAATAATATACTTAATTAAAATAAATTACATGTTTCAGTATATATATGAATAATAGCTTCCAATACAAAAATATAAATAAATGAATATATGTTTGATTCTGCACAATATCCGCATGTTTATATATATATAATATTAATTTATTTTAAATCTGTGCCGTTAAATGCATATATACATTTTTTTTAACTTAAACGACTCACATATGCAACAAAAATTTATTTGTATATATATATATACCATAGTTTTGTAAAATTTACAAATTATTACAATTTAATTCCCATTGAGAGTGCGAATAGGGAAATATCCCAAAATTTTATTCCACAATTATGTATATATGTACACACAGGGATAATATACTCGTATATATACATTTATAAAATGAATTTATTATGAATTTATTTTTCATTAGCTGCCTTTTGTAAATAATGCCATAATATAAAAATGTATGCATTCATATAATATATCACACATCACACATACATACTATATATTATATTTATATACATAGATATATATAGTTAAATTACATTTAAACATTTAAATTTTATGTTTTATATATTTTCACTTGTATAATTAAAGTTAATATTTGAATATATACACACACACACATATTTTCTTTTATGAACATTTTGAAGGTAAATTACATGTATGTAATGTTATATGACATATTGTATATAGTATATATATGAATTACATTAATATGTAAACAATCTTATATATTACAATATATTATATATACATAAAGTTTATGCATTATGAGATATTTACGTATATATATATTTTGTACTTGATATAACATATAATATTATAGCATGGAATTTAATTTTTGACATACATTTTCACATATTGGTTGTATGGTTATGTATATAGGAGGGTATATATATATATAGTACATATTATGTACATTATTGTATATTTGTGCTTATTAGAGTTGTTTATTTTAATAAATATATATGCATGGATATAGACAGAGTAAATATATAGACTAATTTAATCAGAAATATAATAATACAATAAATTAAAATCTAATATTTACTCATATAAATTTATGCGTATATATTTATTTATATATACATACAATACATAAATATAATATAATATAAATTATAATTTATATTCATTAAATTTTTAAAACATTTTAGTTTACTTAACGCACATATACGCGTACTTATTATAATTTAATGTTTAGATATATATATATATATAATTTAAATTTCGGTAGTGGTATACAATTTCATATTAAATTATTAATAGTTTTTATTTTAGAATTTCTTATTTATATATGTTATATGAATGAACATATATTTCCTATATATGAAATACCAAAAATTTGCTTTTAAATTTATAGAAATCTATTGTGAAAATATTATTAAAGAAATTAATTTATTTATTGATAATCACATTTCATTATTATACAAAATACCATTTGAATATCATAAAATATTTAAGATAATTGAATGAAATATACATAGGCATAACATAAATATATTTCAAAATTTACAAATGATTTTATAAGTATATATATATATAGTTATATAAAGCATATATATAGTTATATAAAGCAGATATGCATGTGCTATGCGTGCATAGGACAAATAAACACTAAAAATTTTACCAAAAGAAACTAACTTTATATATATATTCGAAATTAAATTAGAATTTATAAAGTTTAATTAAAGGAATTCAAGCACATACTTGATAATAAATATAGAAGCATTTTTGGTCGTTTTAATATAACTTTATAATAAATAATAATTCAAAGACATTTTATATAACTATATGTAAAACTATTCAAATTAAGATATATATATATATCGAAAAATGTGATTTTATTAAATATGATATTGATTGTGTGCATATGTATGTATATGTTTATACAAGTATGATTTTTGTAATATATATATTTGCATTTATATTGTAATTATATATATACATAGATATATAATGATAATTTCATTTGGTATAGGTTATAAAGATAAAGATATTTACAATCAAAACTTTCTAAAATATTTCTAAGTTTTAACTATATATATCTAAGAGTTTTCTATTCATATACATATAGACCTTCCATATATATATGCCGCATAACATATACTATTTAAATTGTATTGTATGATTGTAAATTGTGTACATAACCAATATAACCAATTAAAGAAAAGTTAAATTTATAGAATAATTTTGATTAAGATTAAAGTTTATACCTATTCTTACATACACTTGATTTTCTTTTTTTTTTTTACTTGACTTTCTATATATACCTATAAGAAAGGTTAAAAAGTGCTTATATAAAAATGCAAATGCTTAATTTCTTTGATAAATTGTTTGTAATTTATAGATTTTTTATATTATCAAATACATACGTTACAGGATATTATTTTTTATAATATTGAACCTATTTTGAGTGAATATCCATAATAAATTGACCGATACATTACCAAGCATGGCAACATTTGAAGGCAAATATTCCGTTGCTAATGATCCATTATTTATTTTAACACAACTATAAACAACTATATATTTAAAGAATAAATCCGCAGAAATGTTTTTTGAATGAGTTTTGCATTTGTTTAGCTGCATATATCAATTTCTTTTTAGAATATATTTTTAATCGTACAAATAGAATTCAATTTTTAATTGGTTCTCGTTGGTAACCTCACTTTATGTCACATCATTGGACACATTACAAATTAAAACTCCTCTTCTTCTACATATATTTATTCACTTATTTGTATATATATGTATAAATTTTATAAATATTCAATCAATTTCGTAATTTTGATGGGCGCTTAAAAAAATTAGATATGCGTAATTAAAAGAGAATAAATATTCATATTTGTCAAATCCTTTTCAAATATTTTATATTAATCTTTATATATATGAGCGCGATACGCATATAATCCTTTTTATAATCGTAATTACCATGATTTTCATTTAAAATAATAAAAAAAAAAAATAACCACTACACATTTTTACATTATCAGATCATACGTTAATCTAAATATATTAATTACTCACGCATATATATAATATATATATGAAATTATAATAATTTAATCTCAATGTTCGCAGCCGAAATTTTTAACACTTTAAACCATTTTTTTAATAATCTAATAATATTCTATAAACAAACGTAATAATAATCAAAGGCTTATAATATTTTAACAAATACCTTGCGTTTCCCATATAGAAAAAAACCCATTTACATCATTTGACAGATTTCACCTATATATATCCTTTATATAACATATTTGGTATGTGGACGGACATATAAAAAAGGAAACTCTTTTTTTTTTTTTTGTTTATTTTATCCAATTTTTTTTTTTTTCCTTTCTTTTGCATTTTCACAAGATATTTCTAAATTTATACGTATTATTGTATTTATTCATATCTATATACAATATAATATATATACAAAACAGAATAATTTCAATGTGTTTATTCATTTTTTATATATTTATTATGTCATATATTGCCCACCATCATATATTTTCTCCATCAATGTTCATATTCAGCACATACATATATTATTTTGTATATATTTATTATGTCATATACAAAGTTTCAATATATATATATAAAAGACTTTATATATATCCGGATAAAGATGAAAAGGTACACATATAGAATACATATGATACGAATGGCAAACAAATAAACCAAAAAAAAAAAAAAAAATTATATTCATAAAATAATAAAAAAAACAACCTTTATGCTATTAAAATAACCTTTGTCAAATTTTATACTTATTTTTATGAAATATACAAAAAATAAAATAAAATATTTTTTTTGATATGTGTGAAGTGAATCAATCCAATTTGACCTTATTTTCTTCGATTTTTGTTCTCCTATAAATTGTAATTTGTCCAAAACCAAATGTATATATTATATATATATACAATTTTTTAAATTTACTTATGTTTTTTTTTTTATTTTTAACTCACATACAAACCGCCTGTCAAAATTTACTTTGGATTTTCTTAAGGTATATATGTTTGTAGAATACGTAAAAAATAAAGCTCTAAAAAATATATAAATTTTAAACATAAAGAATTTCATACACCTATATACGGAAAGTAAATGATCCTCATTTTGTATATATATATTTTACAAAATCAAACAGGTCAATCAATGTGTATATATATATAAACTTTTTCTTTCTTTTTTTTTTTTTTTCAATAAAAGGAAAAAAAGAAATTGTTTATATATACATATAGGTGTGTATATATGTTATAATAAATTTTATTTTACATTGATTCTTTATAATATAAGATTATACATTTTTCTCTATACATATATATATATACAATAGGTTTCGATTATATACTCTTGAAAATATAACATATTTTTTGTATATATATACAAAGAAAAACCAATTTTTATTGTATCATTATTTTTTCGTTTTTTTTTTCCATAAGAACCTTTGCAATATATTGTTTTGATTCAATATTCAATATATAGTACAATATATATATAGATTTTGTAAATTAAATTTTCCTATATATATGGTGTTTTTTAAGGTAAAATAAATTTCATTTTTCACTATATACATATATTTTTATAACATATAAAATTTATTAAAGAATAGGTAAAAATGTATATATATGTAACTGTCAATTGAATTTATAGAATCAATTTTTTTTTTTTTAAATAAATTTGTTTCTATTTTTTTTTATGATATATTAGGGAATATATAAATAAAATATACACCGAAAGTGATATTTCTATAAAGAAAAATAGAGAAAAAAAACTTCGCGTATTTGTTTAGTTATATATATGGTACAAAAATAAAACTTTATAATATTTATGAATAGATATTTCTGTTAACGACTTGCAATCAAAAGAGAAAAGAAAAAAAGTTTGAGATTTTCTTTAGAACTATTGCAATAAAATAAAATTATATATAAGCTTCTTATGTGATACAATCTTTTTTACCTATATACTTTTATTCTGATTCAGAATTTAACATTGTCATAATTTTTTATTTTTTTAAACAATATCTATTTTTCAAAAAAGTATTCATAAAATAAAGTAAAATGTATATATAATACATTTTTTTTTCTTCAATATAGTACTTTTATTTAAATATTTTTTATATCAATATGTATGGATGTGATTGATTGATAGTTTGAAAAGCACAGTATAGTTTTAAAGAAAATATTCACACAGCAATCAAATTTTTAAACATTTGTTATTTATGCAATCATATAATAACTTGAACGGCTTAAAATTAACCCTTGTGTTATATATACGCTTGTGTATTTAGAATTCCGTTCCTGAAAAATTTATGTTATAATATTTGTTGCAAAACAACGGCTCATATAAATAAAATAAACAAATTTTCACTATATATATGATTGTATACATATATAGAACATTGTTTATCAATTTCAAAATGTTTAACCAAACTAAATATATACTTTTCACTTCTGTATATATATATAAATAAATATATAAAACATTAAAATAATAAATATTTGTTTAAATTAATCTTTAAACATATTTTCTTTCTTGCTGTATATAACATTGCGAACAAATGATATATATTTCTGTATGCAAATTATTTATATGTAACAAAAATATAATTTGCATATAGGTATGTATGTATATAATTTTACTTCGTTGTTATAATACATTGTTTAGATATCTGTATATATAGATCAAGCTATAGGGGTATATATATATACATATAATACTATTCAGAGTGAGATGATCTGTATCTGTATATATATATATATATATATATACAGATCATCTCACTCTGAATAGTATTATATGTATATATACATATAATATATATATATATATATATTGCATATATAATATGCAATAAAACATCGTTGGCGGACAAAACAAAAATGAAATTTTAAAATGTCTTATATAAATAAAATGTTTATATATCTAAAATGTTACACATATTACATATTTATAAATAAATAAACAAGGATAAAGAAAAAAAAAAACTCCATCATATATTATGCTAAAATTTATTATATTCAGAACTTTAACATCTCTATATATGTCTAGACAAAACATATTGTTATTACAATTTTTATTATTATAAACATTCATATGTATATGGTCGTTAAATTTACAACATATACCTATAATAATACCGCACTATCTCTATAAATATATATATTTATTACTATTTAGGTATATATTGTTTAAAAAAGTTCTTGAATAAATAAATTAGATGTTACGATTATTATATAATAAATTTAAGGACGATTTGGTTTCTCAAAATTATGAATCGCAGGTTAAAAATCACCGCACACAATCTGTAAAAATGGTTGATCTAAATCTTAAGAAAAGCGATAAAAAAATCTTACTCTTATAGATACTCCATCATATAAATCCGTCATTTCATTTATATACATATATTGTAAAGAAACATTTTAATGTAGATAATATAAGATATCATTTTCAACACCACAAAGTTGTAGTTGATTGATAAAAAGAAATATGTAATACCCATGTAGCAATTTTAGCATTCTGTGATACGATATAATGCTAATCAAAGGTCCTATATCGGCCCTATATTGGTATTTTTTCCATAAGAAGTGGACGGTCTATAGGGCTTAAAAAGGCTCTATATCAGAATTTCCATTATTATATAGGGCTTGTTTAGGTCATATATAAGAATATTTATTTAGTTATAGGGTGAAGAACCTATATCAGCATTATTAAGGTAGTTTACGTCGTGAGTCTTATTTTGGAAATAGTACTATATAAAAACTATAAAATACTTATATATTCTCATATAATGCTGATAAAACATATATAAGTCTAGATAAGAAAAAGAAAACCACTATAAAGCTTAAGATTTGCCCAAGAATAATAAAAAAAACATTTTTTTTATAACCAGATTTTATTTTATGATGTTATCTTATTTTTTTGAATCCATTAATTAATTTATTTTATTACATTACAATTGCCTTATCAGTTAAATTTAATGTTAAAGTTTACTTACTTGACCGCACCGAGATATGAACCGTGAACCGCAACCTTGGAGTGTGTGATGTTAACATTTATCTACGCGTGATATGTTTATATTGTTGTGTTTTACTGATATTATTATAAATCGATTTAGAGAGAATGCTTTATTTGCATTTTATTTATAATTCAATAATAAAAACATGTGTTATCTTTTATAATTGAAAATCATTTAATTATAATAATAGATATAATTATCTAAATATAATTATAGCCGTATAATAGCATTAAATAAATTCTATCATGTTTTAGCTGTATATTGGAATTCGTAAACTTTAATAAGTTTTAAAAGCTGTATATAACGATTTAAATAATAATATAGGGCTTATATTTAACATACCTTATATCGTATATAAATAATCTTATATAGGGCTGAATTAAGCCCTATATTTGAATAAAATAAGATATATAATGCTTTGGTAATATAAGTTTAATATCAGGCTAATATACGCCAAGTGTGTGTTGGTGTATTGTCGTATATTGGTCATAATAGGATATTATTGGTCTCAAGCCCTAATACAATCTATAAATTCCGATATAAGGCTCTTAAATATGTGTTAGACTATAAATGCCAAAATAGGGCGAATATAGGACGTACGCATTATATAAACCTAAGATTGCTGGTATAGGGTATCAAATAGAATTAAAATGCTAATATAGGTTTGATATAAGGTTAAAGAATACAAATACCGATATAATGCTGATATACAGCCTTTATATAGGGCTTAATGTTACATGGGTATACAACGTATAATATATAAAATATATAGATGTAATCGATTAAATTGTAAGAATTGTTTATATTTTAAAAAAATATAAATATATTCAATATAAGAGATTGAATAAATTCACTTACAATAATAATGTATTCTATATACTGCATCTATATATTTACTTTTTGACGATAATTTAAAGTTTTATCCTATTTATATATATAAATTTAAAGTTTTATAATTCCCATTTGGATAATGCTTTTCTATATATAAATAAAAGTAAAAAAATATTAATATTGAATTTAGAACTATTTCTATTTATATATATAATAATATACAGATTGTATATAAATAAAATAAATGTCAATATATATTTTCAAAATGAAAAATTTGAATATTATCAAAAAATTATAAGAGCATTTATAAAAAATACTTATATTATATAGTTTTTTATAATAAAATCTATATAGTAATGATAGAATATTTGCACTTTGATAACTGGTTTCCATCAACCAATCTCCTGCCAATTACCCTTTAAACACATAAAGAAAAAAATTATATATTATATGACATGTTGTTTTAATAGAAATTATTAGCTATATCATATAAGATTGATACAATAGATTAATCAACATATAAATACTATATATTTTTATCATTTTAAACAGGAGATATAAATTACCATTTAAACAGATCATGATATATACATTATACTATCTATGATGTACGAATAGGGTTTATGCGACGCTATATTATATATAGATGTTAATGTTTTTATTCTAAAACTTCTCAACATTGGAGATATCTTGTATTACATCATTTTTTATTTTATCAATAACTTTTGTCTCAATATATATTATATTGAATTAAACCAAATACAAATAGAAATAACGAATAAAATGAGGTATATGACATACACAAAAATGCATTTAGAATAAAATACAGTTAATTAATTAAATGAAGGTAAACATACCCATATAGAATAAATATAGAAAAGAAGAAATCACTAAAAAATTAGGATTATCTATTTAAAGAAATTATTTATAGAATTTTATTTTGATATACCATAAAAAAAAAACCCTATTTGTAATGTATGTGTAATACACAAGTAAAATAATAGATATATTTATTCTCTGTACATAAAATATATTACATAACATAAATAAGTTAAAATCTACATATATGTACACAATACACATAGATATATATATATATTGTATAATAAAAGGATCGTAAATATACATAAAGATATTCCCATGGTGAATTTTTCTTAACAAAAAAAAAAAAAAAAATACATAATGTGTAAACGGAAAAAAATGTAGTGTCAGCTGTATAAAATGATTTTTTTATCTTTTATTTTTCTTATACGAGTACATATATATAGTTGTAATTTTTTTTTTTTTCATTTTGCTCTCAATCTAATATATAGATATACATATACTATATGTGTTATAGATTAGTTAGATGGTTGAATGGTTGGTTGGTTAGTTATTTGGTTGTACACTTTTCCATATATACATATATATATTTATAGTATCTCATAATACATGATATGAAGTGTGTATATATTGAAAAGGAAGATATTTTTTTTATATATATAGTCATTTAATGTTAAAATATTTAAATATATTTGAATTTATTATACATTTAAAGTGTAAATAAAATAAAATTGATTGCGCTGTTAGATATATTTTATTATATGATTATTATTATATCTATATAGATATATATATGTATAGATAGATATCTATAAAAATGGAATATATATCAGAAGGTTATATGTATAGGGACAGGATATATTTATATTGTATAGAAAAAATGTGAATATAAATAATATGAAAAATATATTTTATTTTATTTGATTGATCATATTTCTATATTTTTTGAATATATCTTTTAAAAAAAAAATCGATATATGGAATAGTTTTACTGAATAGATATGTAATTTAATAATGTTTGTATTTTTTATGCGATAAGAAAAAATTCCTAAAATATAGTTTATTTAATTGTTAACCAACAAATAAAGTAATAATTAATTTGAATGTGTTTTTGCAAAAATTGATTTTGTACAACAATAAAATTAATATTATTTTGTCAATTTACATAGATAAATATGTTTAAATCGAATATATATCGTTTATATAATAAATAAATATATTGGGAAATCTCTCATTAATTTAATTTGTGAATGAATACCATAAAGGGAATATATATATATTCAACTGGTTACATTTTATATGAAATTAAATTATAATTAATTATTTATTTGGAATATATATATTCTTGATATAGTATAGTGTTGTATATAAAAGCGCACAAAGATCGTATAAATGATAGCCATTCATATACGATGTTGTTCAATATATATATATTTCACAATTGATTATTCAATATATAAGCATATAACATTTTGTGTTCTATATATGATTGTAGATATTAATTTATATATACATATATCAATAGTTAGAGATGTGTATTTATACATATGAGTTGAGTGTTATACGAAAATAAAGAAAAACTAGATTATTTATATTAGAAATTAAAACTTTTCCAAAACTATCCATCTTTTTTTGTTTTCTTTTCCTTGATCATACATATATACAAAACCAACAAAGTTGTATTTTATTTTATATATATATATAGTATAGTATATGTATATAAACTGTGCAGAATATGTTTGTTATGTTAGTTATATGAGATGCAAAAAAAAAATACGTAAAAAATTATATCTTTATTTTTATAAATGGTGAACGAATAATGTAATCGATTACAAAATTATATACATAACTAACTACAGTGATGGCATATATATATATATATATATATGTTTTGGATTATTATATATATATTATATAAGCTATACAGAACTATATATATATATATATAGCTAACGATGAAATTTAGTAATTAATTTAGTGTCGTAAAAGTTTTTTTTTTATATATGTCGGGGTATATATAAAAATATTTCTATTTTGTTGATGTCTTTGTTGTGTATATGGGAAATGTATTTAGACTATATAAAAATAATATAGAAACACATACGTCTATGTATATGGTAAATTATATATATAGGAATTGCACTAACTATATATAATATTATATATGAAAGCACAATCATATATGTATAAAAATAAATATATATGTGGATAGACTGCAGATAGTTTGGACATAAATATATGTATATATGGAAAAAAAATTAAAATAGAAGAAGATAAATGTGAAATTAAGAGTGTTGTATAGAATAATGTTTTCATTTTGTTTAAGTTTTATAATAAATTGATTTTTTTTTCTTTATCATGTTGCATTTCTCTATATATATATATGTTGTAACATATGCGAAATATATACCTATGTATTTATACCTATAACGATATGCATATAACTAATAATGGAGGTATGAAAAATATATTATTTATATAAAATAATATATGATTTAAAAAAAAACAACAATGAAATAACCGCACATACAACGAACTAAACATATATATATATATATAATACCATAATTTATATGGCTCATATATTAACGTAATTTCCGGTAAATAAATTTTATAAAATATGTTTGTTGTTATACGTACCTTTACATATATTTAACAGTCATAGTAGTATATGTATATATATATATATAAGAATATTTCAGGAAATTCCATTATGAATAATATAAAAAGCAATTAAATTTAAATAAATTAATCAATGTTTAATATATTTTTGAAATTATATTATATAATATATACTTTATTATTATCGTTCGTCACGATATTGGTATTATCTTTTTATTATAATTCCGCCCCATATATATAAACGATATATATATTTATTGAAATAATTTAGGTTATGATTTGTGATGTTAAAATATCGTGTGTTTCGCATTTAAAATAAGCAAGATTTTTGCATATATATAGGATGCAATGGAGATCAAAATTGATTTTCCTATATTGAATTGTATATTATCTATCAATGTATATGTAATAAATCAATATATTATAAGTTTGACAAAAAAAAAATTGAAAAATATATAAAGTTCGAACCGGATTAACTCGGATCAAGCTCACATCTAAACGCAATGTGATGGTTTCGAACGATAAACGATTTGTTGAGTCAATCTAATTGTAAGATATATATATTTTTAAAATTAAGTTTCATCATTATGCAGATGGCTTGATTACGAAACATACATATCATCATTTTATGTGATTTAATTTTGAAATAGATTTTACTTGCACGAAATATTATATACAAATTTCAATTACATTTTTTACTATATGTGTGGTATTTGACGATAGGAAAATAATCACGAATTTCGCAAAATTTTGAAAACATTTTTTTGTATCTCAATTGTTATGTGTTATGTGTTATGAGTTATGTGTTATGAGTTATGTGTATATATGAAAATGTATATCAAAATTGGAATATACAAAAAAAAAATATAATCTAAAAATATTATATTTAAATATACATATATATCAATAAATAACTCAATTTATATGTTTGTTTTTGGTTGTCTCGTACATAATATAAGCACATATAGGAAATGTATATTGTTGTTGATGTATATACATATTTCACTATAAAATAAAAAACAAAAAATCTAGATCAATATATATGCATATATAATTTCTGAATGTTTTATTTTTTATATATATTTAAAATTTATTGATTTTTATCAAAAAATAATACAATTTTCTAACCTTTTTTTTTATATTATTTCTATATTTTTTCAGGATACTTAAAAACATATATATATAAATTCGACCAGAAAACAATGCCGCATGAAACATGGTGTTAATAATATCAATCATTAAAGATGATGTGAAATTGAATAAAAATTTTATAGTATTTTTATACAAATTTTTATACATAACATCTTTCATATCATATAATGTTCGTAAAATGTTCATATATCATTTGAATAAGTAATACCGCATATAAAGTCAACAAATGTCAACATATCTTAAAAAAATTTCTATGTCTATATTTTTATATATATATATATATCATCAGTATCATCGCATCATATAAAAAATATATAGAAAATCGATATGGATTTTCTAAAATATGTATTTTTTAAAAAAATTTGACTTTTTCCTATATATAATAATATCATAATATAATATATGGGTCGTATAAATATATATTGTACATAAATGTGTGATGTGTTTTATTGAAAATATAATATATGACGAAAGAGGTTATATATCTAAAATAATTTTTTTTTATATTGTCTATATATATATAAATGCATCTATATAGAAAATTTCGGATGAATGTATATATAAAACGCCACAACGTAACAATATATTATTACCACCATCCTTATAAATGTAAAATGTTTTAAAAATATAAATATTGGAAGATAAAAATATAAATAATTTTATGATACATTTATAATATATATAGCTACGATGATGATTTTATGTTATCATTATTTTTGATACGATTAAGTATTTAAATATACAAAAGATTATATTGGACAATAATATATACGTAATAAGGTAATAATAATAAATAAATGATGATAATGATGATGATGATGTTGATGGGGGAAATGTAACATAAAATTATGTGTTCTTAAAAGTATATATTTATGTAATATCATAAATTGCATAAAATTATTGTGATAAAGTTTAAATATATATATTTATTTTATATTTTATTCTGTAAATAGTGAAATTAGAGTATATCGTTTCGTTTTTAATATTATTTTTTTTTTTAGTTGTTCACCTAAAATTTGATAATATTTATATGAATACCTTAAAAAAATAACATAATATAAATTATTATCCATTAAAAAATCGGTTTAAAAAAAAAGAATAAAAATAATAATATACAATTTCAATATTTAACTACATATTTTTAAAAATATAAACCAAAATGTTTTCTATGTGAAAAAATTATAAATTTATTATTAAAGTTTTTCTTTTAATATTAGTTTTATTTTTTAAATTAATATATTTTTTTTTTCATTTGTTAATATGTAAAATTTGGTGTAGGTAAAATACAAAAAATAGAATAAAATAAAAGTGATTAGTGAATTAGATAAAAATTAAAAATATTCCACTATACCCATTTAATTTAACATATAAAATATATACAAACCAAAAAAAGCAGTGTATTACAAATAAGAAACGGGAAAAAAGGAATTAAAATAATGGGTTTCAAATTAGGTTTAATTATGCGATCAGCTGTTATCTGTTGTATATTTTTACATTATTTATATAGTATTGTTTCCAGTCAAAATACATTCGATGAAGATGATGATGATCCTGGTAAGTTGTTTTTTTTTTCTTCTTATCTTTATACATATTTATCATGATTATTAAATTATTTTTGGTTTGTAAAATAACATAAAATAATAACTCTTTTTTTAAAAAATATTTTATCAAAAAAATAAAACCGCAAAAACCATTATTATCTTATATCTTAAAATGTTCACAAATTAACTCTAAAAGTTGTTTGTTGCTTTTATGAGTTAATGCAGGTTCGATCCAAACTATTTTGTAGATCGGTTAAATTTTATAATTAATACATAATTTATTCAAAAATCTGTTTTTTTTTTCTATGGGATGTTCTCTATAATTGTTTATAAAGAAATTCTATATAATTTTCTGTAAAGGAATTCTGTTATCAGGAAATTCAGTATAATTTTCTATACAATTCTGTATAATTTATATTACAAAACACACCTCAAATATGAGGGCATCTGCGGTATTTTGCATGTACCTTCCATTCATTTCAACCTTCTTTATAGAGTCGGCATTGTGTAAATGTATATTATGATTTTTTTTTTTATTCGATAATTATAATCTACATCCCTTTATAGCGATTAAATTTAAATATCTTTTATATAATGTAATATTATAAGTATACGCAGATATATATTAAATTTAACTAATACACAAATCTCTCTCTATATATATACATTTTCATAATAAATGAAAACATTGTTTATGAACGGATAATTAATTTAATGAACACTTTAGCAAAAGAAATAAGAAAGTTTTACGAATTATGATTTTATACTTGTATACTATAATATATACGAATATATATATATAGAATAGAAGGATATATGAAAAAAAAAGGATATTTATTTTATTTTTTCCATTATAAAACAGTAATTTTTAATAAACATTATTTATATATATCATATAATTAAAATTTTTTGTTTGTTTGTTGAATAAGATATTGTTATTATTATAATAATTATATTTTTTATAAGTATAAATTATTTTATTTTTCCCATAGTTAAAAAAATGTTTGAGATGGAATACAGAAAAAAAAAAAATATGTGGTGGCTGAATATATCTATTTGGAATGTGGGTTTTTAACTTTTTACAGAGAAGTAAAATAAATGCTATGATTATTAAAGATTTTTAAATATATACACTAATTGAATTCATCTGTTTTAAATTTTGTTTCTATATTACTATAAGAGTTTTGTAGAGGTATATTTTTTTTACCTCTATAAATTCAATTATTGTCGGTAATTTTTTAAAAAGGACTATCGTTCGAAGCTTGCAAAAAAACACAAATTGTCAAAAAATACCGAATATACAAACAAAAAAAATTATGAAAATTACAGAAAACATATATTAAAAGATATTATATTTTTTTTTTATTCACTAAAATCTATTTAAAATCTATTTAATATCAATAAAATAAAATTTAATAAAATCAATATATCGTTTATTATGAATCAATATACAAATATTTATAGAATTATGTTATATTTAGATTTTGAGAAATACATATATGAATGCATATGTAATATACAATTTTATAGTTACATATAGTTATTTGTATATATAACTTTTTGTTGTATAACGAATCGATTAACAGAATATTTATTTATTTACGCATAAATGATATAACTAAACTAAATATATACACACACACACATATATATTAAATGTACATATAACTATTTAATTAAATTAATTTTCTTCTATAAATGAACAATGTTTTGTGTATATTATTCTAATATATATTTATATATAAATATATAGTTAGCGTTGAATGTAGAAAATCAATTTCAATTCATTTGCACCGTAAAAGTGCATATATATATATACATTTCTGTATATTTATAGAATTATAAATATACATTACATATATATATTATATATATTGACACAAATAACATAAATAATATATAAATTAATAGTTAAATAAACGAATATATATATGTATATAATAAATATATACATTTATAGTATCTGTACATATACCACATAATATATATAGTTATAATAAATATATATACGTAATCAAAATCCATCAATAATACCAATTAATACATATATATGTTTTATATATGCACTACGAGTGTATCCCGAATTTAATTGACGAAATCCTTACGGATTTTTTAATGAATGAAATGTTCTATATACATATCAGGGAATTATTTCTTTTCCTATTATTTTTATTTATTATTTTTACTACTATTATTTTTATATATTTGAACTTTTGAAATGATTTCGTTTTCTCCAAATCCACATATGTATATATAAAAGTTTTGGATTTTATACACTAAACATTTGGGAGGTATATTTATAGCATACATTTTATTCTACAAGAGATTTTTTGTTCTTGTAACAAATAGAATTAAAAACATTTATCAGGACACTGAAACACCCTCTGTATCTGTACGAAGTTATGTATACATCAAAAATATAATATTTGAATATATTTACCCGGTTTGGATTTGTATTATTGTATATAAATTGTTATATTATTTACTATATGAATTAAACAACTTTTGGTAAAAATTAATCTTTATATAATATTCATATATATATCACACATGTATAGAAAAGTATTTATGTACTTTACTATAATATACAAATGTATATATAGACTTATTGATATATCAAAATATAAAGGGTTGAATATATTATATATAGTATACTATTTCAGTAAATGAAATATAGAAATTATAATGCTATAAATAAAAATACTAGCAATAAATATTACTATATATAAAAATAATAACTATTTATTCAGGGCAATGTATAATGGTTTGAAAGGAAAATTTTAGTAATGTTTGTATACTATGTAATATAACATATATAGATAAAATTATACTTCAAATTATCAATTAAATATTAAAATAAAAGTTCTCTGATTATACGCTTTGAATTTTTTTTTTGTTTATTTTTATATAAATTATAATATATACCATATCAATTATGTATTGTATATATTATAATATATGAATATTTATATATATAAAAAAAAGATTTTTTATGCATGTAAATTTATATGAAAAAAAAGGTGAATTGTATATATTGAAAAACTATTTCTTTGGCTATATATAAATTCATTCAATCAATTGGTATATAAAAATGAAAGCGTATATTAGCTAAGGGTAAAAAGAGGTTTTATGCTTAATATATCCACAGTGCATATATGTACATATATAATATCCATATATATAAGAATATATTTATGTAGCGGAATGTGTATATACAAAAAAAAAAGGAAAATAATCTACTTATTTATTTATAAGAATTATTTATCGTGATTGGTGCGATTGCATATATAATATATAAAATGTATGAATATTATTTGTATTCTATTGATTAATCTATATATTTATTGAAATGAATGTTACCTATATACATAGAATCAAATCAATTTGCTAAAAGTAAATTGTAATTAGCTTGTATATATCAAAAAAAAAAAAATAAATATATTGAATATATTTCTACATATAAAATCCATATAGCAAAAATATATTTGTTATAAATACAATGTATAATAACATATCCTGAAATTTTATGTATATATATTCCATATAATACTTTGAATCCAAAAAGAAAACAGGAATTTTCATTCTTTATATGCGTGCTTAATCATTCGGTTAAACTAAATTATATAAATAATAATGAAATAAATATATAATTTATATACAAAAGCACATTCAATATAATGATAAATGTTAAAATATATAAGAGATAATAAATAATGTTAATGTAGTGGATTTTTTATATATAGCTATAATGAATAAATTTTATTTTACCAGAAACACTTTTTTAATTAACATTTTTATCAATATAAAATAAATTATTCTATAGATTATTCGATAATAATTATATTATAAAGATTTTTAAATGTTATCGTTAATTTTATATATATATATATATATATATATATATATATATATTGATTGAGGAAATTTTATATAAACAATTGAACTATTATATTTATATTCAAATTTTTGTTCATTTTCGTTTTAATTGTTGGCACAACCAAGTTATTTGTATAATTTTTATTACATGAATCCTTTTAATTGTATATATATATATATATACGTTTTTTCATACAATATAAATTATATATATAAAAAAATAGAAAATACTATAAAAAACATAATAATATTAAAATCGATATAAAACAATATATAATTTTTCTTTGGCAATTGTACAAAAATTTGAAAATTCAATTCTTTTTTTTCTTTTTTCTATATATATATTATATTATTCTATTGTTGGCTCTTCTTATAATTCTTTATTATTGTTCTATATATCATTGCCATATATAGATATATATGAATATGAATTATATAGCATTCTAAATGTATATATAATAAATAATAATTAAAATGTCATTAACCGCATTAAACTTTCGTTATCTTATATATATATACGTTTGTATATTTGCTCACATTATATATGATCTATTGATTTTTTTATAACAATTTTTGTATGTTTATATAAATATACAATGCATATATATATAAGAAATTATTATATTATTCTAATCAATTTGTTTATTTATTTTATTTTGATATATATAACATTAAAATTAATCTAAATTAATTGCTAAATGTGGTTTGTTGTGAAGTTCCGTTTCTATATATGTAAATATATATATTAACTATATAACAACTATATATGTAATATAAATATTTTATTATTCTATATGGAATATAATATAAATGTATGCGGTGTATGTCTAAATCTATATCTGTATGATGATGATTATTATGATGAAGGATGAACAATATTATATAAAATATGTACATGTTTCTTATAAAGATGAACTTTTAAAGAATATATATTTATATATATATAACAAATAACAACTCAAATGAGAATTCATACATTACAAAACTATATCTACATATGTATATATATCAAAATGTATTATTCATTTATAGAAGAATATAAGGTAAATAGATATATACAATATAAACAATATATGACTGTACACTTTACTATATATATATATATATATAGACAATATAGCATTTTAATGTATTAAGAATTCTTAGAAAGTTTGATTTCATGTTTATTTCTTATATAATTGTATCAATTCTTACGTACTAAAATTAACGTGGTTAAATATAAATTTAACCACGGTGAAATACCTACGAAGAAAAATATTGAAGATATTTGGTATTCAGAGCACAATTTATTAATAATCTGTTACTATAGTAGCGCTTTTGTTTACTTTTTTTTATAAGGAAAAAAAACAATCATTTATATTTGGCTACACAGAACAAAAATAAAACGAACACAAAAATTTTTTTTTTTCTTTTTCTTTCCACATATAAATATCGACTGTCTTTTTTTAATGTGTTCGGTATTTTCGCTAAATTTAGTTTCGTTTTATTGAGCAACTGGAAAATTGTAATAGATATCTCCATAGATACCTAAGCGTGGATAATTTACTTCGCATCGAAAAGGTGATGTTAATTTATTCATTATCGTAGATAATTTATGGGCTCTGAATACGAAAAGCGTGGTTAAACGAAATATCTCCGTAGATATTTAACCACGCTGAGGCCTGAATAAACCCAAATATGTGAACACACAATATACATAATATATTATAGTACATAAATAGATCATATTTCATATCCGCTTTTATATTATATACATTTGATATTTCACATTTTAAAATATATATTATAGGATATATGTTTTTGCGATATGTGTATATGTTCATGAAATATGGTTTTTTGAAATAAATTATTTAAAATTTTTTGAGAATAGCATATATTTATTTATATACTTATAATCAATATGGTATAAATGTTTGAAAAAGGAAATATTTATTTACATCACAGAAAACAAAAAAAAAAAAAACTATTTTATATATTGAATATTTCATTTATATTTATAGAGATATATTGAATTTATTTTCAATAAATATATAAACTTGTATACAATTTGAAATATTTTTATGGTATCGTATAGATAATTTTTTAAATAATTAAACTATATATTGCCATTTATTGTATAATATATAATTAAATGGATAAACAGAAAATTGCATTGATTGGGAATTATTTATTTTATTTATTTATATATATCTTACAAAACAATACAGTAATTTTTATATATATATATATATTAAAACTTATTTCACTATTTATATGTATAATTATATTTTTCTTAATTTTTTCCTTTAACGTACTATATGTATATTTGCAGTATACAATTACATAATCCAAATCTAGGAACTTATAAAGAACTACTATTCAATACGATATATTTATAGTGTTGTATATACATTAATTATTAAAATAATTTTAAGAGCATTAGTTTCTTTTTCTTTAAATTTCACGTAAATGTACATCTATATAACAAGTATTTGAATTTTAAAAGCATCTTTCCGATATAACCACATCATGAATATATATATATATATATATATATAAATAATATACTAACTATATAGATAGAGTAACTACACGTTCATGAACACAAGTATATTTTTCTATATGTATAGATTCCAACTCTATATATAGATTCCAACTCTATGTCGCAATGTAGAGAAATGTATATATTATATACTTCATGTGCTTTTATATATAATTTATAAATCATTCATACTCTATCTATGTATAATTGTATATATATATATACAAATATATATATAAATATAAACTTGAAAAGCATCTTAAGGTTTTCCTATAACATATAATACTCTATACAGGTATAGTATTTTAACTGCACAGATATACTTACTGTCTGTATCTTTAGATATGTATAAATTAGAATATAATTTTGTAAATAAATGTAAATAATAAAACAACTGAAACGGGTTATATATACTAATACTTTTGTATATATAATTAATAAATGAATTAATTAAGGCTATTTAAGATTTAATTATTGCATATATAAATACAATATTTTTCAATTATTTTAAATGTTCGTTATATATTATGTATATAAAATTTATATCTATTGCAGCAAAATAATTTACCATCTATTTAACATACAGTAAATTGTGTATATATTCAATTTCTAAATTTGTTTTATTTATCAATAATCAATTTCATATATATATAAGGTTATAATGTTATAATAAAATATTGTTTAACATTTTTATGGCTTCAAAATACCTAATAAAAAAAAAACCAGAGATATTATACTGCGGAAAATATCCTTTAACATATAAGTTTAATGGTCTATATAATACTTTCCGTTTCCATCCACAGTTAACTATATATAATCAATTAAGTGAATTCAATAAAATCATAATATAATGCAATCGAATTCAAATACATTCAAAATCAAAAAAACAATATCACATTTACAACATTTGATTCCATTATATATATTATCTTCGAATACTATTCAATTAAAACCAGGATGTTTAACGATTCCAAGAAAATTTTCATTTAATCTTAAATAAGTAAACAGATCAATAAAAATTATCCTTCATTTCACAATATGACTGTATTAATACCAACGTTTAAATATAATTGTATATATACCCGAATATTGTTGTATATAGCATCATTTAATCATCTAGATATCGGCGACGTTAAATGTCTTTTTATATGATTCAATTACATTTATAAATAAATTTAATTAATATTCTGTATATAAGAAACAAAGTACCAAGTACCAAAAAAAAAAAAAAAAAAATTCTAATCCAATTTAAACGAAAGTAAATTGCATCGAAAATGGATTTTCATTAAGAAGAAATAGTACAAAATGAACAAAGAAGCAAAAACAGAAGAAAAAAACAACAAAATGTGTTGATAGCTTCTGCAATATATACATATACAATAATAATGTGAACACTCGAGTAGAAAAAAATTGAGTTTTTATATACAATTATTCCATATATACATGTATATAATATACGTATTTATACACGATGCGATATTACCATATCGTGTTAAGAATAAAATTTCATAAAATAATAGAATTTTCAACAAGTTAATTCAACAATTTGAAAAAAAAAAAACTTGATGGTCTGTTACAAAATTCAATTTCTTTAAAATTAACATTATTATATAGCGTATATCTCATTTATATTTATATGGATATTCTTAACGTTTGTTTTCACTCTATACATATATACATCTGTTCTTTACATATCTATATATACGAACTATTTTATACTATATATACATATATAAAAGTATTTATTCATTTTGTACATGTTTATTGTTAAGTGCTTTTAATTTTCTTTATTTGTCATATAACACTTTGAATGGTTTTTGTATTATTATATATTATATTTATATATATATATATATATCATGTAATGCAAATTCATTTGTTAAATGGTGGAAAAAACATAAATTAAATAGAAAAAAAGATAACGCAAAAAAATTTAAATGTGATAGTAAAAGTTGTTATGAAAAATAAAGAAAACAATAATAAATGGCAAGAAATATATAAATTACAGTAGATCATTTATATATCATTTTCTATATAAACACAATGCATATATTATAGAATAAGTTTTAAATTAATTTTCGCACTATTATATAGTATATAAATAATTTATATGTTTAAATAATATAATATCTAAATTAAATTCAGAGTTCTATTTTATAATATTGATCACATATAATTATAATAAGTTGTAATGTGTCTTATACATATATAACTGTATAGATAAATAAACATCTTTAGTCGACTTGAATTGAACATTTCGGTATCATTTTTTTACCATTATTATAAGATTCATTATAAGCTCAAATACGATTTTTTCTTAATCCTTAACATTCTGAGAGATGTGAGATTTATACAATAAAGGATTTAAATATGGGTTTTTAATAATCTATATATTTACATACGTTATGGGTCAAGAGGGGTGAATTTATATGTATGTATCTAGCACTTTGTTTTAGTGTTTATAATTTCTTTATATTCTTGTGACAATATGATAAATATGTAGTACCGTAGTATACCTATCTACCTATTCCTATGTATAAATATAATATATATATATATATATATAATATACTATACGTTTATAATAAAATTGCTTCTGCTTTTAGTCAAAATGTTTTTTATCTATATTTATATGAAAATATATTCTATATATGTTATATATACATATAGAGGAGTAAAAACAGATGTGTATATATTAAAAAAAAAAAAGAAATTTTCCTCACTTGTATATTCATTTATGATAAAGTGCATACGTATGATAAATATACAGAAGAGAGGTTTTATAAAAATAAAAAAAGCAAAAAAAGGGCACATAAAAATTGATTAATATTATGCTATTAAATTTACGTAGTCACGTAATTCGTATCAAATATCAATCTATGTTTTGTAGAAAGAATAGATTTTATTCCTATATATATTTATATATGATATGTATATTTATATTGTATAAGGGGTGCGATGATATGATGATGAAGGAAAGGAAATAATGCATGTTATATGTATATATGGTTTTATACTATTTAATATACCATGTACAATCAATAATAATGTTCTCAATAAAATTGGATTTATTTTCGTTTGTCACTTGATTCCCATGCATATATATATATATATAAATATTCCTTTGTATTATATATATATACAATACATACATATAAGTAAATGTTTTTAGCTTATGGCCCGCATAGTTATATATAAGGACATATTTTTATATCTGAAGGAAAGGTAAAACTTTGATGGTAAAATATTCTTTTTATACCTTCAATTACACGAATATATATATATCTATACGATTTCAATTTAAATAAATATTTCATCTATAGATTTTTGTTTTTATATCAAATCAATTAATTTTATTTAATCACTTTCTTCTATCGTACCCAATGCACCGTGAACCTTAACCATTTAGGGTTCTATCTTCTTTGATGATTATTAGCAAAAATCTGTTATATTCAACGCCATCAATCAATAAAAGTCTTGAAATACAATTACTAGGATTAACCCTAATTATCATTGACACATATACGAATAAAAACAAATAAACTATAAATATTTTTCGCGAATTATATACGCATATATATATAGAATTCTCAAATCAAATTATAATAAAATTGTATACAATTATTTAATTTTTTTCTCCATTTTATTCATATCAGAATGCAATTTTTTATAACATTTTTATCTTTTATTTTTTTTAATTTTAAATTACAATTTTTCGCCAATTAATGATTATTATGAGAAAAATTTACTTTTAGAAACTCACTCATTTTTTCTATAATAATATGATATAAACAATATGATAATAATATGATAATATGATAAATTCAATAATGTAATCATTTTCGATCGAAAAAAATATCCGCTATAATTTAACTTTAAAACAAATGATTTGTTTTTATATAATTCAACAGGGGACACACTTCTATATATTTGTTATCTGAATCATGATACGTCTGTATATTTGTATGAATCGTGGTACATATATAAAGTATACATTGTATGAAAATTGAAAAATATCGAAATGATCTTGGTCTTATATATATAATAAAACAATAAAGTAAAAATTGATAAAAGTAAAAAATAAAAATGATCCAATAATAATAAATAATAGAAAAAAAAATGTAATAGAAAAATTATTATTGATTTCATTTCATAGAAATATTTTTCTTTATATTTGAAATATCATTTTATATTTTTACATATACATGCATATAATAACCATATAGATGCATATATAAACTATATATAGATAGATATATTTCGATATTAAGAAATAATTTATATTTTTTTGCCAAAGATAATATTTTGTTTATATGCGGTTTTCTTTCTATACTTTTATTTGTATATATCAATATACAGGAATAATATTTATATATACATTTTTCTGTAGAAATTTATATAAATGTTTTTTTTTTTTTATTTTATATGATTGTCGTATATAACATATATATGTATAGCACACAAACCAAACTCTATACCGCAGAGTATATATATATTTATAGATATAATTTTCTACATTGGTATTTTATACATTTTATCTATATCTCTATATATATATATGGGTAGTTTAATACATGTATTGTATGGTATTTTTCTATATATAGATATAAACAAATAAATAAATTTTTTTACAGACTTTACATTTCTTTCATTTTCTTCATTCAACCGTAGTTTGTACAATTTTCAAGCATTTTTTTTTTTTGTTACTTGTTTTCCGCTTTTATTTTTTTTTTATTTGTTTTTCTTTTTTTTCCTTTTTTGTTTCTTTTCTCTATGCTGGTTTATGTGTTACTTTTTTATATACCGATATACCTACATATACCTATATAAAATGTTACTGTGTATTTTCCTTATATATATATATACCTACATTCCTTATAATATATATAACATAAAAATTGTTTAAAAACACAAGTTTCTATATATACCTACAAATTCATTCATTTATATTTATATTGTGTTACAATATAATATATATATATCTCATACACATTTATGTGAGATGAAGAAGCAGAGAAGAAGAAGAAAAAAGTTATATAATACACGTAATATTTGATTCGAATTGGGTAAATGGAGCAGAAGGTGATCCAATGATTAAATTACTGCATATATAAATTTATATTTATATATACCACACCTATGCATATCTGTATATATATATATATATATATATATATATATAAATATATAAACTTAATAAAAATCTATATATTTCTATACGTTTCTAATATTCTCCATATATCTGTATATATGTATTAATAAATATCATACAATGGTATATAAAATATATTTGTGTATATCTCACAAAATTTCATCAGAAAAAAATAAACATCATTTGGCACGTTCGACATGGTTTTTTTTTCCTTCAATATTTTGTTCTCCTTTTCCCAATTTTCTATGTTTTTTTTTTTTTACTTTTATATTATATATTTTATACTTTTTAAACGCATTAAGTTTATGAATTTCTATTGAAAAAAAAAAAAAACAACTTTTTTTCTCGGTATATATTATGTTATTTGGTTAAATGAATTGAAAGAAAAAAAAAATTTATATATGGATAAATAAAAAACCCAGAAAACGTGGAAAAATATATTCATAAATCCATAATATAAAACCTACCTTTATTTCATTATTATATATCTATAAATAATTTAAAAATGTCACATAAAGTTTCATTTGTTGATACAAAGAAAAACATTCCGCATATATATATATATATATGTGTGGAACTTTTTAGAGAAAAGAATTCTAATGGGGGTTATTATAATGGACTTCATCAAAAATATATTTCGAAGTAGTATATAAAAAGTTTCCAATATACAATATTTGTTATTTTTTTTTTTTAAATGTATATACCTTTTCTTTTCATTTATCCTTATGTATTTATATTTAGAAGCAGGACCGGTCTAAAATATATTCTTTTAACCGGTTATATTTTATTTATTATCATATCTGCGGTAAATTTTTATAGACCATCTCGAATATAGCCAATTTAAGATAGACTACCATTTCGGTTTATTCTAACACTCGCAAGGTATTTTTGGAACTTAGTCGGATCAATGGGTTTGTGCGTTCTACTGGCATTTTGCGTTTGGACCGCCATTGTAATGTTCTATAATGTATTATTCACATAATTTTTTTTTTTTTTATAAAAATATAGCTGCGATATGGTGAAAACTGTTATTTTATATTAATAACAAAAAAAATAAGTGGTATAAGAAAAAAAAAAGTATAATAATCATAAAAAATTATTTTCATATTTAATGACTCGCAGTATATGATGAAAAAATATTGAAAAATCATTTAGAATATTGTTTTTTTTTTTTTTTTTTTTGTATATGTGTGTGTACATATTTTTCTTGTTCCTTTTATCTAAAAGAATAATGTTATATATAAATACAATTTGATAGTTGATATATAATAATCGTTGGAATGTGTGTTTATTTAAAAATATCTGCTGTATAAGTAAAAAAAAAAAAGTGTATAATGGGATAATGGCAAACATTAAATTTCAATTAATTTAATTTTGTAATAAATTTTTTATTTTTCATATTTTTCTTTTTCTTTTTTTCGTTATACATATATAGGTACATTTAATGTAATTGGAAAAATTTAAGAAACATTAATTTTCTCTTCTGTTTTGTATATATATATATATATATGTTATGTGTGTGTATAGAGAAATAATTTATGTACATTATAAATTTCAATTGATAAAAAAAAAAACCATAATAAAATGAATGTATATTAAAAAAAAAAATTTGTGCGATGTTTATTTTCATAATTTTTATAGTCATTAAGAATTTTTGTTGATAATATTTATATATAGATATATTTAGATGATAATAATAATGTGCGCGGTTGAAATATATTTCATATTAAAATGTATATAAGATTTAACCTTATGGTAAATTATGATATATTTATAGTATAGTATGTATATGTACGGATATAGAGGTTAGACATTAAGAATTTTACTGATTGCGAGTTGGTTTGTTTTTTTTTTTTTTTTATTAATAGAGGAAATATAAAATTCATTCCTTTTTAAGCCTTTTTAATGGGTATGGTACATGCGAAATGAAAAATTGTATAATAAAATAAACTATATAAAAATAATAATATATATAAAGAGAAGAGGATAGGCCAAATTGTAATTTTCTTTTTTAATATTTTTTTTTGTTATTATGAATTTTGTCATAATATTTTATTTATTGTCACACACGCAGAGTGATCATATATATATATTATTTAGTCATTGCGTGGTATAATCCAATACAATGGAAATGACACCTTTATTAAATGGTATCCACTCTTAATATATAATGAAATATATTTTTGTGAAATCATGTGTCACTGTAAATTGGTTATCCCAAATAATAACGCACCGGAATATATATCTATATATAAATAAACACGCCATATCTATATATATATATATGCATGATATCTTTATTTCTGATCAAAAATAGATATTAGATATTCCAATTTTTGCTTTACAACTATTAATAGAGTGTGCTCTTAAGGGGATCATCCACGGAGGATTTTTTTATGAAATTCGAGCTTAAACCAGTCTATCTTAAAATCTAAAAATTAATTGTAAAGAACCAAATTACATTTCGTTCAATAGTTTAGAAATTATATATTGCTCTATAAACGCTCTAAATTGCAATGGATTAACAAAATCATAATTTTAAAAAATAAAGAATAAGGAAAACAATACATATAGCCGGAATACTTAAATTATTCAAAAAAAAAAACATCATTTAATACAAAAATACCATCCATATATATGGGCATGCAAATTCTATTTAAAACTGATTCGCGGAACATGCGAGTATATGCCATAAAAGCTTGAACTTAATTTAAAAACTTCTTATTCATATCACATGGATACGGATCTAAACATTTCTCTATATATATCCTTCAAATTATACAATTATAAAACAAATTTATATATATATAAATGCGACTTACTTGGCATTTGCGATTATAGATACAATAATATATAAAATAAAAACCAAACAATAAAATAAAAACATTAAAAATAAAATTACAAAAAATCATGAAAGCATAATAAATTTATTTATAACATATTATATACATAAAAAAGTTATATGAATTTCAAAATTTTATATATACAATACAGTATATATATACAAATTATATATTTTACCATAGACATGTTTCAGAAGGTTATATTGTTATATTTCTTTTATTATTATTATTAAGTTTTTCCACTATATAATTTTTTACATATTTCACATATACATATAGAGATATATCTTATACATTTTCTGCAATAACTCTTGAGTAAAAAAATAAGTTTTATATATTAAAGTATATGAACTGGGTATATAATATATAAATATATTTATATATAGTTATGTATATGATAATATAAATTTATGCAATATTATTTGTATACATACGTACATGGTTATCTGAAAATGTATATATATAATAAAAGTGTCATGATTGTGTTTTGTAAATATTCTTCTTCAAAATGAATATGTGCGGTTTGTATATATATGCGGGATAAAAACGATATACAAGAATATATGTTGTGTATAAGCATGATGTATTATAACATACATATCTATATGTACATATTGTATATACATTCTTTATATATTATATGTACTTTAATATGCACTCAATATATATATATATGAATATATCCGCCACCACTACCGCATATATACACATTTATTGAACTGCGATGATTATATCTATGCAATATGCAATTTCAGCTTCCTCTGTATATATATATATTCGATATTCATTTTTTTTTCATTTTATCGGATATACCAATATATATACAGTTTTACAAAATATATGGTATAGATTTTCCTTCTTATCAAAATATTTATATATGGTTTTTTTTCGATATACAATTTATTTTTTTTTTATCATATATTTTTAAATACAATAAATAATATTTTAATATGAATGTATACGTATATATATATCATCACTATATATATATAAATATATAGATATGAAAATATATATTGTTTGTTCTAAATATATACATAGATGCACTTTTCTATATATATATACCATA
This sequence comes from Dilophus febrilis, assembly GCA_958336335.1. Taxonomy (NCBI): domain Eukaryota; kingdom Metazoa; phylum Arthropoda; class Insecta; order Diptera; family Bibionidae; genus Dilophus; species Dilophus febrilis. The sequence goes on from OY284468.1 coordinate 66,165,681, forward strand.
TATTGAATATATATCATATATATATAATATGTTTAATGCAGAGTGCAAAAATATGCATTTTGATGAAATAAATTTAAAATTTTACATCCAAATTGTATATGTATAAATATAGGTATTATATAAAAAAAATATAATCATCTAGATATAGAACATATTGTAATATAAAATATTGTAATATATATATATATATATATATATTATAATAGAAAATATTAGTACATCGTTATTTTAATATTTTATGTGTTTCGTTTTTATATATATATATATATGCATTAAAGCATGTGCTAAATAAAAGACACTATATATATTGTAAATGTTTCGTTTGCATGATGTACATATTAAATATTAATTTTATATTTACATACAAAATGTTATCATACACATTTACAAGTTATAAGATATAGGAAAAATTGATATTTCGCTACATATATATCATATAAATATATATAATATATTTTAAAATACATTGTATAGAGTTGCATATTGTATTATATTTTATTTTTTTTAAAAAAGAACATTAAAACATTTTCATTTGTATTACAAATAATGGAGGTTTTAACGATATCGAAGAAAAATCGATTGGAAAAATGTTCAAAATAATCGAGTGTGATGTAAATTCATGATAGCGTTTGCTGATTAATGTTAATTCAGCCATTCAATTTGATTAGAAACGAATTAAAATGTATTGGAAATATTCAAGAAATAAATTAGAAAATACAATAATTCAATGAGATTCATAAATTTATTAATTTTATTTTATCCAGCTTTAGTATACTGCATGCGGTATTTCATATAATTCACATTCATCTGTCACAAAATTTTCAAAAAAAAAAAAAAAATCATTGATGCGTATTTACAAATAGAAAATTCATTTAATCTTTTCTAAATTGTTTTATGGTATGGTACTAAAATATAATAAATTCCGTTGATAATGTATCTTTTAATTACATCATTACATTTATATATATATGGGTAAATAAATATATTGTTGAAATAATAAGCATAATATAATTATAATATAAACTTTATTCATTTTACATATAAATATACATATATGTAAATCGAAATAAATCATTTTCTCAATGAAAATTCATTTATTCATTTATATATATTATATTGTATATATGCACATATAATACACATTTAACATCCATCGTTTTGTAATATAAACTTATTGAACTGTAATTATTTTACGTATAATTTACTGAATTTATTTATGTGTATTTATTTTTGAAAAGCACGATGTTTAATAAAATAAACATTTATTATTTATTTAAATTTAAATGCATATATATTTATATAATTTAAATATATACAGAGGAGATATCCAAAATGTATTTCCATACATTTATATATATATATACAATACAGGCATAAATAAATCATTTACTCAAATATGAAAATGCGTTTATATGTTTATTTAAAGTACAATAATATATATATATAATAAATATAACATCAAAATGAAATAATTCTTTATTAATTGTAATCCTCGTAAAGTTTTTTTTTTTGGTTATTTCAATTTATTATATATACAGTTGCAATAATAGAAATTTCATCAACAGCATTTGCATAATTGCAAAATTTAATCGGATTGAACTATGTCTATATATAATCAAACGATTTTAATTCCAATTTTATATTTAAATTAAATTATGACATGGTCAATATAACACACACATGATTAAACTTTATATCTCAGTTGCTATAATTCAAAGAAAGGTTTTAATAAGCCAAAGTGATATCCGGAAAAATTCCAATTCAAAAATGGAAGAAGAAAAGAAGAGATTCTTATTGGTAATATATTTAAACAACAATAATATAATTTTTTTTAATACGAAGATATCACTTTTTTTTTATAGAGCTATATTTTACCAAATATAATGTAATGTAATATTTCTCTTATTTCAATTTCTATTATTTCAACTGTGTATATATAATTCTATATAACATATATATTTTTGTTATAAGTACATCGATAAATTAGATACAAATAATTATACATTCATATATTAAAATCAGTAATTATTTAATCCCGCATTTATATGTATCTATATACATACAATAGATTTTGTTACATTATTATTTAATAAATTATAAATTCAATACAATTAATTAAAATTAATTAATGTAATCGAGATATGATCTTTAATTATTGAATGTTATATCTATATATATATATATATATATTGGTTATTTTTACATTTATGATAATGCGATTCATTGCAGGGACGGTGTATCGATGGGATAAAAAAAGTTGCCAATATTCTAATTTATTGAATGTAATAGATTTTATGAATTATTCATTTATTCATTCATTATAGCTTTATATAGACACCAAATTTTTAAATCTTTAAATAAATTTTAGATGGAACTGCAACAAATCATTCATTATACGTACACAAGTATATAAAACAAGGATCTACTTAATTTCATATTGTACATAAGGAATAAGGTGCCATTGATCGTTGATATGTAATCCGCAACCATATACAATTTCGGTTTTATCATTTTATATCCCTATATTATTTTAAAAGAGATGCATCTAGAAATATTTTGATAAATACGTGCGGTATAAATATGTGAATATTAATTTTATAGACTTTGAATTATTCATATTTCAATATATTTATATATGTACTACCATTTCTCCATAATATTGTATAGTCTAGAGGTTATATATATTTGTAGAGAATATATATTTTTATCCATCTTCTCATACATGTATGCATACGGCATATACATCGCAAGTCTATATATATGTAGATATCCATATACCTATAGCATAAATATATATGAAATTCATATATATACATAGTTGAACATTATTTGCGTATTCTAAATATATATATGAAATCGATTTGTGTTCCATTTAAATTTCAATTTCCCATTAGTTTGAATGAAAGTTTTTAAGTACTTTTGTATGCAATTGTATATTATTATATATTCATTTATATATATGGATATGTCTATATATGGTAACTAAAATATATATGAAATGCATAACGAAATACATCAATGAATAATATATGGTATATATATATATAGAAAACCTATTTGTGAATTATGCATTTACACACACATACCCGCATACATATATATATATCTCCAAATAGATTTAGGAAAAATTTTAGTGTGGTTTTTACAACATATTGAAAACTGATGCATATATCAATATATATAATTTGAATAGGATTTATATTACTCTTTTATTTATACATATATAGGATGTCCCATTGTGTGTAAAATTGTCAGATGCATTTATTATGAAAATAAATATTTTTTAACGAATAAATAAAACAGTACTGAAATATTTCAATTATTTTTTCTATTATATTCATGAGGAATCAATTTATTAAAAAAAAATCCATATGCAAATCTATTATTTAGAAATTTTCAAGATAAGATCTTTATCTTAAGAAAGAATGTATCTTATATATATAACTTATAATCGACTTCTATCGAGACATCATGTATATATATTAAAAAATATTACTGGAAATTTATATATTTGCATTCATTAACACTGTATTTTGGTGTTACCATAGAAATTTATTATTGCATGTCATTATCATAAAATTAATTCTGTATATATAGTCGTAATATGTATATATATACGCCTACATATACAAATTGATTTCCTTATAATATGAAATTGATATATTATTAGTTTTAAACATGCACATTAACATTTAAAATATCATATTCTATTGTCTGTATGTATATAAATCTTTTAATCTATATAAAATAATACAGTTTGAATCATTAAAACGAAATTATATATTCATTTAAGACTAAATACCTGTGTATTGATATATATATATATAATAATGATATCTATATATATATATATATATGTATTCCATTGATAATGCAGGCCAATTACAAAAGTATATAGTTTTATTGAGTTTAAGAAAAACTTCGTTTTCTTAAACCCTAAATAATTGAAATGGAATCTGACTAACAAAATCTATTAGAGTCAAATGTTAAAATATTCCTTAGTAATAAAAGTTAAATATTTTTTTCAGCACATCTTTCAGTTATATCTTAAAACGATTTTAAGAGATTTGGAAAATTTTTATAAATTACATTATATATAATATATTATTAAAATAAGGTGATCAATTATGAATTTAAATCTAATACATATATATACATAACGAAAAATAAAATAATTATAATTGAATGTTTACTACAAGTTTTTCATTTGTTTTCTAATTTATTATTATATGGGGCCTATTGCACCAACAACTTATCACTTATTATTTATCAACTTATCAAAATTTTTGATAAATTTTTGTTGCATCAAAATGGAAAGTGTTAAGCAAAAGATTGAGTTATGATAAGTGATAAGCACTCAACTTACAAATTTCTGTTGCATCAAATTGTAAAATGTAAGTTGATAAGTTTTTTTTTGATAACTGATAAGTTATAAGAATTTGACAATTTTTTAATCATTTGGTTGCACAAACATTTTCAGTTATCACTTATCAAAACAAATATTGATAAATTTATCAAAAATTTTGTTAAGAAAAAATTAATATATCAAATAAATTGTTAAATAACTTTCATTATAAATTCAGTTTTAGTGGTGGATATAATAAAAAAAATGTTCCGATTTGAATTTTTATTAGAAAATGAAGAAGTGCGAAGAAATCGTGTAGTAAATCCGCGTGTTAATTTTTCATTAACTAATGGTGATACATTAGAAAATTTTCGAGTAACACGAATTCAAATAGAATATGTGTTAGAAAAAATTGGTGGAAGGTTAGAGCGTTCTATTATATATAATACACACAAACGCAACAATCACCATGGCTTTTGTTATTAAAAAAACAGTAACAAAACGAACTTATCAATTTAATTAAAAAAGCAAATGTTGCTAAAAGTAATTTTTTTTTGGAGAAACACTTATCAATTATCATTAGCAAAAATTTGATAAATTTACAATTGATAAGTGAGTGATTTTTTTTTTCTCTTTAGTCAACGCTTATCATTTACACTTATCAAAAAAATCATTTTTCGATAAGTTGATAAATGATAAGTGATAAGTTGTTGGTGCAATAGGCCCATGGTCTCTTCTTCCAAATATATATATTATATAGTATATAGTTATTTGATCGAATAAATAAAACAGTTTCCTCTTATATATATCCCGCATATATATGATAAATACAAAACCTATTTTATTGGTTCGTATGCAATTCATAAATATTCATGATTTATTCGGATAATTAATAAAATATTTGGAAAAAAAATATCCACGGGAATATGCTTTTCATATATACCTATATTATATATATAGGTATATTGTTGATTAATGTTATGTAATATACAAATTTATTCATATATAGGGAATCGGAATCGTAAAACAAAATAGGTAAAAAGGTAATATGAGTATAAAAAAAATTCTATATATATATATAAATAAATACTAAAAAGCATGAATGTTTATTATGATAATGATTTATTCCGTAAAATTGCATTTAATCATTTTATAAGCGGATTAAAAAAAATATCTACTATTTGTATGATTTATATATTATTTGGTGTTTTTATTTTATTTTGTTGTTTTGATATATATTTATATTTATTTTTTTTTTTTTATTTATATCCGCATATCTTTATTTATATTTATAAATATATATATATATAAATTTTTAGGAACATTTAATGTAAATATACTGTAAAAATGTTTTGTATATATATATGGCCTGAAAATCTGATATAGGCGATCCTGAAAATTTTCTTTTTTGCTACATTTTTGAACATGCAAATATTATAAATCATAATACATACTATAATTAATAAAAAAAATTAAACGCTCTTTACAACCAATGTTTGGTTTTAGCGTACAAAAATGGCATTCTGTTTTTATATTATTTGTTGTTAAATCGAATATTATCCTTCCACTAAATCACATAGAATAAATAGGAAACTTTGATCTGTTGAAAAACAATATAGATATCCGAATATAACAGAAAAAATTTTGTTCAGTAGCTCAAAGCATTTTTATAGATATTTGAAGTTTGGTATTTTATAAATCACATCACATAGGCACATCCCTATATATACACTAATTGTAAAATATGGATTTACATTTAGAATATATAGTAAACATCATGTACAAAAAATCAAATGTATAGACTTATAAAAAATCAACATACATATACACATTTATATTATATATTACTTACCCCAAACCCGCACATTTTGATTTAAATAGCGCTAAAGAGATTTGAAAATTCATGGAATTTACAATTGAAAATATAAATCGAAAATGCATTTTTAAATAATTATTATACCCATTTAGTTTCAGGAAAACGATATTAATGACAAAAAAAAAATATCCGAACAAAAAAAGCTGCAATTTGATTATCTATTAGTTTGAATTTTTAAAATAAATACGATATGAAAATTTTATTCTATAGATCAAAACCAAATTTTCCATTTATATAATTGAATAAAATAAATCCATTTAATTGTATTACCTATATTCTATATTAAAAACATGTTGAAAACGTAATATTAAATTAAAAATCAATGTTAAATATTTTTAAATATATATTTTAAACATTATGCAAAAAATTCAATAGAATGTAAAAAAAAAATAAATAAATGATTTAATAACTTTTAAATAATACATATATAACAAATAATTGTTAAAAAATTGTTTTTGTCAATTGTTAAATTGTTAAAAAAATATTACCATTACAAAAAAAAAAAAAAATTGCAATTACATAAAAGTTGAAATAATAATTTTAAAATTGACAAAAACACCTTTCGTGATTTTAATGAAATAATAAAAATTATATCTATATTTTGAATATCAATTTGATAAGAAAAAAATAGAAAAAATAAAAGGGGGAAACAAAACTGTATATTTTTTTTCCTTTCATCATTATCTATTTTATATATTTTCCAAATACAAATAATCAAATAAAATAAAGGAAAAATCAAATAAAACCAAATATATACTTAAAAAATGGAATAATAGCATTAAACATTAAAATTCAATTAACATTTTATTTCTAATAAAAAAAAAAATTTTCCTTTTTCATTACCTTTTTTTTTGTTCTTCATTTATACTTCAAGCTAAAAAAATATTTTTTTTATAATCATTTACAGTAAAACATAAAAAATGGTTCATTGCATTCTATATGGGCTTTAATGAAAATCGATCATATTTCAGAAAATGGTAAAATCAACAACATCAATGAATAAAGATTAAATTTCATATTTTGCATACAAACATTTAACATAAATTCTAAATGAATTACAACAATTTTAACAGGCTATTCTTTAGAATATATTCTATATGTATTTACTATTCTCTAACCATATATAGATTCCATTTTATTGAACCGGTCCCGTTTAGATCCATTTCACTGTATCATAATTTATATACATATATATATATATTGTAATAGACTCCTTACCCATAAAAAATGAACAGAAAATACAAATTAAATATACAATTTCATTAAATGAAAATTAAATTGTATTATCGAAATGTGTCAAGTGAATTATACAATTAATTTCAATGTAATAGTGTACAAAAAAAAAAAATAACCCCCATATATAGATTTATTTTGTATTTACAATATGTATATTATTAAAAAAATATCAATGTGAAAATGAAGAAGACACTTGAATATATATATATATATAAATATAATGACAATATGTTTTCATCAATCATGACCCTATTTGAAAAAACAAAAAATAAAAAATTATAATAAAAAACGATAATGTAACTAATTTTTTTTTAGATGTATAAAATATATATGTACAAAATATACACTTAAGTATTTCTATACTATATATGCATATATTGTATTGTATTTTATCTAATATATGTCCTTTTGTTGTATCCTTTGTTTATATATATTATTATTATTTGAACAGACAGAATTCAGTATGTCATTTGTATATATGCAGGAACTATAAACATATACACTTATATTGTACCGGAATATATATATATATATAGATATATGTATTTTCTATATGATGCTGAACGGTTGTCGTTGGACATTAATAGAGTACTCCAAAATTAAATGAATTTGTTTACCCTTTTAACTTGATCAATAAGTAATCTATTTGAATACATATACATACATGTGTATATAATAATATATATTAATAGCAAAACACTTTTTAAGCAAAATATATATTCCAGCATTAAAAAAAAGTACCGGAACAAAATAACAAATAAAAATGTATACAAGGGGAAAAAAAAGAAAATAATTTAAAAGCCACTATATATACTACATAAAAAATATATTGTATATCTACATGGAATATTTATTTAGATAAATAAATATTAGGTTTAATAGATTGAAGAAGATATATTTGCGTACATAAAGTAATTTGTTATGTTTATTTATTTATTATATATATGCATATATCCAAATTCTAAAGTATATATATATAGCATATTCTATACAAAACATACATTAGATGTATGGCGCTCTATTACATATAGATACTAGTAAAATTATGTTTTTCAAATATATATTTCAGTTTATTCCAATTTAAATCTACTTCGATATCCTGCGTTTAAACTGATATAGCTATATATCATCGCATATAGTCAATGTTTTCAATAGATAAAAGATAATATTTGGTAATCAATATCACGTGAAAATACTTTTCTTTATCACTCATAACAAAAGAAAAAATATTCTTAAAAGTACTAAAAATCCAAAATTAACTATAAAAAAAATTTCTGCCAAATAAAAGTTTGAAATATTATAATTTCATGTATAGTTTTAATGAAAAATTCTTCAATGAAAAATTAGAAGTTTTGTTGAATTTTCAAATTTTGCAAACAAATTTTATTTATAAACAAAATACCAATATACCGGTAATTCAAAATTTGAAAAATTGGGGTTTGCAATCTAAATGCAATTAAAATTACTAAAAGAAGAATATTGTAACCTTAAACAAAATATTATTAACAATTTAATTGTGCATATGAAATTTTAAAAAAAATTATATATTTATATATAGTTTATATAATTAAGTATTTATACACGTTACCCTATACCTTTATCATCCATATAGTCTTTTAAATAAATAATTGTTAATATACATATATAAATATTTTCATAAAAAAAAAGTTTTCCCACGTATTGTCACAATGAGTTTTCGTGACGTCTCATCGTACTTTATATATATATATATATGTATAATTGTATAAGAAGACAAACAATAAACTTTTTAAAACCTTTACAATATAAGTACATATATATTTATATACGTTTATGTATATATAGTAAGTGTGTGTAAAATAAACATTAGAAAAAAGAAAATATTAAAATTACAATAAATTGCACTTTCAAAAAAGTTCCAGTGATCAAATTTAAAGTTTTTCAACATCAACTTAAATATTTATATTATTTATATATATATATATAGTGTGTAATAAAATATTATACTTTATGTATATATATATATATTATACAATTATTATAAATATATATATAAGTATTGTAATATACAAAGTACAAATATCTAGAATATGTGCATTTTATACTCGTATATATACACTTAAGTTAACTTTCAGATATACAATTTCTCTATACATGTATATACGTTTTTATGTATACGTATGATTATTATTATTATTACAACTAATGTATATATGAACAATTATATATACATATTTTATTATAATTTTAGAATTTCTTATATAACAACCGTATAAATATAACAAAATTGTTTAAAGTAACATATAATAATAATAATAATAAAAAATATACTATACAGCTAACGATTAGTTTTGGCGTCTCTGACAACAGCCTTTTATACTGTTTTGGGTTCATAATTTGTTGCATTTTGTTTTTGCGGTATAATTGCTATACGATCAACAGCTTATGAGAAAATATGTAATTCAATGGTTGTGAAAATCAGATTAAAATATAACAGAAAATTATTTCCGGTCTTCCATAGAATTCAAATTTTTAAAATCTCAAAACTTTATTAGAATTTGCCGAGGTGAATGTTTTATCAATTTCCACCAAAGAAATCACATTAACGTATATAATAATAAAAATAATTCTGTGAATATTATGTATGTATATGAAATAGTAGATTACATGTTCTTCATTTAACAAAATAAATTATTCTATATATAAGTAAAATATGTAATTTGAACTATATTTATGTATATATATATAAACTATATTTAAAATTAAAATCATATTTATGATATGAAATAAATTTTTTTTTGCTTTAATAATATAAAAAATTCAAATTCTTTTCTTTTCTGTTACTTATATGCATGCAACAATTTTCTTTACTTCATATATATATATTAAATTATTCCGTTTTGTTTCACTGTTTATAAATATATGGCATCGTTTCGTTTTTTTTTAATGGATAAAGTCATTTCATGCATTTAGAGAATGTCAATTCCAAGTATATATATAATATGTATATATTATATTTACGAATCGATAAGAATAAAGTTTTTACGATAAGATTGATATATTGAAACTTCTAGTATATGTATACAAAGCGATTTTTAAAAGTTTTCTTAATAATGGTATTAAAATATTTTTAATAATAATATTATATATGCATAATCAAATTATGTATTATATTTATGCGATGATATCATCTTGGCATATTTTAATATATATGTAATGCATTTACATTTTTATTACATATAATGGAAAACTTATTTCGTAATTTAAAAAATGTAATATACAAAATTGTACGAATTGGTTTTAAATATTAAGTGTAACAAATAAAAAAAATTAACTGAAAAAAATTTTTTATTACTTATAAGAAAATAATAATTGACACGTTGAAAACAAAATCATACTATATTAATTTATTAGGTGTGATGGAATATAAATATGTAAATAATTTTCATGCCTGTATTTTATATATAAAAAAATATGAACTATATGATAAAAAAAGATTCTATATAACATAACATTTTTAACAACACATCTGATAATATATATATGGTAATAATACATTAACAATGCAATATTATACAGGAATTTGCACACAATATATCCATTTACTTAAAACACAAAAATAAAAATAAATATTTCATTCAATTCACGTTTTATATTGAAATCAGAAAAACTTATTCATATAATTTTGTCCAACACAGTAACAAATTCATATTTCATATATTTATATAACAAAAAAAAAAAAATATACATTATATATGCGATATTAAAGTATATGGATGCGAATATTATTTTACTATTGTAAATACTGAATTGTGAATGCATATTATCTTATAAAATAATATATTCATTATTTTTTTTTTTGTTTTGTTTTTTATATTCAATGCTTCAACTCTCTGTTATTCATTTTGTTCCATGTATATAATTGTATGAAAATGTGAACATCTCTTATTTTATATATACGAATGAATTGTTTTTTGTTTTTTAATAGATATATACCATAAATTATAAATAGATATAGAACTATTATTGGATATATAAATAAATAGGACTGGAGATAATAATTTAAACATAAATATGTATATGCAAGATTGCAGGTAGAAAAATTATTATTGTTGATCTAATTCCGAAGATTTTTCAACGATCTGTCTAATGCCTGATTATAAAGATCAAATCGATATGATGATGATGATGATGATGATGAAAGTATAAATACTTTTAATTCCTCAATCACTTCCCATAATTTGCTGAACGAATTCAATGCTCACTGCTTGTATTAGATAATCGAAATAAATTTGATCGATATTAAAAATTAAAGATGTATAGTCACAGAAAAAGTTCTCAGATAATAAAAGTATATCGAAATTTTAAATGATAATTCAAGAAGGGTATATTCTAATTATATTTAGAAATAATCGAATATGTATTAAAAAAAGTTATAAATGTATTGTAATAGAATGTTTGTTAGATACACTCTACAATTAAAAATAATTTTAAATTTATAGTTTATATAAAAATTATCAATTGATATTTATTTAGGAAAATACTTAAATGATTTTTCTTAATTTCTTATCTATATAGATATAAGCAAACATATATATTATATGTATACTTAAAAATAAATTATCATATTATTTAATCTCATATTGTATTGTCACTATATATATATATATATATATATAAAATCAATAGTTTTATTATTATTTTTACAATAAAAATCCATTAAACACCATTTATTTCATTTAATTTAATTCCATACATATATGATAAATATACCGCATTTTATATATGACCATTTTATCACATAGTATATATAATATTGCGATATAAAAACACATCAAAAAACCGTATAACTACATATATAGATATCGTATATGGATTTTTGTATACACTTTTTAAAGTTGTAATAAACTGATAATTTAACAAAAAGATTTTCTTTTGAGTGCCTTGTCTCAAATATATATATATATGCATATGCATTATTTGGATATATTAATGGATGAAAAGTTGCGCATATAAAGTTTTGTGAGGATAAGCTAAAAAAAATACAAAAAAGTGGTACCAAAAATACAGAATATTTATTTATAGTATATACATACATATACACGTATCGTGAATATATATGGAATGTTAAAAGACAAAGATTAGATATATATTTAAGAAGATAGGTACGTACACTACACATATAGGTATATATAGTTAAAAGAAAGCACATTTTGGATAAAAGATTTTTGTTTATATAGACTGAATAGATCCTTTTCATTGAAGGAAGAACATCATCTATATATTTGTATATAGAAGAATTTTTCTTATATGTATGCTATATATATACAATTGAAATAGAAATGTGAATATACACATATATATATATATATATATATATAAATGTAGTGTTGTGATAAAAATTCGAAATGATGTTATATATACATTTAAGAATAAAAGAATACAAATATAAAAGTCAAATGTTATATATACATATTCAGTCTATGAAATATAGGAAAAAAGTGTATATATATATATATATATATAATATATAATAATAGAATCACGTTTTTATAGTTTTTAGAGATACATTTATTTTATGTATATACGTATTTATGTACCTATTGTAAATGAAATTTTTCTTTTATTTATCTTGTATATATTATCCATATATATATATGAGTATTCTTTTGTGTATTTCGTAATTTATACGCAGCAGACAAATGAAATTAGAATTTTTTTTTTTTTTTTTCATCTTGTTGCTTTATTTTATACACATAAATTGGATATTATGAGTATAGAAATAGAATGTATATGTTTTTTATTATTTCGGTAACAATGGTGCATCATCATCTTATATAACTATATAAATACATGTTACGTATATAATTATTTCGGATATGTTATGTTATATAAGACATGTCGTTATGAATTATACTTTATGTACAATGAAGAATAGTTGATGAATTGTATAAATCTTATGTATGTATCCTTATTTGTATTAATAAAAAAAAAAATGTAATAGTACATAATACATGTGTGTATATTAATTTCTTTTATGATTACATTATTGTATAATAATAATAATTTTATATCTAAATGTCAAAGTATTTTTTTTACAATATAATGCACGTTTATTTTATTCCACGATTCAAATAAAAATTCATATATCTTCATCGCTTATCTAACTTTATAGTGGCGTACTTTAGTTATATAGTTTAGTCGAAACTTTCCCCTGACAGTTATCGTATTTAAGTTCACACACAGAAACAAACGATTTTTTTGTATGATTTATGGGCAGACATGAATGAATAAATAAATAAAATCTAAAACTGTATAAATGAGAAATGAAATTTTATTGCAAAAAATGAATCACCTTAAAGATAAAGATTCAAATGTTTTTCATTATATAAAATCAAAAATAAAAATCAATGTATAACATTTGTCAATAAAATGGTATATATATGCAGTAATTTTATTATGACCGCATTATGTATTTTATTTTTATTTTTTATTTATATCCTATAAATACATCCCATTAATTTGTTATAGATAATAATTACTTTTTATACATTGGATAAATCTATATATACTTATTTGCTATACATATAGGTACTTCTAATATGGACAAATAAATATTCAGTAAATGTATAGAGAAAGGTTATATATAACTGATGTTATAATAACTAAATAAAAATTACGATTATCAAACCCTACAATTAATCTTTTTTACGCCTTAGAATAAAAGTTTAGCTAATTGCCTTTGTCATTAATCATTTGAAAATTATATACGTATATATGTATGTATATATATTATTATTCATGCGATAGAAATACATTTTAAAAATACACGTCTTTTATAATTATTTATATATACATATATAAAATGATGCTGTTCGTAATCTAAATCGAAAAATAAGCATTCGCATTTAAAGAGTCGTTGGAAAACTTAATTATTTTAAATTCATATATTTTTTTTTTTTTGTTTAATGTTATTTATATTATATTAAATAATTTTATAATAACATTTTTAACGTATATATATACATATATAATTACATATCTATAAATGATGTGTATTTTCTAAATATATTATACACTATATATATATATTTGCAAATTTAAATACAAATGGTATTTAAAATCATGTATATAGGCACATAACCGCATATATGAACAGAATTAATATATGAGAATATTTTATATAAGGATTTAAGAATCTCAAATATGTATACATATATATAATATGATATGTATATAAACAAAAAAGGATTTACGGCTTATTGTTGGCATTGTAGCTTTAGATTTTATTTCTTTAAACAAATATATATATATATATATGATTTGCTTTATGTGTTTATGTGTATTAAATGAATAAATTACAAACATTATTTACATATTATATATATAGGATATTATTATATACGTCTATAATATATACATATACATTTTGTATATTATATAATAATATTTATTTGTTAAACTTGAAGAATTTTTAAATATTTGTGTATAAATTGAAAATATATATATATATGTATATCAGCGGCGCCGCGTAGCCAAAAATTATAGTTGTCAAAATTTTTGAAAGCAACAATAATTCGTTAAACTAAACTAATTTATGTGTTTTTAATTTCAACTAAATATCTTCTGGAATAAAAAAGCCAACTAAATATCTTCTGGAATTTCAATTTAGAACTGCTCAACTAGATTCAATTCACCAATAAATTATTATTTTTAATTTGCACTAAATATCTTTAAAATGCAATATGAAATCTCCAAGTTGTTCAAAAACTAAATTAGCAACATGAATAAATAAAAATAAATGCTCGTATTGCAAACATAATTTGTTAATTTTAAATGAGAATTATTTTATTATATATTTTCTTCTTTTACACACATTACTAATTTCTCATACTTTACCTCATTCGTTTTTGTATTGTATCTACATTACAGCATGTGCGATATATGAAAATGTTAGTTTACCATATGTATGGAAGGTTGCTAAAAAAAAATATTGACAACATTCTTCTAAACACACCATATAAATAAATCAAAAGCCCATATATTTTAAGCTTAACTACAATTTTATTTAGAACAAATTTAACCATTGAGTTGTTACAACAAAGCTTTCACAACTTAAATTCAAATACATATGCATATCGTTGAATTTGTATATAATAGCATAATAGGATAATATAGGTAAATAAGACAATATGAATGGAATGGAAGTTGTTAGTATTTTATTGTAACAACCTACTGATTAAGTGTGATTAAGTGTGTACGTTCTAAATGAAATTGTAGTTAATTTTAAAATATATGGCCTTTTTGAGTTTTTATATGATGTGTTTAGAAGAATGTTGTCAACATTTATTTTTAACAAAACTATTTAAAATCAATTCTATATCGAATAGTACGTGAAGTTAAAAAAACTTTTCGCAAATTTTCAGGACACATTTTTTTTTTAAATATTGAATTTTTATATGATTTTTTCGCAAAAATCAAGTTGTCATATGACAACTAGGACATTACCAGGATACGCCACTAATGTATATGTATATTATTGAATTTGAAAAAGAAATAAAATATATGTAAAAAACAATTGTTGAAAAAACATTTCTTTATATAAATATATTTGGTTATAATATTCATATGGAATTACAAAATGACATATTGATTCAATCAAAATCAATGTCAAAAAATAAAAATGTATATGTCGTATACATAGAAAATATACAAATGTTTCAAATTATTTATATGTAATGTGTAAATATATACAATATTTAAAATGTATAAACAAATCCCATATATATATAGATTATGTCATGTAAAATTTCGGGAAAATTGTAGTTCTTTACGCGAACATGATATTATTGTTTAATTTTTAGGTGCAACTACAAATTTTTTCATAAATATTTTTGATACTCCCAAGGTTGAGATTTCTCTATGGGCAAAAATTATTTGTCAATTTTTTTTTTCACCTATATAATCATAAATAGTAACTCAAAAAGAAATACCATGTTCATAAATAGGCCTATATATATACTCTAAATTTAATTGTAATAATATACATCGTATACAGATTTTTGGATCGTTATATTTTATAGACTTAAATATTCCGCAATTTTTTATTAAAATGTCAAAATGTTTAAAAGAATATTAATAAAAAAAAAAGGATGAATAATTATATATTTAGGAAAACATGGAAAACATATACATAAAGGAAATGTTGATGTTATTATTATATACATCATTATTATTCTATTAAATATTTTCACATATCAAATGTATATATATATATAAAAATATAGCGCGAATATAGAATTTTTCATCTTCTTGTATAACCTATTATATATTATTTGCATACAATATATACTTATAGAATATACACCTATATACATATATTTTCTTTTAAATTTGTTGTCATCATCTTCATTGTGTTGTTGTCGTCGTTGTCGCACAACAATTTTTTTCTTGACCTCATTTTTTTCATCATATTTTACATTATACAAAAATGTTCTTCCCGGTATATATATGCATGTATATAAATATATAATAGAAAATATATGTTGGTTTTCCTTTTTTTTTTTTTTTTTTATTATTATTTTTAAGCATTTCATTTTAGAATTATAACCATAATTAATTATTGTGGCATTTATTGTATGAGTTTTTTTATTATGTACACCAATTAGAGCTCTATATGTATAAATTGTATGGTGATGTATTTATATTTAATATATTCAACGGCGGATGTTAAAATGTTTGGTGAAAGAAACTAAAATAAAATAAATGACTGTTTAAAAAATATATATATGAGTTATAGCTCAAATGCAAACGATTTTGTTTGGAGTTGGATTACGATGTGATATGGACAGATAAACAATTTGGAATCTATTTAAAATATTTTGCGTGGAAATGGACAAATATTTAATTGACGGCGTTATTGGAATAATTAAATCTTTATTAACATCCATTACCGATAGCATTGGGGATTGTCATAAGGTTCATATATAAGACCATTAAAACATCAATTTTTACAAAATTGAAGATCAACTGAAATATTTAAGGATTCTTAGTTTTGTATTATCATGCTTTAAAAGTTGACAATTTATAAAATATACATAAATTGAAATATTTTGTGCTAACAAAAATTTTCTTTAAATTTTGACACGTAATGTTCTTTAAATGATCTGATGTATTTCATTACAAGGTATATAGCATACAAAAGAAAAAAGAAAAGGTATTCTATAATATATATATATATATATACGTTTAATTCAAATTAAGATGAATACGTTTACATATTTATTTTTTATATACATATATATATATAATATACAATTAATTATATACATCATGTTTAATTTCAAATAACAATTTATACGAAATTATAATATATATCATGATTATTTTATTGTATATACATACTACCAAATTTATTATATATATATATATATATAATACGTATAATGTTTACCTTCTGTATTTATATACCATAATAAATTACATACGTTTATATATAGACTTATATGTGTACAGAATGATTATCCACAAATGATTTTTCAATCCATTATTTATATAATACATATATTATATAGATGTAATTAAATTCCAGCCTATATATTTATCAAACATCTATAATAATAAAATTCTCTATGTATATATGCACACCTATAAACCGTTCAAAAGAAATTAAAATTAATGATTTAGTAATTATCTATCTATATGTATATTATATATGCTCTTTTTCTGTTTTTTTTTTTTTTGAATTGTTATATTCACATATTTCAGGTTATAAGATAAATTATTCATCATTAAGTAATAATAAGAAGAAAAAAAATCAAATAAGTTCTATATATCTTTTCTATATAACAACCATATAATGCCTATCTATATAGCTTTAGTATATATATATATATAAATTGTCTAATTTGAAAATTAAATGAAATTTCTATATACAGAAATGCGGTAAACAACCACATATACATTAAAATTGTATATTATAAAATGTAAATTCTTTACTCAATCAATATAATAATAGATATATATATATATATAAATATAATATATAAAGTCATTAAATTGTAATTTTAATTCATCCCCTTTTTATCGCATATATTATAACGCAATTCATATATATACAATACATAAATATATATACATTTAAATAGATAAATATCCATTCAGATAGTATACACCAAATGATATGCAAAAAGAGACCGTGTTATTTATATATATATATATAAATAACAATAACCAATAAGTATTATTATATATAGAAATGACATCATATAAATAAATATTAGATAATCAATATCAAATATCCTTAATTGAATTCATCAGTCAATGAGCTAATATATTGTCCACTAATTTGTAATACATCCAATACATGTTAAATGTGTGTATTTATATATGAATACACTTTAGACAATTCATTTGTGTACTATATACTAATAATAAATTAAATATACAATCAATATACATATGTTTCTATATACAGCTATATATGCATATAGATCAATCTATATATTTTATGTATGTGTGGATATAATTATATGCATTGGATATTTAAAGGATAAGAGAATTGATGGGAAAATAGTTGATGTTATATCGTTTTTGTTAAATTATATATATATATATAATTATATATATATACCTTTATAGTTGAAAGTATATACCAAAATTGTATTGTTATTATACTATATATTGTTATTCATAAACCAATCAAGAGCAGGTTATCATGTAACATTATATTTGAATTATTTTACATCTATATACATACTGAATATTCATATCATCTATATATATAAATAAATATATGTAGTTATTTTAAGTATTATAAACTGTTCAAATATGTACATATAGGGGTATTAAGATAAACGTATATATATGAATGCGTATATTATGTATCTATACATAAAATATATGTTCATATCCAAATGATGTTTGTTATTATTGCCTATATATATATGCTACCTATCTATATATATATATATATATGAAATGAATGTATAGAGCATCCTTTAATATATACATATATAGTATATATGTTTAATGTATATACGTATACAATAATAATCTATTCATCAACATGTAAATGAACAGATAACATTATGAATAACATTGTGTTTGATATTATAAGCGTTATATTACAATATTTATAAATATGTATCGATATCAAAAGCAAAACAACATTTTATATATCTATTCAATACACATCATTCGATATAAAAAAATATCTACAAAATCCGGTACTATATAAACAATGGCGATTCAAACGAACGTTGCAATGGGGCAAAAAATCGGAACTCTTAAAATCTGTCATGGAATTGACTTTCACAGGGAATTGAAATGTAATTGGCATAGACAAGTATACTTAGTGTCCTTAATAATCATACCGAGATTTCCTTTGAAGAAAACGATTTTGTTTTAACAATTTATAAAAGATCGATTACTATATGACAATTTAACACTGGCCAATAATACAGAATTAAACCCTGTAACGATAATACTAAAGATCGAGCCTGACTATGTATGTATTTATACATCTATTAATGGCGATGTATGCACATCATACTGTGAAAATCAATGAAAAAACAGAGTATATATACAAAAAAAAAAGCAAACGAGATTATTGATTGTTATTTTAAGCAAATTTCTATATAATATACAATGTATGCAATGTATACATTTTCTTTTGTTTATCTCTTTATATATATATATATATGTATATAAAACAATCTCCTCTATATATATGAAGTTTATTTATGGTATTTTGATTTTTTTTTGTTTCTTCTTTAACATATCTCCTGTGTATTTATATTATATGCATTATATTGATAAACTCATTTATCATTATTTTATTTTTTTTCATTAGAAAGATGTGTATTTGTCGTTTTAACAATATCACATGTATATAGAGAAAAGTTATTTTAATAATATACAGTGATAATTCAATAATCTGAACATTATATAAATATACATAATATACATATATTCGGGTTATAAAAATGTATTATATACAAAGGAGATAATATAGTTCATATTTATTTTTTTTTTATTGATAGAAAATGATATTCAAATAATTCGATGGAATAGAATGTGAAATATGCAAAAATTGATTGCCATAATAAAATCAAAGTGGGTGTTCTTTATTGTCCTGTATAAATATATATATATATATATATGTTTGTGTTTGTTATTTCTTTTTAAATTTTTTATAAATTAAATTTTTAAATATTTATTAAAATGTTTTGGGTGGGTTGTGAGATTTCGGAATAATATATCATAGAATGAAAAAATTAATTTATGTATATATGAGATAAAATTGTATTTGTATTCTACATGTCGCACATTTTCATATATATGAATTATTTTAAAGACTTTAATGTTGACTTTGAAATGGGCGAAAATATTAGTATATAACAATTTATTTCATTTAAACATTTGCTATTGAATTAATAGGTCATAATATTTAAAAAAAAAATTATCGGTGTTCGAATTAACGAATTTTCACTGTATTATAAGCATTTTATATTATTTATGTATACATGACCGAACGACATATGATGGTACTAAAATGTACCCATATATATAAAGTGAACAATAGAATGATAGAATGCATCATATTTTATATAGATAATATTATGTGAATTATATTATCTATTGTATATTTATATATAGTGATTCTAAGCACGATCTAAATATATATATAGTTATGGTAGAAAATAATCAAAATTGAAACTATATATTTATAATAATAATCATATTTCTCTACTATATATGTATGTAATATGTATATATAGATTTTTATTGATTCATTTTTATAATATAACATTTTTCACAATAAAGGAAGCTAATTATTTATATTATTTATTATCCTTGTATTCATGAAAGTTCATATATACATATAATAAATGATGTATATTTTAAAAATACATATATATGATAGGTGTATTGCGGGAAAAATTGTGACAATATATATTAAGATATATCTTATATATTGTATATTCTACTTTCGCATTTATATATAGTTATCTTATATAAATGGAATATAGAATTGCATCATATATAGATACATTTCATATATTATTATACAAAATAATATTAAGATATTAATTTATATTTTGTATGATATACACATATTTCAATCCCAACAATATCAATTTACTAACAATTCATCTATATATATAGGTGAAATATATATATTATTACTTTTCTATTTTGTATATATGCAACAATATATGTTATAAATCGATACATTTCTATATAATACATTTTGTTCGATATTCATTTATGAAAATGTCTTCTTTGAAATATATGTACATATACCATTCGATGTATATATATATATATATACTTAAATGTAGAAAACATACCATATATAAATACATATCCGCATAACATTACTCTCGATAAATACATATATACTATATGTACAAATATAGATGTAGTAAATTTATAATACATCAAATATGCTTTATATATATTGATATACCAGGTTCAATATATATATACACAGAGCTACGGGCTGAACAAATTTATATAACATTGAATTATATACGTGACCTGACCAGTTAATTCAATTTACTCATCATTTGTATCTATATATGTATATACACATATAAAACTGTATTACATTTATATTTATATAAATGCAATGTGTTTTCGTTTTGAAATTCAATGTATTTTAAAATGTACACGAATATATGCGTATTATATATATAAGGTTTTGGTATTTAAATGTACAGACATTATTTGAAAGCATTAAGTGAAAATATACATAAATAAATGGATATCATAAATATTTATATCATTATTATATGAACCATAATAACCAATATCAGTTTCGAATGAATATACCAACATTTTGTCTGTGTTTGATTGTTTATATGTTTAAAGAACTTCTGTTTATTGGTCCGCCTATGGTATGATTAATATCAACCATTATAGGATCACCATTTTAGGGTCATTTGGAAATCCTAGTTACATATCATACAGGTAACATAATTATGTCGACATCGTAGAAAACAAAAAATTAAGAAAATGGTGTCCGTGCGATAATCATAATCATCGTTTGTAAACTGGGCATTTTTTTCTTCTATATATGCCATTGTTTTACTGGTCTGATAATATATATGACTATATAAAATTAATGTAATAAAATATTTTAATAATACGATAATACAGAATTTCGGATCAATTTACCTTGTTTAGAACGGTGATCATAACTTATAAATAAATGATTGTATTAAGTATTTTTGATCAATATTTATCGAAATTTTGATTGGTTTTATTTGACAAATGTCACAGTATTCTTAAAAACGTTTTCTCGTGAATGACTTTATTTTTTATTTTACAACTATTTCATTTAATTAAAATAAACATTCAAAAAATGTATATGTATATATATATGATAGAATTCTCATTAAACTATATATTCTTACATTTCTTTTTATGATTAATTTACTTTACTTTGTATATACACAAACACAACCATAAGGAATCGTTTATAACAAAGTTAATTAAATGTTTGTGTTTTTTTGCTATATTAAAAACTCTTATATTCATCATATAATATAATATATAACTATATTATTATTATATAAGATTTCTTTCTTATACAATGGAAAATTTATGTGTAATGTTCATAAATCCTGAAATAAAAACAACGAAAGAAAAAATCAAAATGAAATGAAAGTGTATATAAATAGTATTTCTTTTGATAATTATAATATAGAAATTATTTTATAATATATAGCAAAACTATATAAAAAAAAATAAAAACTCCATATACTATACATTTAATTAGCATCAATGTTTTTTTTTCTTTTCATTTTCAATTTAATTTCTATCCTCTTCTTTAAAATACATATATATATATTATATATAGTATAATTTTGTTGAATAAATCTCCTTAAATAATATTTATGTATTTATATAATCAAAATAAAATTTAAATTAATTAATTTTCTTCATTATTTTTATTGTTGAGTTTTATTCTTATTTTTAAGCCTTTTTTGAAAAATTATTTATTTATTATAATAAATTAAGATTAATTCATGAATGTTTAATAATTTTTATTGAATAAAATATAGTATAATACAAACTTTTTATAATACCACGTTTATAATAAAATTTCTAATAAATTATATTTAATTTTTTTTATTTCTATTTTCAGGTAAGTGATGTTTCGATTTACAAATTTCTTTTAAATATTTTGATTTTATGTAAGTATATACACAATGACAATTACATTTATATTTTTGTATATTTAAATGTAATGAAACGCAGATAAACGCAAATAAAATTTTAATTTTTGATAATAATTTATTTTATAACTGAATTTGTATAAAAGTTCTTATTTCTTTTCATTTAATTTTTTCTTTCAATCCATTTAAATACAAAAAATATAAATTTATTTATGCATATATTTTGTTAAATATCCGTCCCAATTCCTATATATCGAATTAAATGATTACATAGAGAAAAGAAATGTGCATAACAGCATCATTGTATTTTGTTTATATGTAAAATAATTTATTTTCGTTAGTTTTTGTTTATATATATTTTAACATGTACAAGGACATCTGATGAATAATTCTATTTATTCTATATAGCTTTTGTATATTTGAAGGCAAATGTTTATACTGCTGTCGTATACACAATATTATTAAGAAAAAGAAAAAAAAAACGTATATTACGAAAATGTTACGAAAATGAAAATTATGAAAATATATAACAATAAGTAAAATAAGAATAAAAAAATAAAAAAAATACATAAGTATATCAAATCAAATTTGAAACATCAAAGGATTTTATATTATTATATATATATATGTGTATATACACTTAAGTGTAGAAATATATATAATAATAATATAAAAAAGCTTTCATTTCTTTATACTTCAACACAAAACTGATGAAAATTAATAAACATATCCTTTTGCTATTATATATTGTATATATATATATATACATGAACAAAACGCCAGGAGCGTTAAATCTTTTGCAATGTACAAAAATGTCAGTGTACGAAATATTATATAACATATATATAGAGAAAATGACATGAAATATAAAAATTTATATCTTTATTGGGATTTTTCTTGTTTATCTTTGATCCATATATATATATTCTTTCATATACAGTCTAATGATTAAACATTATATATGATAGACGACGATATGCAATAAATAGATTTATAGGAATTTAAATTCAGTGAGTTATTTTTTTTTTAACAAACATATTTCAGAAAGAAAATAATGTTGTATATATTCACGCGGTATATACTCAAATAAATTCAAGAGTTAACCAATTAATTTAATAACAATTTTAAATAAAATAAGAATTAGTGTCATTTCAAAACATTTTTAAATTAAAACACTAAAGTTATTCGATTAGACATTCTTAATTTAACAAATTAAACAAATTAAAAAAACGTGAACTAAAATGATGATGGATGATTTAAGTATATATAATTATACTATATACAATTTTGTATTGAATTCACGTTTTTTTTTCTTAAATGTTTTTAATTCTTTTTACTATATATACCTTTTTTTAGACGAGCGATTTATTACCAAATGTAAAATAACTATGAAGAAAATATTTATAATATTTTCAAGAAAAAAAATGTAAATTCATTAAGATGATTTATTAATAATGAATTTACTCCATAACCATCATTTGTTCAAATGGAATTCAACTGAAATTGATAAAAAAAAAACATTATTTAACCCGCAATTGAAATATTATAAAAATTAAGAAAAAAACAACCCAAATGATATACAAGATTATGCATTTACCCAAATATCATATGATATTTTTGGTGGAATATACATTTTAGGTCAAGATAAAAATCAATACGAATAATTTAAAAAAAAATAATAAAAATACAGAAAGAAAAAATCCATAAATAAAACTAACTATATATACTTGCGAGTGTATATCTAAAAAAAATTTGCTAAGGTGGGCTTTTTATATTTTTATATAACATGTATACATAATTCATATATAGAATAGAGTATCAATATATATTATTATATAAATATAGGAAATATGCAGGCATATATAGAGGGTTATTATAATATTTATATGTATATATATATATAGTCAGAATTTGAAGCAGTATTATATATAAAACTAAAAAAAAATATATATATAAACATTCTGTTATGCTCTAAAAAGCACAAAATGTTCAAGAAGTTTTTTTTTTGTGTATATATTTTTCCAAATACTTCATGTATCGTTCCGTTTAAATATACATCAATAACTAACTATATATATAAATATAATAAAATACATTTTGTACAAAACACATTGACAAATAACTACTTTAATCCTTAATAACATAAGGACATGTATAATATATAACCAAAAAAATAACAGCAACAAAACAACTATTTATAATATACAGAAAATTTTAAGGATCCTATATATTTTTTTCTTAAATATTAATAATACAGTTAACAATCATGTACAACATATACGTTTATATGCATTATGATGATATTTAAAAACTTAAGTTTTCGAGTTATATATATAGTATATATTTAGCATATATAATGTTTTGGTTTTTTAATGACTAAACAATTTTTTTTACCTAATATATTATTTTTCATTAATCCAATATATACAAGGATTTGATAAACAATCTTTTTTTGAATATTAAAAAATATATATATATATTTTTTGTACTTTTAACCAACCATATTCTTTTAAATTTACAAACACCTAATTGTGCCCCTTATGTTTCATCAATTTTCCGGTGGCTTGTTTTGAATATAATTGTGTATAGTAAATATATATAGATACCAATGTGTTTGAATAAGAGAAAGTAAAAAATCATATTTAAATTATTATATTATACCTCCTATTCAAATGATAATGCATATAGTGTATTTTTCCAATATCAAAAAATTCCCAATATTATTAAATTCCATATAGTATATACATATATAGAATAATAAAGATAAGAAAAATTTCATATTTTTTTTAAAATAGATTTTACATATTTTCCCAGGTGTATAATGAATTTTAATAGGATAATGTAAAATTTATAAGATGCTTTTTTAAATATTTTTTTTAAATATGAATTTATATAGAAAAATATGTAAATTAACATTTTCTTCGATATAATCAAAAATAAAATACGTAGAAATTCATATAAATCTATAAATTATATGTAAATCGATGATATTACACAATTTATTTGAGATTCATAACAATATATATATAAATTATGATAAAAAAAAAGTGAAATGAAATAAAAATCTCTTTATTGCAAATGACAGTGTTTTTTTTTTTTTTTTTTCATTTAAAATGCTTTTAAAGTTAATCGAGAAAATTATTATATAGCAAATTTATTCAATCTCGCATTTGAAATAAAAAGAAAATCAGTTCGTGCGATGTGTCATGTATATAGTATATGCGATATGAATGAAATTTTTTTATATACTTTTTTCTCTTCATATGTATTTAATACAGAGATGGCTTTATCATGTATCCGAGGGATAGTTACATTTGGTCGGGATTATCCGTATTATTGAAAACTTCAGAATATTAAATAATTTTATTTTGGAATAAAATTTAAAACTAAAAATACAGTAATTTTATGAAATTAATTAAAATACTTCTAAAACCCGTTTCCAGGTTGTAATGTAGTTTTTAAATGAAACGATATAGACACATACGTTTTCTATTTTTATGTTGTTTGCAGTTGTGCATTTGACGTTCACGGAGGTATACATATTTTTCCGTTGGTGGCAATCTGCCAGTTCCCAACACGATAACAAAACAACCAATTATGAATATAACAACAGAAGACCAAACTTCGCGGTCAATGCGCATTTTTATTTTTATCCTTTTCATCGCCCAACGAAAGAACTCTATATCAAAATGATTGTCTGCGGATTCCCAAACCAAAAATATAGTTATAGTACCTGGATTTTAGAGTATATAGTTAATGCTTTGGATGCTTTCGATTCCCGATTACCGTGATCCATCACTGTATTTACAAATAACTTGCATCTACAATAAATTTCTGTATTTGCTTTTTATATGTGTGAAATAGAAAATGCTCATATAAAAAAAAAATTTATATTATTGATATATATATATATATATGTTTTATTTCCTATTTATGCATGTTAGCATCATTATTGTTGAATATCTATATATGTGGAGTCGTTGTGTCTGCAAAATGAATGGTATATTAGAATATTATTATTATTATTATTATCATCATCAAATAGGATATTATAAAAGTAAAACGATAAAATAAAACAAACTTTCACCAAAATAACTGACTTTTTGATTGTATGTTACATTTTAATGCATATAAAACAGCTAAACACATTCAAAGCTTATATTTATTATATTTGCATGCAAATGCAAATTTATACGTTGAACTCTATTATATTTTTTTTTTCAATTTTTATTATTTTTTTTTTTTTTCAAATGTTGTTGTTGATATTTACAAAAGAAAAAAATAAATAAACTATAAGAGTGAATGTATGTATTTTCTAAAACATGTACTCGCGTAATGTGTGAAAAGTTATTTGCACAAAAATGAAAAAAAAAAAGAAGAAAATTCATAAAAATGTTGAAGACAATTTTTACTAAAATGGTGAAAACTTTTACCTCGTATATATACCTTTTTATATATGATGAATACAGAAGAAATCGTGTTTTTTTTTTGCTTCTTTACTTTCAAATAATGGCATATCTATAAAACGTGCAACGATTTTTTTTTTATTAAAATGTATAAATAAAATTTTATTATATATATTCTTCAAAATAATTTGTAATAAAACTTTTCTATTTTTATTTTGCATTATATTTATAAAATATATATACACATGAACATTTTATACTGCACATATATGCATAAAAGAAAATTTCAGATTTTCTTATAAACTATAAAACGTTTACAATTTATATTATGTTTATTATATATTTTTTAAATTTTCTAATTTTATAAAAATTTATATTATATAATGCACATAATACAGTATATAATTTGAACGATATGAAACGTTTATTTTGTTTTTTTTTTTTTTTGGTTGAAGAAAATTATATATTTTATATAAAATACATGAATTGATATTATATTCGATTTAATATATAATGTAAACTTATAGTTAATTTTAATTTTAAAGGAAAATCGAATTTGATATATATCGTTTATATATATAAATGAGTAAATTGATTGTTTTTGTCTGTGAAATTAAAAATGCTTATGAAATTCAGTTATTTTATATAGATTCGTAGAATTGAACTTCAACACAATTAGTGAGAATTTGATTTGTTTGTGATAAACAATATTTAATTGGATAGCAATTAAGGAAAAATAAAATGCAACGTTCGAAATTTATTATTTATTTAGAAGAATGAAAATTAATGTGAAATTCGTAGTCATTTTATCGAAAGTTATCTAGCGCATTCGAATATTTTATTCATTTTTCAAAATAAAATATCCAAGATTTCCAATTTGTTTAGTAGTATTTGAAAGTAAATAGTTTCCACACAAAAAAAAAATGAACACATTTATTCAACCTCATCATACATTAATCTTTTAACAATTAAAACTTGTAAATCAAATTTAATGAAACAGTCCAACAATTTTGATTGTGTGCATTGAAAACAAAATTCAAATCATATATATTAATATAATGTAATTTATTTAAATTAATTTATATTTCCACTAATAATGTATAATTAAATCATTAAAATGTTTTCTATATTTATAAATATAATGAAAAACACTATTTAATATATCCGAATTTTACCAGCACTATTATTGTATATATATGCACACCAAAATCTTATTTAAACCTTGATGGGAATTCACTGCGTCTTATATTTATATAACGCAGTATTTCTGTAAAAGTATTATTATTCACAAAATATATTACTACTAATATATTTTTTGTTTTAAGTTTCATTATATTTATATACGAACATCCAAAAATATATATTATATATATTTATAAATATATACAATTACACATGCCATCAAAATATATATAAAAAAAAACCACAACATATTTCCTTTTTCATTTTGTTTTTCATTTCATTTTAGTATTTTTATTTTTTTTGATACAAACAATTTTCCCAAAAACATATAGTGTTGAAAATTATTCATTTACTATATTCCTATATGGTATATAAAATACTCTACTGAATAATATATATATATGTATATGTAGGTAAGTAAAGAACTAAAGGTATGTGTATATATATATATGAAAAGAAATCTAAATAAGGTTTAATATTCTTTTCTTTATGGTATATATATATATTTTACTTAATATTAGTATTATTTTACTTAATATTAAATATATATGTAATTGTATATATTAATTCCGTATTATGATTATAATCAGTCTGTATATATATATATACACATTTAAAGGTATTGACAGGATGTTTTTCCATAAATAATTTATTAATGAACAAGTTGCTAATAGCATACGATGAAGAGTTTAAACTTAAAGCATTTCAAAAATAAGACATTCAAATATACTATATGATTGGATTACATAATCATATAATTTCTATTAAATTCATATTGAAAATATACAAATTCAAATCCTTAATTATTTAACAAATAAAAATTTTACAAATATATTGTTTACATATATCTGTCATTGAATTTCATGAATATGTGAAACTTCATAACAAAACATTCTGTTTATAAAAATTCATATAATTTGTTTGTAAATGTATATATTTGTGTGTGGTGCGGTATGAGAAACACTACGGATTTTTAATACTTTAAGTCACGCAATTATAATATTGCACGCTATCATATATATATACAATTCAAAAGCAAAGCATATACAAAATTTTATACAGAATATATATAATAAAAAAGGTAAATATCTAAAAGTATTGTAATATAAATATATAAATATAGAAAATATTGATAGACATTAACAATGCATTACTTTTAGAGTAGGTAAATGGAACATAACATACGGTGTTGTGAACACTTTAACAAATATAAATACTTCATATATATATACATAACAAGCACAATGTATTTAACATTTAACCCACAAAAATGTTACATAACATCCGCGTGTTTTACCCACACAATATAGATTTTTGTTTTTCAATTAATATTTCATTAATTAATAATTTCAATAAATATATGGTAAATAAAATAATCTTCTTCTTCTTTTTTTTTAAGATTTATTATTTTTGTTTTCTCTTCTATATGGAAGGATATAAGCTTTAATATGCTCATGCGGTAGTATATTTATTATACGTAAACAAAAATAACTTTAATTAATTCCAATTTTCCATTAATATATTCATATCCGTTTTTTTGGCTGGCGCTCTCTTCTAGATTATAAAGAATACAAACGAAAACTGTAACTATATAATCTTTATGACTGGATAAAATCTAGAACTAATTCAGATCATTTCAAAACTCATGTTTTAGTTTTGTTCGCGGAAATATTAGTTCCGGATCACATGAGTTAAAAAGAAACTTTGAAAAGTGAATTTTACCGAAAATGCTGTTTTTACTATTTACTATGTGTATTTTTTTCCTATTGATAATGCTGTCAAAATGTACAGTCATGTTGAAATGCTTTAAGGTGATTCATCCCTTCAATTTATTGCAATATATGCGAAATTAAATAAATTTCACTATTAACTATAAATTACTGTATATACGGAAAATTGATGTAAATGCGATTTGAGATCATATAAATTTTATTATATTCATATTTTTACCTCAAAATTAAAATTTTTAACAATTTATTTTATTTAAAATTCTGTATTTTATTGAATCATTTTTAAACCGTGTGGGTTTGTGTGTGTACATCATATATATATATATAGTTCAGCGCTTTAAAGTGCACACATTTAATGTACAAGTACATATATAAACAGATATATTTATATATCTATGAGCTTATTATATGATTCGTTTTTTTTTTATTTTCATCTTTCTTTCATGCATTTTAAGTATATATTTTATATAACAAAAATTTAATCCTGTATTATGTTCATATATGAAAATATTTATATATATAATTCTATATGTAGTAGCGATTTAGTATTATCGTATTTTTCAAAAAAAAAATATTTTTTTCATGCAAAAACTATTCATAATATTATAATACATACCACAAAAGCTTATGGTAATTAATTACTATATAACAGTTAAGTGCAAACACCAGGTTAAAACGATTAAAGAACAATAGTTATATTATGTATATATATGCATATGAACTATATTTAAAATATATAATGGAAATTGTTATATATATATATATATATTATTTATATTTGCATATGGTTAGCTTCAAAAGCACAGAATATAACTATATATATTGATATCAATGTTATATTACTTTATAATATATATATACATATAAATATTATATATCTATATAATTTACATGGTGGCTATTGTATTTATCTATATATTTATATATGTATATCCATATACATATCATTAAATTATATCTATAATATATTGTTATGTATATATATATATAAAATTATTTTATCGTAAAATGTTGTGCGATGAATTTGGATGAATTATATTTAAAATGAATGGCATTATAATCTTTTACAAATTCGTTTTTGTATTTGTCTCATGTCATTATATTTGTATTATAAATTTATAATGTAGATATATATATATATAATAGATATAGATGAACTTTAAACTATATATAACTAAGCAGGATACATCTTTATATATATAGGTATTTTGTAATGTGCTTTATATACACATATATTATTTATTTAATATGCACATATTAAATTTCTATATATATATATGTATATTTACATCAAGGATAAATGGAGCAACTATAAATTGATCACTTTCCACAAAATTGAATGAATTGAATAAGAATGAATAAATGGATATGTAAACGATTTAAATGTTATATGTATATAATATACAAATAGAGGATTATTCAAATTGTACGAATATATATCTATCTGTTTTCAGTATATATATTCATGAAACAAAATTGTATGGATTTATATATTATTTTATTACGTATATAGTGATGTATTTATATATTAACGTGTATATATACCTTTTTTTATATATTGTTATATTTACATAAATATAAATATATATATCTTATCTTTATATTTATCAGATGTATAAAATCAAGTAATTCCATTTGTAAATATTGTATATATGTATAACATATATAGTCAATAAAGTAAATACACTGAATATATAAATATATAAAATTATTCATTATATATATATATATATGCCTTTCATTATTGTACATTTAACAATATAGAATAAATGATATATATTTATATTTTATTAGCTGATATATTTTATTTTTATATAATAAGATAAATATTATCATACAAAATTTGATGATATTTATAGACTATATATATTATGACTCAAAAACTAATTTGATTTATTTATATATTATCGCACTACTGAATGTGAAATGTATGAGGCTGATAAAACAATAATGGCATTTGTATATTAAATCACCTTTGAGGTGTGTTAGATAATGTTTTATTTTTTTTTTACAAAATATGTATATCAAATTAAAATAATGTTCCTTAGAAAAGACATTCAATCATAAAAATAGTACAGTACCTTTGTTAATGGGTTTCAGGTTCATAGACTATAATTAACAAAATTTACATTGTTTACTTTCATTTAAAATTTACTTTCAATTATAGATGCTAGAAAATATATATATTTCTTAGGTTAAAAAATTGCCAATGGGATGAGTAATAAAATAAAATAACAATATACAAAACAAAATATAACTCTAAAAATACAAATACCTTCAATTATATTTTTTTCAATTATATGGTAATGTCTGCGGTGATGAATTAATTTGTCCAATAACCATTATAATACTCCTAAATCACTTAAGCTCGACAATGGTTATACAATTTTAATGTTTCTATATAAATTATATTATATAAATTAAATGTCCAAATTAGTTATACAAATGAAATTCATAATATGGGAAATTTATTTATCTTTTATTTTTGATTTATTGAATAAATATATATATTATATGATATTGTTCAATTTCTTTATTTTAAACATTTCCGTATAAATTATATACAATCAAATAATATTATATATAAAAACGAAACGAAAGGAAATAGCACCACATAAAACATAACAATGTAATAAATTAAAAGACAGTAAATTTATATATGTATATAGATATACGCAGTTCACAAGTTTGTTCAAATGTTGTCTTTTTTCATCTTTTTCTTTTTTTTTTTTTTTTTTTTTGTTAGATACGACGACCATTTCAAACAATTTTAAAACAATATAATTATATATTTATAAAAATAAAATAAAACAAAACAATAACTAAATATATATAATATAGGTCTATTTTCGATATATATATATATATTTTATAAAATATTTTTCCTTTAAGAAAATGTAAATGACAGCATCATTAAATTTTCTATTGTTTTTTAATATATATATATACTGTATATATATACATTTTATGTATATATAAATTCATTTGTATATGAGGGATCTATTTATTTTGGATATATATTATATTTATATGTATACAAAAATGTTGCCCTGTTTTTTAGGATTATATTTCTTTTTTTTTTTTATTGTTTTGTATATACTTATGGTATTTACGGGATATGTGAAAAGTTTTCGCAGAATTATAATTTATGTGATATATTCATTTGAAAATCGATTTGCATTTATATATAATGAAATGTTTACGATATTCTTGTCAATTTTTTAACCAAACATTTAACTCAGATTGAAAAATATATAATTTTTACTGCTTCAGTATTATACTTAATCTTAAAACTTTGACAGATGAAATTAAATACAGAAATGAATCCCAAACCAATTGATATGATATTATCCCAATTTGATTTTTACCATGTTCAAAATTTTTATCAATATATCAATAAACGAAAAAGGATTAATTCACATTAACTTTTGAAAAACCATACGAGTGTATATTTTGGCAATATATAAAATTTTCCTTTTATTTTGTTTACGAATATCCATATATTGTATATATATAATATTTATTTATAGCACATAAAGAGAGAGTATATATACGCAAAATTTACGATATACATGTATATGATTGGGTGGTGGTTATATATATATATTTATATATATATAGACAGATATATACAGATATAATATAAAAAGCACAAAGAAATATAAATTATATACACAACAATAGCAACTTCCGAAATAACATGTAAATGGTTATAAATATATATATATATATATATATATATATATATATATATTTACCCATAGATGTATATAGCTATATATTTATATATATAGTCACCCTCTTATACAAAAAAGAAATTATATGATTTTGGATTATAAATATTTTTTAATTAAGATATTCACCAGAAATTAAAAATACTTTTTTGTTATTTATATACCAATATATATATACTATAAATATATTTGGGTTTTTGTTATGAATAAAATTATATATATATAGTATATTACATATATATATATACAGTATATAGTTTAAATCGGTAATGCGGTATAAAGTAGCTAGCGGCGGGTTGTGCATAAATGCGTCCTGGGAAAGGTTCATATGGAAACTTTAATAAAATTTGGATTTTTTGTAAAAGAAAATTTGGTAGTTGGTTATATTTTTCAAAAGATATACCCGAATGTGTGAAAATGCTCCCATTGATCATCGATTTTTGAAAAAGCGTTAATATTATTGGAGCAAATTATGCTATTAAGAGATTTTCTTCTATATGAAAAATCCAAATTTTATTTGAAGTTTCAAATGATGGCATACAGAAAAATGAATATTGAAGTTAACCTAAGACTGTAACTTGAAAGATTCAAAAAAATTTGTAAGAAAAAAAATTTTTCCTATTATAATTTATCTGATTATATGCATTTATCCTTCAGACTTCAAGTATTTTTTGTTGGTTTATCAGAACGCATTTTCTCAATTCACGCCACTGAAAGTAGCATTAATTTTCTGATGATCTATATATATATATATATATAATATTTAAATTTATTTTATATATACACATAGAGAAATAACTTAAATGGTGCGAGGATATAATTTTTAATATTGTTTTGATTTTCACTATATTAAATGCGGGTATATATCCATAAAAAGAAATAAATTCAAAACATTCATGCATTTATAATAAGTTTATAAAAATATATACATATATTAAATTCAATTTTACCGAATATAAAATTATAAATATTTAATTAAATGAAACGTTACTATACTGTATAATCTGTGGTATATATATCTATAGCATAATAGACCGCATTCATTTTTTGTATACAATATATGGATAAAAATTAATAATATTGTTTCTATTATTATTGTTTTATTTACGCTATGATGATGATTATGTTAAAAATGATTTCATTTTTAGTGGGATTTCTATATATAAAATTTTGAATTATTATATATACAGACTATATAATATAATTTTGTTGATGAAAAGAAAATAAAATGTATTTTCATGTAAATATATATTTTGATTTAATTTCATTATATAGAATAGATATAGATTTATTTATTTATATTCATATTATAATTTTTTACGCTATAAGATATAATTTTTACATTGCATATATTTATTTTGTATATTTTCATTTATATGTATATATGTTGTTTAAATTAATAAATGTGATAATAAATATATTTGCATTCACTGCATATTAAACTATTTAAAATTATAGTATGAATATATATATATATAACATGTAAATTTCAAATTGTATATTATTGCATTCCTTCAACTATTTATTTATTTATATATACTATTTATGTACATAATAATAATAAACTCAATCTCTATATATACACACAAAATACATAATATTCTGGATATAAATATAATATTTATTCACAATGTTGTAAGCATAAAAGTTTTTAAATGAAATGCAAATTTTACATTTATTTGAGTTATTTTAATGTTTATTATTGTATTATTTTATTATATATATATATATAAATATAATATTGCATAAATTAAATAAATGTAGATTTTATACTCATATATATTCAAATGAATATGAAAATATGAAATGAAAATTATTTGAAAACATTTCAGAAATTCACTTTTTTTTTTTAGAATGTACTTAATGTTATTACATATATGTATTATTATATATAAAGTATGTTTGCTTGATGAAATGTATTTGTGATGCATTTATATATATATATATACATTGAGTGTTATAAAAAATAATGGTCCATATAAATGCATAGAACTACCAAATATATAGTACTTATACTAATATTTAAACTGTTTATTTGATGATAATATATATTGTTAAATTAAATTAAAACGATGAATTATTTTTATATTTTGTTAATGTTGAATATATAAAGAGAAAGACGCAGTATCTAATTTAAAATGAAATTAATGTTATTATAACTTGAACAAATTGTTTGTATATAATTAATTTTGATTATTTATATATTATTTGGCACACAAATATAATTTGCATTTTTGTATTTCATTTTTTTTGATAATATAATCTTATAACAATATTATAAATATTGTAAATAAAATAATATTTTTATTGTTATTCTTAAAGAATTTTGGAACATAAAAATTTGTTGTTTTGCATATAACAAAAAATTCTGAACGCAAATTCTAGCATCTAGAATTCTAGAATTGAAAAGTATCAATGATGATGACCAAGAAAAGATAAATCAAATCATATATGGTAGGCAACTGCAATCAAAACGGAATTCATGAAATTTACATTTACAAAAACAAAAGCTTTATGAAATGAGAAAATAATAACAAACCACAATTCGTAATGAAATTATCGTTTTAGGCAGCTTCTGCGATTAAATATCTATATATATATATATATATATATTATAAAATAATCCGCCTGGAAAAACCTGGAAAAAGATTTATCACAATATTATGATTACCTTACATTACATAATTCATTTATTCATTCAATATAAGAAATATGTAAATTTAACTCATGTAAAAATGCTATATTTTATGAATGTTTTATATACATGTGTATGTTTTCTGTATTTATTATTATATTTAATCTTCAAACATATTATGATAGTATATACATACATATATAGGTATTCTAATGGATAAAGATTTAATAAAATTTTTTGAATATCCAAATGAAAATTTTTTACATATATCCTTTTATAAATTAAAATTATATATTCATCATTTCAACTTTTAATGCATCTATTATTATTTTATATAATATAAAATATATATATATAGGTATTATAAATATACAGATTTTTGCGTGTGTGGGCACATTTACTATATATATATTAAATAATTTAAATAATGAATCTGCAAAAGAGCTTACAAATTATATTTTATATGTATATAATTCTTTTAATGTTACCTTTTTTTCTTAATTACTCGACAGGTAAAAACCAAAATTTATATTTATATAGTATATACGTATATAATTATATAATATGTATATAGATCGAAACATATTGTTTGAAATTCCTTTTGTATTAAATCACAAAAAAAAAAATATAATCCCAAATAAAAAAGCAAAAGGTGAATTTAAATTTATTTTACCTTAAAGTTTTTATATTATATTTCATTAAAATAATGCGTAAATTTACCATTTACCTATATGGTCATACAATTAATATATATATATATATATTTAGTATTATTAAATGTATTAAATTGTATGTTTAAGAAAGATATATATGTATATATTATTTATAATTGCTTTTGGCAATCTATTCTCTTCATATTCATACATATATCCATATATCCATAATTCTATACCTATATAAATGACCCAAATATATACATACGGTTGATTATATATATATATATATATAAAATAATTTATATATGCTATTATGATTATTATTATTATTATATAATTGTATGTATTTATATATAGGTACATATTAATTTATTAAATATGAAAATCACAAATCATAACATGATAGCAGTTTTAGGCCAGTAAATAATATACTGGTGTATATATATTTGATATATATATATATAATACGTATATATTTATGTATATTCTATGTTTGAAAACCTTTACTTTAACGTCATATTAATCATCGATTTGTATATTTTTACTCACACCACTTATACAATTTATCACCTTTACTTTATTATAACCTCCTTGTTCACCTCTTAACTATACACATTTATATATATATAGAGGTTGTGTTGTATAAATAGTGCATATATACGGATAACATATTGAGTCAATTTATATATATACTTAAATATAGGTATAAATATAGGTATAATAATCTCATACGTATAATATAATAGAATATAAATATATAACTATAATGTACCAGGTACTTTGAGTACCAAAAAACATACTAACAATTTATATATTTATATATGGTATATTTAACTATACACAGATACACAGAACGTATTTAATATATTTATTTGTCATAGAGTAAAAGGTGTTTCATTGATAAGCATATATATAGAAGGGAAGCAAGTCTGGAGAAGGTATAGTCGCATATGAAATATATTAAAGAAAATTGAAATAAGATTCCATCATACGTTTATATTTAGAAAAATCCTGCAAAACAATCATGTCTAATTTTTTCCCATTCTTCCCATTCTTTTCATATTGACATTCTTTGACTATACAAAATGTTAGTAACATATAAAGGACCGTGATTTGAGGTACCAAATATTTACCTTGTATCATATATTTATCTTATACATACTACCGACCACGCAGATAGTCAATTTAGAATGTTAATTTCTTTATGATATAAACACACTGTATTTCAAATATTTGACTTCGTATATATATACACTCAAAATTTATATAGTAAATTGTACAGCATAGCAGTTCGATACAGAATCGAAAAGACAAATCTTTATACATTTCTATATAATGTATAAGTATATATATTTATTTATTACAAATAATCTATATATAAAATAATGTGCACATTTCAAGATTAATATATATATAGAAATTTCTACAAAATTGTTATACTCTGTGATATATAGAAATAAATTCACATATATTTGTATATATGTATGTATGTCTTAAACAATTTTAAAGAGTAAAAGAAAATCTCCAAATATAGATTTACTGTATTAATATTATACATATCGCATATTATGTATATAGATTTAATATGTAGCAACGTGTATACAATTCTATACCATACATATATGTATATAATGAATAGTAAATTTGTTAGCATTTCTACAATATATATAAATATATATATAGGTACATAAAATCATAAAATGTATATATAAATTTATATACGCTTAGAAAGTCATTATAGATTAATTATCTAAGATATACAAAACATTACCAGTTTAATTTATGTCTTAAATATTTGGTTGTTATATGATAATGTATATATACTGTCGTATAAATGGCGATATGCATACATCAGTTAGTTCTCTAATAATATTTAAATATATATGTATGTATATTGTATATATATGGCAGGCATAGAGACACAGTGCGTTATATGAGGTATTACAAGATGGAATAGAAAAAAATGGCTTTAGAAATTTTACTTTTTTCGGTATATACTTTGGTTCTAAAAGAAATTTTAAATAGGTCCCATTAATAATATAAAGGTGTATGCGTGATATAATACAGAAAATTGTTAAGAAACGCAATTATATATTAATAAATTAATATCAACATATTTTGACATAAATTGAAATAAAAACTTTTTGCTAAACCTTCAAAAACGTATTGAAAGGATATTATTTTTTTAAATCTACAACAATTTTCATTTATAATAAGTTTCGGTCTAACGGCGTATTTTCTATATATAGTATAATTAAATGAAAAACAAAATCTTAAAACAGCAATTCTCATTATTTTGAATTAATAAGTTTCATTACCACTGTTTTGTATAGGATATTGGTTAAAATTAATTCAAATAAATTATTTAATTGTGTTCATATACATCAGATGAAATAAAGTACCATTTAATTTTCACTTTTTAAATTTATAATTTAAATTATTTAATAACTAATTATTTATAATCCACATATATATTAAATAAGGTATATATATAAAATTTAATTTGTTTAAAACAATTTATAAAATGACTATTTGTTATTAGTTATTTAAAAAAAATAAATCTAATTAAAATAAAAAACAAAAAAAAGAACTGCATCAAAAAAATTAATATATGCAAGCGTTTAATTATATGATAATTTATGAATTTGAGTATATAATTACCATCTTATAAATTGTATAGAGAAAAACTTTTTTTTTTTATTTCAAACGCACCGCGCTATATGATATTTTAATAACGATATTTATACATAGCAATTATTATACACAAACGTATATTTCAAATATATTTAAAAAAAAAAAAACAAGGATAATACATACTTTGTACAAATGCAAATATATTTATTTTAATCGTATACTTTATACATATGTATGTACTTAACAGTTTACCACCTAATGCTAATACCCATATGCATACCCATATATCTACTCTACATACCCATATATCTATACCCATATATCTATACATTTATAAATATATTGTTTATATAAATATATTGTTTATAGTTATATACGCAACGATAAATAAATACCATATATACATACATATATAGAGGATTTATGTATATATTCACAATTACTTTATTACATATAATATTAAATATTGTACCAAGGTACCTGCAAAATAAACCGAAAGGTGATTATTAATTAATAAACAAAAATATATATGTTTAGTATAGAGTAACTTCATAATCGCAGTATGTATATATATAGTATTAAAAAATGAATCGTAATACATATGCACACAATAATGTTTATGCGTATATATTATATTTAAATATCGACATCGCATATAATTCATTCAGTATATATTTATAATTCGTGTATGAATATTTATATATATATATATATAAAATAAATACATACGTTAGAAAGAATCTATGAGTATTTATATAGTTGTATATATGCTATTAAAAGGTTTCTATTTCCACAAAACTATATACAATTATTATAATATTATATATAAATCTATTGCAGCTACAAAACATCAACATACATGTGTAAAATAATAATATAACAATATGTATATATATAGTATAACGAAATGAGAATTATTTATATAAATGCTTATATATATTATAATGTATATGAAGATGAAAATTTATATATAACTACCTACCTACCTACCTACCTACCTACCTACCTACCTAACAATATAATGTTTTCAGAATATATAAACGGATAATGTTTATGAATATAATCGTATATATGGTATATAAAATATGTATTACTATATATATATTTATATAATGTGCATATAGTGATGATAAATTCATATCGTTAATATTACAAGGGCTATACTGTCAAGCTAAATAGACTTCATTAATTTACTTTATTATTATTATGTATTTAATGTATATATACAACACATAATTATATGTAATATATATATATATATATATATATAAGTTTATATAGTAACATATTATACATTGCGATATGTACTGGTTCATATAAAATTAATAATTTATACATACATGCATAATTGTATGTTGGTGTAGTACCCATATATATATATATATATAATCTCTACGTATATAAAATTTAGTTGATTTGCGGTCAATCTTATACATATTAATTCTATATCTATACATTTTCCTATTTATATACATATATAGTATACAGGATTTTAAATACGAATTCATTATATATATATATACATATATAAGTATAAATGTCAGAACATTTATATATGTAATAATGCTTATTATATGATTAAACTATATATATATATATTAAATCCATGAGAATTTATTTGAAATTTCAAAATGTATAAAATATATAATTTTCATATAAATTTTAACCACCATCACATGTTCGTTTAACATTTACGATTTTTCGTAATATAAATGTATATGTATATATATGTTTCAAATGTCCAAAATTTTAATCCATTTCTATATATGTCAAAATATATAATTTAAATGTTCTCTAAAATGTTTGCATAAATCTTTTAACAAAAATTTAAATTAAAAAAAAAAAAAAGCCCACAAATTTGAAAAAGGTTTATGATTTAATACATCATCATATATATTATTGCTATGTACGCGTACATCGCAATAAGGATTATGCAAAATCATTTAATTCTTTAAATTGTATATTTTGATGTAATAATTACATTATTATATTTAAATATTTTAATTGTATTAGTAAAAAATGACATTTGAATTTTAAGATTTTATAATAATCCATTATTTTTTGGCTAAAAAATTTCAAAACAGTATATCGCATATTTGACATTTTTATTTGCGGTTTATGAAAGTGTAATTTTATAATTATATATTAATAATGTAAATGCTGGGATTTTTAGAAATACATACATACATAACTCGGATACATAATAACATATCGCTTTAAATACCAGAAAAATTGACAAATGTTTTGTCAAAATGACAAATGTTTTGTCAAAATGACAAATTGTTTATATAAACCGAAAAAAAAAAAAAATGTCACGAAGGTTATAATTTAAAAACAATAACTCACTAATATATAATATTTAAAATGCAAAAATTAATTAATAAAAAAACATTCATCGAAAATAATGTAAAATAATGAGTTATCATTAATAAAACAATAAATAACCGACTAAATTAAATATATTACACAATATTGAT
Source organism: Dilophus febrilis (assembly GCA_958336335.1). NCBI lineage: Eukaryota > Metazoa > Arthropoda > Insecta > Diptera > Bibionidae > Dilophus > Dilophus febrilis. The sequence continues at coordinate 66,208,758 of OY284468.1, forward strand.
ATTTTTTTTTTTTTTTGACAAAATGCATGCATAAATTGTAAATTATGTCATTAAATATACAACAGAATATTTAATTTCCAATCACCGGTTTTTGTACCAATAAACAGGGTCAATTACAAATATATATTTACAGGCTTTTATATTTTCTTTTTATATAGATGTATATTTTTTTATATTAAAAATTAATGTCATTTATAAAATGTGTATTTGGTATTCTTGGTATATTTGGGATATTTACATGTATTAAATTGTTTTTGTCGATTTTTTAAATTTTTAAACATAAACATAAATTTTTAAACATATATATAAAATCTTTTGTGAGCTTTAAAAAATCAAATGTGATTGTGATGCCTCAGTCAGCCAAAATAGTATTTATTATCTTTACTATATAGATATATATTCTATATTATTTAAAAAAGAAAAACAAAACAAAATATAGATTATAATTTTTTTCTTTTTATTTAAATTTAATTTTATATATATAAATAATTTTAACATGATATTATAAATAAAAAAAAAATTGTTTTCGAACATAGATATTTTGATATATATTTTAAAATCTATATATAATTTAAACAAAATATATACATGATAGTCGCAATGTCCCTTATGTAACCAGAGAAAATTTTTCGTTATTGACGGTAAATATATATTATATATTGAATATTTTTTTTATATATTCTGTATTTTTATTCATCCAATATATAATACATATATATGTATATTCGTTCCTCGCATTCATACCACAAATATAAATGTATGTATATTGATTATTATTATTATTATTACATGTACATAAATATAAATATATATATACCTCTTTATTTGAATCACAAAAATATAATCAAATAAATTTACATAAATATCATGTATGCCAATAAATATAAATAATATATATATATATATGAAATATTATTATATATAAAAAGTATATGTATTTTGAATACAACAAATTGCTTGCAGCCATATATATATATAATAAATTTTTCAAATAAAATATTGAAAATTGACAGAATCTATTTATCTCACGTGATTTATTACAATTTATGTACATCAATTTTATCATAATTTCATTTTATTGTAATTCACTTTTAATGAAGTATATATAGGAAAAATACATAAAATATATCCTGGATTGGTAGATGCAACCGCACACGGTGAATGATGGGTTTATATAATTTTATTTCCCATTTTTTTTTATTTTCATGTTCACGTATATATTTATGTATTTAATCTTTTTTGAGATATACATCGTTCGATTTTGCAAGATTTATAATAATAAATATATAAAATATTAGTAAATATAAGTATATACCAAACAATACAAAAAAGAAAATTATACATAATAAAACTGTTTTGTTTCACGTAAAAATTTAACTTAGAAATTGCGATGATTTGATTGAATGTGAAAAAAATTTTCTCTATATATAATTATATATTTTAATCAATACATAATAGCAATATAATAGTAATCAAAATTTTTCTTTTATCATCCATTTCGACATTTCATTTGGTATAATTCGGTAGAGAGCACGCTATGCATACATAATTAGTATATGATGTATGATAATCTAATTGTCATTACAAATATTATGTTTATCTTTAGCATTTTTATCCCGTCGTTGAATTTTATCGAATATATATCTTTTATATTTATACGAAACTTTGTATATTATAGACAATAATATATAAATATATTATTATAAACGGTATATATATACTTCAATACAATATTTCTATATATATATACCATTAAATTACACGATATATATGTAATATACTTTATATTATACAATGAATGTATAGAAATACGTACGTAGATATATAGAAGTTTAGACAATATGTCTGTTATCAGTGTACATTTAAGGTGAGATGTTGTTCTTTCTATATATATAAATATATATATGCCATAACAATTTTAAATATACATATATTATAATACTCTGGTAATGCGATATATACATATACGAGGTATGTAACTATATACTCTATGCAAATTTATTGTTTATATAATATCTATACAATATAGACTTGAATAAGTATATATATAATGAAATACATAAACCATTTAATTATAAAGTGAATGTATCTATACATATATGCATTTCATATATAAATTCGTCTCTCGCATATACATGATAATATACATATTACATATATACTTGGCAATATAAAGATATATATATATATATATATGGAAAATAAAGTAACCAAAGTTTTCATCTGTAAATTTACTTGCATATATGAATTTATATACATATATATGTATATGTATAATTGTATATATTATGTTTAAATTGCCATGCTTAATGATACCATTAAAATATACACATATATAAAGCTAAAGTATTTTTGGTAAATTATATTTTAAACCTCATACTTTACATTAAATTAGTTATTTTGGCTAAAACTGATGACTGTTCTGTTCTATACGTATATATATAAAAAATATGCAAACATATATATATATGCATAAACTCGCACGTTGTCTCGTATATATATACATATGGAATTATATTTTCATTATATATATGTATAAACCTACTTGGTAAACATTCCTTAAAATTTTATATGCCATATATATATAGATAAATATTTTACATGGTATATATATATATATTTTATATAATGAAAGAATGTATTTGGTGTATTTTACACACGTGTTTACATACCTCCCATATTTATTTTATTTGTATATATATAGAACTGTATATATATACTTTGTATATAAATTTTGTAAATTCTTTATACTATAAAGTTTAAAATAGCGACATTGCTTGTATAATAAGATAAAAACAAAGTATATATTTATCTGTATAATATATAAGTAATACCATAAGTTATGCAATAAATGTAAAACTCTTTATATATACATACATACACGATCGTTGTACTTCTATATATATCCTAATACAATATTATTTTAAGGTATATTTTGAATAAAATAATTAGAATATTGTTATCTATTGTAATTATAAGAAAAGACATTGAAATTAATAAAAAAAAATTAAAAATTACGTCTGTACATATCAAAAATATATACGGTGGGTTATCTATTAAAAGATTTATAATCAAAAAATATTTTTATTTGTCGTTTTTGGTTGTAAGGCGTTTGACTTTTTTAAATCTATATAAACATAAATCTAATATACTATATAGATATAGTTCAATAATTCATAAAAAGAATATGCTTGTTTTAATGTATACAATTTATATATTATGTTTCAATGCGCTTACATACATTTTCCTGTATTTTATTTATAATATAATCCATGCGGATTTGTTGGCTAATTTAAAAAAAAAACGATATTAACTTTTCTTGTAATTTTTCCATATCATATCTATCATCTATATCGGATAAAAACGGTCATACATACATATTAAAAATTCAAGATCTCTAAAAAATCATTTGTATTCTTTTCCTTTTTGTTTTCAAAACTTGGCATTGATGTACGTAATGCACAAATTTTAAGTAAATCGTAAATGTATTCAATGTATCATATATAGATTCATTATTAAGTAATGATTTCATTAACATTATTAAGAAATAATAATTTCAATGTAATAAGCAAAAAAAAAAACTAATTATAAAAGAAACTTGATAGAAATTATTTTTCTTTCTATTTAATATAATTAATACGCTTATTCCATTACAACACATTTAATTACATCGCATTGGTTTTTGTTTTGTGCAATAAAAATATATTTAAACACAAAATTTAGTAAAACAAAAAAAAAAAAAATTAAATAAAAACAAAAATCTGTTAAAACCCACAGCTAACATTAGTGCGAACTTTCAGGCTTTTAATATTTATTTAGGTTAGGTATATTCATATATACATACATACAAATCGCAAACATAAAGATTAAATATAGCTTATGTGGGATATAATATATATATATATATATGTATTCCAAAGTGTATATATATATAAATATGCATATAGCTGTATATATATAGTTAAATTCAGAGTAAATTTATTTAAAATAAATTCATTGCCTATATATATGTATTTTATTATATATATATATATTTTTTACATGTAATATGTGTATATATGCAAATACTGTCTAAATTTCGTATACGAATTAGTTGTGCATTAATATATAAATGCATGTATTAAACCAGAGATATATAAGAAATTTATTTATATAGTGCATTGTTTTTATTTTTTGGTGTATGTATATTTGCATAAATTACAACATTAATGTTTTTTTTGAGTGTTTTTTTATTATATATCTATAATTAAGCCACACATAAAAAGTATTATTTTATTAATATCAAATTTTACAAATAATAATAATTATAATATTAATAACAATTTTATCCCACAAAAATATGTACGTGCATATATATAGAATTAAGTAAAAAGCTTTTCATGTGCATATGTTATATACAATTTTATGTACTATATTCCGCATATATATTTATTACATATGTTTATGAAATATAAGTACATGAAAATATAATAAGTAATTGAATATTATTATACATTTTATATGTTGTTTAGAGATATTTATATATATAAATATATATTTAATACATGCGGATTTATATGGATATGTATTTTGTTATAAATATATTAAAATTTTAATTTCCATATGCATATATGATATTTTTGTATAAATAGTTTATTCATTACTATAAATTTTATGAGAATTTTGCATATTATATATATATTTATAGTCATATATGTGTGTGTGTGTATTTATTTAGACAAAATAGCTGCTGTGTATAGCAAATTAATAAATTCTAATTTAAATTATTATTTATGTGAAATTTACATTTAAATCGTATGTATATTTTATAATTTATATATATCCTATATATAACATCTCTTTATCTATATAACTATATAAAATTATATATATGTATATATATAGTAGATTGTAAATTTATACGTTTTTTGTTTATATTTTTAAAACTTTATTTAAATTTATATAAATATTTATTTTATATGGATATTTAATTTATGTCCTATATAATATGTCTAAATATATATATATAGAACAACATTTATATCTAACAACGTTATGTAGTTGTTCGTAAACTTATATATATATATTTATTCATATATAATCTGTTCTTTTCTGTATATTTATATATCCACATTTAAATGTATATAGTTAAATTGGCAACCTCTAAATATTAGTATAATGTGAGATGACCTTTTGTATGTATATAAATTTGCATATATCGTATACATGTATATTTATTTATATCCAAATTTAATGATTCGCAATTACCTTATTCCATATATTTAAATCCATAATTAGGGTTCTAAAGATGGTTATTTATATACATATATATGTGTATCTATAATATAGTTTTGGCATTTAAAAAGTTTTATTATAAAATGTTACTTTTTAAGTACCTATATATGGAAATTGTTATTATAATAAAATATATATAGTAATATAATTTTAATGTAAATAATTGATTTTACAATAATTTTTCGATCCAAGTTTAATCACCGGAATAGAATTTTTGATCCATTTTAAAAATATCTGCATAGGAAATCATAATCCATAATATTTATAGTAAAAAGAATTTTCAAAAAATACAAATATTTAATTGCAAACAATTCATATTTGTGATAAAGTTAATGCGGTTATATTTTTTTATTTATATTTGTATATATATATATATATACGTTTCAATAACATATTCAATATGTTAAATATTTGTTGAATTTATATATGGTCGCTCTATATAAATGCTTGTTAGCCATTTGACATTTTTAAATTTATGCGATTATCTAAACTATTATGCAATCTATCTGTATCTGTATATATCACCTTAACTCATTAAGGGAATAGCTAAATCATTTTTCATAACTGCGTTAATCTTTTGTTCATCATGTTTCGTGCACAGTTTATATATGTACGAATATATATATATATTTAATATACACACCTTATATATACGATGAACAACAATATTTTTTTTTTATTATATATCACATTCGAAAATATAAAAATGAAGAAAATAATATATAACATACATTTTCGGATATAATTCTCATTAAAATTATTATACTTTAACATTACTAATGAATAAAATATAATTTATTGTAAAATAAAAAAGTAAAAAAAAAATCATAAAAACAGATTAGAAAATTATATGTGGGTTAATATATAGAGATTACATATATATATAAATAATAATAATTTCAAATGTATATATATTCGCATTATATATATAAAGAACCATTTATATAATTTAATGTATATTTATAATTTATATCTATATATATATATGGACAATTATATAGAACAGGTATAAAATCTAACTGGATGAAGTAATACTTTTTTTTGTCTTTTGTTCTATATATTAATATTATATATATATATAGAAAAAATGAAATAAAACAAAAAAAAAACTTGCACGCGATCATATTCATAATATAAGATATTATACGATTACTTTGTATATGAAATGGATGATATATAAACCTCTGATAATATTTTATTATAAATATATAGAATGTGCTTTTTTTTCATGAAATAAAAATAAAACGTACATATATAGTTAAACTTATATTTTATATATATATATATAAATATGGATCATATTCATATTTATTTATCTATATACACACATTAAACATTTTATTAGAAAATATTAAACAAAAAAAATGTACATCGAAACTAACACGTACTCTCGTGATATATACATTATTTGAACGTATAATATATATATAAATAATAATTTAACCATTTTTAATGTCGTTACCCATTTAGCATTGCCAACATAAATATTTCGTATATATAGTTCTTATAAAAATTATATAAATTTTCTATATTTTATTTTAACATTTTCATTTATTTCATTTATATACAAATACTTTTTCTTTTTTTTTACTTTAAATGTATAATTGACTTCATAAATTTTAAGCAGATTATATAGTTGGTATATATAAATTATGCGTGAAGTTTGTAATTAATTTTATTCATTTTACGTGAACTAAACATCTATATGTATGTTTGTAATTTGTATATATGTATATATATTTTTCACAAAACTATATAGATCTATATACGGAGCTCAACAATAAAACTTCAACATCATCGTTTAATATTAAATATATGAAAACATATATCGTTTTGTTATTCTTAGTTATACAAAAAAAAAAAAATGGTTGAAGAAAAACATTCTTTGTGTAACAAACCAAAACATACCATAACGAAATGTGTTCCTTTTTTCTTTTAGTATGTGCTTAGAAATTGTACAGAATTTTCCTATAGAAAGTTATAAAAAATTTCCTTAAAGAAAATTACACAACACGTCCCTAAAGAAAATTATTCAAAATATCATTATATATGGAAAATTTCCTTATTCAGATTTATTATACATAGAATTTCATCAATAGAAAATTATAAAGAATCTCCTTATTACCTGCGGCTAACGGGCGCAATGCATATAAAATCGCAAAAACGTTTTCTATATTATTTCATTGGTGGAATTTTTACAATTTTTATTTTTATTAATATTCCATCTGATTTTTTATTTGTTTATTCGAATTTTGTATAACAAATAAAAAAAAATGAAAAATTTCAACATGAGATCCTCATTAATCGCTCAAAGGTAAAAATAAAATATAAAAAATATCGTGCTAAAATTCATAAATATTGAATAACAAATGAAATATTACAATATTATAATTGTATTATTTACCTTATGAGTATAACAAAAAAAAAATAAATACATGTGAATATATTTATGTATAGTATATAGTTATATGCTTTCTACTATACATCTATATATAGTATACATATTGTTTGGGTTATTTATAATCATAAAAAATATATGTTATATAAATATATATTATATATATAAAAAAAAACAATTCTATATCAGTATAAATATACAAATTTGTCCTACATATTATGTAAATCCATGTCTCGATTACATTCATTTATGTATTCATATACATATCATATGCGGTATTTTACCTATTTTTCTGCTTTTCTGTTTTATTTATATATATTTATTTTTTATGACATGAATTATTAAATAAATAAATATAATTTTAATTTTTCTCCATATATATATATATAGAGTAAATGCGTAAAAAAATAATTGTATATCATTTCATTTTAATATATGAAATTATTGCATTTGTTTGAATTAAAAAAATATGTCATTCATATAAAAAAATGAAAATTTATTTATGCCATCATGTAATATGTAATAATATTAATTCATGCAGATTACTATACATATACAAATTTATAAAATCCCTTATTATATTCCATATATACAAAAATATATATCATGATTCACGTGAAAACGATCATATCAATTTTCGTATTTAATCAAAAGATATATTTACCGATAAAAGTAAATATAATAATACAAAAATAAAAACGTTTATTCAATAATATAGGTACTTAATTTTCAATGAAAATCATCCCTTATATGTTTAATTTTATAATGTGGTTTTGTATGTTGATGTGGAATACGTAAAAATAATCAACTTATAGCCTTATAGTCTAGTAATTTTGGGTTTGGGTTTTATTACATTTTTTTATTGTTTCTGTCTCTTTAATGAATATAGGTTGTATTGTATTTGGACAGTTGTCACTATGTACACGTGCTTGAATATTCAATAGAAATTCAGATTAAATATTAATCAATGGTCGACTTAATTATATATACATCAATACATCGGTGTATATATATACATACTTTTTTGTGTGAAAATTCATTGCTATATTGTTATAGACCATCGCAGAAATGATTTGTATATAGAATTATATAAAGATAATTTTGTGACCGCGTAAAAAGACATTTAAAAAATAAAACAATACTTAACTTCAGACTTTTTTCAGCATTGCTTTTTTATATTGTATAAAATTAAGTTATCAAGCAAGAAGAGAAATAAAATTTTCTATATTGTTATCAAAATGTGCGAGAAAAACAAAAGGGGGTAAAATTTTATGTCTTGCAGATATGTAAAGGAGTTAATATAAAAAAAACATGCAATGCAAGTTCCAAAAATGGTTATTACTCATTTTTAGTGTTATATCTCTAACCGCATATATAAAAAATAAATAATTCAAACCAATTCCATGTATGTAGAACTCATTTTGTTTTATGGATTGTTTATTTATAAATACAATTTTTACATCATATAGTATTTTCATTTTATATAGATACAGAAAAATGTGTATAAATGAAAGAAATGAAAATCATATATAATTTTCTATATATATATAGATATAGGTAAACGAATATTGTTATGATTTTATATATACATAATACATAAGATTGTTTTGTTATATACACTTACAATATTTTATTATATGAGTATTAATAAAAATGATAATTATATGGATTTAGAAGTCATTCAGAGGATTTCCTAAAATTGTTATTAGCTTATATATATATAGTATACATGTTTATTTTGTTATTCGTATCGTTGTGGTATTTTCTTTTATTTTTCATCATATTATGATAATCTCATATATATATATTTGATGTTTTATATATATTTGTTCATCTGAGAAAGGTATAATTTTTTTGATATCATCTTATATCGATCTATATATTTATGCGAATTGCAAAGGATAATGTAATAATAATGTAAGTAAATAAAAAGAAAACATATGTTTCATTCGTTGTATGTAATAATTTGATATTCGCTATATATATATATATATATATAGTTTATTTATAAACATATTTATATATAAAATCATATATTTATTAATTATTTTTATATTATAATCACTTTACTAATTATATATATTTTTTTATTTCTTTTCAGGTAAGTAATGAATTAAATTTACAACCTTCCTTCTTTGATTGCGTATAATAAAAACATTATGATTAAGAAGAATAAATCAACATCAGATGCGGTGAATTTAACACTGTTCTACGTAAATACTAAATAATTTTTTCTTTTATATTATTATAATCTGTTTTGAGTATATTTATACGATTCCAACTTTCTGAATTATAAAATTTCCCTATATATACATAATAAGTAACACGTTTTTGAGACTAATTAATGCTTTAATTGTATATAATTAATTTTATAATGAATTGTTGGTTCTACATTTACTTCAAAGGCCTATAAAAACCAACCATATTCAAAATATATAATACCATCAGAATATATTCACTATATGAATTAAAATAAAGCAAAAATTATTTTGAAAATAGCCATGGTCTCCAAATATTATATTAAATGCAATTTACTGCAATAATATTAATAATAATAATAATAATAACTTAACAATAATAATGTTATGAAATGACCAATTATGTACGTATGAGTATTTATATTATAATAATATATATAGTGTTATGCGCGAAGTATATGTTGAAAATTATTTATTTATATTATTATAAATGTTCACTTGTTTATAATGTGATATTCATATATATAATAGGAAAACATGAATTTTGGTTATATATCACATAAAATATCATCATTTTATCATAATATATGTAACTTTGTTAAAATATTGTGCTTTACATTAAAATTGGTTAAACATATATATACATGTATTTTACATATATAAATATTTCGAACATCAATATTTAATTATTGTAAAAAACAAAATTTTTTTTTATGTGTATAAACATTTTTTTTTTTTTTACGAATTTTCTACATCCCTTTTATTATATCATCAGATTTTACATGAATTCTAAAATAACATAACAACAAAAATTGTTACATATATTCGGGGGATCAGACAATCGCGAGCATTTGTGTGTTGTATATATGTATTTATATAAGATACATATGGTTTTTAATAATATATACAAAATACTTTACATACAAAAATTAACCGAATAGTATATAGTCCATATCTATATATATATATATATATATACATATTTATATTATACGACATGTATTATATAATATATTGATAATATAATACATGAAAATTATACATGAATTTATATATTTGCTTTATTTTAATATACATATTCATATACATATATAATTTGTTTATATATTGCTATTTTATTAACCATCTAATTTTCGACATGCAAATTTTCCAACGTTTTTGTATATATATACCATATATGACCATATATTTACTATAAATATATATTCAGTGTATATATATATAAATACAATATTTATAACATTGTATAATGACTCTTTTGTTGTTCAAAACATATGTATTATATGAATATTTAAATATATATTGAACCATTTTATAATATAAATATATATATATACTTATACCTTTTCCATATATAGATATTGTTTTTGCACATATATACGTTATTATATATACATTATATAACCAAATGACCATCATAGAGATTTTATCTCATATAATTATAACTGTCATGTATGTCGTTATGCATATATATATATATATTATATATCTATAACGATGTTGTGTTTTTGTGAAAATTATTTGTTATACACTACACATATAACAAATGATAATAATAATAATAATCATATAATAAATATTTGAGATGAGTGTTGTTATATTGTACATATAATATACATTGATATAAAGGTAAATTAATTCGATTATATAAGTATATATTGTGTTATGTGCTGTATGTAGTGATATGCTTTTTATAATAGATGTATAAAGTATTTAAGTATCGAATATTTGTATAAAAATGTCAACATAAAATAGGAATTGGATTGTTAAAAAGCAATTGATATTTATATATTGTTAAATTTTGAAGTATTTGATTGAACCATTTTGGTTTGGAAATTGTTTGTTTGATTTTGAGGATATTACAAAGAAATAAATTTGTAATAAAATTTCATTCTTCTCAGTTCATTCTTTCAATTTCGTTCAATCCCTTCTTCAAAATTCAAAAATTCTCAGTGAAAGTATAAATGAATTAATTAAAAGAACGGTGTCCTATTCAAATAGCGTAAAATCAAAAAGAAATCCAGCATCAGCAGGAAATATTGGGCATTATGTTTTTTTTAATATAAAAAATATTACTCTATATAGTTAAAGAACAAAAATATCACTTTGATTGTTTCTTTCATTTCTTATATACAATTTTTTTCATAGGATTGAACCAATTATAGGAAAAATATTTTATCAATTATTATTAATAACATTTCAATAGTATGAAAAAAAATAAAAAACTGAACAATTTTTCTAATATAAGAGTTTTTTTTTTTATAAATATAACAATATCTATACGAAAACAATTTTATACACCAACAATTGTTTAACTGCTCAAAATGTTAAATGTTATATATATACAATGTATATATATTGATTTTAAGGAGGTCATTAAAATGGAATACATAGAAACATATATAAATATAAAGAAAATCAATTAATTTTCTTTTTTATATATATAATAAGCGATAAGTATATATTTACGCAATAATACTATTTATATATCTATACATAATCTTTTAGAATGGCTAAATATAATGAGATAACCAAACTCTAAATTGGAAGCATTAACAATAATATATAAATATTCCGCAGAATTTAGGGTGTTTCATATATTTCATATATATATTAGATTTTCCGTTGTGTTAACAAAAAACATGTTTGTGGAAAAATCAAATTTTGTGTCTGCAATGGAACTACATTTATGGATTAAATTATTGGTAACAGACAATTTGTTAAAAATTATTTAATAAACGTAAAATGCTGGTGATTTAAAAATAATAAATATTAAACACCCTCTAGTACACTATCATATACTATATATCTTTATAACTCGCATATCTTATTGATATATCTAAATTCAATGTTCATTTATTATATATTTGAATGAAACATTTATTTACTATATATCTACTATATATTTATAAATATATATACTATATGTGAATATTTATCTATTTTTATATCAATTTTCTTATTATTTCTTAGAAAATGTACACGATGTTTTTGAAAAACTCTGATGTTTAAATAATTTTCTTTTTTGGTATTTGTTATATTGATTTCGTTGAATATCCCCACTAATTTTCATTCCAAAAATGGAAATATTTTTTCTGTTCTCTGCTATTTTAAAATCTGAATGCGATTATTCAAATCATACAAATATTGTTTGAAGAAACGTTAAAACGAATCTACGGTTTTAAGTTAAACTTTTGTATATAACCCTATAGAACCTCTTATACATATATTTACCATTAATCAATAAAAATTATTTTTTTCTTGTTGTTCAAAATTACGCATATAGTACATACAATTACTATAAAATAAATACTAAATACGCACAATCTATATATGTATGTATCCTTAAAAACCGACCGATATAAATATAGATTGGATAAATAAACATTCTAACTCTTCAAATTTACCCTTGCATACATACGAAGTATATGAAATTGAAGACATCCAAAGTAAACAATAGAAAGAAATATTATTATTATTATTATTATATATGTATGTTATCTATATCGCTATATCTAAATATAAATAAAAAAAGCTCATGAAGGAATGGCAAAATGATCCTTTTTTTCATCTATAAATATTTCTAAAATATATTGTACATGCACTTATTGTATTTATACATCAATTTTTGTACTTTGTTTTCCGTTTTTTTTTTTTTTTCATTTTTTTTTTCTGTTTGAATAGTTCCTATGGGAATTACCATTATACGCGTTAAAATATATGAGGAAATAACAAATATATATACATATATATACGAAAAACCAATACAATGTGTTGTATCATAAAGATAAAGGACATACTTCAGCTCAAGTATAAATATATATACAGATTAGGTGATATAGTATATATGTATCGGTATTCAATGAGAGGTATATAAAATACAATATATTTTTAACGCTTTACATCGTCGCTTTACAATATACACACATATATCTTTATACATTTAATACCAAATTCATTGATATCATATAAAATATAAATATAAAATTGTAGAAAACATATTTGTGTAATGTATTTAGAGATCATAAAACATAACATGTTATGAATATTATCTAAAAATATATTTCAAAGATAAAAATTTACCATATTATATATGTATGTACATACGCATATATATATATACTATAAAATATATTTTCAAATAGCTTAATAATAAATACAACAATATATGCCATATATATATTGATTATATTTTGATATTATTTTTTAAAAATATATACTACATATACAGATGATATTTTGCCTTAACATTAACACATATATGATCCATTTTTATAATAAACAATATATATATATTTGAAATATTAGACTGTAATATGATATATAAATATGTGTACTTATATTTAAGATAATATTTGATAAAAATAATGTCATTTGTTTATTTATATATATATATATATAAAGTTTGTAAATGGCATTCACATTTAATCACTTTGTATTTCAATATTTTTTTGATCATAAATATTCACATATACTCCAATGTATGTGAATTTCAAATTCAGATACTTTGTTCAACAATTTCAGTTCTAATCCAGAGTCAAATTAATGAAAAATGTAATGGTAATTTTTTCTATATTGTAATTCTTATAATTGAATGCATATTAGTACCAAATTCATTCAAATCTCCGTTGAGCCTCTTGCAATTTTTAATCATCTAATTGACGAAAATTTTGTAAACAAGAACATGTGAATATATATAAAATAACTAAATCAAATAATAACAAATTATTTAAAAAAAAAAAAAAACTAATGAATAAATCATTATAATCTATATAGATTCATTTTATAAGTAAAATTACTATATAATATTATTAATGTATACATATGTAATATAAAATAATTCAAAAGGAACCAAAAATTTGTCTTACAAATCATATGTATCAAAAAAAAAAAAAATAAAATACATATACTAAAATGATCATCTAATTCTTTTGTCATAAATCCGCATTTATTCAAACCGTTTACTATATACAATATAAATACATAATAAAAAAAAATTTTCTTTTATATATAATAATATACACAAATTTTTCTTTTATCCACACATCACATATATTTTCGTTTTTTGTTGTGTTGAATCCAAAAAAAAAAAAAAAAAAAGAAAGAAAAGTTGTCCTAAATTTTTTAATATGGTAATTTTCATTGTCCTGTATAAATTGTATATTTTATACACAAAAAAAGGAAAAATAAAACTTTTTTTTTTTTTCAAATAGTATAAATTCATTTATTATACAATATACAATATATGTATATTGTTAGAAAAAAAAACCTTTCACTTATTATTATTTATTTGATGATTGGTTGGTTGGTTGGTTGGTCGTTCGGTTGGTTATTTACCAGATTTTCCATTACATGACATTTCATTTAATTCTTTACTGCATCAATTTAAAAAAAAAATAATAAATAAAAGTATATATATGGTTATTTAATTTTTTTTTCTTTAGGAAATATTGTGTATTATTGAACAAATGGAATAATTTTAAGTATATACACACAAAAAAAAAAAAAAAAACTGTCATTTAACCCTGCTCAAATTGATACCCCCTTTTCTTCATATAGATATATACTTATTATTAATATAATTATTATATTGATGGATATGTCGGTCGATAAATACAATTTTTAAATTATTATAATATTATTCCAATATATTGAAATTTGATACATTTTTCTGGATTGTTATATTGTCGGTGAAGATTAGCTGAATCTATAAAATATTACTTAATTTACTTTATATAAGCATATATTTTTTTCATCTTTTTTTGGAAAATTCCCATATATATGATCTTGCAAAAACGGTTAAAATTCATTGTCCTTTTATTCAATTCATTTTACATTATATAGATTTTTGAATTTTTTATGGTAACTATATTTTTAAAAGAACATATCAAAGAAATCACTATAGATGAAATATCAATATCACATAATTTTATATGTGTTAAAACTCTATTTGTATGTTTCCGCATTGCGGTATATATATGTTTTAAGTTGAACTTCTCGTAATCTTTTCAAATAAATCATCGGTCATTTACATCAGATAACATTGAATAAATAATATATTTTTAAGAATATTTACATTGCATTGAAAAATTCTCCGCTAATTTATAAAGTATATATATTCATTTAATTTTTTACCGTGTTTAAATATACATCAAACAAATTATGGTGTTAATTGAATTTCTTTATTATTATTATATTTTACATAATTTATTTATATATAAATATATGTAAAAAAGGAGATGATAAATAAAAAAAAAATCTTTCTATATAGATATATAGTCTATATAATTCTATGCGGTATATGTTCGACGTTATGGTGTTATGTTGATAAATATAATTTTTATATATATATATATAATTATGTGATTATCTTATCCGATTTCATGAAAGAAAATATTTATTTTACTTTATATAACCTTATAACTCGCATCCCTTTATATATACATATGATACAATGAATCTACATATATATAATACTACAAAACATAAAGTCCATCAAATACACATTTTTATATACACACATAAGCTTTTTATCTTTTTATCTAGATATACCTATATATATATACTTCATATATTTATATGTTTAATGGTTTAATGTGGTTTAATTCATCTATTCATTTATTATATATATATATATATATATATATATATAATGTATATTATACGTAATATATAATATTAAAATCTGATTTATTTTTATGTATATATGCGAATATATAAATTTTATTTAAGAATTTATATTCTTATGTTATGCATATATAGTAAATGTCAATTTAAGGATACATTTTAATCCTAACTATGAAATAAGGCATTTTCCGCAGTAAGGGGTTTACCCCATACATAAATATATATAGATAAGATAATGTGAATCTTAATCGTGGATTATAAACACTTAAATAAATGTATATTTACGATCAATTTTAATATGTTTCTATGTTATAATACGATTTGACTATATATGAATGTATTCGAATAAATACAGTTGAAATTTGAGTTTGGAATATAATTCTAATCGGCGATTTCTAAACAATTTAGATAATTCTCTTTTTAAATGTAATAAAAGTGATTTGTAGATATACCTCAAATTTTGAACAAATGGTTGATCTCCTCTATATATAGTTTCAATATTTATATGATTATATGTTCAGAGGTTAATCACAAAATTATATTAATAACAGCGTTAATATATATATTAAATGCATTTGCATTTATTTCATTGTGTAAAACTTTTATTCTGTTACAAAATTACCTAACTTCTTTATGCCATTCATGCAAATATTATAATTACAATAATCGAATGTTTCCGACTTTATATGTATTTACACTACTAATTGTAACTGACGCAGATGAAACTGGTATATATAATTTTGATTACAAAAAATTTAAAAAATATGGTTTTCATAAATATATAGAATAGAATATATATTATATGCGGTTTCATATAATATTTTAATTAAATTTTATATATATATATATTCACGTTATACGTACAATATATATATTGTGCATATCCACTACACATTTACTTTTATATAAATATTAAATTTAACCACTTAATTAAATTTTATTTTAATATTGTATAAAACATTGTATGTGTTGTATATATATGTATTCAGCATGCATATATATATAACAAACATAATATATTTTCTATTAACAAATTTATATATATCTATCTATCTATCTATCTATCTATCTATCTATATCTATTCATTACTCATTCAAATTGTGTTTGTATATATATACTCTGATGTATAAAATGATAATGCTATCATAACATATTATATTCAATAAATACAAATGTATATATAAAATATTATATGTATAATATTCTCTTTAGACTATATATAGAATATATTTATCTGTATATATACCACAATATTCATGTTGTGTATTTTATTACATCAAAATGACCATCTTTCTAAATATGTTTGTATATATTATATACAAAATATACATATTTATCCATATAAATATAAATATAACCATCTATATATACCTATATATATATATTCATAAATGGATATTAGTTTTATCTATAAGCTAAGACTATATATCTTTAATGAATATTAGTATATCCGTTTACGTATGGTTTAAAGATGATACTATTAAATATACGTACATATGTATATATTTATATATAGTTGAATTTTCTTTATACATAAAGTCTGTTTGTATTACCAATATTACAAATATATAACCATATAACAAGATACAGATATAATATATAACATATGTATATATATATAATAAGCAAAACTTTAAATATTCTGTATATATGTATATCTATATATCTGATATTATATATAATAATTTTCAAGATTTAATTTAAACTCTAAATATGATGGTCATATATTGTTTATATTCCATAATCTATATATCTATCTATATTTATGCATTTAACATTTATATTTAAACATAGATATAGAAACTATAATAATGATTTCAAAATAGATTTTGTATACATTTATATATAAATATGTACACAGACTAAAAAACCACTTTGTACGATGCTATTTCTTGGGATTGTGGAAAAAATCAGGTTATGTTATCGTAAAACATATTTTATTATTAAACAAAAATGTATTTCATTTTCGCCCAATCTTCGTGATTCCCAAATTTACAAATATTTGTCTTTAGTTAAATTACGATTATAATCCGAAGCCATTCATTCTTATATTAAAGAACCTATGTCGCCATCGTAATTCTAATGTTAAACAACAACATTCTCCTAATTTAACTCCGTAGTTTATGTAAGAATTTTCATTTATTGTCTGACCAAAAATATAAAATATGTATTGCATTAAAACTTATTACTAAATTCTTATGTAGATGATATAATGAAAAGTGTTTAACCTTTTCATTGATATTAATTGCGATATCACATATAAGGATCCCGCAACATCGTACGAATACCTTTTATTCTATTTGTATATATATATTTACGTGTTGGCACTAAAAAATTGCTATACATATATAGTATACTATATATGACAATTCCGTTGCAGTTTAAATTAAACAAATCAATGTGACATATGTTTTCTGTCTCTGACACCATTCCCATTTTCTTCTCCATTTTCCAATCATATTTCAATGAATAAATATGTATATATATATTACATATATACAGTATATATATATAGTTATTCGTAAAACATTACAAACAATGAAATATTCATATATATGTTTTATATCTAAATAGAGTATATGTTTATATATACCACATATGTATATATATATATATATGGAAACAATTCAATTATTTAAATAAAGGTGAATAGTTTAGTTTAGTTGATAGTGTTACTGGTAAATGTTAAAACTATATATATTTCGTATATTATACATATATATCTAGAGATGAATATTACCAAATGGTATATTTCATATGCATTTATATGTATATAAATGGTGATGAAAATTTATGGTAAATGATTATAAAGGTATATATATATGCATATGTATAAATGCTATAAACAGAAATATGTATGCATATATATTCACATGCATGCACATAGTGTTTCACTTTGGCATAACATTTTACGTCCATATGTACACATCACCATCACATCATACCGATTTTGTTAATAGAAATTTAATGATTTTATTTAGAGAACTTTCTCATACATGATATATATATATATAAATTGTAAATATCTTTTCTATAAATTTTCAATTGTTATTATACACGTTGCATACATACATAAATAATATAGCGTAGCTATCAAAATCATTAAAATTTAATCGATTTTAATTTAAAAGGTATAACGTATACCTATATATATATTTTTAGAGTAATATGGAAAATTATACATAACTATATATATATATATATAGTTTATACAGGAGGTGCACTTTAAATATACTTTTTATATATATATATATATAAATTACAAATATCAAAATTTAATAACAGAAGTAATATAAAATCAATTAACAATTTAACAAATATTTTTAAAATAAATAAATTCTAATGGAATTCACAAATTTTAGTTATTGTGCACACATTTAAGAGGGTTTCTTTTGAAAAAATGTTTGCCATATATAATTTATTCATTTAATATATAAATTACTTTATTTCAATCGTATAACATTGATTATTATATTGTGGTTCGTTTAAAATGTGGTAATAGTTTATATGGAATTATGGATATTTTCTATTTTTTATAATCCACGTCAATGTAAATATTATCAATGTCAAAAATAATTATAACTATATATGATTTAAAAAACAGAAATGTTATATTGTGTATTAATATCTTGAACTTTATTATATAACCTTTTAATATAGATATATAATTTCAGTTTCGTGATTAAGTAAATAATATAATTTACTTTATACTTTTATTGTATAAAAAACATAATGAAAGTAATTATTTAACTATTATAATTTGATTTGATACGATAATGGCAATTCAATTCATGTATATATGAAAAGTATATTAAATTAGTAAATAAATTAGATTATAAGAAAGTCAGAATTGTTTGTTATTATCTTTTTGATTTTGAATTTCATTATAAATTTAAACCATTTATAAAAAAATAAACAGCAATTTCTCTATCGGAATATAAAAAAATTAATTCAACCGATTTTCCTTGTTGAAGGAAATATATTTTATATTTCATTACATATATTATATTTCATCACAACAATTAATATATATATCCCAATCATATATATATAATGTAAACAATATCACCGCTCATCATCATACAGATCAATAAAACTATATATACTCCTAAAAATCAATTGATGATTTATATATATATTAGATGCAATAACATTGAAAAACATTTTTTGTAAAATTATAAAAAAAAATGAATTAATTTATTCATTATTCTAAAAACCAAATATAAAACGTTAAAATCGCTAAAAGTTTAAATAACTAAAAATTTATAAAAACTATATATAATGTACTATTTGCATTGAAAAATAAAATAAAAAGTTTAATTTTCCCTATATAGAATAAAAATTGATGAATTATAAATTGCCATTTTCCTCTCTTTCATTTCCTCAACCATTTCCACTATATAGTAAACGGTTATACACATACATTTTTTATATACAATTTTATATATCCGACTAAAAATAGCCTATTTAAATGTAATTTATTTATTTTTGTGTATATATAGGTATATCATTGGAAAAATACGCGATTTATTCTAAAGGTTAGAATTATCTATATATAGATAGGTAGGACTATATAGTTTTACAATATATCCGTACATACTCATATATGCGTAAAACTGTTTGGTAATTTTTTCTATAAATTCAAAAAGCTTTCATGTAAAAGCAAATAAATATATAAAAAAAAAAAATAAAGTTGAAAAACAAATGTATACATATATGCGGAATCAATAAGCTGCAAAAAGCAGATATTTTACATATGTACAAAAATGTGACATTTTCAAATACTGAAAATGTCTGTTATCCAAATTTTTTTCAACGCAGTGTTATCACATTTTATTTTTTTATTGTTATATTTTCATTTTATTTATGTTATATGTATGCGTATATATGCGAGTGTGTAATTTGTTTTATTTTGTTGTCACTATATATGTATTTATTGTCCTATAATACAAAAAAATATTCCAAAATATCATTGAAATAGAAGAGTAGTGTTCCAATTTAACTATTTTTCTACATCATCATTTTAATTTTTATTGTATTTTGTTACGCTATATTATTTTATTTGTAATAAAATAATTTCCTAGAGTTTTTTTTTAGGTATTTTATTAATTTGAGTAATTCAAATTGAAACAATTTTCAATATTATTAAATTTGTAATAATAATAATAATAATAATAATATGCAGCGATTGATTTATAACATGCCGTGTAATATTTCAATCAAATAAACTATTTGAAATTACAATGTTCATTCAACAACAACTTTGGAGATATGTACATATCACATTCATAAAAGTTCATCTGTTGTATGAAGTACGTATATATATACTTACACTTATATATGAATGAATAAAATAAAATTTTATTTTATTTTTAAAGTTGAATATCCTACTTGAAAGACACAATATATACATATATACTATCCCACAAAAAACATTAACCAAATGGCAATCACACACACGATAACAACACAACAACAATAACAACAACCATACCACAATAAAGTAAATTCCATCAACAAAAAAAAAAGGAAAAAAAAATGTCTATGTCATTTTAATTGGTTTCCCGTATTTTTATTTGACTGTGGTTTTAAATGTACAATTTGAAATTTTGTTTTATATATACTGCATATATATAGTATATATGAAGTATTGCTATATACCACTTTCTATAAAAATGTGTATATATACAAATATATTGAAAATGTGATTGTTGTTATTGTTTTGTTATATGTTTATTGCTTTGGCAAAATATTTTAAAATATATGTGTGGTTATATACTCTAATATATATTTTGTATGATTATTTATACACAATATAGAATAGAAATATATATATATAGTTAAACCGATAACGAAAGGAAAACATAAAAATTTTATGGATTTCTATTTTATGCGGTGAAGTCAATTGAAAAACTATATATATATTTATTTTTATATGTACGGTTATGTGGAAAATATGCACATATTTTTCGATATAGAAACGATAATACACACAAAAAAAAAAAGTGTATAGCTTATATCATTATATCCATTAAAAGTTTTAAATTGACCCATAGAAAGTTTAAATTCTATATGTATATTTAATATATTATAGAAATATATAGTTAGTTGATATTTACCAATGGTCCTATTATAATAATTGATCAGACTCGGTTCTTACTTATTCGTTTTAGTTGTATGTTCTCTATTTTTTAAGCATTATTCTTATTCTTAGATTTATGACTCATTTCTATATAGAGTAAAAATAGAAGATTAATTATAAACAACATGAAGAATTAGAAAAGTTATACTTGAATACAAAAACCTTTTACTATATTATACTTGGACTCCTTTCCAACAAAAAAAGCAATAACTTTACTTTGAATGGATCCGTCCCTTCATATATTGATACATATAATTATATATATAATAAACTATATTTTATAAAAAACAATAATATATTATAACAACCGCATCAAATATAAAAAATATATATACATATATATAGATATATAGAGAGTGTATATCAAATATAATTTAAGATTAATTTAAGTTTATTAGTTTTATGGTTTTATTATATATATATACATACATACATATGGTATGGAATTTTTCCTTTCGTTATATAAAATTTATTTTCTTTTTTGTTTAAATTGATTTTATTTCCACTCTAATATAATATACGAACGAGATATATGGTAGTTTTTCATAACAAATTCATATATATATATATACATATATATATATAATATACTATATAGTAGATTAAATTTGTTATAAAATTTTCTATCGGAAATATAAAAATTGTTTTTTTATTTATATTCTTAATCATGGTTTGAATGTTGTTTTATACATGGATGTTATCCATATCATATCATTTTTATACTGTTAGTTTCTTAAATGCGAGTTTTATTGTATATATAAATATAAAGGGACTTCAAATCAAAAGCCTCGAAATGGTCAGTTTTATCTATCTATATGCAGAATTTATTATTCGTAATTTCATTAAAACATGTAAGTCAAATTATGTGATATTTTATCTGATGTATCTGATTCGATTAAATTCACTTTTGGATAGATCAGCACAATTCTGAATAGATATAGGGAAGGGAACAAAAATGTGTGGGTCTGATTTTTTTAAAGGTATATAGACAAAATCACTTTCATATATGAAATAATTTTTAAATAAATTTGGCATGAATCAATCTTCAAAATAAGAATCCCATCAATTAATATATCTTATATTGTATATATAGTTTTAATTTCACATTTAAAGATATAGTATACATAGTTCTTATAAATTATAAACTAATCATTTTATACCATTTTCAATCACTCACAATTAAATATGAAGTTGGTGCAAAATTATCCAGAATTTTCATAGAATTCTATATATGTATAAACATTTTCAATGAAAATACATCTAAATAATTATTTTTATAAACTATATTTTTCATTTTTCTTGACCTCAATATTTTATGATATTTATTATTTTATTATTATATATAAATTAATAATAATTTTAATATATATTTCTTTGTTATTTATAACTCAATATGTATGTATATAGTATATATATATGTTTCTAAGCATTTAAGCAGTGTAATAATAAATTTATATAGAATTCACGATTATATTTAATACATATACAATATACATTCATATATGTATATACAATTCAGTTAGATATATATAAGAGTATATGTTCTGGGAAAAATACGTGAAAATTGAAAAGAAAAAACAATAAGTTTTGAAAATATATACAATAATAAAATTACGAATACCAATATATTTATATATATTAATATTTATACATTAATATATATATAATAAATCAGATTAATATCGTTAAGGGTAAAAAAAAAGCCTTTTTGAATATGTGCTGTTGTTATTTTTTTATATTATTATTATTATTATGTTTTTTTTTTTGCTTTTAAATAAAATACCAAAATATTAATGGGTAATATTAACGCACAAATAACAATTTGCATATTGTGAAAAATTTATGAGTTTTTTTATAATTACAAAAATATTATTATAATATATAAATATGAGTATTTTGTATATTGGTTTTTGTTTTTTGTGTTCGTTCGTGTGCAATAATAAAATATATGAATATATGAACATATTTTTATTTTTTTTATAATTATATATGAAATTTATAATTTATATGAATTGATTTGTATAATGAAGTGTAATATATAAATATATATATATATAATTATTTTAAATACAAAATTTATACTGTTCTCTAAATACTATTATATATATAAAAAATATACGGTATTTGTTACAAATATATAGTTAAAATCTATATGTGGTATGTTTTTTTTTTGTAATTTATTTCGGTAATGCATATTATAGACGAAATTTATATATACATAATTTTATATTTGTTGATTGTCCGATCGAATAAGAGTAAATGACAGATATTATTGAATAAAATGTATTGAATTAATGAAATTTCTATTTTTAAATTTATGATACGCGATTTTGAAAACGCTTTGTGAAAATTCGGAATTTATACATAAAATTGCAGGATTTGCTTCTGCAGTGAGTATAGATGATAAAATGTTATTTATTATTAGTTATTTTCGGATCTAAATTTCATGGAGATTTACATATTTTTCCTATATTTGGGAATATTTTTCTGCAAACTGATATTTAACTACGTAGCGGTTATATAGAAATTTTATGGGACGTCAGCTATATCGCACGAATATTGTATATATCAAAATTATAAACACATATAATATGTATGTATATATATACATACATGTTGTCAAAATATTTTATTGATGAAACACATAATATATGAATAATAAATTTTATTTAATTATTATTCCACTGTATATCGAAATCAATTTATTTTTCCTATAAATGCAATTATATAGTATATGGACAAATTTTTATTTCATATAATGCATACACATATTTTACAGGGAATCGCAGCCAAAAAAATTGGGTGTATAAAAATGTCACAAAATAATTATAGTTAATATAGAAAAATACAATTGTGATTTCCCTCGGTTTCTGCAATTTCTATTGATTTAAATATCAATATATTCTAAACTATATATAATAACTATATATCCCATAAATGTAATTTATAACGATATGACAAAGTTTGTAATAATTTTCCAGTTTATGTATGTATACATGTAAAATAAATTTATATTACAAAAGTTATTGTTGGATATTTTCTATTTGCCATATATATACTTTGAAACTCTTCAATTTTCGGAACTAAATTAAAACCACAATCTAAAATTGAAAAATACAAGAGTTTATATAGATACTCTAAAAGTGATATATATATATACTTATATTATACATAGATTCGGTATATTATTATGTATAGAATAATATATGGTATTATATGTAGAAGAAAATTGTAACCTTTTCTTTGAATTGCTTTAATACACAAATTTCAACCTCAAAATTTTAGCCTTCATCATCATCATATATATTTATACACATAAACATATCATATCATATCATATATATATATCCTTTATAGGTGATAGCCTGATCATATTATATATTGTATATATTTGTTGTTTGTATAAAATATCAAAGAATTTTCCATAACCAATTGTGACAAGAAATTATGTATACACATATAGTATATATGCAAAAAGGTATATATACTTTAAAATAAAACCAAAACATTATACATATATACTTTATATATATATATACAAATGGCTACTTTGTCCAAGTTTTACAATAGATATTTTAAAGTAAAATCTTTGTTATGTGTGTATGTATATATAGCAAATATATTATATAACGTTTATAAAATATACTTTGCTGTTTGTTTTGTAACCATATATATGCATATATATTTATAATAATTTCATTAACTCTTCTCTATTCTTCTCTACTCATTTTCTAACAAGAATTTATTCTATGAAGCATTTTCCATAAGAAATTTTCCTCTAAAGAATTCCTAAAGAATTATCTCTCAATAATTGTCTATAAAGAATTCCTTCTATTAGGATTTTTCTATGAGAGCTTTTTCTCTAAATAATTTCTACAGAATTTTCTGTAAAGAACATTCTATATCAAAATTTCTATATCAAATTTTCTATAAATGTTATTCTTCTATAAATATTTCTATGAAAAATTTCTGAAAAGAAATGTCTATAAATATAATTATTTCTGTCCATAAAAATACATCATAGTAAAATTTCTTTTATAAATATAATGTCAAAAAAAAAACATACTATTAAAATATTAATAAATTGTTCGGTGTCTTAAATCCAACCATCAAAACATAAATAAAATATATATAGATATTTATTCATATATCCATGATAAATAAATAAATAATTTCTTTAACAGTGGTTATGGGTGATTGTTATGTTATACAAAAAAATAAAATAAAAAAAACTTTAAATTTTATTCATCTGTTCATCTGTTCAAAAGTTATATTATATATATATATATATATATAAATGTATATTTTTATTCATATATGTAATGTTATATGCTAAAAGGGTCAAAATGTTATGTGTTTATATCTACAATATACATTTAAAAGTAACTGAATCTCTCTAAGGTTGTTGTTTTAAAAGTGAATAAATGGATGATGGTGCATAAGTTTATACAATCATATGTAACAAATATGAAAAACTATATTTAAAGTTTATTTCAAATTATATATATACACACACGCACACACATATATATATAGTTTTAACTTTTCAGAAACAATTTTATATTCATATTCAGAATATACAAACGTTTATACACATAACATATTAAGTCTATTGCTATATGCATTAGAATGTTTATATTACTGATGAAAATTTTATTCAAAAGGATTTTATTTAAATGTATATATAGACATATATGAAGTATATAATAATAAAGAAAAGGATATATTCGACTAAAATATATTCATATCTAATTTAAATCCATATAATGTATATATAATATAGAAATTTATTCTATAGTGGTACAAAATCTTTTATTGTGAAAATAATATAGTATAAATATCTATCATATATAGGACACAGTTAATAAAAGGCTATATAAAACAAATAATTTGATTAGGAAAAATTTTTTTTAAAACGAATTTATATTTGTTACGCACACACAAAAAAGACCACTGATGAATATCTTTATATAATATATTTGTATTTTGAACAAGCAAAAGTGCATATAAATTAATAAACAGGGTTTTTGTTTAATTTTTTATATTTATTCTAATCTCTCTAAAGGCAAAATGTTTCATAATCAATTTATAGCATAAAAAAAGCGAATATTTTGTGAATTGTTATAGGAATAAATGTTTATAGATATCTATTACTGATAAGAATATATATATATATATTATTATTAAAATTGAAATTCAATATTTTTATAAATTTAAACATTTGATTTTGATTTTTATTTTGTATTCTATGTATTGGCATTTATATATAATAATATATAATCATTTCAAATAAACTGTAAATTTATATATACTGATAAATAAAATAAGACACACATCTGCTATATACCATATATATTTATAAGAAATTCTTATAATATATATACCTATGAATGAAAGGATAAAATGTATATATATAAAAGAAAATTCTGTTTTGAAATGATAACACAAAACATACACATAAATATACATTTCTTATATATATATATATAAATGTAAGATATTGATTTCTTTGCCGAAGACATCAAGCCATCAAGTAAGTTCTTTACAAATATTCTATCTATAAATAATATATACGCATATATATATGTATATATTGTATAATAGCGTTGTATATATATCACATATTCTATACATAGACATTGATATTTATGCGGTTATTTCTAAATATATATACAAAGATACGGATAAATAACAAGGAAAATTGTGAGTTTATGTTACAAACTACGGAATTATATATATACAGAGTATTCATATAATCTAGAGAGTATTGGTGTATACTTATATGTATAAATAAAATATACACTATATATACGGATAAATATTTCAAAGGGGAAAAAATTGTAACATATTCGTTTATGATTATTGACATAATTGAAAATATATACTGAATTTTCGTTTATATATTTATGTTTTGAGATTCAATATAATAACCAAACGTATCATATATATATCGAAATTTATTGTATATACGTATATGAATATATTTAATATTTTATGAAAAACTATGATATAGATTCATTCATAAAATATTTATATTTATATATAGATGTATAGTAAATATTGTATGTATATATAGTTTCTATAAATTGAATATATGTACCTTATTCTTCTCATATATTCAGAGATTTGATATATATTTACAAATAATATGTACATTATAGATATAGATGTATACAATTCAATGTATAAAATATATATATAAATATGAATTTTATTGATAAAATTATGTATGAATATTGATACATTGGTACGTGATGTAATTCATATATCCATATATACTGCTATATATATAGTACACTACACAGTATATAAGTTTTATTTTTGCAATAAAATTATGTTGGTTATGGATAAATTATAAATGGAAAAAATAAAAATAATTTATATGATTTTATTTATATTTTTTTATTTTCTTCATATTCATATCGCGGAATATATCGCAATATCACAAATGTTTTGTTATACTGATAGAATATTTATTATATCTTATTACTTTATCTATATATCGGAATCAAATATTGCCATTGTAAATCATTTTATATTGGTATATATTTTTTATATCACGATATATAGAATCATAAAATCTATTTATTTATAAACTCTATATTGTGGTTATTTGCGGTTGATTATATAATATCCTAGTTTTCTAATCAATCTATTTATTATTATATATAGAGTATTTCAATTACAATATAAAAAATTGGTTCGAATCTTTCAATTACTCACGTTTATTTCATATCCATTTTTACGTTTGATTACATACAAAATAAAATGGAATTCATTTGGTTATAATATTTCGTATTCTAAATATATGTATAGTAACTCGTTTGAACAGAACTCTCTTTCAATATTTTTTTTAATGAAATCCCAAATTGTTATGAATTTTTTTTTATGTAAAAATACCTCATATTTTTAATATATCAGACAATAATGATGAAATTTGTCATATTTGTCAAAATTCAATTTGAATAATGCATATAAAATTTTAATTTCACCGATAAAATAATATAATCTTTTTATCAATTTATATATATACAAGATGATTTACTAATTCCATATATATTAATTTTTAAGATATACCTGGCAATATGCGAAAATCAATTTAATCTTATATAAATCAAATATAATATACATATATACAATATATATTTGTGTTCTCCGCAATTAAGTTCTCTACATATAAACAATATAAAATGAATTTATATAATACTGATAATATATGTACTACAATATATAAAGTAAATCTTATAATAGATCTACGTATATATGCAATAAAACTTTAACATAGATATATTTTATATGTTTTATGATTGCTTTATATGTTCCCCATATCACATCAATGGTATATATGATAAAATTTTAGATTTTCATTTATATATATATAGAATAATTTATATGTATAAGTGCATTGATGTGCATTTTGTTAATTACTTTTGTAATCTTCGTCGTCATTATATATACATTTATATATATATTTTTGTTTGTCTGATAAAATATATATATATAGTCGCAGTGATGTATATATGCGCTGAGTGTGATTTGAATGTTTATGGATGAATAATTTATTTGAAATTAATTTTTGATATATATTATTATTATGTATATGAGTATGTTTTTGGAAAAACATCGTAATATACGGAATATACGATGTACTTAAATATATACCTTTAATTTATATCTTTTTAAACTTATTTATTGTGACTCTGTATTCAAGTTGATCAAATATCGATCGATCCTGTGCATTGTTACATTTTTTCTCGAATGCGAAAGTGTTGTACCAGTAGTACCTATTTCTTATATGGAGGCCTGAAATAGATAATATTATATAATGAACAAAATATTGTCTAATCTGATGAGAAAAATGTGATGCGAATTAAGATGCGAATAGATAAAAGAAAAATATATGCAAAGGGAAAAAAAGAAATTTTTATTACCGCATAAATTAGATTTTTTTTGTAGAAAAATAAAATGCATATGAATTTGAATTTGTTATAAAATATATTGATATATCATTTGATATTTCTTATTCATATTACTATAACGATTTACTATATAAATATGTAACTTTATAGTTTTTATACAAATATATAAATAATACGATTTTTATTATTTGCTTTCTAAAAAATCGATTTAACATAAAAAGTTTTGCTGGTACCGCATAACATCCATGTATAACAGAAAAATGAATGGATGAAGTGAAAAGGTTATAACATTGAAAAGAAAATGAAAAAAAAAACTGACCTTTGAATAAAAAAACTGAGATTTTTTTTTGTATATTAGTTATTGAACTCTATATTTCTAAAAAAAAAAAAAACATTGTAGATATTCACAATTCTTTTACAAACAGACACATTTGAAAATGTTGGCATTACATTATATATGATATTTGGGGATACATGATACATGGGCGATCGAATGGGGGATATATTATATATATTATTTGTTTTGGTTATTGTTTACATTTTTTTTTTGTCATATGTAAACTTTATATATTATATAAATTTGTGTATCCCTTTTTTTTTTTTTATAAAATACATATTTATTTATTTATATTTATATACAAAGATATGTAAAATTTATTGTTTGTATATTTATTTATATATATTAAATGTAAATATATTTTAAAGAAAATTTCTCAAATATTTATTTGATAATTTTATTATACATTTTTTTAGTTGCGTTGTTGTGTTATTTGATATAAACATTCATGGATATTTTTATTATTTTCTATCATATTATTTATTTGTTAAAAAATTGTTATACGAAAACTTTAAAATAAATTTAATAATATATGTGTTGTGATAACAAAATGTTTTTATTTTTCTATATTTCAGTGAGTTTTCCATATTTAAAAAAATCTGTATAGTTGAAAGATACAGTATCAGATTATTGTTTTAGAAAATTATTTTTATAGAATTTTAAATCGTTTATATTAAATTTACTTGATTATCATTTTTTATTATTTCATATACAAATTAAAGTTAGTTTAAAAAAGAGATTTCTATCAAACATAAATTTTATACATATATGAGGAAATTGATAAACTAATTCTAATATATATATTGTATTAATTTAAATTGATATATGTTTTTACATTTGAAATTTTTTTTTAGTTATAAATACTCGATGTATTTGTATCTGTATTATATTATGTATACAATATTTAAATATTTAAAACAAAACTATTCAATTTATTTGATTTTAAAATTAATTTATTTATTATACATTTATATATACTTTTAAAACATTTAATTACAATTTTCTTTATAGATATTTAAATGCATATATCGCATATAATAATATCATTAAAATACAATATGTTATGTGGGATTGTATATATGGTTTTTGAAAGGAATTCGTATAAAGTCTTATAGTCGTGAGGTTAACCAATATAATTTCAGATAAATTTATTTGTTTATATATATCTCTATGTGTATAAATATACAAGCAATTAAAGTATATAAATGTAATAATTATAATCCCATATATACAAATATTGTAATTATTCCAAATTGAAACCATATGAATATATAGGAAAGAATAAAATGTTTGTTTGTTGGACATCATCTTAATCTTTGGACATTAATATTTTTATAGTAAAATATTACCGCATATTCGGTAACTTTGGTTGGCAAATTGTATGAGGGTTTTATTATGTATTCTAATAGAAGTTCTAATACTGTTAAAAGATTTATTGTATTAAATTTTGAAAAAATACACAATCAATTTGATGGACAATTATATAAAATATTTCATATAGTTTTACTGATAAATCCTTGTATAAATGTGTATCTTTTTAAATTTCAGATATATGTGTATATTCGAATAAAATACTCAGTAATTTATACATATATTAATATTATCATTCCGATATATACAAGATTATGTATTTGTTAAAGAAAACCACATTGTATTTTATATATATATATATATATATATATTTGATTCATATGAATATGTTATTAAAATAATTAACGAGTATATATATATTTCATATTAAATATATTTAGTAATATAAATATGATAAATGCGTAAATATAACTATAACAATTTTACAATACAAATTTACAATATATAGGCAAATATATGTATAACTATTACATTACATAATAACTATATATATTATACCACCATATGGAAATAAATTTTGTAGAAATATATTTTCGTTATCACATATATATATCTATATTAACATATTTATTATTTACATTCATATGTGTATGTATATGAATGTATAAAATTTTGTAATTCCTTTAAATTTCTATAGTATAAATTCAACATAATTTTATAACAAATACTTATTATTATGTTATTATACATGCAAATGTATATGTAGTATATATAAATACAATTTTGTTGACCGCAATTCTCTAATGATGTGTTGAATATTCAATCCCTATTTACGAATTCATCATTTTCCATATATAATATTATTATATATATCATATTGTATATTCATTTCATGCTTAAATATACAAATATATTATTTGTATATAATAATAATAATATGGTAATATAAACTATATATATATATATATATATATATCTATATAGAATATTCTTATATGCATAACTATATATATATATTGCTTTTCCCCAATATAATAATTATATATATAGACAAAATCTCAGCGGTTCAAATTGTATTATATGTATAATATTAAATTGACGTGCTTTTCAAAATATATTTATATACAAAGATATTGTTACACACATATTTATTATATATATATGATCTTAAATCTATGTATATAAAATATTATATAAAATATATGCAACATATCTTTTCATATAAATTATATTGTATATATATACAATAATGTGTATATTCATATACATATATACCTGAACTGAATATCATTATCCCTTTTGCTTTTACATCAATATATTTGTCTACTGAAAATTTTATGGATACTCAGATCCGGTCATAACCATTTTGTGGGGTCCGGTTTTATTTGATTTTATTTGGACCCCTGTATATTTTCATACAGTTATTTGGACTGCATTTGTCTGATACAGACCAGTGTCGCGAAATATTTTAGGATGGTATCGTTGCAATTGGGATGCGTCAACAATTAATGATTGCAAATGGTTAATTTTTATTTTTCCATTCCAACGTTCGTTAGGACCGCCATTGACTATACACTTTAGATAACTATAAATATAAATGTATATACAAAATGTATATTCAAGTAATATTTCCTATATCATTTTTTATCGTTATGAAAAACAGTTGAGTCCAAAATAATATAGAAATACTTTTCATATATAGATAAAATTTTCCTATACATTATTTTTAATTCGTTATTATATCTTTTATGATTTTTGTTCGATATTATATATGATATTCTATATTAAGGATATATTATAATCGGTATGCTATAGGAATTGTTTTATATACGCATAGATGTTTCGATTATTTTTTTTTACTTTCAATTTAATACATAGTATATGATACTTGTTCATCAAACACACGTCACGGCTGAAATACGTGTGCGATCCTTTATATAAGTATAGATCAATATAATTTTGACGTGTTCACTAAATATATTGCATTTACCAAATTTTATCAGTCTTTTTGGAAACTATGTTTTACTTTTATTTTTATTTTTTATATTCATATACACATCATACATTATCTATATTATCATCGTTTGTTGCTTTTTTTTTTTTTTAATAAAAATTTGTAAAGAAAAATGTTAAATTTCGTATGATATATGAATATAAAAAATATATATGGGCCTATATTGTCGAATTTTATGTGTACAAACCACCGCAGACCAGATTTAACCTATATATGCAATATAAAAGCCAAAGTGTGTCTTTGCATATATTTATTTATATTATTCTGTATATATTTTCATTATGTCTTTTGTGGTTCTATATACCTTGCTATACATGATAACAACAAAATATGTCAAAATGTTATATATATATATATGTTATATAATGGTCTTTTTGATATAGGACGTATAATATACGTTTTTTTTTATAACGATTACTTTTACAGAAAAAAATAAATAATATCCTAAAAATATGGCTTATTTGTTGTATATATGGATATGTAATATAATTTATATTTGTTAACTTTAACACGGCTGTTGTTGTAATATATAAGGCGATATAAACAACATAGATATATACAAAATCGTGGTTTTATTTCTTCGATATAAATTATGCACATTTATTGTGTCATAATACATTGGTGAGAGAGGTATTTATATACAAAAAAAAAAATAAATAAGATGTGGAAATCTGAAATGTATATGTATATGGATTTTGAATGATGTTTGAATTCATTCCCAAATATTTTTTCTATACATATATTTCATTCAAAATCATCTTTTAACTGTTGTCATAACTAACACCAATGAGTTGGTTATTATCAATTTTCATTGTTATAGCATGATTTCTGTGTTTTAATTTTGCATTCATCTGGTTGTTCACTAATCTTGAAAATGTTAACAACACCTTTATCATTCAGCTATATTTATATGTGTTTTATATAGAAACAATGATTACAGAAAGCAAATAAAATCCCTTCCGTATAGGATTCGAAATTATGACTTCTTTGTCAGAATTCGGCACATGACAGAATTACACATACAGAAATAATCTACAAATTGGTTCATATATTAATAAATCAAAGGTTTTAATAATCATTATATAAAGTTAAATGTTAAATATCTATGTTTATATATAATAAAAATCCAACTTATACATACATATTTTAAATGTAATTTAAATTTATTATCCCATTTATTTGTTATATACAATCACTTTATTTGTTTCATCAATATATAGAAAGGTATAGAAAGAGTGATATTTATAATATAGGAAAAAAACGCACAAGAAGATAACATCCCACTTCCATATAAATGCCAACATATAGCGTAAAAAAAAGAAGAATTTAATTATATTTATATGATTTTCTTTTTCAATTTTAAACGTGAAAAAAATGCTTTTATATTAGATTAGTCATTAGTATTCAATTCACATATGCGTTTTAAAGAGGCTTTCCATATAATATGTTATGTATATTTACAGACCAAACTTATACATATACATAAAGATATGCATTTGATATGAACAAATAACAACCATAATTGCCCTTTTAACATTTCTGCATTATGAGTATGTTTATATTCGTTCCGATCTATTTTAATATATATACAAGCCCCCTTCATGACAAACATATAAGGTTCAAAAATATTTGGAAATATACAAAATTTTTTCCAGATATCATTTATGGAAATCATTAAAGTTATTTTAAAAATATTTTTAAGTTTCCGATTTGTAGATTTTTCAAACTGTATAGCTATACATCAAAATTATTGGTTTTAATATACCGCTTCATCGTATCATATCAATGTGTTTTCAAACACTGTTGAACATCATTGTATAATGAACTAAACCGCATCTATATACAAAATTCATATAGTATATATTTAATATGCATATATATTTATATATATAAAGAACGATATATGTTTTCCTAAAAAATAAAAAGGTTATGGGAAAAGTTGAAAAGGAGTTGAGTTATCTTTTCATATGTATATATAGTATAATATTAATACACTTATATCTATATAGAAAATTTTATATATAAATGTATTTTTATAAAATGTAAAATTTTTAAAGTAGATTGAAGTATATGTAGAGTAGAGATGCTATAACTTTAATATCTATATATATATATCTATATTTATGGTGCGGTAGCATATATTATAAGGGAGAATTTTAAATTTTATATCCACATGTACCCTATATTTGCTTGTTTATAAAACATTTATATATAGACATATACTTATAGTTAGTGAAAATGTATATATGAAAAAAAAATGCTGTATATATTCTTTCGCATATATAGACAATTATTCCTTTCCATATATACCTATGTTACATATATGAAGAACATTCACGTGCCGCATCAAATTTACTTATATGTACACCGATATAGAACCCATTGTATATCAGAAGATTGTGAATTTTATGAACAGAATCATTTATATAACAAAAAAAAAAAAACACAAAACTTATATAATAAACTCAAAACGTAAAATATAAATTCTATTATACATGTTATATAATAATAATTCTATATACACATTCATAATCGCGTTTAATCGTATAATGTTTGTATTTGTTAAGTATATTTTGCAGTTATACGATACACGCACATTACGTTTTTGGTTATATTTTTTCTTCTTACATCAAACATATATATGAGTTTATATATATTGTAAATTAAATTCATAGTATAAGGATTATATATCCATATCCATTTTATATGGTATAGCTTTTTTCATATATTTCCCATTTTAATTGTGTACATATACAGAGGACTATAAATACAGGGAAAATAATAGATGTATTTAAATTTTTATATATATCTATATGTAAGCATATCACATCACATATCTTCATTTAATGTTTATATACCTGAATTACGTATATTATATATATATATATAAGTATAATAAACACTGAGACTGAGATTAAATTTAATTTAGTGAAACAAAAACGCAATGAGGTAGGTGGTTTAGCATGATAAAATATTTTTAGTGTTAATTTTGTTGATTAATTTAAAATGGATTTATACATATGTTATATACCAATTTGGTAAAAGTGTAACTGAAATAGATATATTGTAATTTATCGGACTATATAAGGAAAAATCTATATAAGGAATCCTATATATGAATTTTACTGATTTCCAAATTGGCTCTAGTTAATTGTATATATATAGTTGGTTATATTTTCTTTTGTATGCCTTTGGCAAACGGAAATGTTTTGATATCATTAAAGGGACATATAGATATATAAAATAGTTCCAAATGATAATTCAATTACACAAGCAAATTACACATGAAAATCTCACTTTTTCAATTTTCCAAACTTTTATATAAAATATAAAGAAAATTTCAAATTGTCCATTAATTTACATATTCAAATCATCAAATCATGAAATGTAAATACAATATGAGTATCATTTTTTTTTAAATGAATTTTTTTTTTTTAATATTATACCAATTTTTGAAGGATATTTTTATTTCAAGAGCTACAAAAAGCTTTATGTTTCTTTTTGTTTGTTTTTTTTTTAATAGTAATTATTGCTATTATAATAATATATGTGTGCAATATTTCATTTTCTCTCTGTATTATTAACAAACATTTTGTAATGTTTATTATAAGAATATTAAATTTCTATTATATATAAATGTTCTACTTTACAATAAAAATGTTATTTTTATATGCAACTCCACGCAGCATGGAACAATGTCATTATAAAAATGTATAAATATTTAGTTGTAATGTAGAAAGTATAAATTTTTGTTCTTAAAGGGTTTTTAATGTGAATTAATGGAATATTTGGTGTGAATGAATGAGCTTTCCATCTATCAAGTAAATATAAAGTAAAAATGTTGTTTAACTTTTTTTTCTATCTCTCCATACCCCTATTCTGTGAGTGTCAATTCTTTACAGAACTACAAAACGACTCCTTTAAAATTTTTCAGAAAAAATTTGAATTAAAATCCATAATTTATATTCTAACGTTTAAATGTGTAAACAATTCTTTAGTGTTTTTCTTCGTCCAAAATTTTTCTTTTTCTTTGTAAATTGCACTTGAACTCGCAATCCGCTAACATTACCATCATATGCATTTGAAAAAAAAAATGTTTACTTGTTATTGCATATATATAAAATATTATATAGTTTTTTATATGTTTTTTTTATTTTAAAATTTTTTTATATTTTTAAACGTAATGAGCGAATGTATATACATACATATAATTTTATATGGCGTTTGTGTTATACTTTTATTTTTATTTTACAAATGTAAGTATAAAATTTTAATTTATGTAAGTAGGTAATTATACTGAATATTTATATTATTATAATATTTTGTGTATGTATAAATATGCATTTTAAAATTTATGTTATATTATTCAAATTATAATATCATGTTGTGTAAAAAAAATAATATATAAATATACTTTTTATAAAATAATTTTCCGTAAATAAATGCATATAAAAGTATAACATAAATCAAAGCACGTACATTATTACATAATACATAATATATCAATTTAATTTATGATTAGAAACCGATATAGAAGTTTTTTGTTATATCGTTTCTTTACATATATCGGTTTAAAAAATATTTAGAATTCTCAATGTTTATATATATGTATATATTTTGAAAATTATTTATACAGTTGTAAATCCTATAGTTACCATATAATGCGATGATATATTACTTTTGGAAAACTGATAAATTTAAAGGAATTATAGCAGTTGTAATTTTTCACCGAAATTGTTTTGAAAGGATCAAAGGAATTGGACAATCAAATATCAGATATTCAAAATAGAAAATCGGATATTAAATTTTTGGGAAAATTAAATCTTTCAGAAAAATGAGATTGAAATCTGTCGTCCAAATGAAATTTGGTAATATGTACCTTTACGCATTTCTACATTATACATTCGTGCGGAAAAGTGCAAATAAATTAAAAATTATTTTACCTATTTTTTTAGCAATTTAATGAACGTAACATTTAAAATTTATTATTTGTATTATTGTGTTAAATATTGTTGTATTTTTTTCTACACAAATGCAAAAACTTTTAAATGTATATTTGTGTCTGTGATTACCAATTTTCATGTTTGTTTTATTCACATAAATTAACACACTATAAAAGCACTGAAAAATACAAAATGCGTATTTTTTATAAAAGTTTTCGTTTAAATCATGAAAATATTTG
The DNA here is from genome assembly GCA_958336335.1 of Dilophus febrilis. Lineage (NCBI taxonomy): Eukaryota > Metazoa > Arthropoda > Insecta > Diptera > Bibionidae > Dilophus > Dilophus febrilis. The sequence continues at coordinate 66,248,161 of OY284468.1, forward strand.
GAAGATATATAGAATTTTCATATCATATTCTGAATATCATCGGTATATAGTGTAGTGAATAGTTTTGCATTGTATATTTTAAAATAACATTCAAACAAATAAATGTATTATATAAAATTATATTTATTTATATATATATAGGTTTGTATGTAAATGGGGTAGATGTTTTTAATTTATTAAAATAATTTTTAAACATATATATCGCGCTATATAAATATAACCTTACCATATATCTAAACTGTGTATATTCACGTATATAACAAACAGAAGAAGTACATAAAATAAATTTATGACTTATCTAGGTCGTTGTTACAGAATACATATATGGAATATATTTATTTATATAAATGTTTCGTTATATTTTCCGTATCTTTATTCCCAAAACAGAAATTTTCTGTTTACATCTAAATATGTATACCAAACCATATATGAATTTTGAAAATTAATGTTTTTTAATTATATCCATATATGTATAGATATAACTTTGTTTATAAATATACATATATAAATATATATATATATATATATATATAAATGTATTAAATAGACACAATCTAAAAAAAAATAAAAATAAATACAAATTAAGAGGAAAAGAAGTAACAAAATGATGATGAAAAAAGTTTATGAAAAGTGAGATACTTATTTCTATTTTACTTTCACAGAATTATTCTCATTTTCTTTTCTTTGCCTTTTTTTTATTTTTTATTTTTTTCATTATTAATGGGAAAACCACACAATTGGAGAAATTATTTTAATTTTATTATATATATACTATATGTATACGCACGCAGACACTATACATTCCCTTATTTAAATTACATTTTAATATATAAATATATATATAATAAATATTAATTAGGGTAAATTGAGGTCATTTAAATTTTATGTAGTGAATAAAATTTATATATAATTATTACATTAAAAAAAAAAGAAGGATATATTACAAATTTAAATGTCTATTTAATTTACATATAACGAAACCGAATAATCTCGCCTAATATACTAGTAAATTAACATAACATATATATCGCATGTATATACATTATATTTTTTTAAATGTTTATATACTATATATGATATTAACAATTTAAAGCAATCAAATCTAATATTAAATCTAAAATAAAATCAAATTATTTTAATTGTATAAATGTTTTGTAAAGAATAAATTTCTAAATAAAAATTCCTTTGTGGGTTTCATGTATATAAGAATTCATTGAATCAAATATAATAATAAAGTTATACAAAATTGTAATGCATCATCATTGTATATTGATTTTCATTTATGACAATTCAATTTAATTAAATAAAATTGACATTCTTAAATACAAAAATGTTATTAATACAAAATATATTAAGCACACACAGACTTTTGATATTATACGATAATGCCAAACAAAAAAAAAATTATTTCAATAATATCAATATATATATATATATATATATAGAAGGTATACATATTAAGAAATGTATTGATACGTGATGTTATATATGCATTATGTATATACAAAAACCAATATAAATGTTCTTGATTTTTCCTTTGAGAATATTTATAACTAATTCTATATGTATGTATATACAAAAATATATACTTAAATAAAGAAAATGTGTACTTCAAATTCAATGATTGATTATGATTGAGAAATTAATTTTTTTATTTTCCTTTTCTTATTGATTTTTATTTTTTCATATTTATCTGAAATATAAGTATATATATTTATAAGTCGAATGCAATTTTCCGCAAAAGACATTTTATTTTTTAATGACATAAAAGAGTCAAGCATATATATTATGTATATATAAATAGTATTTTATATGTGAATTTAATATATATATATATATTATTATTAAATTGAAAATGTTGATATATGTGCAATTAAATAAAATATATTGGTATATATATATATAAAGAAAAAGTTTTGAAAAATAAATAATAAAAAAATATTTCCACGATATTTATATATGTAATGTACATATATTTGCATTTGATTTTCTCATTTCAATTGCAATCAACAAAAATTTTTTTTTTGTTAATATATTCCAATATATAATCATATACAGTCAATTTATATATACGATACGATTTTTTTAAATGACATAACTGAAGAATATATATAATTATATATGTTTATATATATTTATTCCCATTGCTTATACATTAAAGTGTTCGTTTTGTTCGTTTGAATTTATAATGTAATATGTCATTTCACATACAGATTTTTCTTTGAGTATATGGCTTTGTATATAACAAATAATTATAAATTAATAAATTGTATTTCTTACATACAGTTACCTCTTTATTTGTCATAAGTTAACTATTAAAAAAACCATAATATAAATGTTACATGAATTAAACACTTTATTTAAATGTTTTATATTATTCTCAATGATGTTTACTCTATAGAAAAATATTAAAACAAATAAATTGTGGACAATATTAAAACAAAAAATCACTTTATAATATATTAAACCGTTTTGTTTTATATTTCAGTGGAAACATATGGTATATGTTTATGTCTTTGCCCTTACATTCGTTGTAATTCGTGTAAAATTTTATGATGAATTAAAATGATATTTCTATTATTTTTATTTATGTATATATATTTATGCAATTTGTTTTGAATATCTATACATTACTTTTGAACTGTATTTAAATGACAAAATATTTACATAAGGGGTGCATTAATATGTATTATTCTTTATACCATCAAACAATAATCTTTTTTGTTTTGTTATTTACGTATATTTATAGTCTTAAAATGGTAATGAGTTATTTATTTGTCGTACACATTCACAGTCTAAATAATTTTATGTATACATCACAAAACAGGTGTAACATCGATACAATGAAAACAATATAAAACAATGGATATAGAAATTTAACAATGAAGCATGATAATTTAACATAAGAATATATACAGTATGTCCAAAATTCCGTCATACTGTAATGAATTTTAAGTTTATAGATTTCTATGACATTTTTATTGAATTCGAAGTACTATTGCAAAAATTGCTATATATTTAAAATACATGGCAAATATAATAATAAATGTATTTGTGGCCAGGGATTGTAGAAGGGAATTCTTTACTTATCGAAATGTCGAAATGTTTTAAAAACCATTGCTCAATTTTGAAAATCGTAAACTTTATATAAACAAACTAATTTTTTTCCAAGAACTTCCAATTTCGCAAAGTCTAAATCAATGTATGTAAAAAAGAATATGTATATATTAAATATTATATAGCATTTAATATAAGAAAATTAGATTTTCATTTTATCAAATCAATAATTTGAATAATGTTATAACAGAAATAATTGCTTATCTCATATTTATTATGGGTAAAACATAAATATATCTATACGCATTGTATTATACAACAAAATGTATATTTATAAAACATTTTCAATGATAAATAATTAAACCAATTAATTTTAATCGCCATAGGCACATGGCATATAATATGCCAAATAACATAAATTATAAATCGATATTTTTATTATTTATTTATCTTTTCTTTTTTTTTTTTTTTTTATTTTAAGAAAGACGCAAGTATACATAAAGTAAATAATAAATATACGCATAAAGAATAATATATAATTTGGAATATATATATAAAAGTTAAAAGATATGTATATATATTAAAGCAAACATTTTCATATTAACCAATTATGAATATAAAAAAAAAAAAAACATCAATATCGATAAGATATTTATATGAATATTATTCCTTAATTAAGTTTTAAATATGAGATATATAAATTAGTAAATATATATGCTTTAAATAAAATGAATATTTTGTTTTACAAACAATTCGTTCAATAAATATAGAATATATCTTTGGATTTTAGGGATATAAGAGATATTAAATTTAAAATAGTTAGAAAATATATATTTAAATTATTGATATAACAAAAGAGGTATTTTATATATGGTAATCTATATGAATATATATATCATATATATAAAAGGCATGGAATTCGTATATATATATCGACAATATATTAAATGTTAGTATAAATTCCTTTTATCTTTTATATAGACATTTAATATCTTAATATTAGATAAGATTTGTAATATATTTTACTATACATTTTAACGTATACTTATATATCTATATTATTATAGTTTTAAATAATATATAATTAATGTATTTTTACCAAATTCAACAAAATCGTAATATTATAAGATAAATGCTAATATTTTTCATATATATTTTATTTGTTCCAAAGAAGAGCAAAAAAAAAAAAAAGGAATAAAACGTCGACAATTTAAAATTTATTTAGTTATATAAACGCGAGACAATGATTTCAAATTTACTTTATATATTTGTGTACGTTAAATATACAATCTATCTATCTATAGATATAAATAGATATATATATTTTCTGATATGAAAATACAAATAATTACAGTATATTTCACAAAGAGAAAATTTCTATATATATCTTTAAATAGGAATGGAAATTACTAATTTAACTTTAATTAAATGTGTTTTGTTAAAGTACTTTTAATATATGCGTAAAGTTTCAATTCTCTTTTATTTCTTTATATATATACACATATAAATAGTATATATATTTATTTAATTGTAAGTAGGTATATATATAAGGTTTTTTTTAAGGCGCTTGAAAATATACATTTACTTTTCTTCTATTATATGAATAAATATATACCTTCATTTCCTAAACATGAACGTTTGTATAAAAATATATAGAACAATATTATTATTATTCTGCGGTTATATGGTTAAATTTATTTATCTTTATATATATAACAATGTACTATATTTATATATATATATATATATATATATATAGTGTAGATATATATAGTGTAGAAAATATATGTATAAAATATCTGCATATGTATATATATTAAACTTATCAAATATATATATATATATATATATTTTGTACGCGTATATATAAATAACATAATCAAGTATTTAAATATTTATTTATATGCATGAAATTCTTTTATTTTTTAAGACAGTAGTATACATACGACACAGAATTTATATATAGTATTATAAAGAATATTATTAGCTTTTCAAAGAAATATAAATGTATATATATTTTAATAAAATTTAATTTTATGTCTTGTAATTCTAGCTAGTAAAAAAAAATGCAGATGTATAAAAATAAATATATTTTTTTTTCAAGTAAATTAAAAAAATAATATTAAATACGTTTTCTTTCTTTAAGGATTTATAAGAATTATTTCATATTCATATTTCTATCTGCATAAAATATCATGTACTGCTTTTTACAACTAAATTCTATGATATACATAAAATCACTAAAAAATTTGCAGATATTTTATACGCAAATAATTTATCATACACAATTTTCAATGTAATAAATTATTTTTTTATCGTGATTTTATTTCTATTTGTATTTTATGATTGAAAAATATTTGTACGTTTTATTAAAATTTTTTTGTATGGTGGTTAAATATTCTTCTTTGATAGTTTCATATGCAATTAAAAAAGAGTTTTCCATTTCTGTTAGAATACTGTAATTGTTACATGAGTACAGGCTTTCCGGAAATATCAACGGTATTTTGGTTTTGGAGGATCTTTTGATGCCGATGTTCCATGGAAAATACGGAACGAATTCACGATTCTTATAGTAAATATTTTCAATGAAATGAAATCACAGTTTTATGCCTTTGGTAGTAGATCCTTATAGTTATGGAACAACGACTATTAATGGTAAATTTTTTTGTGTTACCCTTCATATTTCTTACATTTTTAATTTAATTAAAATTTAAACCGCATACAATATACATATAATTAAATTCCAATTTTCATATTTAACGATGGTCTTTTAAATTTAAATGTATATATATAAAAATAAATTTTCATGTCATTTTAAATTGTATTCTAAAAATATATATATACGAAAATACTCATATCTTTTATATATTATATATATGGAAATACTCCCATCGTAAAACAACTTTTAAACATATTTTATATGCAATGTCGTGCGTAAAATTACTATGTATACTTATATCATGTGTGCTATATACTAACTTAATAAGTACATATAACAACATAACATTTATATACATATATAATATATATTATATATATCAGAATGAAAATTGCAGACGCGTATGACTGTATATCATATATACTATATAAACATATATATATATATACATATAATATAAATTGTGAAGGTTAAAGTTGGAAAAAGTTGAAATTGTTAAGCATTTTACCTTTTTTTGCAATATACTTTTATATATTAAATATAAAATATGTGTGTCAAGTTTTTCACATATGTACATAAGTCATATGTGTTATTTTACAAAAATGAATATGCTATATATATGTATAAATAAAATAGAAGAACATTTAAAAAAGTAAAAACATGAAAACTTTTTTCGTTTTTTTTTCTTCTTGTCTTGTATATTTTTTTGCAAAATCATTTCACGATAATCATATACTAATATATATATAATTTATCCTTTATCATCTTAACATATATACGTTTTTACGTTCGTATAACATATAACATACGAATATTATATAATAATCATAATGATAATAATATTAATAATAATATATGCAATAAAATGTTGTTAAAGTTTTTTAATGACATCATTTAAAATCACATTATATAAAACATTTAATATGTATAGTGTATATATACATTTTAATAATACAACAATATATATATATATTTCATTTAAATTTATAATAACAAAAAAGTTTTATTTATTTTTAAGTTGAAAAAAAAAAAAATGTAAAATTGATTTTAAATAATGGTTTTTTTTCTTTGTTTATTTAATTTTTTTTTTTTTTGGTTTATTCGCAGTTTCAACAACAAAAGTTGAAGCGGTTTTGGGAAAGGTAGCTGAATTACCCTGTGATATTGAACCCGATGAACTATCAGATCGTGTTTATATGGTATTATGGTTTAAAGAAACAGGTGGAGGTGGAAAACCACTTTATAGGTAAGTGAAAACCAATAATTCCAATAATTCCAATTTAATTTAAGTATGATAATAATATTTTAATTTCCATACATCTAATTTCTACATATAATATAAAACATGAAATAAATAAAATCATTTCATTTTCTATTTGACGCATCAATATTTTTTGGTTATCTATTCTATTTTGGTTATAAAATTAAACAATTTCATTTGTAATATAATAGCCCGATATGAATATGTGTATATATTTTATAAATTCCAATTCATTTGTATATTAATTTTGATTTTCCAGTGTCAATTTTAAATGAAAATAATATATATATATAATATATATATAATATATGTATGACTGGTAGTAAATATACCATATTTAATACACATACATTCACATTTAATATACACAAATTCAAAATACTCGTAAACCCGCAAAATATAAATTATTTATATATACACATTAACATTTTATTCATTCACTGAATGGACAATTGCATATACGCATATAATGATGTGAATTGTATATATATATATATATATATGTTGAATATTTGTAATGTACCATAAATGAAAAATAAATTCTTTGTTGAAAATTATTAATGGGGTATGTCTCAAAACATATATATTATAAAATGATCAATATTGTATATATGTATATAGATAAATATGTATGCATCTGTTTTTTTTTTTTACATATTTATGATTGATTTTGATTTATATATTTAATATATGTTTTGGGATAAATATTTTGAATTATTTATATTGCAAAATGTATTATTTTTGGTTACCCCCTTAATATAAATATATTCTCATGGGAAACTATATATATATATATATATATAGAGGTTTATGTATTCAAAATGTTGTCTATTTATATAGTAATTATATATTGAAAAATTTTATTTCAAAATCAGAAATAAATCCACTTTGACAGTTTTTGTTTTTGATCAATATATGTATAATTGGTATAATATCTCATATTTTCAAAAATATCTATATATAAATTAAAATGCATATAGTTATACATTAATTAGCTATATTTATTCCCTATTGTGTTAAATTTAATTTACTTATTATACGTAATACAATTATTATACATATACATCAATATATTGAATGAGTATCGGAAATTGCGGGTGCGATATATGCATTGTAAATAATTTGAAATTGTTGATTGAAATGAAATCATAGAAAGTATTGTATGAATAAAATTTTATGTAAATTATATTGTTTTAATTTTGATTTAATATTATTGATATAAATAATTAGCATTTGTCATAAATTTTTTGTTATAGCATAATTTTATCATTTCTTATTCTATTATTATAATAATTATATGTATACTATAATACTTACATTTATTCGACCATAAAAATATGTATTTTTTGATTGTATCAATAAATTTTGAACAAAATAGAATTATTGCTATTTATTTATATATATATATCTATATATGTGTGTATAAATATTTATTGAATTGCCTTTGAATACTTATATGTATATATATATACACGTAAAGAAATATCCCAAGTAACACACGAAGTTATTTTTTGGTTGTATATTATTCATTATAACTTAAATTACAACTATATGTTTACGATAACTTCCAAAAATTGGTCATAATATGTTTATTATTAAGCACGAATATACAAAGTGGGTGTAATTTTTTGTTTATATAAACATGAAAATAAGTTATTTTAACTAGAATATAACCTTTAAACAAATAACTTATTTTATATTTTTTAGATTTTATTACACTAATATGAGTAAAATTATAACTATATAATAAGTTATATCCTCCGTAGTTTTTATTCATTTATTAGGTAAAAATATATTAAAAATATAACTAAAAAATAAACCATTTTTATTTCGTTTTAAAAAGAAATATTATTTATGGGACCCGGTTTATACTTTTTTTATGTTTTTTTTTATATATGTAATACTATTAGTAGAAATAAAGTCTTTTATTTGGATTACGCATCTATACATTTTCGCACTACATCGATTCGAACCGGGGGTCTGTCATGTATGTTTCTTTGAGCCTAACCATTGAGTCACCTGTAATATGATAATATGATCTTTTATTACTTAATGTATTGATTCTCGTGTTTGCATTTAGTTATTTTTAATTTATTTATATGGGTTTATAATCAAAAAATTTAATTTATATTCTTGTTTATAATTACTATTTAAACGAATAAAAATAACCAAAGAATGGGTTAACTGATGTTTATATACTTTTTAATCGACAATACACTCATACTAACCAAATTATAACTTATAGAATATGATGTTATGTGTATATGCGCAGTATATGCTATAGTTACCTAAAAATGAATCAAATGTGCGCTGAACTGCAAACAAACAATAACTTATATGAATACCCTAATAATAACCTAATAATAACTCACAAAGAGATGCATAATTTATAAATTTATTATTTGTATACAAATGTTAGCTATTATGTTCAAAAAATAGCTTAAACATGTATTTAAGATTTACTTTTAATTTACTTTTAGGTTGCAGTAACCAATTTCTAAACTTATTGTATTATCGGCAATGCAGCATTTATTAACAAATAGTAAATGAAAATCTATACCAAATTATAACGTATATTTTATGAAATAATTGTACCTATAAATAAGACAATATAACCAAAAAACATCTTTTAAATTTATTGTTCTTATTATGGCTGGTTCGCCGATCTTAAAGTCTAATTTATAACTACAGAAATCACCAAAAAATGATAATGTTAATAAATAACTGAACGAGGTTATTATATAGTAATTAAATAAAAGAATTTTTACAAAATATGTATATACAAATAATTGCCATGGAATGCTTATTATTATATCATTCTAACCAATTTTCAGTTATTTTAGCTTATCGGCTATTTGGTGTTCCTTGGGATGACAGTATATATAAATAATATTTAATAAATTCCATTATAGATATTATTTATATATATATATATTGAGATGATTTCTAAAACACTTAAAATACCAATAATATATTTCTTTATATACATATGTATATATATATGTGATTTATATTCAAGTTTATAAGAAACAAAAAATTCGATTTAAAAATCGCTATAGGTTTTTTTTTTTTATTTTTATAAATCATATATATAGGTTAGGTATGTGATGTGAGTATCTGAATATATCCCAATAAATAAATAATTTCTTTATACTCTGATATATATAATAAGTATATTTATATTGAGAAAGAATATATGTTTTTATTGTATTTTCAATTTTTTATTTATTACTATCGTCATATTGGAAAAATTCTTTCTTTTATTTTTCTTATTTTTATTATTTTTTGCAGTTCCATATTTTCTATATATTGTATGTGGAATTGTATCTTATAAAAGCTTATACCGTGAAACCGATTATATTTACAATAAATAAATGGAAATATACTTATTATTATTGTATATAAATTCTCCTTTAAAGTCCTTTTTATGTTTATAAAATATTTATAAGTATATATAATAAAATATATACAACCGTATAAAGGTTTTTTTTATTTTCATATATGTGTATTTATATTTATAATACATTTTTGAACAATATACAAATCAATAAAATATATATTTTTCCATCCATATATTTAGAGATTATATATTCTATTTGACCTATATATATATACTTTATTTTAAATTTTCTTAATAGTTTTTTTCCTCCATATAGACGCATAACTATTTTTTATAAAATTTTTTGGAACTATACAAGTATATATTGTCTACATTTTTTTTTGGTTTTAGTTATTTTATAAGTTTATTTTAACTATTTTCATAATTATAATAAACTTTTTTGATAATTATTTAAAGGACTATTTTAAGGATGTTTTATATATTAATGTTTTCAATATAAAATTATTAGTTTTTTTTATTATTATAACTTTTGAAATCAATCCATGATAATTTACCTTTTCATTGTAAATATCTGATAATATTATACTTTATGATTTAAAAGTTTACATAATAACATTTAAAAATTGAAATTTTTTTATATGTACTCAACGAAACTCGCTATTTTACAAAATATTATCCTGTATAAATAATTAAATTTAATGATTTATAATTATAAAAAAAGAAATGTATAATTCTAATGGAATATAAACATCATAACGTATAATTATATTTGAATTTGCATAAATTTAAATATTTTTATTTTTTAATGATTTAATACACGTGTATAAATATTATTGCATTTTTATAAAATCGTCGCGTATTTAATGATATATAATTGATGATTCATTTATTAAATATAAAACAGGATATATTTACATGCTAATTATACATATAGAGAATAAAAAATGTTTTGTTTTATTGAAAAATCATTATTCTTATTTACATTTGTATTTACTATAATTACATGAAAAATTTACTCTATGCAAAATGCACGAATGCAATAAGGATTTAATTGATCCGCGTGTACATTTTTTTTTATCATGCAATAAAATGAAGGACACGTCATATTTGTTTATAATATTATATAAAAAAAAACATATATATGTAAATATAAATTTTACGGCTTATTTATGTGTATATTAAATGTTAATGTTGATATCATCATGTCTATATGGTGAAATCATTTATGATGTGTTTTTAAATCATTTATTTCAATGAAAAATCTGTGTAAAATTTATTTTTCTTATGAGCCAAACCGATTTCTATTTATTAAGGTAATATACCATAATTTCAATTTAGATTAATTTATATAAATCAATCGATTGTGAATCTGTTATATGCATATAACTATATATGTTTTGTTTTGTAACATACTCCCTAAATTATCATTGTATACAATAAAAACAATACAAAAAATCAATAAAAAAAAATGTCAATCCGTTTACAAAAAAATGTATGTATAAAATTAATTTTCTATTCAAATGTGTATTTTATTACTTTTTTTTTTTTTTGATTTTGCCTTGACCTAAATATAATTTTCTTTTGTAGATTATGATTCACATAATATACAATAATTATATCGGTATGTTTTACACATATTTTATTAAAAAAACAATCAATTTTCGTCGCATATATAGTTGGCAAATCAATAGACATACGGTCATGGTTTGTTTTTTTTTTTTTTTGCATTGCAGGGATTTCTTTTTTAAACGAAATGTATTATTAATTATTAATAAAGGGCTAGACAATGTGAGTAATTTTTTTTTGAAATATTGTATAACAGAACAGAATTGTTTTATTATTATATTTTATTTTGATCACAAAATATGATATCAAAAATTTACACAGAGGGTCTCAAGTTGATGAATTGTGTATATTAAATATTTTAAAATAAATTCAATTGTACTTTGAAGATATGAAATCTTCGATAAATTATGCTATTTGTTTTCTAAATCACAAAGAATTCCTGATGTTCCAACATTCTATTTATTTCTTTAACAATTATTTTTGTATAAATTTCACATCTTGTTATATATACATTTATTATACAAATATTCGGATTACAATTTAATCAAAAAATATATAAATGATATAATATTTAATGTATTCTATATAATTTTAATAACTTATTTATTGACAATAATTATATATATATACATATTATAATCATGTGTATTTATATATAGCCAATATATAAACTCTTTAATTATACAACAAGGTAAAAATGACATATCATTAATATATTTATTATTATTATTATTATTATTATGATTATGAATATTATTGTAAAACGAACGATCTGATATGACATATATATGAATAACATATTTTGAGATAAATATAATTTGACCATTAAATAAATATATAAATATGAAATATTATATATATATTTAATATTATATTATAACCAAAATTGTTATGATGTATTTAAATATATATATATACGCGTATAATAATAAATATATATATATAATGCATATTCGAAATCAAATAATTGTATTATATTATGATTGTTGACACTTGATTGTTTCGAAATTTATGATGGCATAATATGCGGTTGTTTTATTATGTGTATATGCTGTGTGTATATAATACGAATATATATATTTATACCATACCCTGATATACTTATATATTAATGTTTATATATATTTATATATATTATATTATATAATAGTATAATGTATTTATAAATAAAATTAAATTAATTCATATAATTATATACACAAACATTTACAATATAGAAAGTATATTATGTATGTGTATATTTATCTTATATATGTGTTTGTATATATATCTATACGGTATGGATGATGTATTATTATATGGTATATGGTATATATACGCAGAGAAAAACAGAATTCTAAACAAGAAATAAACTTTTTGAACTTTTCATCAAAGCAATTTGTTTCCATCATATTATTGTGTATATTTATTAACAACATTTACATTCGTATATATATATATATATATATATATATAACAAATATTTATATATGTATACCTAAGTTTGTGCATTCACAAGTTGTTTTTACACTCATTATTGTTATTATAATTATATGTTTATTTATATATATATACATACATACATAAGAAATGTATTATTAAAGAAAATTCCTATTGTTTAATTTATATATATAGATATATATATGGTTCGTATATGTATATATGGATAAAGAAGCTTTTCAACGCAATCATTTAATATATATAAATATATAATACACATATATACATTTAACAGATAACAAGAGATTTTCTTAATATACGTTATATTTTATAGATTTTATTTAAGAAATCGTTTAATATATATAAGACACAAATATTTATAAACGTAAGGATCATTTATATATATTATATATATAACTATCGTAGTATATATATACCTATTACCTACCTATATATTATGTATATATATATATTTAATGTATATATACAAAATACCTTACCATTAAAGTATAATGTATATATTAAGAGAGATAAATGAATGTATTTTTTGGTATATGTATATAGTTTTCATTTAGGGATCTTGTCCCAAAATATACCCAAGAGTATACAATATATATAAATAACCTATAATATACAAATATATATACATGTGTATATTTATATGGCAATCATATCATATATGCGTGTTTATATATATATATATATATATATAAAAGATTGAGGAGAAAATGACATGATGGTATAGCATGAAATTCAACGATAAGTATAAGTATATATACACTCTGTCTGTATAATATATATAAATATAATATACACATATTTGGTAAAACTCAAGAGGTTTCAAGTTTTCCGGTATGTATATATATATTTTATTTATATACAGACATAGATGTTATTTAACCCATATAAATATAGTGTTAAATTTTATACAGATAAAACTCCTACACGACACGATAATATTTGTATTAATTGCCCGCCGAAGCTCGGCATTATAAAATTCAATTTTCAAATATTCTTCGTTTTTTAATACATAAAATAAAAATTTTATTTAATTTCTACAAGTACATAAACATCCATTATTTTAATATTTCTAGTTATCAAACATTAGTTTTTCACTATCAAAAATCAATAGACTATATACGCGTAAGAATCACAACCCGGAATCAACTTCTCATTTCATACCAAAAAATCATTGATTATTTTTTTAATATTTCATAAAGATACAATTATATATGTTGAGCTTTTACTATCAATATATGTATAAAATTCATATATATATGTTTAAATATCCATATTCCAAAATGAATGTGTTGTTCATTATTTGTATTTATGGCATTTACTATATATGTTTACCAAATTGTATATATTATATACCATATATAAATGTGAAATAATGTACAACATATAATATACATATTGAATAAGTTTCGTTGATGGATATATATACATATTTTTAGTATATATAAATACACGTTCATACATATATATATATATATAGTTAATTGATGTGATGACAAAAATTAAAATAATTAAATTCTATTTAATAATTGAAAAATCATTATTCTTATGTGGATTATCCTTCTCTCTATTATATACTATCTTTATGATTATTAATTAATAATATATGTGTTATATGTCTGGATTATGATGATTATTAAGATAAATTTTACCGCGCCGTTTCATTAAAGCATATTATAAATATCGGCAAGCATATTATAAATATCGGCAGAGTTAAAAAATCCTTTGTATGATAAATGTGGTCTATTTTCGATATAATTTAAAATGTTTTAATTATATTGTATTTTTTTATTTAAAGTAAAAATTATATGGGAAATTGTTAAATATAAAAATAATAAATAAGTATAGTTAGATCAAATACAAATAAAAAATATATAATTAGTAAAGAAAATTTATAAATACCTGTCCCATATATTAGACTATGATTCGTTCAAATATGGGTTAGAGAATTGTCTTCAATTTTGCTGTATTCTTGTAAATTTATTCCCCATTTTTCTACTGAAAAATTATTTATTAAAAACATTTTAAACTGAACGATGGTATATACTTGAATTTGACCTATATATACAAAAAATAATCTAATTTTAACTATATTAATTTTATTTTTAGAAATCATAATTTTAGGTGAGAAATATAAGTATTTAATTCAATTTCTTTTTTTTTTTTCAAAAATAATATGCACTTTGTATATATCTTGTAAAGGGAAAGTTTTTTGTTTGTATATTTATTTACTTTGTATTTTAAATAAATTTGTAAAATATAACTTTTCTTTATTTTTTGAAGTAATCTCATATATTACCATCATCGCGCACATAAAATCTATAGAAACATATATACATTTTTAATGTAAAGACACTTTGTTGCAAAATAATAAATTCACAAAAAGGACGGTCATTATTTGTATAGTAAACAGTTTTTTTTTCTATGAAAGCTTTTAAAACAAAACCTTTTTCATTACGGAATGTTGAAATAATAATGGATAATGGATTTCAAGTTATTGAAAAATAATCAAAATTTTTACTTTTAATGGATTATTTTTTCAATTATCAAAGCAGTCAAATTTTTGATATTTTTTTGATACCTTAAAATACTTTAACTATTCCAACTATTTTTGGGAAAATTATAAATCTTTTTTCAAATCTTTTACAGTAGAGAGTTTTCATTTCATTGTTTTCAACAGTAAACGTTGGAATTTTTAGAATCTACCATTGCAACAAAGTGTAAATTATTATATATATATATATATATATGCAATATGCAAAGTAGGTATACTTTATATTAAAAAAAGCACATTTGTTTAAATACACTAATATACATGCATATCTATCTAGTATATACTAAAATGAATCATATATAGGTAGAGACTAGAAAGATATATATTCAAAAAGTAAAAATATACATATTTATAATAATAAATTTGTTTTATATATATGATATTATAATCATATAATAACAATATAATAATAATATATATAATATTTTATACAAGGATGATATTTTTGTATGGATATACCAGAGGTTTGTTATATAAAAAAAAAAAAAAATTTGTAATATCAAAGTTCTGTATAAATATAGGGAAAAAAAATATGACCACCTGCTGTTGTTTCGTAGAATGTTTGTTATTTTTTTTTTTTTTTTTTAGATATTATAATACAAATAAAGTTAACTTTTTCTTATTTCTTTGTATATTGTTGTAGATATATACCTTTATATATACCAATAACATGTATATACACATCACTCATGTTCATTCTGAATTCATAAATATGCATATATAATATAAAATATGATTTTATCCTACATACATATATTAATGCTGGTGGTTCTGAAGTTTCAGTTTATATATACATATTTTGAAAGGTATATACACAATAACGATCCCTGATGTTTTAGTTTATCCTAATTTGATTAAAATCCGTATATCGGAATTATTCAAAGTTTACATATTTTTCTATTTTTTACATAGAATTTCACCCCAATTTCGAAAGCGAAAAATTCACAATTCAATTATTTATTCTTTTATTTATTCTCTTTTATTTTTTTCACAATTATTCTTTTTAGAAACTGGTCACTTTAAACTTCGATTTTTTTTTTGTTATATAATTATTAACCTTAAACATTAAGTTTTAGTCTATGTGACTATTGAAGATAGTGAGCATAAGAGATACATATCCACCCTTTATATGATGAAAGGGGTGCAACACTAGCGATGTATAGTTATCCGATTTATGCCATAGGCAGTGAATTTTATTATGGTTTTCATTTACAAAATATAAAATGTTTATATATATTTCTTTACCACTCCAAACTTTGTTTTTTGTATTTCATTTCTTTCAAATTGTTTTTTAGTATATATTAATTTTTATTATTATAAGCAAAAATTGTGCTATCCTATATATATATATATTTATTTGGCCTATAAGAGTTTATTATATAAATTGTGATTTGCGTTTTAAAAGAAAAAATTATTTAAATAAAATTGTTTTGTTTAAATTAAAATATAACATTAACGTCAAATTCTATATTATTTTTATTACCAATTATATGTACGCTTAAAGTTAAATTAATAAAATTTAATTATATTAATTAATAATTTTCATTAAATTTCACTTGATTTAACCATAAATATTTTTATTGCATATAAATCTATATATATATATATATATATATATATATGATAATATAAATGTATTTTGAATTGTTTACTTTGTATAAACAAAATATATTGTATATGGTTGGTTGGTATTTATAAATATATAATTCAAGAAATGAATATTTTTTTTAAAGATTTAAAGCAATTTTTATTTTGATAAACTAATAAATCTGTAAAATATAATAAGAAAATTTGATTAACTCTATATATATACTTGACAGAGTGTTCCATTAATATATGTTTTTTTTATAATAAAAAATTTTGGTTATTTTTCCAAGTTATTATTTTTAAGTTCTTTATTATATATATCTTTATTTTAAATCCAAGGTTTGTTTTTCTTTTTTTCAGAGATATCCTTTGTGAATTTTTTTTTATTTCAAATTTGATCCATTGAAGTATTGAGGATACAACGTATTTTCATAACCATATCTCATAATATATTTTAAATTACACGATGTCTTTAAATATATAAATAATATATAAGAAATAAATATTTGCCTATGTATATATAATATCTTTAATATGGTATATATACAAAGTTCTGAATTAAAATAAATATTAAAATCTCTCTATATAATATACCTATATACGGAAACTTTAACAATTTTTGTATATGTTTGACTTTTATTAAATACACATACAAATTTTACTATGATAACATGAAATACAAATATAATAAATAATTGAAAGTTTGTAATAATAATTTTTTATTTTTTTTTATTTTCTGCTACCCAAGTCCTTTTCTCGTTTACAGTATGTATTATATATATATATATATTACAATATATGTCTGGATATGTATTTTGTTTTGTTGTTAGTTTTATAAACATACAAATTGTGTCACCGTTTATGAATGAATAATGACATACTATAGTATATATAGCTATAGATGTATACATAACAAATTAAATTTTATGCCATATATAATGTAAAATTTTATATATATATATACTTACTTTTAAAACCTTGCATTTCCATATATAAATATAACAGTTATTTACTTAATCAAATCTGTATATATAATACATTTGAAACGACATTTACCCATTTTTATTATGGGTTAAACTTTCACATAACACCACCGCATATATACAATTTTTGTTTAAAAAACTAATTCTTGTTTCTCAGGTATATAATGTCCAAAAATATGTATGTTTAACATATATATTATTTAGTATTATATGATTAATTATGAATATTCAGTGTGGCAAATTTATTATATATACATTTGGGTTTGGTTTTGTTTTGATTTTCTTTTGTTTTGTAATTTTTTTATAACTATGAATAAAAAGTGTTGTGTTGGAAAATTTTACTTACCGATTGTTTCCACCCACTTCCAAATAGAAATCAAATTTTGGATATTGCAACGTTTAATGAAAATAAATGTTCTATCGAGGAATGTTATCAGATTTTACGGCTCCAACTCATTCGCATTCAAATTCAAGGAATTATTGGAAATTATAGGCGTATGAAAAAGATATTTTATATACTTAAGTATTATATTTTACGTGTTTATGTATATATTTCAATTGAAATAAAACTAATTTTCTTTATTGTTATTTTATTCAACTTTATTTATATATCGCACCATAGATATATACACATAATATATACAATAGTGTATCTGTATATCGTTTCATATACGAACTAAAACTCTATATAAACAAATAAATATCTATTCTAATACCCTGCTATAATACCATTGATATGTACAATTGTACATACATTCATATACAATACAATCAACTATACTGACAATGTTTTATTTGTTTGAACTGATTTGTTGTGTTATTTTTATTTGTTTGTACATTTTTCGCAATTTTTTTTTGTTTTTATTCTTATTAATGTTATCTTTATTTTATTCATCATATAATTTTCGTTTTGTATAGCTTTTTCATATACGTTTTTTTTATATAAAATATACATATATATATACAGAAAGGACGATTTAACCGGTAAACATTTATCAAATTGGTTAATTAAAATATTTGTTGATGATTTTCTACCTGGGATAAGGGAAAAATAAATAAATAAATCCTAGAAAATATCGCTTTTCATTTATTAACGATGTTTCCACCTTATAGGTGATTTAGATATCGTTATTTGATATCGAAAGCTTTCTAAAAGAACGTCTCTTAATTCTATAAATTATTCAATTCTATATAGATTTGATTTAAAATATATCTGATATGGAAAATATAAAAATCGAAAAATTCTGTTTTATATCGTTTGATAAAAATTATATTATATTCAATAATGGAATAAAATTTCACTTTTTATAATTTCGCTACTCGATACCCATTTTTTTATGTATCACAAAAGTTCTATAGCATATTGAAAATCTTTGCATATAGTAAACTCATTCCATTATCTATTTTGACAATTAAAAAAAAAAAATAACATAAGTTAATACTTTCATCTATTCTGTATGTGATTATAGCTATATATTTATATATACGCATATCTATATATATTGCTTCAAGCTAATTAAAAGTATAATAATTGTTAGCAATATATATATATATATATATATATATATGTTATATATATATATATATATTCAAAGTGTATTGTAACATAAAACAAAAAGGAGTATTATATATAATATATTGCTAATAACATTCATTTATAAATGTATCTATATATACTATACAGTATTGTATATATATATATAATATTATATGTATAGATTATTCGTTTTGTATATTTATTTCACTGTATTTTCGTATTTGTATTATTTTTAATTATAAAATAAAAAAAAAAAAACAAGGAATAGAAGAAAATACTGGGTTATTTATATATGAATAATGATCAAAAGAAATGAAATTTTTAATTTCGGCTTTATTTCACTATATGTTTATATATACACGAATATATACACTTTATGTCTGTTGTGTGTGTATTATATATATATATATATAGATAGAGTTTATAAATTTTGAATACAATGGATATATAGCATGTGAATGAACATTGAATCAACAAAAGTATTCGTTATATGGTGTTACGTTGTTGTTGCTGCTGCGTTCCTATATATAATATAATATTTTTATATAGAGTATATAAAAATTGAACTAGAGTTTATTTTTTTATTATACATATATACGGATACGGAATAAAATAAATAAATAATGTATACAATAATATAATCAAACATTGTATAATATACATATAAAAAATAAAAAAATGAAATTTAATAAAATGTATGGTGAAAATGTATTTTTTAGGGATCATATTTAATTTTCTTTATTTATATATTTGTTTTTGTCACATCCGCATTGAAAATGAACATGAATAAATATTCAACAAAAAAAAAAAAGAATTAAAATATGTATACATCAAACATAACATTAAATTCTTATATTGTTAGAGCTTTATTTTTTTTTAAAATAAAATATCCATTTGTACAAAATTTTATTATTTATTTTTTTATTGTTATGGAGTTAAAAATTTAAATAAATCTCCCTTCAATTCTATATAGATATTGAAACAAAAAAAAAAAAAATCGTGAATGAAAATGAAATTAATAAATTAAAATTTTATGCTTTTTCATTATAAAACAGTAAAATATAAATTATGTAAATCTGTTTTTCCAATTCATAATAATATATTTAATGCGCGTGATTCATAAAAAACAAACTTTCGTAACATTCTTATTAAATAACTCAATAATATCAAAAAATAATTTATATAACAAAAATTGATTGTTATTAAATTCATATATATATATATTAAATATATATTCATTCATATAGAGGTATAAATGATTATTGTTTATGGAAATCATAAAATCAAATCTTATTTAACATTTATTATATATAAATATATATATAGATAAAGTATATATAGTATAGATATATTGAATATTATTTTGGCACGCATTTGTATTATATGAGATGGTCTATATAATACCAAAAAGAAATCATATATAATACTGCATAACAATATAAGCTTTTACTATATACACTAAATTCACATAATAAATATGATTTTTCTTCGAATATAAAATATATAAATAATTGTATATGTGTATATGTGAATTTTATTTGGAATATATATATATATATATATGTATAGAGACGATCACGGATTTACCATATATAAACAATTTTTATGTTTCAAATACAGAAAAGAATGTTTTTGTGTTTTTTTTTTTGTATTTTAGGGTAAAGAAAATTTATATTATTATTATACATTTATACCTACGCGTTTTATTATATGAAAAATACAATAGATTATATTCAAAATATACCTATCTATATACCTATATATAGGAAATTGTATAAGCAATGATAAATATTGTTGTAGGAAAAATAAAAAAATTTGTGTAATAAAAAGGTGATGAAAAATTATTTTTATCGTACTTCGAATTTATGTATTGTATATATATTATTGTTTCTGATTCTCCATATATATTGAACATCATTCATTATATGTATTATATTATTATGTATTATGTTTTGTGACATGTAACATGTGAATTACATCATATATATATAGAGAATTCTTATATATGTATATGATGAAAAAGTTATTTATATGATTGAAATATATAATTTATTTGAATAATATATTTTATAAAAATTCAATGAAAATGGCATATATTTATAATAATATATTTTTGTAATAATATCAATAAAATAATATTTTTTATTCAGGTGTATTTGCGTTTGGTTTTTTTATCATATAGTTTGTATTGTATAAAAACTATAGTCCTTAGTTATATGAACTTCGATAACTTATTGCATTCCGCGGTCATTCCTCTATACCTTTTTTTCAGTTTCAATTAAATCTCTTATCTTTAACATATCGTCATACGTTTGATTAACTCAAATTTTCAAATATTTCACTACGATTTAAAACAATGCGCAATAAATTTTCATATGAGATTTTTTCTATTGTTTTCTTTTATAAAACAAAACACAAAAACAAAAAAAAGTTTTTATGATATGCAGATATCAAATAAGTTAACCTAATATAAAACTATAACGATGTAAAAGTAAATATATATAAGATTATGATGATGATTATTATTATTGTTATTATATATGAATATATAAAGGATTTCTTTATAAACAATTTCATATATATTATATTATAAAATTAAATCATATTTTGAAAAGAAATAGCATTACAATTAGATTCTTTTATGAAAGTTATACGTCTCTATTTATATCTAACATATAAACCCTTATATTGTCTATTGTATTTTGTATATATACTTACTTAATGTATAAAATCATACCAACGAATTTAAGATAAATATATTCATTCATTTGTGTATATATACAATATATTTGTATTTACATACAAGATATTATACGTTTATATATGGTATTTATAAAAAAAAAAAAGAAAAAAGATACGATGATGATTATTATAATAATTTATATATATAAATATATAAGAAATACACGTGGTTTATATCTTATATGAAGTGAAATTCCGTATTCCAAACAGTAACACTCACTTTTGTGTATAGCTATAGCATAGCAAATGCCTTTAGGGAATGCAGATACAAACATATAATATATATATATAGAGGGGTGATATTAAACTGGTTGAGGTTTTTCACTAAATATATATATTTACATATATATATATACGCATATTATCCGCACACACAAAACATTATTTTGCCACTGATACTTTATAAATACATATATATATATATACCGAATAATATATTAAAATACATATACCATTTATTTGTAATTGACAATAAAATTTACATAAAAGAGTTCTGTATTTTCGGTATTTTATTATTTTTTTTTCTTCTTCTGCAAAAGAATGTGTGGATAAAACAAAATAACACCAGAAAAAAAAAAAAGAAAATAAAAAAATACGCTAAATTTTTTTCATATTATACGAATTTTAAATATTTTTATGTGGTGACTTTGAATATATATATGCTATATATATTATTATATACTTATTTAACCTTATATATATATAGAGTATAAATATATATAACAGAGGAAATGAAAAAAAAAAAAAAATAACAATCCCATGTATAACTATATATACATACTATACATATTAATACAAACTGTAAACAAAAAATTTGCATAAAGAATTGAAGAACAAAACGATTGAAAATATTATTATTATTATTATTATTATTATATGGTATTAGGATATTTATAGGGCAAAGAGATGTAGAAAAAACAAATAAATGCAAAAGATATTTTGTGAAACGGAGGATCTTTGTATATCATTGCTGCTTGTATATAATTTAAATACATTTAAAGACAAACTTAAAAAAATCATCGATTGATATTTGAATTGAAACGATAATATTTCCAATTTATTAACGAAACAAACCAGATTCAGATTGTTTAAATTTTATATGCTTATTGCATGCTCCCTTTTTTTTTATTATACGGATATATTTTTGTTTTAAAATCATGCAAAAGAAAAAAATTTGTAATCATTTCACTATAAAAGAGCCTTTAGCCCACATTATAAAAAAACATATGCTATTTTCTTGTATAGAAAATTTTACAGAAAATGTGCCATATCTCTAATTCACTTTAAAATAAATAACTGAAATTATTTGTTTTATATATACCCTATATAATGTCTCGTATTTTTCAATTTTTTTCGACTTTATATTGTATTTCCCTGTGTCGCGATATATTATATATATAAGAATAAAAATATTAGATTTTTTTGATTAAAACATTTACATTTTTTGACTTTACATGAATTATAATATTATATATATTTTCAAATATATTAGAATATACATATATTTAGTAAAATATCGTATCGATGAGTAAAAAAGAAAGTGTCACTCGTTTTCATTGTTAGTTGTTTATATATATATATATAAAATATGTAAATCGCGGCAAGGATATATTTATATAAGAGGTTATACATTTTCATATAGATATATATATATAGATTTCTATAAATGATATGTTTTTCTTATACATTAAACTTATTATTATTCGCTTGTTTTGCATAATTGAATTTTAAATTATGCTTTTATATATTTTTTGCAGTTCTTTTTATTTTATTTTATTTTTTTTCTTTTCTGTTTTGATGTAATTGATTCTGTTTAGATAAAAATCGCATGTATTTATGAATAAATTTGTATATTGTAATTTTTTAAAATTATAGATTTATAAATAAATAAATATTTACATTTATGTCTTTATATATGCGTATATATAAATGATGATGGATAATAATATACAATTTATTTTCTATGCTAAATAAAAATATTTTTATTTTGATTATTGGTAATTAACTCAAGTCTTACACTTGATTATGAAGACTGTGTTTTTGTTAAAAAATCTTTTATTTTTATTGTACATTTTCACAAAAGAAAATTAATTCGGAGAATTCACATTACAGGATTTATAAAGGCAAACAAAACAAATTATGATAGTAGAAAATCGATTAATTACAATACATTGTATAGGAATTGTGATATTCAATTTTTATGAATGAAATAATTTAATTGCTAAATGTACGCATATAGAAAAACTATTCATTTTTGTTCCATTTTGCATAAAAAAAATTATAATAATAATTTTGAATATATAATATAATATATAGAAAAATGTATATTTTTTCTAATACATTCATTTTCATTCATTAAAGTTTTTATACTTAATTTTTTTTTTGTGTATAGTATAAAATACCGATTATATAAACCTTATCCCTTATATATAAAGGAAAATAAAGTATCTTTAAAATATGTACATCTATTTAACATATATTATTAACATTATTATGTTGATGATTTAATATTTTCTTTTTTATCGCGTTGTGTATGAGAATCACGTAAAATGAATGTTTTCTACGATTATGCATATTATTATTTATTTAATACATTATATATATATGCATATATATAAATAAAACTTACTCATCTATGTATAGGTAAAAATCGCACCTAATAATATGCAAACAGGTGCTAATATTTTGGTCACATGCTGAGAAAAAAATATAAGCTAATGATGGTAATTATTCAAATTAAGTACCTTAATATATATATTTATGTACATATAATAATAGAAATACTTATAAAAAAAAATGTTCATGCACACAAGATATATAATACCTTTTTTTCCAACATAATAACGTATATGATTTATATTTAAAATTAAAAAAAAAAAGGAAAAGAAAAGAACATTGACTTTAACACAAAAAAAAAAAAAAATAAATGATATATTTTTTTACAACAGACTATTATTATTATTATTTTAGTATATAGAATTAAGTTTAATGTGTATATGTTGAATTTATATATGCGGTATATATGTGAAAAATGCATGCAAACTAAATACGGATATGCAAAAATGCATAATAAAATAAAGCTGAATAATTTATTTATTTCTAAAATATACTAACCAAACCAAGGAAAACGGTCGGTAGTAATAATATTTTTGCTTACTGAATATATTGACAAAAAACCCTGTATGTCAAAAACAATATTATATAATTGGATCGTAATCATAATATAGAGATTCAATGACAATCGCAAAATTATTGTCTGTCAAATGCGTTTAAAATTTAATTATTATAATTTATTTCTTTGCTTATCATATAGTCATCGTTCACATTCCAAAAGGTGATATTTACATTTTTTAGTTTTGTTGAAATACGACAAATTGGTAAACACAAACATATAACATATTTTGGATTTTTTATAATAAGTAAAGTGCAGCCAAATAATAGCCAAATTACCGCATAGTATAAAATCCATTTCTGCACAAATCGTATACATAAACAATTTTTTTAAGCTACATATATACAAAAATATAAAAATGAGCATATTATACAAAACTATATCCCATTAATTATATTTTCTTTATTTTTTTTTTTTTTTTGTTTTACATATTTAGAAATATGTTATTTATCCTAGCGGAGTCCATATTATACACTTCATGATATTCCAGCAAAACAATAATAGTAATAATAAAAAATAAAAAACAAAACATTAAGGTAATTTCGAAAAATGTTTATGCTGCAATTGTATAATAAATGTATTACAAAGTCCATATATATAAATGTCTGGTTAAGATATACATTTTTTAAAACGTATATATATATATATATTTTATACATACATACAGATATAATTCTATATATATGAACAGAATAACTCTGTGGTGTATAGTTGATGAAACACCAAAATTCATATTCGACCGACTAAATAATAATATGGTGGATTTGGCTTAATTTCACCCGGAGTTACAAATGCATTTTAGTTACTAAACCATTACAAACCATTTGTTCGTATACGGTTCATTACCGATACTGTTAAAAAAAATCATCAAAAAAATATGAAACCAAAACGACATAAAGATGTTGTCAGATACTAAAACCAATCGTCGGTTGTATTACATTTTTTTTTATAACTATGAACTGTAAACTCTATAGTAATTCGCTACAAAAATATGCCTGTGCTTTTTTTATAATAGTATACATAACATATTACATATACAATATCAGTAATATCAAAATGTTTTGTTAACTCTATGAATAATAAAAGAAAAACCAAGTTTTTATAGTACATGCAAAAAAAAAAAAATAGATGTAATAGAATTATAAGTTTATTTTTGGGGTGTGTCTGTTTGCGGCAAAAAGTTCATTTGTATCATATTATACATATGTTTTTTTTTTTTTTGCTTTTCAGACATAGTATACAGAAAAGTGATATTTAGTATACAAATGCATATAATATTAATAATAATGCTATATATATATAAAATAAATGTTATAAATTGTGATCTGGTTTATATTTGTAATTTGTGCTATATATATTTATATTTTTGTAGAAACGTTTGGAAATAGTAATTATATACTTTATAAAGGAAATATATATATGAATTATATTATTATTATACATTGTTAAGGTAAATATTCTTATAAAATTCCTATGATTATGCGGTTATTTATTAAGCATACATTTTAAAATATGATAGTTAACTTATATCCAAAAAATAATTGAGATGTTCTGATGCGGGAATTTAATTGGATAACAAAGTAATTATTATATTAATTTTGAGCTACTAACAAAAAATTGATAATATGTATATTATGAAAGGACAAAATTGAAAACAGAACTCTGCTGACCGAACATGTGTTATATATACAGAAAATGTCTTCAGTAAATTTAAAAAAAAAATATAATACAAATTATTTCATTATAATTTTTATGATTAAAGCATTATATTCATGAATTTTATTGTTAGTTATTATTATAGATTATTTTTTTATTCACCGAAAATAATACTATATAGTTATATTTGCTATATACAACACCGGGTATAATTAATCATTTAATATTGTGAGTTATTATAACTTTCATTATATATATTTATTGTTATTATTATAATAAATGTTATATTTTCTATATAGGACACCGTTTCATTTTTGTTACATTTATATGAACATACTACAACTATATATATATTTACTGACAGAGTGTCATTCATTTATATAAATATAATTGTATTTGTACAATATACAGAAAAACACCTGTCGTATATAACATCTGTTTTTTTTTTTTTTTTTATATATAGACTTATTTATAAATCTTTCAACAAATTTGAAAGGAAAATTGCAATCTCTATATATAAGCATTTTTATAATAGAGAATGTTGCTAATGTCACGGGTAATCATTTTCAATATTTGTCATTATATACATAAAAAGTAATACATATATAGGTTAAATATATTTTGGGATTTTTTTTCCTGAATTGCGGTATGACGTAGTCGACGGAGAATTTCAATGAATTTCAAAGTTTTTAAACAGTAATGTTGTATACAATAGTCATTGCCGGAAAACTATTCTAAGATATAACAATAACGATTAAGGAAATACAATCTTGTTATGATCTCAGTAAAATATAAAACTAATTTTCCATATTATAGGAAGATTGAGAATTTTCCAAGGTTTTCATGATTTTTGATGTTATTTTATTTTTGTTTTTCTATATTTTTTTTTTATTAGTGTAGAACACTAATATTGTTTAAAGTTCAACCTTATATAGAGATGTACATTTTCTGAAAAATGTAATTAAATTATTGAACTTTTATTTCAATAACAAAATTTTTATAATTACAATCCTTTTGGATTACTTTTAAAATGTAATCCATTTCTATTTTGGGAAAATTATTAACTATAAATATATATAAAGTTTATTTGTAGGTATTCGCATTCAAAGAAATTGAGGTATATACCATATATATATATATAGTATATAGGATCATAAAGCATCGCAACTACAAACGGCATAAACTTTGTAAAATTTTAAATAAATATTTAGTTAAACTTATAATATTTGAAGTGGGTATACATCGTTTACATAATATAAATACTATATATTATACTATATTTTCATCATAATATTTTTAGTATTTACACTAATTTAATTATTCTATATATATATATTATATATATATGAATTTTTTGTTTAGTTTACATTATGTAATTAAATTATATATAAGTATATATGGAAAACTTGTATGTATATTATACTTATATATCTTAATGAAAACTTAAAAATAATAAATGTAAATAAACTCAAATATATATATATATATATAATTATTATTAAATATTTTTCTAATTAAACACAAAAAATAAAAAAATAATAATAAAAGATAATAACATTTTCCAAACAATTCATTTAAATTGTATGCAATAATTTCATTATATTAAATAACGAAAAAATATTTATATTCGTTCATTCAGATGTATGCTACCCAACGCAATTAATCACATGGATGACCATTGAAAAAAAATAAACAAAACAATCTCATTTTGACTTTTTCGTTTAGGGAACAATTAATGTGTATATTTCACTTTTTTTTTATATATACCATACATATGTGATGTATATCGAGACCATATATACGAATTGTAGAAATATCACACCTTTATAACATATTATTTCATGACATGTAGACAATATTACAAAAAATATTATATATCAGTGAATAACCAAAATAAAAATCCTTTTTTTTTTTTTTTTTTACATTTTATTATAATGTTTATTATATGTATGTATGTATGTATGTATGATATTTTACATTATGCCTATATGAATGGTTGTTTTATGATATACGCGTATATATTCGAAAAATATATATTCAAATTTTATGAAATGTTTAGTTTTTTTTATCATGTTGTATACCTTTATGTTATATATAATTTATTTATATTATTTGTTACCAAATTTTTTTTATTTTGTTATTTTTTAATAAAACCTTTGTATACCCACCACAAACAATATATATATATATATATATATGAATAGACAAAATTTTCACCATTGTATGTACCGCTCGATACTATATACGTGTAGGTAGATGTAAAATATAAAATGATTTGACAATTGGTTTACCGTGTATACATATTTATATTTTTATGTGTATCATCATATTTATTTGTTTATATTTCTGTATAAAAGAATTAGAGGTATTAATACTTGAGTATAAATATAAAATTTAAAAAATTTTTTTATTTATACCTATATATGCGTTACGAATCCTATATCCCATTGAAAAATTTGATAATAATGGATTTAAAAAAATAAAATATCTCATTTGTGATTTGTTATCTCATTTGTGATTTTCAAATATATTGATTTTCAAATAATATGATTATCAATTATTATATTTGTATTATTGCCCGGACTTATCTAGAAATGTATTGTAACAAGAAAAAGTAAATAAATTTACATAGCTTTATTCCAAATTCCATATATACCTTACATGGGAATGGTATATGAGAACAATTAGAATGGTGTTCTTGGCAATAGCGGCTCTATTGAAAAGGTTGCAATTGTTCTGTTCATTTGATTGCATATAATATTTTTTGATTGTACATTAAATTAATTGAATGCGAAACCAAATGTGAAACGATTTAAAATATGTCTGCCATATTATCATATTATTCTATATATATATATATATACAGATACTCTTTTGTATAACATAATTTTTTTTTATTGTATTCACATTGAATTATATATATATACGTAATATTATGGATACAAATACATATTAGACACGTATGTGTATATAAATAAATTTCAAGCCTCGGGGTAAATAATGACATTGGGATTTACGATATACGAGAGATAAGGGTTGTTTTTTTTTTTAAATTCTCTATGTTATGTCTAATATTTTTTTTATGTTATATTCTATATAGATATGTATTTGGTATGGATGGATATTTAGTATAATGGTATAATAATAGATATATAGATACATTTTTTTTTTGTTCAAAAAATCTATACATTTTTAATGTGTATTTATTGTATTTTTCTATTTAATACATATATATTATGTTGGGGCATTATACGATCACATATATTTGAAATCTGTACAAAATAAATATAATTTTGAACAAATATATTTTATGTAGAACTATCTAAATTTAACGCAGTTCTATTGATTTTTAACAAATTTCCGTATAGAAAATATATTCGTGTATAATAATCATCATCATTATATCATTAAGAGTTCTTAAAGTAATAAAATATTAATAATTTTATATCCTGTTTTCTTCAGGAAACTTGTGACACATATGTTTTTCCGAAAGTTTAGTCTTTTCTTCATTTTAGAATGAATGCGGTATCGAAAGGATGAATCGTTAAGTTTAAATGGACAAATAATAAGTTAAAAGACAAACTCACCGGTGCCTGTTAATCAATCGGGTGCCGGTGACTCAATGACCAATCATTTTGCCATATTATATCAAAATGGATGATTGTATTGAAATAATAATAATAATTGGGCAATTTATAATTCAGTCCATTATATAATTTATTATACTTTAGATTTTGAAATTATTTGTAATAGAAATTTTGTTTTTTTTGTTTACTATTGGAATTTGAATATTACTATAATAATTTTTATATGAATGAAAAATTACTACAAATAATTTGTAAATTACTACAAATAAAAATTACTACAAATGATTGTTACTTTCAAATACAAAAGAATACACATTTTTGTTAAGGTTTCTTTTATTGTCAACACTCTACGATGCGTTATAGAAAAAGTTATATGTGGTTGTACTATTGAAAGCTTCGTGATGTCGTAACTTTTTTTCATATTTTGGCATTTACGTTTTCAATATAATAATTTTTCTTTTACAATTAAGTAAATTAAAAACATGACTTTTTTTATTTATGCTGAATAATTAAATAAATGTAAAATAAAATATTGCAAGGTAAAATATTGATTTTTTGGTATTTACGTTTTTGTATAATCTAATATATAGATGACTTATCCATATTTTAGTAAAATAATTCTTTTCATATAAATTTACTTAATTTTTACTATATTATGAATTGATTAATAAAATCCTAGACAAAATATTACAGAGGGTTTCCAAATTAAATTTCTCAAAACTTTTTATTGTACGTGAAAGTTTTTTAGTAAAAAATGTGAATGAAATTGAATATAATAATTTAATGAATTTATCTTTATAACTATATAATTTAAAGCTATAAACATTTTAATATATATCGCGTATATAAAAATAAAATTCATAATAAACGTATTGCACCACATATTGTACAATTAAAATTTTTTATTATACGTACCATTTTCACTTATATATATATTATAGTTATATATAGCAAAATGAAAACAGAAAATGTATACCTTTTATTCTTGTTTTGATCAAATTTTAACTACATTTTTTATACATTTATACCATTTTGTGTGCTTAATATAATTAATTTTATTGCACATATAAATTATTTCTTAATTAGTCATACAGTTGGTATATAAAAAGAAATAAAAATATTTTATATAGTATTCAACATCGCATACAGTTTTATACTATATATACATATATGCTTATATTTATACAATGTTAAATATAATCCCCGCATATCAATTCTTATGTGGTTGTGCATAAAATATATATTTTAAATTAATTGAATCGATTTCATAATTATTTTATATCCATATATAAAATTTTTTTTTAAATTTCAATATATATCAATGTGTTTTATTTTTAGTTGATTAATTTTATTATTTCATTATCGCGCAGCTATTAAAACTATAACAAGAAAATTGTTAAAACGATTAATTGAAGCTTTACCGCAATTTAAAGACACGTGAAAAAATCTTAATTCTATATTGATGCGATAGGATAAACAATTTAGAGCTAACAATAAAAATAAAATAAATCCTAATATTATTATTTGGTTAAAAAAATAATATTTTACAAACAATAAAATTACCTTTATATCTATAGATATATTTAATATCTTTCTGAGTATAATAATAAACTTTAATGTTTATTAAAATTTATAATAATTTATTATGATATACTATATATATACGACGTAAATCGCGTTAACAACAAAATACCTGCGTTTATCTATAAAAATATTTTATTTATTTTTTTTGTAAATATAAAATTTAAGTATATTTATATATTATAAATTATATTCAAATTAACTAAATATAAAAATGATGAACACAAATAAAAAGAAAATATATAATATGTGTGTATGTATGTGCGCGGTGTGATATAGATCCAATAAAGAGAATGAAAATAAGAATAACAATAACAACAACAACAACCACCACAGAAAATTACCATTACATAATGTATAAAATGAT
Source organism: Dilophus febrilis (assembly GCA_958336335.1). Classification (NCBI taxonomy): domain Eukaryota; kingdom Metazoa; phylum Arthropoda; class Insecta; order Diptera; family Bibionidae; genus Dilophus; species Dilophus febrilis. The sequence goes on from OY284468.1 coordinate 66,281,247, forward strand.
AATAATAATAATTTTCATTTTTCATCGTGTATAATTTAAAAATATATATAACAATATATCTCATATAATACATGTATATATATATATATAAAGAAAAGAAAATATACCGAATATATATATACACATTTGTTATAAACAGAATATTTAAATACCTCGTCACGTAATTGTTATCAGCGTTATATTATAAACCAACACGTGAATTTTGTATTTTATAAACATGTATATATAAAAAACATAAAATCTCCTATCACCTAAGGTACAGCTGTGTAAACATCGCATAAGATTAACGTCGCACTTATTATTATTATTATTATTGTTATCATTATTGTATCGCACATCCCAAACTTAAGCAAAACCCCAAGTCAACCATACTCCCGCATTTATATATATATATATATATGTATATTAAACATAGTAATAAGTATATATACATGTGTTTTATATATATATATATACAAAATATATATACTTTTATTATGTGGATATACAACAAGATGTATATATGAACATAAAACCAAAACCAATGTATTTTTAAGAAATGTTTTTCATTGTTCATAATATAACTTCTTTATATATTATATATAATGATACGATATATAATGACGATATAACTAAAAAACACAAACCAAAATTCAGTGTTTTATAATATACATTCGGTTATATAAATATATGTATGTATATACTCGCTTCCAACAATGCGTATATAGTATATACCTATATATTTATATATAAATATTTTATATAAAATTCTATAACTATATATATATATAATATATATGTATATAGGAAAGATATGTTTTAAAATTATTTCTATACGTATATATATATAAATATTCATAATATTTTTAAAAAGGGTATATCTATATATAATATACAAAACATGAAAATTATGATAAAGCACACTTTTTGTCTATTAGTACATTTCTTGTTGTATGAAGTAAATTTGTTTATAAATACTAGGTGTACCGACCTAGTTTTTTGAATGATCGTGAATAGGCAAACCAAAAGGAATTCCGATTTCCGAAATATCGCTCAATTTGTGGATGTGAAGCTAAAAAACCGTTTGTCCTTTGAAGAAAACCGCAGTCGGAAACCAAATGTTGTCTTTAAGTTTGTATTGCATTGAAGAAAACAAATAGTCACGCGTAAGGAAGAAAACCTATGATCAATTAAGTGATTTAAGTAATACATATCACATTAAAGTGATTTTCCCAGTAAAATTATTAGTTGTTCCGCGTGAGTACAACTTTTATACCTCTATAATACCAATGGTCATCCAACAATTTTATTCATCCAACAGTTTTTTTTATTTAATACGATAATCATAATTTTCAATTAAACCGAATCTTTTACAACATCAGTATATTCAATGGAATGCATTCACAATCGACGACTGAATGTCTTCAAAATTAAGGTTACTTTATTTTGGTACAAAATTCGACAAATTAAATGCAATAAAAAATATGTGATTGAAGCATATAATCAATTGATATTTATATATAGAGTAATATATAATATCTTTCGAAAAAAATGTAATTTTACTAATCGACAACTAACCGATACATCTGGTATCATATAATCTGGTTGATGTAACTTTCTACATGTTCCACCATTGATGCTGTATGGAAAATAGACAGAATTTATATCGTTATATAGGTAGGTTAGTTTTATTACTGTATATATTTTCGTATATATAAATATATATATATACTGTTTACAGGTGTTCATGTGGTGAATTCATTTTTCCTCTTCAATTTTTTTTTTTAATATTAAATATATATATCTATACGATAGAATGTATATATCTTCATATATATTTATCTCAATATATTTTTTTTATTATATATATGTACAATGGTATATATATATATATATTTAAATTGCCAAATGGGATTTCATTTTTGCATTTTTACTTAAGTTTTCCCATCTCAAATATATATATATATATTTATATTGTATTATCTATTTGCATATACAGACATCGGTAAACATATATATTTATATATAGACAGAAGCATTTTACTTTGTTGAAGTGTTGTGAGTTTTTTATATATATAATATTATATGTATTATAGAGGTGTGTTAAATACATTATGTATCTATTAAATGAAGAAGAAAATAATATAAACGTTGATATATTTTATATAATATATATATAGAAATATAGATTTTCAAGCATATTTAACGTATTAATATATGGATATGTAAAATATAATATTATATAAATGTTTATATATAAATATATGTATGTATATATCTTTTGTATATAATATTTAGCTTTTGTGTATAGGTTAATACAAAATAGAATATATATATATATTGTATAGATATGATAAAGCACAGATATATATATAGATACATAAGTATGAAATTATAAACGAATGTAAGTAATGTACGTCTTTTCAATTTATTACAAAAGAAAGATAAAATATCCTATAGGGAAATTATGTATATGGTATATGGTGACATTATTTAAAATATATTTTACATATTTATATATAGTCGTGTGTATTGTATAATAGCGTGGTATAAAAATATAAGTATATATAAATAAATACATCTTTTATAATAATGGTTTTTTTTTTCTACTTATTACCGCACCGAACGAAAATTTATATATATTTATTATGGAAAATTATGAACATATATATATACTTAAATATACACTATATATATTTTACCGATGCATATATATACTCCTATATAAATATTTTCATCTTATATATATATATAATATATAGATTTTTACATTTGAAAATAAAAAAAAAAGAAAAAAAATATACATTTATATATGCATATAAATAAATTTAAATGAATGCAAAATAAAATAAATTATATTGTACTATATATATAAAATGAAAAAGTTATAAAATAAATATATACACAATAGAATAAAATATTTTAGTTCTTCAGAAATTTGATTATACTTGAATTTTTATTTTTTTGGTTGTAATTTATTTAAAAATTATACACAGTCGATATGGGAATTATATTATATATATACTGTGTGTTTTTTATATATATTAAAAAGATCTTTTTAGATATATGAACATATACGATTCCATATATATTTCGAACACTTGATTTTGATTTCTAATCAAAATCATACATATACAATTAAATTACCAAAAGGAAATGAAAACAAAAATTAATTTATAACCGAAATACATCTTGAAGTAGGTAATTATATCTGATATTGGAAAATGTAATTAAAACATCAAAATCAAAGTTGAATGATTTTCTAAAAATCAATTTTATCGCTAATAAACAAACAATTACTAAATCGTTTAAATGCATATATAAATTAAATTGATTTATTATATAATATATACTTTCAATTTAAAAAAAAATTAAGATTCAATTTAAAAAATTTTGTCGCATCATCTTTTTACTTGTTATATACACAGAGTCCATTTTCAATTTATAAAAAAAAAATTGAATTTTCAATTTGATTTATATTCCTTTATTGTTTAAAATCAATAAAAATAATAATTATATATAGATAGATATATAACAGAAATTTATTATATAATACATGCATCAGGTCAAATATAAAACATAAGTTTCTTCTAATGCTATATATATATATATATAAGTATACATACTCCTTGATTATACCAAAACATATATTATCTTCAAAATATATATATTTCTATATATATAAAATTACAAACGGAATCATTATAAAGATAAAAAAATAAATAAATATAATCAAAAATATTCTCAAGAGAAAAAGAAGATGCAGAAAAATCTTATGTCTTATTAAAAAAAAATATATTATATAAGTAAAATTACAATGCAAAATTGTATACTGTTTTTATTTATTTTATTCCATTTTCTACTTTTATTTTTTTTATTTTATTTAATTCTATTTTTATTTTTTTATTCTATTTATGTAATTTTTTTAAACTAAAAAAACTAAAAACGAATCATATTGTATTTCAGGGTAAACACTATACTCCATAACGAACAAAGACGAATCGACCGAAATGTGTTTTAATTCCAAAAGAATCAAACTCAACTGTATACTAAAATGTTGTATATGTTTAAAAATCGAAAAGAAAAAAAATATTTATATAGTAAATTTTATAATATATTATTTTCAAGTACTGTTGAATAATTTACAAATATATAGAGAATACTTATATAAATACCATACATATATATTTTGATCCAATATTCCATTTTAATAAATGGTAAAAAATGTGCACCATATGAAGACATCCCAATGGTTTTTAATAGAAAACGTTTAAATCAAATAAAGATCGCAATGATTAATTATTTTTAAATTAATCACAACTTTTACAAACTATAACGACGTTTTGTAATTTTTTTATTTTTAAACAATATTAAATTACCAATTTTGTAATGTGCTGATGTCGAACTTATAAAATTCTATATTTTTAATCAAATGAAATACAAAATTAAAATGCAATAGCATATACATATCAATATAATCATATACCGCATAACAAATTCTCAGTTAATTAAAAATAATTTGTATGCGCTATATTGCACATATAAAGTCACATTTTACATATTAATAAATAAATCTTAATTATCATTTATATATGTATAATGTTTCTACGTATAAAAAGATTATTTTTTATATACTATAATATATAACATAACATTTATATATAAATATATATATAGAAAAATTATACTTCAATTATCGTTTTAGTATAAATAATTATAATCCGAATAGTATATGTGCTAATGTTTACATAAACATAACGTAGTGGAAATAAATAGCTTTTTTTTTAATGTAATTGTATTTTCCCTTTAGCATTAAGGGGTTATTAAATTTATTTGGTCAACGGAATTCATCTATCGTACATATATATGCATTTGATACTAGTGCTAATTCAGAGAATACCATATATATATAAAAATAAATAGGAATATATTTAGCTTATATACCAATAACATCCATCCATATATACATTATACAATGTACATATTTGTATATATATATAATATTATTATACATTTATATCACATACAATGTGTTTGGAAATTTAATTATCTCTATTTATATATGCTTATATATGACAATGTCTACCCGCATTTATATATGTACGAATGTAAACGGAGATATATAAAAATATGTATATACATAATGTCAGACATATAAAGTATGTATACAAATGTGATGAAAATTATTAAGCTTCTTCCATATATAAATATGAATGGCGTTGTTATATAAAAGTATAATCGCTTGCGATATTAAATATAAAATAATTTAATCAAATATTGCAAAATGTATTTCTATTTTCGTGTGTTGTTATGATTAATTTGTCAGCACATATATATAGCAATAACTTTGTAAATATGGTATGCTATATGCATATAGCATATAGATATACACAAACATAAATCCATTAAGAGATATTTTATATGCAAATATATTAAAAGTGCATTTAATACTGTGTCTTTTATAATTTTATTCCATCATATATGATACATTCAAGTGGTATATATATGCATATAATATACGTATATGTATATCGTATATGCATTTTAAATTCATTTTATTATATATATACATGCAAATTGAATATTTTATTTTTATCATATGTAAAGGACATTTTTATATTTATGTACAAATTATATAACATATATATGGAAGATATTATAAATTTTATAATATAACTCAAAATATAAATATATATTTTTATGATGGAATATGGCATAAACATATCCAGTATGTATGCGGTAAATTCTTGTCAAAAATCCATTAATATATATAAATGAAATCATTAACAAACTTTACTAAAGAGGACAAACAAATTAATTAAATTTTACTTTTGCTTAATTTTATGAATATTTATGATCATAACTCTGTAGTGATACACCAGCCAACTTATTGTAACATATATAGAAAAATATTAAATTCATTATTTTATTTTAATTTTATTTTCAGTTTTGATGTAAGAGGTCGAGATTTTACAAGAGCTTTATATTGGTCAGATGAAAATTTATTTGGACCCCGAGCTGTATTTAAAACGATACCAGATAAAAATTATTCAACGGCACGATTACACCTTGACAATGTCCATTTGGATGATGTTGGTGTAAGTATATAATTATTATTTTATAACATTTACCGAAATAATTTCGATTCTTTATTTTTTTATATAATGGAAATAATGGTTTTTTTTTTTTTTTATTTAGGTTTATCGGTGTCGTGTTGATTTTCAAAATTCACCAACCAGAAATCATCGAATTAATTTAACTGTGATTGGTAAGTAAATTAAATGTATTTCAATTTTTTTTTTTTTGTATTTAATTAACCTCATTTTTAGGGTAAATGATTAGAAACAATAAGGATTACAATGCTTTTAAGAAATAAGATTTCTGTATATATGTATAGTGAGCGAATATAATAGTTATAAGAAACGGTTTAAATGGTTATATGACAGGAAAATTATATGAATGGATAGAAATAATGGTATGGTTTGGTATAGGACGAATGGTATGAATTCATATAGTAATTGTATGATTAATATCAAAATGAAATACTCATTGTCAGTAATACTTTATTTTTATTAACTATAATTTTAATGTAAGATGAAATTCTTGAATTTCCGTTTACTATATAATAATTTTCTTAAATTTATATACACAATGTAATATGTTCTATATATAGAGAAAATCAAATACTTTGTATTGTATGCATTTCCTTTGTTTTTTTTATATATCATATACAACCAGTTAAGATTACTTTCATTATTGTTGAATATAATTTAGTTTTCTATTTTTATGTATATGGAAGATATGAATATCGCATATTGTATATTCAATGCATATGTTCAAAATAATAATAATAATATTATTATAACAATCATCATTGGTGATAATATGATAATATGATAACAATGATAATAATTCCATATTATGGCTTTTTTTTATATATATAGGAAAATCACAATTTCACTAAAATTTTTCATATACATATATACTATCCAGTTCATGTACGTACTATCGAATGATAATAGTATAATAACGTTAAATGTATATAAATATATAAACATATTGTTATATATAAATATAAGTTGGTGAGAAACCATAAAAAAAGTTAGCTTTTTTTTATATATATGCTGTATATCTCTATATACTGTTTAGTTTATGAATAGGTATATGATTATATTCTATATTTATATATAGAGATATAATAACTATATACATCAATGTTTAAGTGGTTTAACATATAGCATTTAATATCGTCACGTTCACAATTTCGTTTAAATAAAAAACAAAAACATAGTGTTATTATTCCTGTTTTGAATTTATCAATCCATTTGCATTTATTTATAATATAATGTACATTTTAATAAATTTAAATAAATCCAATTTTCCAACATAAAAACTATTTTAAAATGTATTTCTTTAATATGTGGAAAAAAATAAGGGTAAAATTTATTTTTTCATGATAATAATCCATTTGTGTTAACCTATGGTGAAATAGACATCTTTGATAGACCCCATTGAATCTTGTACGCTTTAATATTGTAGGATTATGATTATGTTTAACAACATTTCTAAAAAGAGAAAACTCGGTAAAACAAGTTCAATAGTGCGCATTTAACTACTTATTAGTTCAAATTTTTTAATCACAGCGATAAATCGGACAATGAAATAAACGAAAATATCATTTTTTTTAAAGTTAAAATAAAATAATTTTATTATAACCAATATAAAATAAGAATCAGAACTCATAGAACTCATACATTATATAATATAGAGATATATACATGGAATTTTATAATCCAAAAATAATTATATTCATTTTCGTAAATATAAATTGTTATTATATAGTTTTGATGTAAAATAATAAAAAAATTAAAAAAAACCCTGATATATAATAAATTTATACACGATTTGAATATTTTATATATATATAAAACTTTTTATAACTATATATGTATATATATATATAATATATTAACCTTTTATATAATATTATACACCCACTTCGATGTGTATATTATTATATTATCAAATATATACCTATCTATAAAGATATAATATATATATATGTGATGTTTTTTAATACACACAATTACATTCAGAAATGTTTTAAATATAAGAAAAACCCCTATAGTATAATAATAAGTGAAATGGTAAATATCAACACATATATTTATAGTAAATCACATTTTGATACATCTGTATTATTGCTGTATAGATATACATTCTGTTGTTTTGTATATAGACGTATATATGTATATACATATCTAAAATATATTTATCTTTTGGTACACAAATCCGCATATATATATATATATATATAGAAATATAACAAACTAAAAATAACACAATAAAATATAAAACAAACCCAAAATAATAAAAATTTATTTTTGAGATTCTAGAATTTAGATTTTGTATATTATATATATAATAAGATATACCCATATCATTATGTCATTTAATAATGTGTTGTTATATATAGTTAATAAGTATGTTTATATATTTTCAGACAACAAAAAAAAAAATTTGTACATGAAGGTTGCGCATTTATTTTCTATATATACATATATAATTTGTCTGCATTTTGTATAAACAAAATTTGTGTATATATGTATCTAAATAGAGATGAATGTAATGGAGAAACCTTATTCGGCATATATACAAAAATAATCTTAAAAATATATAGATAAAAAAAACCTTAAAATAATATAATATTGTCTATATAGAGCAATTATACATTTCAAAATGTATATCTAAAAAATCATTGAATATATATACTAAAAAATGTAAATGTATATTCCATGTTGTGAATGGGAAAAATTAATTGACATAGAGAATAACAATTTATTGAAAGAAATTTATTTTGGGAATATTCAGCTAAAATTGAATGGAATACAAAATTGTTCTACACTAGGTCGACCGGAGTTTTAGGCAAAATTTAATAATAATGTGTTGGATTTGATAATGATAATGATAATTTTTATAGTACGCATTTTTATTATGTATAAGACATCAGCTTTTGTTAAATCTAAGATATAAGAGCTTGATGACCAATGGACTCCGTTAGTTAAACCAATTGTTTTCGAACAAACGCGACGGTCGTAAATTCGATCCTCTTTAGTTACAATTGTATATAAACATTTAATTAAAACAAATTTAATTTGACAGAGATACACATTATCAAATTTATAATAAACTATAATTCATGTATCTTTGCATACATTAAATAAATTATAAATCACCATACCACTACCACAAACTAACAACAAAAACAAAATGGAAAAAAAAATTGCATATATTATGATTATATCCAGTATATATATATGTGTATATAACTTTATAACTAATTTTTCAGCTGTATATCAATTAGTTTTAATGAAAAAAAAAAATGCATATGTCTTATTAATACTGCACATTTATATGCTTTTAAATTAGTACATATCTGTATCTGTATATAAAGATGACATAGAGATAATCATTTATATATATATATAAAAATATATAGTAAACGTTGAGAATAATATGCTATTTAACAGATTAAATGATTAACAACTGAAATCCGGAATTTTGTATATATCATCCTTATAACTCTATCTCTATAGTAATAGAATCGTCATCATATACATGTTTTATGAAAAATATATACACTATATATCTGTTTGTATATATTATATATCGTTTTATATAAAGAGAATAAATCTGTTAACATGAGGATTCTCAATGGGATTACTGAAACTAATATGTATAGTCGTCGGATACACAAAACATGCATTTTCTTATACATATGTATATAAATGGGTTTTCTATATTTACTTATACAAGGATTTCAGATATAAGTATTCAATACAAATCCACCAAATACTTTACTACACTTTTTTTTCAATTATATACATTCCCTAAAGTTCTAAATTGAGATTTATTTTTGAAATGCTGTATGTGGTAAATGTGCAAAATATTATATATGCTTTGTATTTTATCAATGTTTCAATTTAAAGTATGGCAATAACTTTATCAATTTGTTTGTGTTTAATTTCATGGGCATCTGTTTTCATAATATTGACATTTTTTATTGTCTTCATATAGCGAAAATATATAGAAAAAAGTATATTGACTATTGAACTACCATCGCTGTTTGGGTATATTATGTTTAGATTTTCTGGGATTTGAAAATATCATTAACTTAAAATTCACCCTATATATAATAATAGCGTAGGGTATTTTAAAGTTATAAATATATTTATAATAATTTAATTTTTTCTATTATCCTCGATTTAACTCATATCAAATGTATATATATATATGTACGATTTTAATATTAATGCAATTTTTATAAAATGAATTTAACTAATTTTTTGACATTTTTTGTGCCCTAAGGAAATATTAATTTCAAGTTTATAATTTTTCTTTTATATATATGTATAATACACAGCAGACATATATACACACGTTGAAGTTTATCAATGAATGATATATATAATGTTTTATCTCTTATACATAAAGATCTTAAATAATTTTTGTCAAATTTTCTTGTACAAATTGTATATATAGGATGGGATGGATACATAAATATATACAAAAACATTTCTCAAATTTGCTCTATAAATAGAAAAAAAAAACGTATAAAGTAAATAAATACCTTTTTTATTCTTGGTTTTTTTACAAAAAAAAAAAAAGGTAAACGAAGTATAACGTTAGAGTTATAAGTACATTTATATACACAGTAAAATCAAATTAGAAAGTTACCTTGATTTTAATTATGTTAATTTGTTTTTTTTTTTTTCGTTAGTTTTATCATGAAATAAAAACGTTTACCCAAAGCTATTTTATTTATTTATTTTTTTTTTTTTGGTTTTTAAACCTATAGCAATAATAAGGATATAGTATAAATGCTCAAATATATATAATAAAAAACTTACGATGAGTAAAATGTAAAACTTTTTTTTCTCGGTTATTGTGTACGAATGTTATTTGAATTGGTAAAAGAAGTAACATCTCATTGCGTACATGGACTATATAATATTTATGTAATGATGAAGAGAGTAAAAGAAAAATCTAGAAATTCTTATTATTTGTACATAGATACAAATTAAAATGAAAATACACTCAAGATAATATATGGAAAACGCGCAAATATACGGACGACGATGATGATGATAATGACGACGACGACAATAAAATTAAATTTTTGTTGACAAAATAAAAGTAACTTTTACCTACATCATATAAGAATGAATATTATATGACATTGATAAAACTTTTGAAAGTTTTTTCTGATTTTTTTATTTTTTTTATACTTTTTATTATATAATTATATTCAAAAACAAAACATTCAAAAATTTGAAAAGTTGAATTGGATTGTTGATATTTTAATAAAGTGGACGAATATCTTCAATGTGACAGAAACAAAACAAAATATATGTATATACAAATAAAGCGTTGTCTTGAAGTATTTAAATTTAACGTACACATTTTTTTTTTCAAATTTTAAAAGAAAGACGCATTAAGATTGCGAAAAGAAAATTTTTAAATAATTTGATTTACATCATTATATAATATTTAATTATAGACAAATTCAATATATTTAATATATCGCAATATTTCAAGTGCAAATTTATAAATGTTGCTATATATGACATAAACATCTATTTAAATGTATTTAAAATATTACAAAAATGCATAAATGTTTCAATAAGTTAATGTTTATTGTAAATATAGATATATTTGAATTACATATACAGAATACAAATTTGTACATTTATTTTTTTCTACGAATATATAAAAGAGAATTTCAAATTGATATTAAAAACGATCATACAATATTATACAGAAATTATTAATAATTTTCTGTGATATTGTATATATGTTTTTTTTTCTGGACATGCATTTTGACGATAATATAGTTGGTATATACAAAAGAGATACATTTACATTTTATCAAGCACTTGAGTTAAACTCGAGACACATTTAAATATTTATATATTGTATTTATTTATATAAGTATATATATATACAAATACAACATCCTTTTATGGATATATCAAATAGAAATATTTACATATATTGTATTGTACGTTTATATATAATACTGTATTAGCAGTAAGTATATATCCTAACAACATTTCTTCTTTTTGTTAGCGTCAATGTGTATATATTAAATTCATATAACATATATACATATATTTATATATCCATTTATACATTATCGTGTGAAACGAAATGCTTCTGCTGTTTTGAAGTACTTATATCAACGTACGTATATACATGAATGCATGTCATGTATGAATATATTTATAATGCATATTATTTATAAAAGGATATAAAATGTTGTTCACACATTGTTTGTAAAATAATTTTTCATGTTATATGTATGTATATGCATAGACAGGAAATTGGCAAATATTCTCGAGTAATTTTAAAATAGATATGCATCGTTGAAAAATATGGCATACATAATTAAGTATATATATATATGTTTAATTAAATAACATATATTATTGTATAGTGTATATAGAAGGAAAATTTAATATTATTATTTTTTTTTTATGATTATCATTATTTTTAAATGTATTGTGTATATAAATGTTTTTGAAAATTTATAAACTGTAGATTTTTAATATATATATATATGTAGAAATGTAGAAGGAATGGATCTATTGAACTATTGTCTTTAAAATCGATATGTCATTTTTGTATTTGTATATATCGTTAAATTTTTTTATTACTTTAAGCGACCGAGTTACCTCACAAACGACTCTTATTTCACAAGTTTTAATTCCTTGAATACAGATCTTAAAAGGTGAACGATCCTATTTTATATATACAGATTAACGCAAATATGGGGTCGATCATGACAAGAATTAATCCATCCTTACATATAAAAACTTTAGTTACTATAAAGCCAACAAAATGACAGGTGATCACAACTTTTTTTTACATTTATTCACACATCGTCACAAAGTTCTAAATTGACCTTATAAGTTATTCAGACCTTAACCTCTGCATAACGATGATATCTTATTGTAAATGAAAATATTAGTATACCAAAAAATTACAAATATATAATATACCTTATATAATTAATTAACAATGGTAAATTTTATGCATCATAAATATTATAAGGGTATGTATAAACCATATTTTCGCATGCTGATTATTATAATACATGTGTACGCGGAAAATGAATTAATATTAAAAGAACGTGTTAAAATTTACACTTTAAATATAACCATTTATACATTTTATCTAAATTTAATCGTACCACATTGATAGATATATAAATATATATATAATAAAGGTATATAAACACATTTAGAAAAAATATTTAATCTACCGCATACATACACTCTGAATATAATTAGTTTTGAAAATATATTTATATAGATATGTTAATATATATATGATAATTAAAAGAAAAACAAAAGAAACTATATATGAACATTTTCTTAAATTTTCCATAATATTATGTTTATTATTAAATGCATAAATTATTTTACATATATATATATGAAATTCAATACAACTATATATAAGTTCGTATATATATTGATATATATTTTATACTCATTTTATTCAGAAGCCATAAATCAATAACATATTAATTTGACGTTTGTTATACATCAAATTAAGGCTTACAAATTACATTTACATATAACTATATAATGCGTCTATATATAGACCGTTCATGATATAAATGTATATCAGATATAGTCTATATACATATGGGTATGGATGGAGAATATATATATTCATATATCAGATTGATTTACCGTCAATTAAGAAATTTCATAATGTACATATTATATATATATATCTATACAATGTATGGTTAAGAGATAAATATACATATAGGGGCTGACTATCACTTTTACATTACACACATTACATAATATATAAATATATTTATTGTAATTATCCTTTAACATTTATGTGTTTGTGATGTGTTTGTTATTTGTGTGTGTGTCAAAATTTATACGTTTATATATGCATATATATGGATAGTATAATATAACACATAATATTAATTAATACACAGAAATACACGAAACATAATTATTTATTGAATTAATTAAAATCACATATCATAAATAATATGCATATATATACATTTATATAACGTATTTCAATACACATTTATATATAAAAATCGATTAAAATAAATCTGAATATAAATGCACAAAACAGATAAATACAAATATCCTTATTTATGTAATGTAAATAATATTATTACCATTTCTATATATTTATTTATTTTTATTTATAGTTCCACCTCATCAAATTCTAATATTTGATGCATCGGGTCGTGATGTTGCCGGAACTGTTGGACCCCTACTAGAAGGTGATAGTCTAATATTAACATGTGAAGTACGTGGTGGTAAGTAAAATTTCAAAATAAATACAATTTTTAAATCCGCACTAATAATAATGATAATAATAATGGTAATAATAATGCATTCTCTTTGTATTGTAATTTCATGTATCTAAATTAAATTTTATTTAATAAAATACAGAGTATATATATAATATCGTATCAATTCAATATTTTGATTAATTTATTACATTCAACAATATGCGGTATTTTATACCATATGCCAATAAAAATTACTACATGTATATAGAATTATGTCTTTTTAAAATGAATTATTTATTATTTATATGTATATATAGCCAAAAATAATATATATTATATTTTTAATTAAAAACTAATCAAAAAACATAATTAAAATGATATTAAACTTAGTAAAAGTTACATTGCATAATATAATGCATATATACATTTATAACTATATATATATATATATATAGCAAGTAAAATATACTTAACTTATATACAGTACAAATTGCAACAAACATTATATGTGTGTATATATATTACGTTATACAATATAGAAAAAGTTACATCATAATGCCATAAAAAAATAATTCTTTATATAATGCTGTTATTATGTATATATACTCATTCGGTGATAAATTTATAAAAAGGATAGCTTTAAGAATATTGACTACAATATATAGATATATTTTGTACAGAAGTGCAGGGACAATGTTAGAGTTTATAGAATGATATAACAAATTGATGGATATTTCTGAAAATGTTTTAAATTTCACCAGAGGACCTTTATGAATCAATATCGTGAAAGAATATTTTAAATTGGATTCACTGACTCAAAAGATACAGTTAAAAGGTTTACGAAAAAAAAAAAACAGATTTTCATCTTCATTGACCTGTATCAATGAATATCGATTGCATTTATCACGATAAAAACACAGGTTATTTATTGGAAAAATATTTTATTATTAACAAACAACGCCTTCCCTGGTAGATGTACAGAAAGGTATAAAGTTAACATTTTGCATAAATTATCAGTGTACAGTGGGTGTTCCAAAAGGTCTATATGATTGTTCTATATGATGCATACTGAAATATTGTAGTCAGATCTTTCAAATACAAAGAAATATGAATCAATGTACGTATATACTGTTGTAAAGAATTTATCACACTTAGAAATTTTTTTAATAACATAAAAATGATAAACCGATTTTGTCAAAGAAGTTTCTATTCAGATTAATTTATATATCTAAAATCTTTAACCTATCCTATCATCTGGAACAGCACCTTCTCTATATTACGGAAACATTTTAGAACTCCGTGTATAAAGAATAAAAGAAAAATGACAGAAGTTACTATATATATTGTCTTATGGTATATATACAGTTTTTTGCGAAATGTAATTTAAAGAACATTAAATTAAAACATCATGATGTATCTTCGTATATATATATGTGTATATTAGTAAGTAGTTATATATATATGGTGCATTGTTTTTTATACATATTTATATGAATTTTTACCGTATAAAGATTTATATAGGAATGAATATAGTCCAAAGTAAAATATATGTGCTATATAGTTATATAACCCTTTTGAAGGTTCGGAATTTATATTTGAATATTATATTCATATTCAAAGATATACATATAAAAAAAATTGATTATTTAAAACTTTGAACTTTTATAATAAGATGTGTATCATTTAAATTTGGGATATCAAATAGTTTCTGAATCGTCGACGGCCTGTAATTCACACATTTTTTTTTTTTTGTTACTTTGTATTTATTTTTCTATAGTATATAATTGAACTGCGCTTACTAAAACAGTATTGAAATTTTCTAAATAAATATTAATTTTTTCCTTATCGATTAATTTCACTGATATATACCTTCACTTATTATAGCATATACAAAAAAAAAACTGTCGCATATCAAATTTAAATTTAATTATAACAAAAAATATTCGATGCATTTATATTATTCATATAATATATAAAATAAGTTTATTTTTCTATATGTATTTATGTATAGAAATTGATTTTTAATATCTTTGTGATTCTGTTCTGAAATATACATGCATACATACATATACGTAAAATAATAATATAAAATTCGTTTTTAATAATAAAAAATAGTATAAAACTTTATGTTTTATAGTTTGAATATAAATTTATGCAATATTTCATTATTTTTTGTATATTTATTTGTTATTATTTTATTTTTTTTTCGTTTCATTTCATTCAACTTTCCTTTCTATTTAAGCTGTATATAAGGTATAACTTTGTACAGAGTGAATATTACGCGATTTTAAAGATTTTTAAATTTACAATTTACAATTACTGATATAATAGTGGTTATGCAGTTGATGATGGGCGATGGAAAAGATTTTGGTGTGCGATTTTCTAACATCATTATCCGGACAAAATTGAATCAACTTAGTCCCATTTTCTAATGCAATTCCAATATAAATATTGCTAATTTATATTATAAATTCTTTTTTTTTTAATATTATTTTTTCGTTGTTTGTCTGCATTCAGCATTTTTTATTTGAAAATAATTTTAAAATAAGTTTACTGCTGTATAATGATATATACCCTGAGATCATATTAAATATGAATATACTTTGCACATTCAACGTATATAAGTTTTTCACAGTAACGTTATAAAGTATATAAATACATTTTATGGTTCATAAGAACATAAACGTACTGTATATATATTTATATATATATATATATATATATATATATATATATATATAGAATTTATTCTATATAGGTATATTTAGTGTGCATAAAAAAACTATAAATTATTTAATAGAAAACTTTATATTTTATAATGTAACTATATCATAGTACACATATATATTTATATCTATATGTGTATAGCCCTTATCCTGTATTGTATACATATAAATGAAATAGAAATTAACTGTTGAAAAATATTTATTTTTAAAATAGAAAGAATAAATTTGTATATACCACCGTACACTCATCCTCCGGTTTACGTTGAAAATATATAGGTGCATTATTGCGTGTATAGTAGTTCCAAAAAATTTCACTTTTCACAACGACATGTTACCTTTCTTTTACGAATTTTTCAATAATATATTACTTTTATTACTCGATTATTTTCTTTATCAACACTGTCTTAATGTTCGAGGAAGTATAACCCAATTGATTAAAGTCTCACATAATTTTTTTATCTGTTTTTGATAATTGTGATTTATTTTGTTTTAAATTTTTTTTATACGTTCTTTGTATTTCTTAATCTCACGTGTAAAAGCTAAAGCTAAGTGTATATATTCATATAGAGAATTCACTTGGATTTGAATTACTGCTTTTTATTGTTATATGCACATCATATAATATATTCTACAAGTTTTATCATAATTTCAATTTAATAAGGTAAAATGAAAATGTATACTGCGTACATGCACCTGTATATATATATAGATAGCGATTGTAATACTATTATCGATTTTAAAAAATTTGCATAAATGGATGTATTACATGAAACGTCAGTGTTTGTATGATTTATGATAACAGTTTCTTATTTGAAATCCTGTAATTTAATATTTTATATAGTATATATTTTACATAATATTTATAACTTAAATTATTATATTATTATAATATAATATTGTTGTTCTATACAGAATTAATTATTTTTTTAACAAGTTATGCCAATTTTAATTGTGCCAATATTACAATGTAATATACAGATGATTCTGAAGTAATTATGTTACTATTTTATGCAAAATTACTTGACCTATAAAATACCAAAATGTAATGGTAATCGATAATTCGATAATCTGAAAATATATTCAATGAATAATGTCTGTTGAACACTTCACTATATGAAACACTATATAAGTACGATTACAATGCTTTTTTGAGAGTATTGTAAATATTTAAATTACATAATAAAGTTGAAGTAAAATTGAATTAAAACATTTGTTATCATTTTCAATGGTTAAATTTTCAAAAATACACATTTCGTATATGCATATATAAATCGTTATAAAGAAAACATGCCGCAGGTATATATTGAAATGAAATATAATCTGTATTGCACTTATAAAATTAGGTAATACATTGATTGTGTAATTCGGGTGATTCAGGAAAAATTATTTCTGTTTTTGTTTACTCCAAAAGGTTTTAAATAAACCATATAGAATGCATGATATAGAAGTTTTAGTTTTAGAATATGTTCTATCCGTATATAGCTAATTATTTCCTATTATCGCACATATTAAGTCCTAAAAATGTTAAAACTAAATTAAAACTACTCTATATTATTCCCTACAGATCGACATGCGAAGAACCTAATTTACCCAAATTTACAATACACTTCCCATATCTATATTTAATATATATTATATATATGTTATTTGTTATATATACCAAAGGTTATGAATATTTTAAATTTAAATGAAATGTGACCACTTAATATTTGATTTTAATTTGAAAATCGAATAGTTTGTTGTTACACGCACCATTCACATATACTTTGTTGAAATAATATGTATTTAGTATATAGATACATATAGATAGAAACATTTTTATTATACAATGTTTCTCTCATCTCATATAAATGAATATTGCTATATATATAGAATGATGGGCCAAATATACATATGTTTATATAAAATATATTTATTAATATGTATATATCTATATACATAAATACTATGTAAATATATAGTATAATAACATATATGTGTATATACATATATATATATCTCTAGGGAAGTAACTATACGTAATAAAGTTTGATGAAGTATGGACGTACATAATGTAAATTTTATAATATACATATGTTAAATAAATATGTTATATTCCGAAAACATTACCTATATATATATATATGTAGTACTGTATATAATTTATACAAATAATATTCATAGATGATGGTTTTTAATTGGATTTTAGTTTTAAAAGCTTTTTCTGTTTAATTTTTGACCAATATTTTTAGATTTTTTTTTTTTTCATGCACAATACATATCCAAACAATTTTATATTCATATATATTAAAAAATGTTTGTCTATATATATTTTTATTCATTTATTTATATATATGGTATATATATAGATCTGTGTATTGAAAAATTTCACAGAATAAATACATATATAGTAGTACATATTGCTTGTATTTACATAAAACAACATTTTATTGATAAAACTTATATGGTATATATAATAATAAAATTTATTATGAATTTTATATATATATATATATATATATATATGGAAAAATTCTCAGTTGGATGAATTTAAACAGCATCAAATAACATAATAACATTAACTATATATAATGATTTCTGAAAAAATCAAGGATTTAAAATTGTTTTGCAGTAAGGTTTAAATAACAACATAATGGTATTATTTTATTGGTCACCTTTAGTTGTCCTAAAATCGTATACACACAAAAAAAACCTCATTTACGGTTGAGATTTTCAGTATAACTTAATTTTTGTTGACCGAACAATTTTTTTTTTTTTTTTGCTGATATCGGTAAAAAACATTAATACATGTTTTATTTTCTTATGTAAATTATTTTGATAGTATTTTAAGTGAAAAACTCTTTTCATGTATTGATTATTATATATAAACTTTTATGGATCCACGACGGGTCGGTAATTTACATTCATGTGAAAATATAATTGATAAATATATCTAAAAAAAAAATGTCATATATACAAGAAATGTTAAGTGCTAATTAAAAAAAAACTAACCTCATGATAAAAATCTTGTTTGCTTTTTTTTCTCCATAGCTATTATATTTTATATATATAATATGTATTTCTATATAAGACGTTATAGCACATAATTTTGCAAAAAAAAAAGAAAGAAATATGTAATACTACATAAAAAGAACGTTTGCGTTTGGAAAAAAAAAATGATATGCAACAAGCATTTATAATACTTATATATTATATATATAAATATTAAAGATCTATTTATAAAAATAAGTATTTCCAGCTTCTTTTTTTTCTTTTTTTCTGTAAATTAGTACATCATTTAATGTTGTGTTTGAAAATAATTTTTTACTATATATACCGATATACTGTATACAATTAATTATGTATGTGCTTCGTTTCGTTGTTCTTTTCCTATATTTATATATTGTTTTTATATAATTTTTAACCATGTGGTAGAGTAGAATGGTCAACGCACGAATAATGTCGTGACTGACTGTTAGGATAGTTATAAATGCATTGATAGCAATATTGGTAGGTTAAGAGCAATGCACTAACAAATAAAATATTAATATCAAATTATAATATATAATGATGGATTGGTAATACGTATTTATATATGCTGAATTTAATGAGTAAGCTAATGAGTAATTAATGTATGTGGTTTAATGTTTTAGTTATACTTGTATTGATGATTATTTTAATAATGACTATTATGACAATTGTATATTTTTCCTATATAACATAGTATAAATATGTAATTCTTTTATATGTATAGTAAGAAATGATTATGATAATTATGGTTTTGGTTATGATTGTCCACATATACACCTTATGTTTATTAAAGTTACTGATAATTCGCTCTTGTCCACTGGTAACTTTTTAATATAATGATTAATTATCATGGGATGGGTGTGAATAAGTTATAGGTGTGAGTTGGTATTGTAATTGATTGATTAATGACGATGAATTTAGATTTATTCCGAATATGTTTTATAAACATTAGGAATCGATTAGATAATATTTTCATCCTGTTAGTTATTTGATTACGAGTCCAACAAGTATAAATATGTGGAGGATGTTGGTCAGGACCATGATTGAATAGCCAAATATATATTTATCGATTATATTATTGATGATGATGTTAAAACACATTCATACCATGGTTAAGTATATTATGACCATAAATGGTATTAATGTGTATCGCGGTATATAATATGTAATTAATGACGATGATTACAAATTCTATTTTCCTTTCTAATGCTCTATAGATTTAAATCGTGCATTGGAAAATGTAATCATCTTACGGGATTTTAAAAGACGAATCGATACATATATGTAAGGTTATATATAATTAGTTCACAAAGGAAAACACATGTTATTGTTGAAATATGAATTATTATAAGTGTAGGGAAAAAGTCAAACTCAGCGGTTTGCTAATTGATATATGAAATATTGTATGTAAAAAGGGGATACAATTTAGTATTTAAACCCGGGTATTTTTGAATAAGAGGACAGTAGACAGTAGACGGTATACAGTGAACAGTAGTTGGGACAGTAGTAAAAATTAGAGTGCTTAGTTAAAATCGGCTTTTAGCCAGAACACTTATAAACTGTAAATATCGGCTTTTAGCCTACAGTGCACACTAATTATAAGTATAAAAGTGTAGTTGGATATAAGTTTTATATAAGTTATATATAAATTGTAAAGTATAAGTAAAATTTATAAAGTTTATAAGGTTAAAATAAAGTAAGTTTTATTATATTCTAATCAATAATGTTATTATTTTTATCTTAACCTTTCCCATAAAATATCGGCTTTTAGCCACATGAAATCAGCTTTTAGCTGAACCCAAGGTACTCTGGTCTGGAGGTTCCTTGTAGATAGCGTGGTGCGGAAGCGCCGCGTTACAACCACATAAGAAATATTTTTTAATTAAATCTTAAATTAGTATAGAGAAATATATCTTTACTGATTGTTATTTGATTACTACTTGCAAGGTATACTATTTTTCTGATTCAAATTTAAGTACATATATTCATATATTTATAATCCCATTTTCAAACATAAAATCCACCGAAACAGAATACAAAAATATAAATCCGGAAAATTCCCTGTTGAAAATTTTCACTTTTTTAGAATTGTCTAAATATAGTTTGTGTTAAAATGTCTTTTACTGATAACATACACAATGAGCTAATTAAACTGTTTCGAGCATGCTGAAAGCTGAATTACTGCTCCTCGGGACGTATTACTATCATTTATTTACGCACATATATATAGACGTTTACAAAACTGTCCAAAAAATATTTGTGAAAATATTTCGTAAATACATATAATATTATATTGCGAGGTAAGCATATATTCTGATATTCTGATATGTATATATCCTATATATACATATATTTATGTTACTGTCTTGCTTATGTCCTTATATATGTTATATTTTATACATATAATAGTTTTTATATATATGTTTAACATACATTTATGTACATATGTTTAAGAAAATAAAAATATTTATCTTACTAATAAAACGAGATGGACTTTATCAAAGACATTAAGTTGTCAGAATATTGTATATATAGAGAGAAATAAAATGCAATATGTTGGAATAAAAAAAAAGTTCAAAAAATATAATAGGTTTTTTCCACTTTTTGTGGTTTATGGTAAAGTGAATATTTTGGAAGCGCATTATTGTAATATACTTACAGATTTTTGTCTGTATAATTGAATACAATAATTTTGTTTATATATAATTGATTTAATTCATTTTATTATTATATTTAATTTAGCTATTGATATATTAAATAGCCAATTTTAAGTATATTGTAAAAGTTTACATTTATGCAATGATGATACAATGAGAGAATGGAATAATATATTCGGGATCTTGAATTACAGATTAGTTCCTTTATCTGGGTCATGAATTTCATTGTTGTTCAACGATACGTTTTTTACAATTAAAAAGGTTTACAATAAATCAAGTTTTTGAATTAAATCAAATTAAATCAAAATATAATTTATAAATATAGTGGAGTTGCTATTCATGCATATGTTAAAATAAATACATTATATTATTGATAATAAATAATAATAGAAAGAAATCATTATATTAGCAAAGACTTATTCGCAGTTGTATTATTCAAAATTTAATTAAATCCAGTTCATGGTTTTTTTTTTATTTATCTTCAACTATATATAATACAATATAAATTTGCAATAAATACTCACCTGATCTTCATATTTGAATAAAAAAAAAACTTTATTAATTGTTTTTTGAAAAAAAAAAAAAAATAAAATAAAACAAACAAATTCTTAACATGTTTTGTTCGCATATTGTATACTTTTCTTTAATATATATATATATATATTGAAATTTATTTTATTTAATTCCATCTGTTTATGTATATATTTTTAATAGTATATACATATACCTTTTATAAAACTTCTATACATACATTGCTTAATATAATATAAACATAATTAATTCAGAAAAGAAAAATTTATTTCAAAAAAATAAAAATATGGATGCATTATGTCCATTCATTCATACATATATACGACTACAATATATATGTATACATATATTTAGAGGAGGAAATATAATTTGCAAATGTATATATAAATAAGTAAAAAAAAAAAATCTAATTAAAAGTAAGTTTGTGAATTTTTTTAAAGAAATTAAAAACTTTTTAATCGCTATGCGAATGCTAAATATTATGTTTTTATATATATATATATATAGATATATACAGACAGAGACTATTATACATTTTTATAAATATAATATATGCGAATGTGCTTTTACGGAATTTTTCCTCCATATGTATGTGAGTATTTTTCTAAAGTTTGATCAAAGTTTTTTTTTTCGGTTTTTAAAGAAAGAAAAAAAAAAAAACGGAAAATATTAAATAAATAAAAATTGTAATATAAAATAAACTATATATTCCATACATCTATATATAATCAAAAGAATTTATAACATTCAAACCAAAAGTTTCAAAGTCGTATACTTTTAAAACGTAATAATTTTGAAAGACGTATAATTAAAGAACGTGTATTTTTTCATTCGATATACGTGCGTGCATATGCATTGTAATAACATATGTGATAAACGAATAATACCAAATAATATCTAATCTCAAGAAATGTTATAAGATGGTTATAGATATATAGTTAAGCTTAAAAAATCATTGTATTAAATTAAACTCCAAAAGACATAAATATTTGTATGGGGGTTTGGAGTTACTCTTAGCAAATGGTTGAGGGTTTTACGAATGATGTTTCTATAGGATATCTCAATAAATTAAATAATATTTTATAAAATACCTATCTATATATATGAAAAAATGGAATCCATTTTTTTTTAATTATTGTGATTATATATATTTTATACAACAAAACATTTAAATATATTTATATAGGAACTATAAGTTTTTTTTTTTATGAAAAGTCTTTTTTTTATTTTTTTTTTTTTTTAGTTTAATAAATTATATAATATGTGCGATTCGAATTTCTTCTATATTTTTATTAATCAGCATGGGTCAAGTCATTAATCATTTTTCAAATTCATAAGTTGTATATACTTCCAATACTATTATATTATATTAGAAAATAATGCTATGGAAAAATATTATAATAATTATTCACATAAATGTATATCAAATTTTATTAATTTAACATAAACACAATTTTTTTTTACCATTGGATCAGTTGTTTTCCAACATTTATGCAACCAAAATGCACGTTCACATAAAGTGTCACCTTCGGCATGTAAACATTTATCAAACATATTATATACAATTTCGCTCAAATCATCTGGTATAACGGCTCGTAACAAATCAAAATGTACATTTCCGGTGTCATCAACAACACCAAGTGTATGAAATATACAATTCATATAACATTTTAATTTTTCATCTTCATGGATTTCTTCATCACTAAATTTTATAATTGCCTCTATAAATAATTTATAATAATCAATTGAATATACCATATAGAATGAAAATTGAATATACCATATATAGAATGAAAGAAAATAATATAATGTCTGCCTTGTAATTAAATATTTATAATTTTTATTGTTTTATACAAACCTTCAGTGACTCCAATTTCAGTAACGCATAGATCATGTATTGGTTGCATTGCTTTTAAAATATATCTTGGTGGATACTTTACACGTGGCAAATAAAATAATAAAACTATTCAATAAATTAATTTATAACTATAACTATATATTTATTTAATAAAATGTTATACAAACATGTTCATCACGTCTAGGTGCATTTTGTTGACAATATAATGATGTTATATGTAAACACAATAGTTCACTTAATATTATTAAAAAATTCATATTGATTTGATATATGTATACAATTATAATTCACTTTACCGCAGACGAAAGAATTTTAAAATTCAGTTGACTTTTTTATCTATATTATATTAAAAAAATGTTTACATCGCAATCCAATTAATAAAGTATAAAGTCATCCAATATAATTTGCAAATAAATATATATATCTATATAAAACAAATAGAAATTAAATTTATTAATATATGATTAAATACTTAAATAAATTACATATTCAATATGTAATATATTATTATTGTATATGTACAATTATCGAAATTATAAGTTTGAACCTATATATATACATTTATATTTATTGTATACATTAACTTGTGTGTACATGATATATATAATTATTATTATTATTTTCATTTATAATAAATGCACATGCACTGTATACCTATATATACAAATTATTTCAATATATAATACAAGTATTAATTATTAACACTATGTGTATAGTATATTTATAAACACAAATACTATATATATAAATATTTGTACATCTATATATATATCATATATTCTTCTATGCATATATATATATATATATAGAGATACTTAATTCATATAATTGAATCAATCATTAAATCACGCAGAATATTTATTAAATTAATTTGTATCCGCATATATTTGTTATTTGTTTGAACTCTGTCATCAAACATTATTTTTATAGGCAATATATCTAAAATATAGAAAAACTATATAACATTTAGAATTAAATTAATATTGTTTTTGGTTTTTACTAATGTGCCGATAGTCTATAGTGTATTAAATTGTACATAATATGTCTCAATTTATATATATATTAATATTTAGAAATTTTTTTATTGTAAATAAAGTAATTATATTTATGAAAAAATTATTTATTATTTTTTATCACGACACGATATTTTGTTATAATTTAGTTTTTTTTTAGATTTTTATCGGTTTCATTAAGTGATTTATTAGTTGTTTTAACTTTATTAAATATACAATATATATTATTTATCAACTCTTTCAACTCACTTTATATGTGAAATAAAATTAAAGAACTCCACTTTATTCCAATTTATCAAATTATGCTTTTTTTGAGACTTAACGAAACTTAACTTTTGTCCTTAAAAATGTGTGTAGAAATGCATTTTTACGTTTGATTAATGAATATATGAATATATCTATATGTTGAAAAAAAATAATAATATCATTATCGATTCTATTTGATAATAAATTATAATTTCAATTGATAGAAGTACAAACTCTATAGAAATATTACTTTCTTAACATAAAATGAAATTTATCATTCATTCAAAATATCAAAAATATTCATTATTATATATATCTTTATATTTATTTAAATTTATATTTATTTGACAGTTTCTCTTAAAATTAATGTATCAACATCGATATCAAAATATTAGCATAAATCATTTTAATTATTGTTTCAATATATATTTAGTATTTTTTTTTCATATTTTTGTGTATACGCGGAAGAAATATATATTCATATATGTACAAAATTGAACAGTAGATTATTATATTTTATTATTCATTTGCGTTTAGTTCATAATATATTTCACCCTCAATATCTGCCATAAACATAATATTTAAATATATGACTCAAATATGGTTATTTCCGTTTTGTTTTTTCATCATAATATCAAGAATACACTGGCGAATATACCAGGTATACAGTTTATACATTATTACCATTCATTTCAACTTACTCGAATGTTTTGAACTGCTTCTCATTCATTGCCTTTTCGCATCGATGAAAACAAATGATAATTCGAAGAAGATAATTATGCAGTAAATAAAGCGTTTGGGCTAACCAGTCAAGGGATTTCAGTATTATATAATTTATATTCAATCGATGCCACTTTAATCTTATTGTTAGTTCATTAATATTATCAGTTTTTAAGTGTTTTACAAGATTTTCTATATAGGACTTATATAGGATATATAGGACTTTTTTTTCCGCATAAAACAAAATAAATATTCTATTTTTATCAATAATGTTGTCAACGAATAAGATTATCAATGTATAATAATAATATAAGAATAAAATCAAGTAAAAAAAAACATTTCTTTATATATATAGTACATAAAGAAATTATGGAAAAATATTTTCATACGGATTTTTATAACCAAAATAAAGGAAAAAAAAATGTACTTAACTTGAACTTATTTTAAAGATATAAATAAAACAAATTAAAACAGAAAAATTGTTTATTATATTTATAATATTTTATTGTTTATTTCTTTTCATTTTTTTTATTTTATTTACTCACATATTTATCACTTTTAGCTTTTATGTATTCGTATTTATTTATCTTTTTGGAAATATATATTTTTTACTTAAGTGCATATTTATTAAAATTATCTTTAATGCATATGATTTTTTTTAATATGTACGATGCCGACATAATTTATTGGTTTATATATATGCTGATTTAAATTGAAATCACAAAACAACCAAGAAAAAATTATGTGTATATAGTGCAAAAAAATGAAAATGGAAAAACAAAAATGTAGGGAATTTTTGTACATATTAAATGTATATATGTATATAGGTATAAAAAATAATAGAAAAGAAAATAATAATAATAGAAAAAATAAAAGAATATAGTAAAATGATTTGAGTTGTATTTTGTATATAGTGAGAGAAAAAAAATAATAAATAAAATAAGATGTATTATGGGAAATATATTTTCAACAATGGCGTCAAAAACAGAAAAAGGTATAACATTTAATATATATTATATAACATATTATTTATATATACATATATATACCTTTTGCTGTTTTTAGGCCATACATAAGTTTTCAATCTTTTTATTTCTATATAAATATATACCTATACATATTTTTATATCTAGACATTACTTACCGTTTTGTATATATAAGGCTGTATTGAATGTCTTAGAAAAACGATTTAACACACACAATAAAAAAAAATCTCTTTCGTATTATATGGTGATGGTATATATATATATACAAAGATATTGCAAAATTGTATATCTATCTATAAAAGCAAAATATATAACACATATTCTGCGTATATATAGACTGTATTTGTATACATATAAATGTATTATGAAATATATGGTGATAAATACATGTATATAGATATGAGGTACATAACGTACGTATCGGGGTAAATAGATTTAATACCATAAGGTGATAAATCACCTTTTATTTCTATATATATATATATATATATATTATATTTCTTAAGAAAAAGGATAAAGATCCCGCGCTTGTCTTTAGGGTATTTAACGATTTATATATACAGGGCTATACGTCCAAATAGATTTGGTTTCTTTAAAGTAGTATATATTGTATATATATTGTTATATATATCTTTCTAAGGAACATATATTTATCCTACATTATAAATATCGACTATATTATATTATACTTATATCTGTATATATATGGTTACTATATAAAGTGATACTTAAATAATATTGTAAAAACATAGCATATTCGAGATGACACATACACAAATACACAATCACTAAAAGAATGGTGTGGTTGAAATTATCACTTGGGGATGGCTTCTTTTTTTTTTCTATATACCATATATAGTATATTTATTTTGATTTATTATATTTGATGTCAGTATTTGTATATATATGAACATTATATTATTTATATACATAAAAATAAACGTACCCATATACCTATCTATACTCGTCTATATAATACTCTATATTTAGTATACTAAAAGTTTATAAATGATAGAGATATTTGG
Organism: Dilophus febrilis; assembly: GCA_958336335.1. NCBI lineage: Eukaryota > Metazoa > Arthropoda > Insecta > Diptera > Bibionidae > Dilophus > Dilophus febrilis. The sequence continues at coordinate 66,310,338 of OY284468.1, forward strand.
TGAAAAAAAAAATGTTGACATAAAATATTTTAGTGTAAAATTATTCTGGCATATTTATTTTTTTTTACGATTCTTAAAAGAAATTTATGAATAACTAAATCAATGGATGGATTATTGATATAACTATATAGTTAATGATTTCATTTTTATTTTATCATCAATAACTATATATAGAAATTATATACACCATTTATGAATTTAAATTTTATTATATAAATAAACTCATTGATTATGTGTTTATGTTTTATTCTTCCATTATGATATAATACGAATAATTTTAATTATGAATGCCTAAAAACGGTTAACAAAACATTAGTTGCCAATTATTATTATTAAATATTATTAACAATTAAATATATTTAGAAAATTCATCAAAACTTACTTCTTTTTTTTTTTATCGTTTATAGAAATTAAAAAAAAATACGATAATTTTTGTTTTATTAAAAATAAAAGCTGATAAAATTAACCAAACTCAATTCTATTGTGTAAACCCACACATTTTTGTTCATATTATATTTAATTAAAAATATTATTCAATAACGATTTAACTATAAATTATATTAATGCGATTATCTAAAATCTCCGCATGAATGAAGAAAACTATATAACTTTATATTGAGATTGGTGATGTTTTTATACAAAATATTGTTGAATACAATTATTGTTAAAAGACCACACATTGATCATCATAATATTTAATAAATATTAATAAAATATTATATACAATTTTTTATTCAAGGTAAATTGTAAATACATTTTTTGGGGTATAACCTTTTTTCCTTCCTTCATTAATTAATATAATACATATTTTTGGATCATTGTCGCATATTCGTATATATACGAGTATAGTGTGATAAATATATGTTTTAAGGCAAAATTATTATAATAATAACGGTATTATATATCTCGCAGCATGAGTTCATGCATTTACATATATATATATATATATATATATATATATAGGATATATTAGAAAAATATTTTACAAACCTAATAAAATGGTGTGATAGTGTTATTATTTATATAACTATGTTATATATATTCCTATAAATAATTTTTCATTTACCTATTAGAAATGTATATTATAAAGATAGAGAAAAGGTGTATGAAATGTATATAATTTTTAATATATATAAATATATTCGCACAGTTAATTAAATATATTATTATATACGTATATATATATACATATATTTCTACACAATACATCAAACACGCATAGAAAGTCAGTCACATGTATATATATATATAAATATTAATTTTATAATATATGTGTGTAGGGTATCTTTGCATAAAGCATATTATTAAATAATCTAAATTATTATTATAATATGCCTTGTTATAGGAAAATTTTGAAGGTTTGGCTTACCTTTGTCTATATAAAGTTACTGTGGTGTGGTTATATTTCATTTTCATATAATATTATGTAATATTCATACATAATATGAATTATGATTACATATACAATAAATTAAAGTTATAATGTATCAATTATAATAAATGTTATATATGATGACAATGAATGGATGTTGTGTTTGCGGGTGTTCCGTAACTTATATATATATATATATATATATATATATGTATTTTAATAACATTTTGTTAGGTAAAATTATTACATCTTCTTTGTAATCATTTTGGGTTTTTCATGAAATTTTATTGAATTTTTATTATAATATAATCAAATATAGAAAGTCATCGGGCCATTTAGATTTCTATAACACAAAGTAATATTCAAACTCTTTATGATGAATTGTATCTAGAAATCACAAAGATTGACATCGAACGTATCCAATTTTTAATATGTCTCAAACAATTTTTCTTAAAATAATTTTCAATTTCAAATCTATTAAATGGAATTAGTGTTGAAAAAAAAATAAACATTAATCAAAAAACCAATTTCTACAACACTTTTTCAAAGTATTATATAAGGTATATATATTATATATATAATTATTACAGCAGCAATTACATTAACAATTCATTCCATATATATCTTTAAAAATACGTGTTTGTTCATAAAACGTATATATTAAATCATTTAAATCAAATTTAATATTTCAAAATTTCATTTAACAAAAACTAAATTATTTAAAAATCCATTTTAATATATTATTAATATATATACCATTTACCAATTACTTATATATATATATATATATATAAACTCTTCATCCGTATATGAAAAATGTATATACTTATATAAATACTAATGATAATAATAACAATAATACGTTTCCAATATTTCATGCTTTCGATATATAATGTGTATATATAAATAAAATTTGTTATTTCATTTTGTTTGTTTTTTTCCTTCACATATAACATTTTGCTTTATATATATCCTTATAACTATATAGTAGCATAGTAGAAAAAACTACATATATACCGATGTATAGATATAAAACAATGGTTTTTGGGTTATTGTATAAGAAAAATAAATATAAGGTTTTTTGTAATTTTCGAAACGTGTTTGCTTTAAGAATTCAACTATTTATCCAAATACTTATATGTATATATATAAAGTATATAACTTTGCCAAATGAAAAATCTATATGAATTTTGTTCCTTAAATATATCGTCATATATAATAATAATAATAAAGTATATATATATATGTATATATTATACGTTATACCCTTTAAATAGATTTAGTTACTGAATGAATTGTATAAATAAATATATTCGTTTCGTATAAGTATAAAAAAGTAAAAGCCTTTTCAAACGTATTTTATTTATAATATGCTCATATATCTAAATAATCGTATATATATGCACAATAAGTTTAAAAAGATCATATCATCAGTCAGCCAGTATAAAGAACATCAAAAGTTTTCAAATCACAAATATATACATAAAACTTTATCAATTTAATGTATTTTTTCTTTCAATTAGCAGTTATTTATATGCATGTTCAATCTGGAAAATGTCCAGCATTGAACAATTACATATAAATACATATAAATACAATATAAATACATTGGACTTTTACTTTAAAGATTTATAAATTTCTTCAATTTTTTCTTGATTTTCTCAAAAAATCTTCCGAATTTTCTTACTGAAACATTATGCGAAATTGGTTTTTCGAATTGTACTACATCAAAAGTTATATATGTTTAGAATAAAACAAATTTTATTTGAATTTCCTTATTGAGTTCGACAACGCTCTTGTTATGCAAACTGTTTCTATCAACATATAAGTGATATAAATATATGAGCATTTTATACGAATTTATATGTTTAGTTTGTATATCCACCTAATATATATAGGAATCATATATGAAAAAAGAAAAACCTAAAGGAAAATATTGTGTGAAAGAAAAATGTTGTCGAATCATCAATTGCAATAAATATACTTATCTGTACATTTCTATATATATATATATTCGTATATTTAACATTTTGTTATTTGTATATAGTATATGTCTATATATATAATATATACAAACTGATACACATTTTAATATTGTATATTATTTCAAATATAATATATATAAATATAAAGTAGGAAAACTCGTAAAGATAAATTACATTAATAAAATGTTCTCTCCAAGTTAATATTCATAAAGTAGCAATAACCTATTTTGTTTGTTATTATATTGTTCTTTGGTATATATTGTGTGTTGCGTTTGTTGGTTCTTTTTTATATAACATTGCTTTATGTTATATTTTATCTAAACACCCACACTCAAGTACGCATACACAATATATACTTTTCGATAAATTTATTTATATATATATATATATATATTTTTTTTTTATTTACATATAAAACAAAAGTAAGTTAATTTTTTTTCCCCGCAGATATAGTTATTTTTGATTTATTTTATATCAAATTTATTTTGAAATATAAATTTATAAATGTATTCCGATTTAAAAAGAAAAAAACAAAAACAAATGATCAATTTTCAAAATCACTTATACAAATCAAAAAATTACCTTTTTTTTTTTAGTAATGAATGAAATTTATTTAAGTATGTGTACTTACATCAGATATTTTTTTTTTAAATCAGACATCGAAATAAATCGGAAAAATTGTACATAATAGTTATATCAAAATTGATTATAAATATGGAATAGACATTTATGATTTTAATCACATTGAATTTATTATTGAATTTCATCAAAATGTGATGTAATAAAATTACCGTGTAAATATTTTATAAATGGAAGAAGTCAAAAAATATAATATTAAGAATAATAATATGATAAAACAAAATATGAAACTTTTGCATATAATGATAATATAACAATAAACTGCATTGAAATATACTTTAAAGAAAATATTTGCTTAAACATTTCTTATATTTAAAATTTGGATTCTTATATTTAAAATTTGGATTCTTATACATATATATCTTTAATACTTTTATAATAAACTTTTAATATATTTATGATTTGTCGAAATAAAAATTAAAGAAAACAGTTTTTCAAAAAAAACCATTATTATATTTATACAATCTTATATTATTTATACAATTTTATAAATATAACGAAAAACACTTTAAAAAATCCATTAAATAATGTACATTTTAATAATATTCTCTACGATACTTTTTTTTTACATTTTGTATCTTTACTCTATAATATTTATATATATTATTTATATAAGAATATTTATATATAGTAAAAAATGTATATAACCATCAAGTTTAAATGTACACGGATAATATAAAAGTATATATTTTGTATGGTAAAAAAAAAAAATAATATATGAAAATACAATAAATATCAATAAAAAAATCTGTCTACGGACTAAATTTGATGTATAAAATAAGTTAATGGGATCCTCCTGTGTTGTATCATAAATATACATAAACCAATAATATAAAGTATACATCCATATTATATATATAAATATATAATATACACATACCAATTTTACTTTATTTTTTGATTTAATATTCCTCTATGTAGATATAATAATAATAATAATAATAGTACATTATTCATTGTGCGGTATGTATATTTTATTATGGTTATGTTATTGGTGTCTTGTATTATCTATATATATATGCATGTATACAATATCATATGACGTTTAATGGTTTAATCTAATGTATATCGCTATATCTATATTCTTGCAAATCTTCTATATGTATGTATAGAATGTGCAATATCATCGTTTAAAAGACATTAGGTGACGTAACAAAAGTTGGTCCTCATATATATATATATATATATACAAAATAGAAGGAAATTGAAAATATAATAATTTTATAATGGTTTACTTGCTTGCACAAATATATAAAGTTTTATATACATACATCTATATATCTATATACAAAACATGTGACATATATATTTGTGCAACGAAACGTAGAACTTAAAGTACAAAAATGTATATGGAATAGAACATGCATAAAGTGATATTCAATTTCAAATGTTCGTATATTTCAAAATCAAATTTGAATGGTTTTATTTGGGTTTAACAACCAACAATTATGTATTATTTTCTGTTGTTTAAAAATGAATGAAATTAATTTAAATGAAGATTTATGTATATTTACGGTATTAATATATTTAATGTGTATATAATTAATTATATATTTATAGGTAGACCAGAACCAATTGTATCCTGGTATAATGGTACACAAAAATTACAAACATCTGGTGGAGTTGCAATGGGACGACATGTTATTGTTAATCGCCTAGAAATACAATCAATAACACGATATGTTTATAATAGCACATTGAAATGTCAGGCGAATAATACAATGTTAGTGGAACCTTCCGAAAGAACGGTTCGTCTTGATATGTTGTGTAAGTATAAAATATTTACAGATATATATATTTTATTCTATATAACGAAATAAATATTATTCTGTCAAATATATTGTGAAAATGAAATTAAAAATATGAAACCATTACCATTATTATTATACGGTCCTTCTGCGGCCTTGTCCGTAGATAACATAACTAGAACACTGAAAAACATTTTCCACATTTTTTATAACTATTCATGGAGAAAAAAATGTATTGATTTGCCTTTGGTGCGTGGATGAATGAATGAATATAAACACAATAACTCTTAAGCGAATCATATTCGATCAACCGAAAAGTAAGGTTTTTATAAAGAAAACGCATTTATTCTATACCAATATTCCGATATGTTTTTATTTCATATTTGAAAATGTTCTTATCGAATAAGTGATTGTTTGATGTGATGTGATAGTTTTAATTTAATTTTTTGCATTTGCCATCATATATTTTAATAATTGCGATTGTTGGAATTGGAAAAATCGAAATTCTATAGACCAACAATTTAATGTTTATATTTATTTTATTCAATGTTTTGTTCTTTTTTTTTTTTAATTGTGATTGCATTATCATCTCACATATAAAATAAATTAAAAACGAAACAAAAATAAAAATATAATAATATATAATAATTGAATTTTTTAAATTTATTTTTATTATATTGAGTATATATTATTATATGTGCGTATTATACATATGTATATATTGACATTGGATATTTTATAATTGTATTTTTATCCATTTTTGTTACGAAATTTCATTCATTCAGTTATTATTATGGATGATTTTTATTATTGTATATATAGATAATTTTTTTATATGTGAAAATCATGTATTATTATGTGTCTATTTAGTATTATGTGGAATGAAATGAATTCAATTTTTTTTTATATACATTTCCATTTGTATTGTTTAATTTTATTATATTTAATTCCTTGTATTTTCACATTATCACAGAATGGTTCTATATGTATATATAGCTCTTCTGCAAATATATATATATACATTCCTATTTATTCAATGAAAATTTATATGCTTGCGATGCGATTAAATAAAACATACATGTTAAATATTCATATATAGATAATATTGCGAGTTTTTTTTTTTGGTATTACATTACTTAAAAAAAAAATTGGCTTTTTATTATAGGACAAAGTTATAATTTCAATTGAGGCAATCAAAAAAATACTACCCTGAATGGTATACAAAATGCGAATCAACCTGTTCGTGAACAGATAAAAATATTTATAATATAATTTCTTTTTTATTTTTTTATATATTTATTTATTTATTTATATATAGTTTATTTAAATGTGTGATAATTATATTTGCTCAACATTATTATGGCATAAGCTGGGATAAGCTTAAATTCATGTATTTTTTTTATTTTATACATTCATATATAAATATATTTAACTATATTAATATACGTAAGAGCGATTTATGTGTTTACGGAATGAGTGCATAAATAAATGAAGGTATATAGATATACGATTTGTTTGAATGATAAATATATTTATTTATATACATATATATAGAAATGTTAAATATAGAGAATTGCACATTATATAATGTAATTGTGAAAATGTATGAAAAAAGCCTTCCAAAAATATGTGTGTAATTGAATGAAATCACTTTAAATTAAATTATCTGAAGCATATAAATGTGAAAATATGTTATATTCCGGTATATATACGATACGTATATAGTGTATATAAGCGCATATATAAAATTTATACATCCCATTCATTCACATTTGAATAAATATATATTATGTATAAAACGCATATCTATATATATCTCTGATGGGTATATATAATTATATTTATAATATGTTCTGATTTTAATAATGTAATTTTATTTAAACATCATAATTATAATATATATACAATACATTATACATATATAAAATGATGTACAATTAAATTGTATATATATAATCGTTTCTGTAAATTTACGTGTATATCATTGGTATAAGTGTGTATATGAATAAAGTAATTTATAATATGTTTTATTTAAATTGTTTTCCATTTATTATTTTTTTAAATTTTAAATTTTAATTTTTCTATTTTTTTTTTTTTTAATATACATATAGTAAAACCAATATCAATTAATATCACAACAAAACCAAAACAATTTTCATCGGATATGGAATACAGTATAAATTGTGTTGTTGAAGGATCCGTTCCGGATACGGATATTCGATGGACACGTCGAGGTCATAATTTTGAAAGAGGAAAGGTTTGTATATATATATATATATATAGGTTTTGTTATTTATTAATGTATTGATTGTTCGAATCAGCGATTAAAAAAATTCCGATATGTTATATGTTGGCTTTATTTTATTAAAATAACCCAATTTTTTTAAAATAAACATTATTATATTATATGATATTTTTCATTTAGCCAATATAAATTACCATTTTATTAAATTTTATCTGATAAATATATATTTCTTTTGCCTTTTATACATATAAAATTGTTTATATATGTAAATATTTAAATATTTTTATATATTCGGTTACAGATAACACAAACAATAAATTTAAATTTTGTAACATCAACTTTATCATTTCAACCGTTACCTGATGATGATGGAACCCTATTGAGATGTGAAGGAAAAAATCCACGTCTTCCAAGTGCCGTATTAAATGATTCAATTATACTGAATGTTATGTGTAAGTATTATATATATATTTATGTGAGACCTATATATATATATAATTATTCTTATCTTATATTTCTACTCACCAAAAATTGCTTGAAGCTATTAAATATTTATATGTATACGTTGTATATTGAGGTACAAACTAACAAAATGTCGAACGGCTTTTATTTCTGTATTTAAATTTCAACCTTATATATACACTTTATTAGAATAAAAAAAATACCTATAGGAGTATTTATCTGAAATTACAACAAGGTTTTCCATAATTGAGGTAATGAATGACAACTTCCTTCAATATATTGTGAAGCCTTTGTAAATTGTTTAAATTGGCATTTATTTTATGAGAACTAATAGTTAAAACATTTATAGATATCTGAGAAATTACGTATCAATAATGCATTTTCATATAGTATTATATGAATTACTGATGCTGGAATGAAATATCCTTATATATAATAAACATTTTAGCGGTATATTATTTATCATCTTTTGAAAACCCCTGTGTAAATGCGGGAAATAAGATATAATTTAATTTTCTTATATGACAACAATTAATTTTTTTTATATATCGACCATTCCGTGTTCGTATCTATATACATATAAATTTGGATTGTTACTGTATACAATACAAAAGAATAAAAAATAAATAAAAATATTTGAATAAATAAATGGTATATGCGGGCATTTATTTATTTATATCGGTGCATATACATAAATATTTTTTTATTTATATATGCGATAGTATAAATTGTGAGTGAATGTGAATATTTATGAAAAATATACTCATTAAACAGATATACATATATATATAAATAGAATAGAACTTTTAAATTTTCTATTTTATGATCATGTGCTTCATAAATTTTCCACATGAAAAACAACAAAAAATAAATGGTACACACAAGTTCATAAAAACTCGCAACTGAAAAAAAATAAATAATATTATTTATAAAACTTTTAAAGTCCTTTAAATAATAATGATATTAAAAACAATAAGATTATTAAAAGAAATGTGATAACTTTATATAGTATATTATGTTCATTTTATTTTTTCTTTTATTTTTTGTATTTGTTTATTCACAAACAGTATATGTACGTATGCATATGATATGATGCGATGGTAAATTTACAAAAAAAAAAAAAATGTATATACTTATGGATGCTGTGTGAATATACGCATACAAAAAAAAATATATTCTAATAATTAACAATTTTACTGTGTTAAATGAAAATGAAAATAACAATGAAAAGTTCTTTTTTTTTTTATAAATATATACGGGAAACGCAATTCTGAATGGATGAACATATAATATTATTATATATATATGTACATATACGCGTTAAATTATATAAAATAAACGTTTTTATTTATATATATATTGGAATACCCCCGTTGAGCATAAATATCATTTAAAAATGAGAAATGCAAACGGCCGGCATATAAGGTTTTATATATATATATATATATTAACTAATACATAACCATAAATAAACACAATATAATAGTGCAAATATGTCTGGATATAAATAACCCTTAATAAACCAACCCCAAACTGTGCGATGGCCGATGAAGGAAAAGAATAAAGAAATAATAAGAAAGTTCACCAACTGTTAGAGTTTAGTACGGATACGGAACATTAGAATTATTTTTTCCATATATCTTCGTATATATATCTGCTATTTGTTTGTACTTTATATTTATTTTTATTTTCCTTTTTCTTTTTGTTACTTTACTTATATTTTAGTGCGGCTAAAAGAGATATGATGTCATTATTTCTTATTTTTTTTCTTCTCTATATCTATGTTCAAGTATTTTTATTTTGGGTCAAAAAATATACTATGTATGTATATTTCAGAAGATTATATATTCTTTTGTCTACATTTACATTTGGAATCTTTTAACTACATTTATATATAGTAAATTTTCTTTCATTTTCACTATATATTTCTATTTAACTATATGTATATTTTCAATATATATATATACATATATATAAGAAATTATTTTTGATCTAGCCTATTTCACATATATAGTAATATAAACAAAAATATATTATAATATACTGAATATAGTATAATGAATGTATACATAAATTTTAATTCAAGTAGAAAGTTGTGACTTAAAAGACTATTTTATGCGGTATTTATGTATATACGCAATAAGAAAGGAAGAAAAAAAAAATAAAAAATAAAAATAATACGGCAACCAACTACGATTATATTATACGTATCCAAACGCAGCTACATATGTATATGAAAAAGAAATGACATTTTTTCGTTGTATTTTTCTTTTTTATCATTTTGTGGTTAAATTTATCTTCGTTTTTCTTATATATTATTTTTCTTACTAACTTCCTTTTTACTATTATTATTATTATTTGTCTTTAGCCTTTTATTTTTGCATATATTATATATATACGAATTTTATATAATTTTTAGAGAATGAAGAAAAAACACTATAACGAAAATAAAAACGTTAATTTTTTTCCGCTTTAATTTTTACAAAAAAAAAGAAAAGAAATTATACCGGATAATATTCTCATTAAATTAATTTTATTTTATATGCAAATTATTTTATTTTTATTTTTTTTTTTATTTTTTGAGGATTCTGTGAAGATATAAAAAAAATTAATTCTTCAAATTCAAGTACCTTATAATGTATTCTATATATATACAGTATACAGAGAATGTATAGGGGTTTCCGTTTTATTCAAAGTTGAAATTATTTATATAAATAAAATTTTTATATAATTTGTTTGCATAAACAATGTATAAATTATCTAAAAAAGGATATATATTGTCGTCATTTTTGAATGTATATATATACGGTTTATACTTCTTGTAAGACAGGAAATCTTAAAGGAAAATAAGATTTAAAGTTGTAGTCCAATGAATGAAAAAAAATTTTAAATATATATATATATAAAAAGGAATAAATATTCTGTAAAACTTCAAAAATGTACATACACTTTATTTAATTTAATGAAAATCTTTATATTAACTGTTTTATTTATGCTATTTTTTGATTTTGAAAAATCCCTTTCTTCATCAAACTTCATCACTAAAAAGCTGTGTTATGCCTTTCATAGGGTGTTGAACCTACAACTTCAAAATTTTGTCAGTATTTATCGTATTTGATTGAGTTTTATCAACAGTAACGCGATTTCTATATTTTACTATCTTACCTATAACTTTATTTATACGATCCTGTATATTTGTATTTATAATAATTATTTTAATTCTTTCAATAAATGATAAGAAACATAGGTATTTAAATAATTTAGCTTGTACGATTGAAATTCATTAAATAAAATATGTATATATAGTTATTTGAAATTAAATTGAATAGTTAAAAAGTAAAAATGTATATGATCTTTATACAATGAGAAATCCTTTAAAATAATGAAATTGTATTAAAGTTATTATTTTTTAAAACGGCGATAAAAAAAATTAAATAGTATGAAATAAGGATACTTAACTCGTTTAGTTTTATGTTTTTTTTTTATAATCTTTACATATTTAGCTATTGGAATAGTAATATTTTTTTCCGTTTATTAATTTTTTTTTCATATCATTTATAAGAGATTACAAATATTTCTATATGTATGTAAAGATATTAATTAAAAAGTATGGTTAATTTCAATAATATATAATTTTTTAATTTGCGGTTTTTATTAAGATATTCAGATTAAAATCATATAATTTAATATACCGATCAAAGTTCATGCGATTTTATAGGATTTTTTGTTATTATTTTTATTATCACACCTGCGTTAGTAAAAATGATAAAAATTAACTCTATACATAAAATAGATAATAATATACAGTAAACATTTTTAATGCAATTTTATTTTGAAATAAACATTTATTTAAAAAAAAAATCATTTACCTAAAAAATAACATGCAAAAATAAAATCAAATTAGTTTCATTACAACAATAATTTATATATATTGACTATAACGTCATATTTACTTCCATGCGGGCATTTATGATATTAAATAAACAAAAACCCCCTAGCATACATATATACAGATGTAAAAAAATATATATAATTATGAATTTTAAATTAAAAATTTATCAAATATAGCGTAAATAAACAACATTTATGAATTACAATTAAATTAAATAGTAATTAAAATTAAAATAAAAAAAAAAAAGTAAAATGAAAAGTTTTTATTTATATAAACACACTTGTTTGTTTTTCATAAAAGCAAAGAATGCGTTTTATCTTTCAATTTTTTCCTTTTTTTATTTTATTTTCATGTTTTAAATTCATATCAAAAAGGTAAATATTTTTTTTTTTAAATTCAAATGAAAAATAAAAGGACATCACAAGGGTCCTTTTTCATTTCATTTAGGTATATATGTATCATATATAATATAAAATTTATATTTATATTTATGTATATATATGAAATGAAAAAAAATGAATGATGAATAAATTATATGTATAAGTAAATTATGAGATATGTACGCAGAGAAGATTCATAAATTGCAAAAATTTGTTCATTTATTTTTAATTTATTACGTTATTAAAGTGACTTAATTTTCTTTAAAAATAAAAATATAGAAAAGGGTGTTTATGTTTAAATTAAATTTTATATGAATTGACCGTTGTGACTCTGGTGTAGTAGTTGATTAAACATATCCTACTCAAACATTTTTGTGTTTCAATTTAGCTGCATAACCTGCGTTTGATATCTATATATATATATATATATATATATAAGTATGTTTCACCACTTTAATTGAAGACATTTCCAACAACAGGGCATACAATTTACGTGATATTTTGGAGGACATATTTCTTTCACGCGGCATTTTTTATTAAAATATTTGTATGTAAACGTTTTTATGTGAAATATTTTTTTTTTATAATTCAACACATACAAATTTTAATTGATTTAATAATACAAACATTTTTCACGCTTTTCTTCATGAATTCTTTTATATATTTTATACATACTTTTTAACAATAGAATAAATAGCATATATCTAATAAAATATTTAAAAAGAAATATACATATGTGGTTCGACATTCATATATGAAATATATTATAATATACATATTATTAATTCATTCCTTATAATAATATTTTATGTATATAAAATAAACATTTTAAATTGAAAGAATGTGTTTGAAAATGTAATATTTAAACTATTTATATATAAAATACAAAATGTCCCGTTTCTTGAAATCCTGAAACCCACACACACATATCTCATAAACTTTCATTATATCTAAAAATTTATATTTTAACAGCACAATAAATCAAGATCAAGATGTTCATTTGAAAGTTTTTTTATATGATTAAATGATTAACAAAAATTTGTTAAAATTAATAGCTTGTCAAATTCATTAGATATTCGTTGATCTATTCTGTATAAAATCGCATCATAATATATAAAATATGTAAAATATTTACATATAAGAATATTTTCTCTTTTGATTGACTTATTTTTTAATTGTTTTTCATTATATACATAACATATACCATATATGAATTTTATTTACATATATATATATTTAAATGTAATAATAAAGTATATGCATATATTATTATTTGTTATAACTATATAATCAGACTTTTGGAATAAACTTCCGTAATATATAAACATAAAATGCGTGTATAATTTTCTGAATAATGAAAATGTTTAAATGTTTATTCGTGCATATAGATATAGATAAATTGTATATAAATGATTTCTATTTGTCTTTGGATAAATGAAAAAAAATTCGTAACACCTTTCTGAATTTAATACTTCTTCAAATTATGAAGAAATAAAAAGAAAATTCCGGATTTTCAGCTTCTTTAAAAAATATTAATTTTTTTTTTACCAAAGAATCATCAAGTTATTTCTGCTAACTATACGAAAGGTATGAAGTTAAGATGAAGTCAAATATTATTTATATAAAGATTCGTTATTTTTGATGTAATTATACTTTAAAATTCATGTTAAACATGGATACGTTTTGTTCATACGATTTAATGATATAAGACCACCTCTACGTATATAGTGAAATTAAACAATTGTTAAATTTATAATATACAATAATATAAATATTATTTTAAAAAATTAATTCGCTATAATTCTATTATATAATGTGTTTTTATTTTTTCTAACATTCATAAGCCGCATAATACAAACATATTTTTTTCCTAGAATTTTGTTTTTTATTTTTTAATGTATCAACTTAAATGTATATATAAATAGAATTTTATAACATATATTTAAAATAACATTCATTTATATTTATTTATACAATATTATTCATATACAATTGTATATATATTTTATACAGATTAATGTATAAATTTATCATTTTAATTTAAGCCTTTTGTTTTTCAAATCGTTATATTGTATATAATATATTAACAAATATACATAATTCGTCCTAATAATATACTGAGAGATTCGAACAGAAACATATTCTTATATGTATATATAAATATATAGATATAACAAAGATATAACATATATGAATGTATACTCAATAATGTGTATATTATTTTGTATATTGTTAATTGTGTTGTTTTCTACACACGAATTATTAAAAGGATATAGTATTTTCTACATAATACAGGAGGAACTTTGCAATATAGACAGCTAAACTAAAATCATATATTTTTTTCGGTCCTTTGGAGTCCGAACCGTGCCTCTATTCCTTTTCTACGAAAATGGTGTTTTTCATGGCTAAATATAATAACCGGCTGAACTCAAGTCTAGAGTTTCGCTGTCGATGGCAGTGTTCTGTCCTGTATATATCAAAAATTGTAATATATATGTTTGCTTATTTATTCATATATAAACATTATAAATTTAAAATATATACATATAATTCTATATATATGTATTTTATACTTATACTACAAATTCTCGTTTATTTTGATGCTAATAAAATATCTATATTTATGTAGAATAGAGCATATATATATAGGAAGTTAATTAAATGTTTATATACATATACTTATAATATATTATCTAAATAAATATATGTATACTTTTTTTTAAGTATATATTATATCTATTCTAGTATTGAAAATGTATATTATATATATGCGCTTATAATTTTATATATATATATATATATATAGATAAGCTCATTAATTTTCCGTATTATATATAATAAATTTTAATTTTCATTTGTTTCCTATATATATATAAGAATAAAATATTTACTAATAAATAATGAATTTTTAATAATATATAATAAAATCGTTGCGTCTATATGCAAAACAAAAAAACAAAACAATAAAAGCAAAAATATCAAAATATAAGTTATATTGAAAACTGTATATGAAATTTTTAATTTTTATACACGCAAGGATATTTGCTCGGAAAAAGCATATTGTACTTTTATAGAACATATTTAAAAATGGCTAGCAATTCGCTGTAGTAGAAGAGTCAGTAAAAGTGCATGAGATGAAAAATTTTCTAATTCTAAATGCAATATGTTCCATTTATACAGACATACCAAATCTTTCCTTTTGTATATGACATAACATTAGAAAATTAAAAAAAAAATTATTTATTAAATTTTTTATCAAAAATAATGCATTTCTTATCATTTTGAATTATCATATATCTCTGTTATATATTTATTTATATATACGGTGCGGTGATAAATTTAAAATATTATATGCTAACACGAAACCCGTAAATTACCCCAATTTTGTCTTTATATTATATATATATATGTGTATGAGAAGCACTGGTTTCATGCATAAACATACGTATAATATAGCGATTGTCTGTATATATATAAATATATCATTTTTATAAATGTAAAATATATTAACTTTATATATTTGTTTTTCTTTTATCTGCGTATATTTTTATATAAAAAAAAAATGTAGACCAACCACAAGTGACTTTATCATTAGGATCTACTTTAAATCCAAATGATATAAAGGAGGGTGATGATGTATATTTTGAATGTCATATAAAAGCAAACCCTAAAGAACATCGTATCACATGGTCCCATGATGTAAGTATACAGAAATTATATATATATATATATTTATTTACGCAATTATTTATTAAATATTATATTTTTAGTTATATATATATATGATAGTAAATATATACCGAAAAAATGTATATATTTTATAAATATCGTAGCATTATTTATTTATTTTTTCATTTTACATAATTTATATTTTTATATATATTATACATAAATATTATTTTGCATATTATTCATCATTAAAAAAAATAATAACAAAAACAACAACAACGCTTAAAATGAATAAAATTTTCCTAATGACTTTTAAATAGGCCATTTATGAAAATGAACGAGGAAACACAACGCAAAAAGAAAAAATAAAAAAAACTTAAAAATTTGCATGCACATATTTTAAAAATGATATTTTAAAAATGAATTTTTTTTTTTTTTTTTTGTATATATAATATATAAATATAAATTTATGTATATATAATCATATATACCGTTCGTATATTATATATAATAATAATAACAATCATAATGTATATATATAGATACACGCGTGTATCGTTTAAATTATAATATATAATATTATATATATACAATCCTACTTCATTTATTTTTTTTTTCTTTTTTTCATTATTTTTTGGTGTTATTCCATATATTATACAAAATTTTATGTATATGTAAATATATAAGTTTATTTTATGTGCATAATAAATAAACCATTTGTAAACAATAGGATAAATGAAAAAAAAAAAAAAATAGGAAAAAAATAATGTAACACTTGATTATACCATTTTTTTTTTTTTTGTTTAGCTGCAAGATTATTATGCACATATAAATAAGTGTATAATGAACATATGCATATTATGTGCAATATATATGTACAGTTGTGGACATTTAATATAACGCGTAAAGCACATATTCACTGAATGTAAATAATAGAAAAGCAAATCCTATATACTGAAATTCCTTATATATATATAGGTGTGCTAATAAGTGATTTCCACAACTGTAGATAAATAAAAGTAACACAATTTTTTCTATACCTATATGTACGTACATATATTTAAGTATATATATATATAGGTATATAGAATTAATTTATATTATAAGGACTTATATATATGTATATGGGAAAATGAATGGCTTTTTGTTTTGTGTTTACACTCATGCGACATAATTAATATATATGAAATATGGTATTTATATGCTTTTATTTATTTTTATTTTTTAACACAAACTATATACATACTTGTATGTATATATGGTCGGTATATTCAAATATATACATATATACTCCTTATGATTTATGCAATAAATAATATAGAACATATGCGGAGTATTACATTGAATTTAAAATAACACGTACATTCAATTTCTAAATAAAATTTAGTCTCTATAAATATTTAATAGAACATATAAATTTAATATATATAGGATCAACCTGTTTCCCATAAACCGGGATTTGTTGTATCAGCAAGATCATTGGTTTTACAAAAAGTTGGACGTTTACAAGCTGGTCAATATTCGTGTACGGCAGCAAATGATCGTGGTGAAACACAAAGTACAGCCGTTTCATTACGTATTCAATGTAAGTTCAAATTTATATATATTCTATATCATTTTATACAATTTCAATTGTTTTTTAACAAATATGTTATATGTATTTTTCCATATTCATTTATCTGATGATATGAAATATTTAAAAAAAAAAATAAACATATTAAATTTATTCACATTAAATGTGCATTTTTATATTTGTGAAAAATTCGTTATAATCGAACATTTCTATTATTTAGTTAATAAAAATAATATAATTTTATATTTATACACACATTGAAATGTTTTTATTAATGATTTCTAAAAAAAATGAACAATCGATGATGTGATAATTTAAAAATATTTGCGCATTTAAAGGTCAATTTAAAATCCGTCATAAATCCGTCAAATATTTGTTTTTCATATATACAAAAAGGATTTCATGATATAAATTTAGAGATAATAATTTGATATTGATTGACTTTTTATGGTCTTTTTTATTATTTAGATATTTATAAATTTGTATGAAAATATTTTCTATATGTATATATTAAATTTATATCTATATATCTATTCTCTATAAATTCATTGTTATTCATATACAAAACATTATATTCTAACTTAATCCTATATAACTTAAATCGAAACCGAAAATCGTTTATATATTTATTTTTGGTTATATATACAAATATATATATAACATGTGTATTGAATAGTGTATATTTTCATATATATGATGTATAAATTGATATTCATGTCGAATCTGCGTATATATATATATAGAAATATTATATATAAATATCGTATACGTAACGGAGAGCGAGTGAAAACCCATATTAACAATATCAATACGTATATATATATATAAATACCATATATATATACCAGCATATCAGATATAAATATAGAGTCGATTTTACAGCTCATTCAATATCGACAATATTAAACCTATCAGGATAAAATCATTTTATATATACAACACAGCACAGTATTGCATATATGGAATTTTTTTTTTTTTACACAGAGTATTGTGATAATAATATATAAAATTTATATACATATATATATATATATAAGATGGTATTTTGATATAAAAATAATAATATAAGGATTTACATATATAAAAGTTTTAAATTGGAGATGAACAAATTCATTGAATGGATTTTGGTTTTGCTTGCGTGCTTGTATATATACATTTTATTTATTTTATGTATTATGTATATAATATATATTTGGAAAATAAATATCAAAAATAGATTTCGCAGTCGTGATATTCATTTATTTTGTGATTTTTTTTTTTTTTTTTTTTTTTTTTTCTTTTCACAGTATAATAAATAATATATTTGTTTTTATAAAGATGTGTATTTTGGCCAAAAATAATAAAGAAAATATGATAAAAATTCATATATGATTTGTATTTTAATATATTTATATGTCTTAATCTATATTATAGCATTATAGTTATAAATTATATATGAAATGTTTGCGAAACGAATCTTAAATGGCTAAAAAAAAAAAGGAAATGTGATTTTTATTAATAATATTATATTTTGATTTATTTATAATTTTTTTCTTAAAATAAACGTTTATTTTGTGGTTTACGATATGAAAAATATATACACTTTGTATATTGTGTATATAAATATAGAAGTTATATATGAAGGATCAGTCTCTACCAGAGTGGGAACAATTACAAATTTGAATAAAACGGAAACTATATATGGTGTGAAATTAATGAATTATTTTTTGTTATTTTGAAGTATAATAAACTGCGGTATTAATATTTCTGTTCTATATAATATTACATCAACAACATATACATATTTCAATGCGTAATTTGATTCTTCATCATATTTATAAAAAAAAATAAAAATACAATAACTCAATATTCTATAATTTACAAATATGTTTTTTTTTCTACTTTTCCAATATGTCCATAATAATTTTATTATTATTATTGTTATTGTATAATCAATACAATATATGTATTTATATATAATTAAGAACTATAACACACATATAGTAAATAATATATTCAAATTAGATATTATCTTTATAACCAATTTTATATAGTATATACATATACCACACAAATATATTAAAGTTCAATAAGGATATTGCACAATTATAGATTATATATATATTATGATTATGTTATGTATATATATAATTTTTCAAATTGATATTATCGCTTAAACTTTATGGATTATTTCTATATATATGATATAAATATATATTGATAAATTTCAAGTTATATTTATGTATATAGTTTTGTTTAAATATAAATTACATATGGCTTTAATATATTTATATACATTTATATTGTTGTTGATATATCGATATCGATATTTGTGTAACCAAAATATATTCGAGATAAAAGTACATTGAAAGTATCTATATTTTAGATTTTGTTTACCTTTTATTATATACATGTAAATAATTGTACATTATGAATATATTTTATATAGATATATATATATATATATAATAATAGAGGTTTATGTAGGGTTTTATTTAATAAATTTTATATATATATATATCCACAAGTATAATATATATATGAGTATGCGATCGTAGAATATTATATATATACTTCTTGTATTTTACATGCCATTAATTTGTTAGACTATATATATATAAATTTATTCAAAATAAAGCCATATACGAGTGAGTGTATATACAACGAATATACATTGTTTTACATTATATAGAACACATATCTATATATATAGATATATAGTTACATTTATTACATATTATTATGTTCATATAGAGAAATACATTTTAATACACTATATAAAATATTTTCAAATATAATACAAATTCCCATAAGAACAACATGAAGATTTAGTCAACTAAATAGCATATGTATATATATCGCTATCTATATGCACTACATAAATGTATAGTAAACCGATGTATTTTATATCAGTATCAGTATGTTTGTGTTTATTATTTATACAAATTATTTATTATTCCAATGGTTTATAATATTATGCAGTATAAAAATATAATAACATCATAAATATTATATAAATAAAAAGCCAAAAAAAAATTGTTCAACACGTAAATATAAGAATATTGTAATTTTAATCACTATTTTAATAATAACTTATTTTTTAATTGAAAACTGAAATAATCGTCTCGTTGAATTTAAACCCATATATAATAGAATTTCAACGTCTTTGATAAGTTTGGTATTAATCAAACACATGGAAAAATTATATTTTATTACTTATGTATATAGGTTTCCTCGACCCCAAAATTTTGCAAGAATTTTAAATTGGTATTTTTATAAAAATTTTCTATATTTATTCAGGGTGCAAATGATTTTGCATAATGAAAACATCATTTATCGATAATTTAATATATTTTATATATGTATATGAAATTTTCAGATATTCTTGTTGATCATAAATCATTTGGTATAATATTATTATATCATCAGCATATATATTGACTGTATAAAGAAAAACAACTCAATAAATTAATAGAGTCTCTATATATATATATATATATTATTGACATATATTTTTGACTATAATCGAAATTTTTTTTTTTTAAATATATGTGTCTGCGTGTATAACATTATGATGAATAAATAATCACGACCCCAATTCATTTTTTTTTCTTTAATCATCATCATCATCATCATCATTATCCTCAACATGATTTTATAGAAAAATATAAACACCAAATACAAAATAAATAATTTTTTTTTTTAAATTGTTGTATCTCATAATACAACATAACATATAATTTATTTTACAAAAGTATATATTTTTTTGAAACAACTTCGTAATTTTTTTTCTTCTTTTTTATATTCATTATATAAAATGAAAAATCATTATTTTCTTTTATTGTTTATTTCACATTTTTAATATATAATTTATAAAGAAAAATCAACCACCTTTTTTATATTCATTCAATATTCTTTTTTTTTATAAAATATGTAACTATATGCGCACGGTAACGTAAACTGCAGTAAAATATGTCTATGAATTTTGGTTCGATTGAAAAAAATGTGACTATATATCGCCTCTATACCAACTGAATATGATTTAGAAAAAATGATTTGACAGACATGGTAAAATGATTTTGATACATGAAAACTGTATAATGTTACACAAAGGGTGAGGATACGATTAAAGGAGGTCGGAAATTAGCCGGTACATCTGGCATCTATGAATTTATATATTAATAATCTTTATTTTTTGTATATATTATAACGTATATATATACTCGTCGTTTGTGATAGAAAATCAATATATATTGTAATTTTTGCATATCATTTTAAATATTATATTTATTTATATATATACAATGTACAATATATATATATATATATATATATTCGTGTGTAAAAGTATAAAGATTTTACTGTCAACTTTATTATTAACTATATACAATATTGTATATATTAAAATATATTGTGTATGTATATATATATTATTATAAGAAATGATAGAGACACAAAACGACATATTGTAATATCTATATATATATATATATAATGAATGAATGAATAATGGTTATATCATGAAATGTGTTATATTTTATAATTCGTCTATATATATACATACATTATAGAAATTATTTATTGATTTTATATATAAAATATTATATATACATATTGTTTTATATATAAAAGTAATGAATGCAAAAAATAAAATATATACATACATTACAAATATATTATAAAATATATACAATTCATTTATTATTTATGAAATTGGTTTTAGTTTCAGATTCAATATATTTTTGCATATTATTTTATAAGTTTAATATAATACAACTTTGCGATATTGCATTATACAGAGTCATATAGAACATAATCTCGCATATAAAATTTAATAAATATATACACATGCCGAAACATATATATATATATAATAACTAATAAACTTTTCACCGTCGCAGCTTTGTGATATATATATTGCATATTGAACATAAAACATATTAAAATACAAATAAAAAAAAAAACTTATCCACTCAGCATTTATTCATATTGTAAATATTATATAAAAAAGCAAATTTTAATCATTTTTCACAAAAATAAATATTTATAAATATTTTCTATATATATCTATATAAATATAAATTTCATTTTAAATTACAGAATAATTTGATGTTTTATCTTTTTAAAAGATGTTTTTCTCTATTTATGTATTTACACCAATTTCCATAAATTTTTATTAGAAAACTTAAACACTTTTGTTGTTATACATATATAGATTAATATATCTGTATATAAATAATAAAATATATAGAGAAAAAGAAAAATCAAATGAAAATTTAAAGAAATTCATTTTTTTTTGTTTTTTGAAAATATATATATTTGAGTTGAATTTACGCTGTATATAGATATAAACATTTGGTTTTATTTTATTTTGTTATATTATATATATTTGACAGTCAAATGTCTTGTTTTTTTTGTAAGAAAATATTTCAATATTATATATAGAATTGTACAATAAAATATATATATAATAAGATACAGTAGGTTGAATATAAATACATATTTTTTTAAATAAAAAACTTTTAATATCTCTAAGGATTCTTTTATATATATATATACAATTCATACATATTTATATATTTCTTTACCTTTCAATTCATATTATATTGCTTAAAGCATCAAAGTTTATAAGTACTTTTAACTACAATATATTCTTAAGATTTCAAAAAATAAAACTGCAATTTCATAAATTTTGAAATAAAGAAATATTCATATATAGCTTTTATAAATATTCGGTATAAATATATGAAAAAAGAGGGTCATATATATTATAAAATATATTTACTAATAGCTAAATTCTCTTCTTATATGTAGAGATTTGTCTGAATGAAGCATATGATAAGAAAACTAAAAGTTTACAGTTTAAATATTTATACTTTCAAGTTCAAGGGTAATTTTATTTTATTGCATATTTATTTATCGAAATTTTGTATTACATTCGAAAATATTTATGTTATATATGATAGGAAAATATAACTATTTGGATTTTTTAGTGACCCTATGGTATAGTTATGAATTTATGATATGGCACCAAACTTGAAACTCTGACAAAGTTGTTATGAATTCGCAGATTAGATTTGTACACGAATAATAAAAAAAATGAAATGAATAAATATAATAAAATGTTTGTAAATGAATTTATAACGTAGTACTTATGAACAAAACAAGTCCGAGTGTTTTTAAGCTAAACATTTTTCAATTGAACCTGACTCAATAATAACTCGGACACTTATTCATCGATTGATTTGAAATGTTAAAAAATCACTCTTCTTTAAAGTCTTATTGCACATCATGGGTGAACGTTTTTTATAATCCAAATTTTATGGTATAGTTTTCCTCAAAAATATTAACGTATGACTATTTTTATAGCACAATGATTGCTATATGCTATTTCGTTATCATTATTATAATACTGCGTTCAACTTTTACATATGTATATATATATAATTTTGGAATTTAAATATTAAATTATTAATTGTATAACAACATAACATATGTATATTTATAATTATTGCAAAAAAAAAAAATTAAATATGTTATTTCTATAATGATTCTATTGTAAATATTTAAAATTAAAATTATTTATATTATATATAACCCGCACATTTTGTTTGAATTTGATATTTGATATATGTATACATATATCAATTCATGTAGTAATTAAAATTTATTTTTTGAATTAAATATTACGAATAAATAGGGTACCTATATTTTAGGCAACATATCATATTTATAATATATGCATTTATTAGTTTTTTTATATTATGTCATTATTTTATATGTAATTTGTTGGTAATCGAATAAAAGGAAAATTGTGTATTTAATTAAAAATATTCGTATATACACAATTCATATATATGTGTTATTTTTGAACCTGAATTTTCCCACAGAGTTGGATATTTTCCCATGCAGGGTGGTCGTACGGTTAATTATCGATACCGTGAAATCAACAAATTAAAGAACCAACAACAGTCTTCTGACGCTGAAATCGATCGTTGGTTGGAAAAAAAATGTATAGCTATAGATTTCTATGTATTATGAAACAACCTAAAATCAATTTTATTTGGTTCCTTTTGAATTAACATCATAGATAAAACGTGCATTAATGTTTTTTTTTTAAATTATACACCCTCTATGTATTTATATTTATTTTGATACTCTCTTATACATATATTATATATAAATAGGCAAATATTCGATCTCTGATTATAATAAAAATCAACAATATATATGATTGTGATATATACGTTACCGTATGTGTATATAATAAATTTTATATAATATATAGATTACCAGCATATATATATTTATAAATACCAACCAGTATATATATAGAGATACCAATTTGCATTTAATAAATGTACAAACAACATATATACTTATTATTATATACATATTCATATTCGTATTTAAACCTATATATATGTATGAATGAATATATATTTGTGAATATACAAATCGAGCAGAGTTTGAAACTTTGTAATTAACCACAGATTTGTAAACATGTAGGTTTTGTGTATATTATGTACGCTTTTGTTCTGTATTTCAACTATATACATATATTTGAATGTCAGTAAAATTGTTAATTATCATCTAATTAATGAAATGCGTATATTAATGAACAAATTGTATATATAAATATAGATATTCCACCTATACATGACTGCATTAATATATTTATATATACAAATTGGAATATCAAATACGTTTATATAATACAAAATACATATATGGACGTTAAACTCGATATAAAACCTCAGATATTTTCATTCATAATGCTTTATAATTTAATTGATTTTCGTCGTTATAGGATTATCACCTCTCTATCACCTCTGAAACATCTGCAATGTTTAAATTTTATTATGCGATATTATGGGGTGAAAATAATTCTTCAAAATTTTATATTTTTTTTCCTCAACGAAATACATCAGATTTGCTCAATAGAAAATTTTATATTTACTGATTGTAAAATATATAGAGATAACAATCAGCATTCAAAGATATGTATTTTTTATGTTAAATTTTATACCTTTCTATAGTTTCTTGGGTTGTTGATGAAATTTTAATAATAATTGTATCTATTCTTTTCAACTCTTCATATCACTTATTGTATTTCTTTCTTTGAAGAAAATTATTTGAAAATTACACAAATAAGGAAAGTTAGGAATTTCTATATATATATATATATATATCATATATTTTTGTACGATAAAACTCACTTCAGTATATATTTAGAAAAAAATATTAATATAAAATCTATTTATGTAAAATAATACATTTTCATTATTGACACATATATAGACCAGTATATAAAAATAATTTATCTTAATAAATATAAAAGAAAAGAATATTTTTGTAATATGTCGACTAAATACAAACATATCATTTATAAATAATCTTTTTGTCTCTTCAGATATCTTCCTATATATGTTTATGTGATATATATATACTTATAATTAATTGATTGATTGTTTATTTATTATTTATTCATATTTGTGACTTTATGAACATGGAAATAGATTTTGTTTTCTGTTCTGATTTATATATATTATCAAACAAATTCCGCAAACAAAGTCAAATATATATACAGGGTAATGAATTGTCCGAATATTTATACCGGGCTCTCAATGAAAGGTTTTATCAACCATAGAATCGATTAGGAATCTTTTAGGGATACTATACTGATGATGACATTTTATAACAAGCAACCCTGGAACCGAATTATTTTAAGTGGGTTTTCTAAATCTTTTTAAGTGATAAATAAAAAAAACGTCATACTCATTGAATTCATCGCGACTTTATGTCATTTTAGACCCTTCTGTATATAGATGAATATAGCCTAATATAATTGTGCTAATATTTTCATTGAAAAATAAAGAATGTATAGCAATAGATAAAATAAAGTCAAGCTTTTCCTTGAAAAATTTCCCATATAATTTATGTTCAAATATTGTCTTATGTGAAATAAAAATAAAACTTACTTTGTATATTTTACCTATAAAATAGATAATAATAGAAAAAATAAAATCCTATATAAAATAGTTATATGTGTATATACACTTAACATTCGACGTACTATAGATATAAAATATTGTGATGAAATGTTTGTTTAAATTTATTTATATATATACACAATGTTGAAAAACATTTACAAATGACCATCTCCATCTCCATATATATATATATATTTGTTCATTTTATTAACGATTTTATATATACACAGACAGCACAATCTATTCATATATAAAGGCATATAAATAGCCTTCAGGATAATTTTAAAAGGAGTATCATCGCAGGTTTATTTATATAAAAATTCTACTATATATACCATATCTTTAGAGATATATAAAAATATATATGCGAGAGGTAAATAAAAATTATTTAGTAAATAAAAAATAGCAAAGTTTTACTTGAATTAGAAATTTTTTATTTAATTTTTTTTGTTATATATTTATCAAAGATTTTGTTCATTTTTGCAAGAATCCTATATATAAACGTAAATATTATATACAATGCGATGAGAGTTTATTTTGTAGAAATATATATATTATACCTGTGTAAATAAATGTATACGTATATAATATCTATAAATTGAAAATGGTTAGTAAAATAAATATATACAATTATGAGGTTAAAATAATTTTGTTTTTTGTATTTATGTAATATTTATTTTAAAATTATTACCTTAATATTATTTTATTTATTGTAGATACATTTATATTTATTTAGATACTTTTATATTCGATATAATTTTTCTGAATTTTTTTGAATTGAATATATATTTTATTATTTATATAAATTTAAAACGATTTCCATTTAAAGGTTACGATTATTATTTTATTTATTTGTTTTACTATCGATTCTTTTGAATTCAGTTGAACGTATAGTTGAAAGGGTTTTATTTTTTTCATTATTTATCAATTTTGATTATTTATTTTCATAACCATCCATAATAAGACTTCATTCAAACATCATTAATTGTGATAAATTGAATTAATTCTTAAATTTATTTACTACATGAAATATATTCCATCATCTAATTTAAGTGTGATATATATATAAATTAACATTTGAGTGAAATCAAAAAATCGCTATTTCGATTATATTATAGATTTATACTAATATAAAACCATATAAAATATAATGTATATTATACAGTTGAATTCGTTCATTTTAATATATTATACATCCAAATAGATTATATGACAAAACCGCAAAAATACAATTTCAATATTATATATATATTTAACCGCAGTGTTAATGTATGTGAAAATGATAAGAAAACCATTGAATATAAATATATATATATATATATATGCATATATTTTGTGTATATATGAATATAATAATAAAATTTTATGAATAAGCTTTTCCTTTAAAATTGTATATCTAAACACACATAAACCAATATATGTATCGATATATATATACATATTTTCAAAATATAGTTATTCCGTATATACAAGTTTTTAGCTTATATCCTCATGTATATATATACACTACATACATTTTGTATTAGAATATTTATAGATTATGTGAAACATTAAACTAAATAGAGCGAACCAACTATAAATATGTATTCAATATATATATGTATGCATATATGTATATACTAACTAGCTATATATTCATAATAAATTGAATAAAACCTTAACATATAAAACCAATATATTTAACTATATGTATATATGCAGCATCATGCATATATATGCATATATGATACAAAATAATGCTTTGAATGCATTCATATCACTAAATGTGTTTTGCATTTTTGACTATATTTGTGTGGTGTATATATATGGAAAACAATTTGGACAAGAAATTCATATATATATATATATATACAGAATATTGTACTAAACTAACTCTATCTAATCTCTATATGGTATACATTTTTATTATATATATACATTGTATTGCATATAAATACATAAGTATAAAGTATAAAATTCATTTTATAAAAGCAGATGGGAATTAGTTAAATCAGTTGAAAATCTACATAAACCGTAACTCATCAAGAAAAAGTGAATTTACATTGTCGTATATATATATATATGTATTATAACTATAATTTTATCTATTTTGTATATATAAGTTCTTGTCGTGTTTTACAAGAATATATAGCAATATAGAAAATTGTATTTATTATTTATATATATATATGCAAAGATTTATGTTTGATATATAAATTTATAATATAATATTAACATATTATTGTACACCTATATAAAATTATCATATTAAAGGATTGTAAAAAATTTTTTTGATTAAATTATTATTTATATCAATTTTAGATTTAAAGATCAGATTGAATTGATATTCCGTTCGAGAAAATATACATAAAATGCATTCCATACATTGATTAATACAACACTATATAATTAGAGTATTAATATTTCTGTTTTGAGCATTATTTACGTTTTGTATTTAATTTCGGATTCGTGATAGATTTTCTTGGTCTCCGTCAGTTCAGATCTATTTTCCTTCTTCGTTTATATATGCGGTCAAAGAAAAGGGCTTTTCCCATTAGAAATTTTATGATAATTTTAGAGGATAAGTTCTTATTATCATGCATTTCATTAATAAAATCCAATCTCATATGGCCTTCTCTTTTTCCATATAACACTTGCCATTCACTTTCTTACAATTTACAGATTTAATACCATTCATTTAATTTTGTACGAAGTATTTATAGTAAGTATTTATAGTTATAGTTAATTAAAGAAATAAAAACTTCTAGAATATGATAAAACTTATTTATAAAAACATAAATATATTTTTATACGCATATATTTGCGTGTATGACATCAATTAAACCAAAAACAATAAAAAAAAATACTAATTCTCTCTATATGTCTAATATATATATATATATATTATTAAATTTTATGAAAGAAAATAAAATATAAATATTTTATTTTTTAGATTATGAATATTTCATTAGAACATTTTTCGAAAATTATATACGCATATCTATATAAAGAAATTATTTAATAAAAAAGAAATTTTTTTTTGTTTAAAATTATATATTCATATGGTTTAAGATACCAAATATATATAGTTATATAGTAGTAATAAGTTTCTTGTCATTATATAATTAATGCCCTTGACATGAAAATACACAAAAGCGGTTGTATACACATTGTATATTTTTTTATTGATTTACTTATTATATTCGTATTGTTTTAAATTAAATTATATACATATATGTAACAATAATTATTCTATCATATGAACATATGATAATGGTATATATAGTTCAAATTTTGTTTGTGGTTTTTTGTTGTTAAAAATTGATTACTATATATATTTATACATAACGGGGGGTTGATAAACTCAAGAAAATAAGTTATTATTTAACAACAAAGAATTTTGTTTGTAAATTATCAATCAAATTGAATCGATATATATAGATTTATCAAGTATTTTTATTAGATAAAAATACAAATAAAACGTTGAATCTTTTTATATATAAAAAAAAACAAACGCAATAAGACGTATAATATGTATATAAATGTTCGGTATTTTATTATTACTATATATAAATAATAAATAAATTATTTAAAAAAACATTCCATATTTTTCATTCCATAAAATTATTTTTTTTTTAATATAAATACACGTACTACATGTTCAATTTATGTTTGTTAAACACACCTCATCTATATATTAATGATGGTAATTTAGTTACGTGTATTTTTTTAAATGATATATAATAAAGCATGAATTCGAAAACAGACAAATTTATTATGTATATATGGAGATTATATGACTTGTATATATATATAGTATTTATGGCATCATAGATATATTTTATTATATTCATTTTAATGGATTTTTCCATATGTGCTTACTAAAACATTTCTTGTGGGAAAAATGTCATTATCGAAGTATGTATACAATTTCGTTGAGGTGAAATTCCGCTATTATGTAAAGACAAGGATTACGGGAAATTTACAATTATGATTATTGGTGGAAAACGTGTTGATTTACCTGGAATACAATTTTTTTAAAATTTGATAAAATTTACTGAAAAAATAGAAGGTCTAATAAGTATCAACATACACTATATATATATGCATTACATGCACTATACTTTTAAATATGAACTATATATATGAATGTACATAGCTATCTGATATATATATATATCAATATATTTCTCAATATCTATATATATATAATACATACATTTTTTTAACGTTCATCGAATATTTTTACATTTTAAATAAACAATCTATATATATAAATTTATCGTTTTTACATATGTGTAATATATTTTTATATGCACTTACTTTATATGCTCTCACATTTAACTATACCGCATATACTTCATTTATATATATTCTACTAAATAAACATATTACTGCATTATAATGCTCATATAGTTGAAAATATCCATTTTATTTTAAACATTTTATCAATTTCACTTACATATAGAGAAAAGGAATATGCATACATTTTATATATATACAATTTCTTATATATCTGATTTATATATGCATATGCATATATTTTAACTTTTCAATGTACAAAAATGTTGAATATTTCCTCATGATTTTATTCATACAACCTGTCGGATTCAAATATTTTATATGTATATACAATATCCCTTTAACACACTGATTTCTATTTGTCTCATTAAATCATATACTCGTATATATGTGCATTCTGTATAAATACGATTAGAATTGATATGCAATAAATATCGGTTGTATATTTACTTTTTAGTTACCATATATATTCGCATATATCCATATATGAAAATAAGGGAATTTTTTCTGAAAAGAGCATTATATATATATTATCATATATTTATTTTAAAATTGTCAATATATTAATTTTTATTTATATGATTTAATATAACAATATATATTATTTATATTCACATATGATAATATATAGATATATAGAGTATATATTCATGCAAAAAATATTTATTGTCATTTTTATCAACCTGTATAGAAAACAAACATCACATATATACAAACCGACAACCCCCATATCAATTTTCCTTTTCTCCTTAGCTTTTCTTCTTCTTTTCCTTTTAATGTATTGTTGTGTGTTTGAATTTATATATATATTCATATAAGTAAAAATCTTATTCGATATATGTATTTCATTTTATAATTTATTTTAAAGGAAATAGGAAATGAGTTGTATCAAAGGAAATCAATTTCATTCAAATTTTATGAACAACAAATGATACAATACACATAAATATATATTTTTTATTACACATATATTGTGTCATTTACATTATTTTCAATGTTATCCATTTTTTTTATATACACATTTATTTTCCTTTTTCCAATATGTGATGTATTTTTATTCATTTTTCTTTATATATTATATTTTGATGATGATTATATTCATTGAAAAATATTTACGATTTACAATTTTTTTTTTTTTTTTTTGCATTTTCAGATGCTCCTGTATGTACCGTATCAACAATAACAATTGTTGGTGCCTCCTTAGAAGAACAAATAGCGATACCGTGTCGTGTGAATGCCGATCCAATGGATGTTGTTTTTGAATGGTCATTTTCAAGTGGTGAACGATTTGAAGATACAAATGGACATTATAGTACAAATGTACAAGATGGTAGCAGTACACGTAGTCCCATTATGGAATCAAATGGTACACATGCTGAAATTGATGGTATTTTATTACTATATATATATATTATTAAAATTGTATAATTATACATATAATTTTTTTTTTTTTTGCTAAAAACTCTTTTAATTTAATTTTAACAAATCATTATTTCAGATGTTTTTCTTTTTATTAATATTATTATTATTATATATTAATAATTACATTTTATACAATGAAAAATAAACCCAAATAATAAATATTTAACAAAGATTTTCCATTTCGAAAGAGAAAATCAAAATATTAATGACCCATGTCAAAAACAGAGATTATTTATATTTACGTTTACTACATACATTATGTTAAGATGATGATTTTCATAAAAAAAAAAAAATTTGTTTGAATAAATGTAAAAAAATAAATGTATATATGAAAAATGTTTCATTCGCTATATATAAATCACCCTCTGTTTCAAAAATTCGAACGAACTTTTTAAAAATGTAAATTAATAGGAATGATGATATCAAGTAATATATATATATATAATAATATTATTATGTATATTTAGGTAAGGTAACAGTGTGTTTTTAATAGTGCAATATATATATATACATAGAAATTGACGGTAAGGGTTGTGAAAATTGTATAAGGGAATTATTGTATAAAATGCGTTAACAAAACTTTTTATTGAATTGTATATATATATATATATAGATTTGTTTCTTTTTCTGAATTGAATGTATATAATTCTTTTATTTTTGCTATATCAGATTTATATAGCCTTTAAATCGTTTCAGATATATTATTTAAATTATTATAATGTTATATTTTTAATTTTTTTTTTTGCTGATTGATTGATTGTTTGTATATGAATCAGCAATTATTAAGTTTTAATTTAATTTTAATAATTATAATATTTATTTTCATCTATAAAATTATTATAATTTTGTATATTTAGTTATATAAATTTATAAGTTTTGATAAAGTTTTATTATTCCACATCGTTGACGCGATTGCATATATATATTCATTATAAAAAGTGTATATGAAGTAAAGTCCAAATTTTATAGAAATCAGAAAGATGAAATGTATGATAAATAGTTTTATATACGGAACAAATTGTAAAAATGTAATACGAAATGTTTTAAATTATTAATTACTAATCATTTAAAATTTCATTTTTGAATCATGATAAAAATTAAATTTAATCAATATATATAAATTAGCATATATCCTTTATTTTTCTATACTTATAATAAAATTTTTTAAATGATGTGTATTTTAAGATGAAAGAAAAGAAATAAAATATTATATTAAATATATAAAATTTATTTTTATAGGCATGAATGTTATGGAGATTATCAATTTTTT
Source organism: Dilophus febrilis (assembly GCA_958336335.1). NCBI lineage: Eukaryota > Metazoa > Arthropoda > Insecta > Diptera > Bibionidae > Dilophus > Dilophus febrilis. Next base: position 66,344,248 of record OY284468.1, read on the forward strand.
AAATTACACCACAAAAAATGAACGTGATTATGGAACGTTAGCGTGTTGGGGAAAAAATTCAATTGGTAAACAAATTGATCCATGTTTATATCATGTTGTACCGGCAGGTAATCAAAAAAAAAACATTTTACTTTAGTTTTTTAACAATTGAATTACTTTTAATATAACTTGGATCATTAAGTTTTTTTATATCTATATTATTTCATATAAAAAGTAGAAGCTAAATTTTATGATATATTGAACAATCAATATTATTGTTTTTTGTAAATAGCAAAACCGGGACCAGTTAGAAATTGTACATTACGTCCATATTCACCATCATCAAGTGTTTCAGCATCCTCATCGTCATCAGCAACCTCCACATCACCTGTATCACCATCATCATCATTTTCAGCTGTAGCCGTAGCATCATCAATGTTAAATCCATTTAATATAACATCAACGTCATATCCATTAAATAGTGCTGGTGGTGGGGGTGGTAGTAGTAGTGTTATCGGTGGTATAACAAATTTCAAAGAATTACATTATATCAATACAGAATACGTAAAAGATCGAACGTTGGTGTCAAATGGTAAAAAAATAAATACCAAATTAAATCCAACAAAATTTAATAAAAAAATTGGTGATAATACAAACTTGCAAACACGTGAGTTCATTTCCATTAGTAATATCAACAACAATAGTAATAATAATAATAATAATAGTAAAAATATAAAAAACATTAGAAATAGAAGAAATATTTTTAACAGTTTTGTGTATGATAATAATAATAATGTAAAAAATTATAACAGTGATATTAATAATACTAATAATAATAATAATAATAATAATAGTAAAATGAATAATAATATTAGATTAACATCAGATAAGCCAAATATAAAATATAGTGAATTAAAATCATTTAGTGTAAATAAAACAAATTTAAATAATAGTAATAAATTAAGTGAATTAAATATTACAATAGTTCCTGTAAATGCTAATTATAATCAAATTATAAAAGAACAAAATGTACATATAAAAGATATTGTTGATAGTAACTATAATAATAATAATAATGCTGATTATTATTACAATAGTCATGTAAATGACAAAACGATAATATTATTAAATGATAAAAAATCACCAAATTTTGCCTACTTACAACAAACAGAACAAAAAATGTTAGGATCACTGACACCAATACAAAATAATAATTTAATTGATCATCAATCACCATTAACCGTAGTATCATCGGCATCCTCATCATCATATGATTCAATACCACCGACAGCCATCGAATTAGAATGTGTTGCCGGTTATGATGGCGGTCTACCACAATTTTTTATTCTTGAAGCATACGATTCAAGAAGTAAAAAATTACGTTTAAATATAACAAGTGCCTTTATTGATTATCCAATATTTCGAATTGATTTAGCAGGTAAGAAAAGATATATGATTAATTATAATTTGATTCAAAAGAGCCTAATATTAATATTATAATATTATATAATAAAAAATACCATGTACTATATAATAAAAAAAATCATCTATGAATATGAAATATGTAAGTGACTGCCATACGCATCGATCAACTTCTTATCAATTGCTCTTGAAAGTTAATTTTTTTAATTATGAATATTATGTAACATATATAATATTTTAAAAAACATCATCGATAACTTTATTTATCTATAATTAATTTCCTATTATATCTAATTTACGTTAATATGAAAAAACTATTGATTTCTGTTAATTTTACACATTTTTTCGTATTGAAAAGAGTAAAAAAAAAATACAATAATAAATAAATAAAACAAAATTTATTGAGTATTTAATGCATGTATGTTGAATTATATTGACATTTGATTCGTTTGTACTCGTATATTTTTATTTGAAATACATATTTTGTTTTTTTTTTTTGTTCTTTTATATATATTTGAATATCATTACGATAAATAAATATATATATATATATAAGAAATAAAATTTATTTATTTTACAGTGCAGTTCATTGTTGAAATAAAGCAATTTTATTTAGTACTGAATTTTATTGATGGTGCTCGTTGTATTATACAAATAAAAAAAATACCTTTTTTCACATTCATTTTGTGTTCGTTTTTTCTATCTTTTATTTTCTTTTTTCTACTTTTTGTGTATACATAAATTTGTATACGTATAGCATTTATTTTGTATATAAAATACACAGATGTGTCTTTATACTTGATTATTTTTATGTAATAAATGTAATACACATTTTATAAATACTTCTTTATATCGATGTGATATAATAATACTTAATATTTTATCGTCGTTATGTTACATATTTTCAATTTATTTTAATCTAATTCGCATAGTATATATATGTATGTATATAGAATTTATTTTATTTTTTGTTTTTATTTTATTTTCATTTTTCGATTTCATCATCTCTAACAAACACTTCACATACATACATACATACATACATACACACACCGATCCCATCTCGAAATAAAATATATATAGATTTATCACCTACAGATTTATCATCATATACTGATTCAGATGTACCACCTACTTTACATCTTATTGTGTATAGTGTAAATCAAAAAGGACGTTCAGAACCAACTGTACTGGAAGACATTGCCATTAATGAAGCGGAAAAAAGAACAGGTAATTGATTATATTTTTTTTTCTTATATATAATAACTTTATTATATGCGTGCTTATATATATAGATATTTTATACATTTATACAATGATGTTTATATTCAAATGTTCACGCAAAAATAACGATGAGATATTTTTAATATAAATAAAGGTTTTATATAGTGAATAAAGATAGAATATTTGCAAGATATTATACAGAATAAAATATAATATTCACTAATATATGCGATTATATATAATATAGGTATATGCGAATATGATTAAAAAATATGTGTCTTGTGATTCTTTATATCACAGAATTTGAATATCTATACACATATGCGAGGTACACGGATGTGATTATAGAATATTGATAATCTATAAATTTTAACATCTGGATGTATTTATTTCTTTTTTTTAACCATATGATAATCAATTCAACTCACTCAACGCGTATATTGATTTAAAGAAAAACGTATTATCTGGATTTTGTTACATTACTTTAAATATTAAAATTAAATGTAAAAAGAAAGCATAAACCACATAAATATATACAATTGAAAATCGTGCAATTTCAGGTACATTACAAATGTATGTGAGAAAATACAAAAAGACATGCATTTTTAATACGCGATTGTGTTCGTTTTGTCTATATAAAATTCATTTTAAATATATGAATATTAAATCTTCGCTTTATAACAGATATACACATTATGAATATTACATTAAGCTTTTACTTTAACATTTTCAAACTTTATTATAAGCAGGTATACAATTCGCAACTATATAATTATTCAGATATCCTTATATTTTGACATCTTAAGCAAATTTTATTCCTTTTTCTAAATCATAATTATATATAGCACATTATTACTTTCTGCGTGCGATTTCTTCACATTTATGAACAATTTTCCTTTAATTGATTACATTCATTTGCTTGCTATATACATCATAAAATAATAATAATTAACATGCTATTTTAATTAAGTAGATATGTACATAGTAAATGAAAATATATGAATGCCGTAATACATTGACCCATATATATATCGTTTTTTTTTTCATTATGAATAATAAAACAGCCCCTCAATTTATTTTCCTTATATATATAAATTAAACACAAGAAAAATATTTAAAATGCTTATATATCTATAGTATATATATAAAAATATAAATGTATATAACAATAAAAAAAATTTAAGTACTAAATCATAAGAAAATTATTTATTTTTCCTTTTTTTCTATTAATACAATAGATTTTTATATATACTCATAATAATAATAATATAATACTCGTAAAAATCCTTTTATTATGAAACCCCATCATATAATAAGAACATAAACAATATAGAAAAACAAAAGCTTAACTCCTTTAATTATAGTAATTAAGTGTTTTTTTTTTTTTTTAATATTATATTTGTCCTAATCCGAGTTTTGTTGACCAACTGCTAAAGAGCAAAAAAAAAAAATTGAAATAAAAAATCAGCAATTAAAAAATTAACGAAGCACTTATTTGTATTAATTGTAAAAGCAAAAAAAACTACATGAAAAAATTCAAAATGATGTCTGAGTTCAAAAATTAAACAAATCTATTATACATATTAGAAAAAACAAAAGAAAAGTATCGCATCTTGAACGATATAATCCGTTCAGACAAAAAAAAAAAATAAATAAATAAATTGATCTTTATTCAATTTTTATTTATATATCTTTTGTTTTTCGTTGTCTTATTCCAAAATCAATATAAAATAGTAAAAAAAAAAAACAAAAATTTCTTTATATTCAATCAAATTCTTTTTAGATTAAACTCAAAATATTTTATATTTGCATAAATGCACTTCAGTATTATCGTATTATATATACATATGTATATACAGTTCATAGTATTAAATCATATCAACGCTATATATATATATATAAATTTTGCATACATATGTTTGTTTATAGATAAAATTTCGTGAGAGTTACACAAACGGCGTTTTATACTTACATCTCTACGGCAATATGACATATATTATTTCATCTTTCATCTATATATGTATCCTATCATACAAAAAAAGTATATATAAAGTACTTTTTTACATTTTTAAATATGATCGATGTATAAAATTCTGTCAATTGAATGGGGGAATTACATTTTTTTGTAATCAAATTTTTCTTAAAATTTTCTTATATATACACTTTTTGTTGTTTACATTTGTCACTTGACAAATAAAAACAGAAGCGAATAAAGAAAACAAAAATCTACATGTGCTTAAATAAGAAAATGTATTTGCTTCGATATTTGTGGATTATTTATTTTTTGTTTTGTTCATTTTCATTGTTTTTTTTTTTTTTTTTTTTTGTAATCCATCGATTGTCATTCCATATTTATTTTGTGTCTGTGAATAAAAATGAAATTGTAAAAAAGAAAACACATTAGAGTGGCACTTAGTTTTTTTTTTATTTTGTGTGAAAAACTGCAAAATTCTTTTAAGGTATAAATACAGGTATTTTTGTTTGTACAAATTATACTATATAAATACAATATATAAAGTATATATATTATATATATACATTTTCCATGGAGTTTCGTATGTCATATATATATGTTTGAATACATGTTATATATATCTTTCATTTTACTTAAATTTTTATAATTTTAATTTTTATAATTTTTATAATAATGTGTTTTTCATTTATTTTCACTTTGAATCAAAAAAATAAAATGTAAAATTCAAACGTTTTTGTGAAAATTTGTGCAAATGTAATATAAGTACAGAAATCATTATGTATATATAAAAAATGTAATTCCAATATGCTTTTTGTAAATGTTGGTACAAACTAACTAATTTTTCAATTACATAACGGTAGGAATTCTAAATTAAACACAATCTAATGTGTTTGCATCTACAAAAATCATTAAAAAAAAATTACGACATATCAAGAATTGTTGAAATATTTAAATCATTATAAATTTTATGAAAATGTGAGTATTTTTGATATATCAATGCACATTTCATTTATATCAATCTCTATAACTTTATAAAATACATTATAAATGTTTCTTATTCTGAAATACCGTATTTTGAAAATTAAATATATATTTACAAAAGGCATATTTAATAACAATAAATAATATTCAATTCTTTTATATATAAATCTAGATATTGTTGTGAAATAAATGTAAAGCGATGTATTACATAAAAATAATTGAAATCGCTGTCATCATATATATTATATATTATACATTATTGTAAAAAAAAAAAAAAAAACATAAAATAAAATGAAATTTTTATTAAAATTGTCAACGAAAGTATTGTACAATTATATTAAAAACTTTTCTTCTATCTGTATATTCAATTTTCAATTTATTTATTTATATTTATATTTTTCCCTTTGACTATATATAAATTTATACTGTATTATTTTCTTAGAACATTCACATTGTATCTATATATATGTTCTGACACCTGCTTATCCCATCAAACAATTTCATAATCATTCAAAGAAAAATCGTTATCAAGTCATATTTCGATGCACCTTATAGAATATATTTTAAGAAACAGTTTTAGTTGTATACTATAAGCACAAAATTTTCTTTCGCATACATTTTTAGAACATTGTATAGATTTTAAAATTAAAATTTATAACTTTTATTTTATATATGAAAATTTAACTGGAATTTTAATAATCAAAGATACGGCAAAGTTAAATTTGAATGTATTCTATAAGGAAAAAAAATAATTTGATTTTGGATAAATTGATTTGAAGTTAAAAGCGCTTCATATAATAATTATAACAAATGTTTTTTTTTTTTAATATATTCAAGAACATTCATTTATATTATAAAAGTACCATATGTAATATATATAATATAAATAAGGTTTCCATTTTATATATAAAGTGCAAATACAATAATCGGTAATGATTTTCATTTATTTCTTTGCATCAATAACCTTATATGTGTGACATTTTTTTTTTTAATCCGTCTGATAAATTTATAAAATTTATGTTTTATATGTGATATTTGTTAAAAGAAGATTTGTTTGCTTTTTCTCTCTCTATTTATAGATGTCTTCTTATATATATATATGTTATATATATATATAAATTGTTAGTCATTTTATCACCAAGTATATTTATTTATATTGGATATATTATATCCATTTAATGAAGAAAAATTGGTTTTCATTTCAACTTTTTTTTTTTTCTTAACAGACAAATGGATACACTTTTAACTCTATTCGAATATTAAGCATTAGATTCTTATATATAATATACATATAAAAAGCATAAAAGATTTCATTTTAAATAATCATTTCTTTATTATATGGGTATATATATAAATATAGATATATGTATATAGAAAGTCGGAGATTAAGAAAAAGCAATAAGTATTATTTTCGATTAAAATACATGTTATTTTCTTTCTAATAAGCAGGTTTTTTTTTTCAGAACTTTTATCTGTATGTACGAACATGTCATGATAAACGAATATAAATATATCGTTTATGTAAGTACATATAGAAAATATAGTTTTCTATAATGAAATTTCTGTTTAATTTTCTATTAGGAAATTTTCGGAACACTATATTCCTCATCCAATAAAGAAAACCTCTAAAATTACCCTTAAGATAACTTAAGATACCAGTGACATTTTTTATGTAAGAAGCGCCTATGAATAACGCCTTCGACTTTCTGTATTCAAATGCAACAAACCTACCAGCTCGATATTGTATAATATCATAATATTTAAAAAAAAACATATATTTAGCAAAATATACCAATTTTGCTAAATATAATTCTTTCACAAATTGATCTTTTATTATAGAATATAATTAATAAAACACAAAATGATTTATAATTATGCTTTTAATTTAAATTGGATAAAACACAATTTAAAAGGCAAAATTTCAAAATTTTTAAGCACATATTTTCAGGACGTTTATTTCTAATTTGTTATTTCTATATGTATTCAGACAAAACAAATTATATTATTTTTTCATATAATAATGTGATATATATATATATATAAATCTCTAAAGTAAACACCTCAAAAAAATACAATTCATATATCACACTATGATAACAAAATGGAAAATAAGTAACCGCAAAAAAAAAACCACTTTAATATAAATAATAACTTCTAATTTTATTTTGTTACACAAAACGAAGTGTCTATTTTCACACAAATCAAATATATCGATAGATAAAATTAATTTTTTTCCCACTTTTTTTCCAACAAAATGTATATATATAATAAATAGATACTAATCGTTTGTACATTTACCAATTGCATATACACATTTGTATATTGAAACGATATCCAAATAAAAGATAATAAAAAGAATAATAACGCAGAAGAAACAAAACAAAAAAAAAATGAAACTTTTTTCATCTAACATATTATCTGTACAAATAATATATATATCCGATGTATAGTAAATAATATTAAATGGAAGTTCATTATATTTATTTTATTACAAAACAATTAATAACTCTTTTGTATAATATGCTTTTTTTCCACGATATATATTTATATTTATATTGTTGCCATTTGCAACTGTTTATTTGGTTTTGGTATTTATGTATCTTTGATTCCTTGTTATATATATTATTATTATTGTTATTATTATTATGTGTATATTTCTATCTCGGAAATAAACATAACTTTATATATAAAAACAAAGAATAAATAAAAAAAAAAAAAACAAAACTTTTTATCCCTCCTCAAACCATATCATTTATACTATATATTTATAATATCGAGGTATTATTGGTACATTTGGAGAAAAAAAATAATAATAAATATATACCAGCTTTTTTGTGTTCAACAAAACATTATATTTATATATATATATATTATTATTATAGTTCGAAAGAAAATTGTAACTAAATAATATTAATTCCCAGATTGTTCGACGATAAATAAATAAATCTTTTCTAATGACACATATGTTTTTCTTTCGGGAAAATATTTATATACCCATCCAAATGTATTCCATTCTTATTTATATATATATGCTTTTTATGTATATATATGCTATATATACATAGAAAACTTACATCGTAACCCATGTAGGAAGAAGAAAGAAGAAGAAATAAAAAAACACAATACTTATATATATATAAAAAAAATCATCAAGGAGAAGAAAATCGCGTTTATGGAACTAAAAAAAATATCCTATATATTATACATTTTGATAACAACTATTTTACATTACATATATATATATAAAAACATAGAATTGGCATAGAAAATTGTACAATGATATAAGAAATTTATGTATGTATATAATAAGAAAAATCATCACATATACATTATATTATATATACATTGTATTTATATTTACACTTGCCCCCCGGTTTACATATGCGGAAGCTATAACTACAAAAAACAATAATAAATTAGTCTTTTATAGTAATTTATAGTATAGTAAATTATTACTTTTATAGTAATTTATAGTAATTTATAGTAATAGTAATTTATTTTGCTATAAAATCAGGATAATAAATTAGCAGTTAATCATAAAATTATTTATGTTTATCTATACAGTGAATAATCATATATGTATAATTTAAAAATAACAAATTGAAAAATTTAACATTAACACATTTTCTAGCATTTATTACCAGAAAACCATACTTAAATTGAAAGTCTTTTTTAGCTAATTTTTCGTTTCCATTTCGTAAAAAACTTTGATTTTAAAAACCGTGTAAAATAGGAGAGAAGTGTACCTAAATATATAAAAGGACATATAAAGGATATATGTTATGTATAATATAGAAAAATAAATAGTTAATAAATATATATAATGGTGCGGTAAGATATATGTCTATTAGTTCATAGGTTCTGCTGTGTTTATATATACATTATACATATATCTATATATATATATGTGCAATAAAAAGTGATTTATTTTAGAATACGCGAACCTTGCATGAGACTGATTTTAATAGCATTTAGGGTTGTCTTGGGTACATACATGAAATATTAAACAAAATTCACTATATATAATATAATATAATATATTTAGTAAAATAATAAATTTTGACAATAAGAACTAACATACAACACAAAAAAAAAAAACCCAAAGGAAAACAATGAGTCTGAAAAACGGAAAATAAGCCAATGTATAGAAAGAATAAAAGTTATACGTATATTATATTATATCTAACATTACTTTTATCATTTCAAATATATATTATATTTATTACTTATATAGCATTGGAAATATATATATACATATACAAATATATAGGACATATATAGAGCAATGCCAAAAAAACTAAAATGTTATCAATATCATAATATGGAAAATGTATATATATATATAAACCGAATATAACCCATATAAATATTATATTTAATGTATATATATTGGATGCATAAATATAGAATTATAAAAGCTGATTTTGCAAACCCCTTTTATACATAACACACCTTATTCGATAGTATATTAGAAAACTTTCTATAGATAATTTTTAATGCAACTGTAAATCCGGATAGATTTTGGTTGATCGTGTTGCAATTTACCGGCAAATTAAATGAAAACAATCCATATTCAAAAGTCCGTTGGTATACGCTAAAACCAATCGTCGGTATAGACGTTAAACGCCATTTAATATTAAATTGTAATATAGTACAATTTCAATTTGCAATTACTCTATATGAATTGATTTTAATTTCAACCTCTAATTTCGGTATATTACCCACGGGAAATTTGAGGTAGCTTTATCAGAAAAATTTGCTCTTTGACATGTAAAGAAATATTTTTTTAAATACAAAAATTAAACAATATTATTAAATGGGCAATTTCTAACTTATCGCCTATGGAAATGTTTCTTTTAATACCATTGATCCGTTTTTAAATCGTGGCCTGTAATTTTAAAAACCAGTAATTTTTACCAAACAATTAAAATTTAAGTAAATTTATTTAAAAAATGTGCATCAACCTCACAATTTATATTATATACATAAATGTATATAATTTCAAAATCAGTAAATTGTCATTAATGTATATATAAGATCAACAGTTAATCCCATAATAGAAATATTTACAATTCTATATATTGTATATTTACACAATACAATATTACACATTTAAAAATGTATAAAGAATATAAAAAAAATGTATAAACACATGCTGAATTTCAACGCAGCATTTACATAAGGATCATCAAAGAATCAAAGAAGAAATTATAAAATGTATATATATTTTCATATATATAAACATTTAGAGCTAAAAGTATAAATGTATACATTGTTTTATTTATTATATGTATGCATTTATTATACTTTATATATGTAAAATCAATGTCAATTGTATATGGATGTTAATAAAATGTATATATTATACATATATATATTCTATAAATGGGGTAAAATTGAAAAACGATAAAGCACTTCATTGCTTTACATTTATAATATAATGTATATTTTATATGTATCTATATGCGATAACTATACATATATTTTTATATACCGATTGTGAGATACATGTAATAATATATATACAGTTGTGTCGTATACATTTATATTTATAAGACGATTTGTGGAATGTAAATATCCAATTTACTTCTAAATCGAATATCTCTGTTTTGTTGCATGCATATATAAATATTTCCTTCCTTCCTTTAATAATATATATTCGATATGTATATATGCATGGTATAAAGTTTAGACAATCTTTTCCTCAATATATTTTACTATACATAAATATATAAATATATTTGTGGATAAATTTGTATAAATGATACACATTTTTATACATTTACAAAATCGTATATATATAGTAAACGAAATCAATGTTATAAAATAATATAGCCAATAAGAAAAATATTATAGTAGCAGCATCAATATCATTTATATATATATACTATCAGCACAAAGTATTGTCATCATCTCTATATATATATACGTATGGATGTTCCTTATTCTATATAAATGTATATATATATCATCATTTCATTTCACATTAAATAATTCTCAATATTAAAACTCTGCGACTATCAACAATAGTTATATGTATGTATATATATCCTAATATATATATGCGGATAGAATTATTGTCATACATACAAATATATTTATATACAATAAGTATATACAAATAGTACACGAAAAATATATATAAATATTGTTGTTTTTTTCTATTATATATACAATACACATTCAATATGTACGGATGTGATGTCGAAAAGGTCTGAAAACGCGATAACGCATATCCCCATGAAATAGCACCCCTTTGGGAAGCTTTAACCATAGAAAAAATAAATATAAAATAAAATAATATATAATGGAACGAGATTGCTAACCATTTCAAAAAACATTGTATATATATGAGTATTTATATAATCTATCTATATATATGATTATTATATATATATATAGTGTCGACGACTATTATACATCATACTATATATACATATAGATATATTTATCTCAATATACATTGCTGACTGTTACTTCTTCTATTTATATATATTTTCTACCAGTAAACTATATAAAATTCCGTATATACATATATTTTTATATACAAAAATATCAGCTATATTCACATTGTATTTTGTAAATCTTCATACATATATATATATATATATATAATCAACCATTATATAATCAAATGTAAATATAGAATAGATAGATTGTTTATATATAGTTCAGATGTGTGTATTTAAGAATAAGCTAATGTAAAAGCAACATAGAGAACATTTTTTGAGATAAACGAAAGGATAAAAATCAAAATACTTTCACATTTTTCTATATATATATATATATCCTTTTGAATCTATGTGCCGTATAGTATAAAGTATAGTATACTTAAAATATATATATGTATATTGTATTTATATTGAAGTCTTTGTTGGTCGAATGGGATTTAGTATTAAATATATATAGAGATTCATGTATATATTTACACAATACAGTATATACTTTTGTATAGAAAACAAATGATGAGTTGTCAAAAGAATTTCCATTTAGATTTCATTTTTATTTCATTCCTTAAAATATATATACACATATATACTAATCTTCTATATATATTTATATTGTGTATTTATATATATTATATTATATTATATTATATATTTATATTAATATATATATATATATATTGAATGATTACATTTTGAAAGTTATTTAAATGGTAATAATTTTATATTGTATATATATTTTAAATAATGAAATATATATATAATTATATGGCAATCGCAGACCATTATTAGACTGCGTATATATATTTTACATTGCGATTGAGTCATGTCATTTCAGTGACTGCTAACCATAGTCATACTACATACATATTATGAACATTTTACATTAATTGTAAATTTGTAATATATTTTTAATTTAAATGTTGAATGGTTTGTTTTTTATGAATTGTATTTATTATAATAAAAACAATACTCTATTTCTATTATTTAAAAAATTAATGTATTTATAATTTGAGGTCTATTGTTTGAATTAAAATCAGTTTAAAATCAGATAATATTTATAGCTTATAACAAAGTCATTAAAAAATGTATAGAAATATAGTGACATATACGGAAATTATATATATTGCAAGGGATAATCCAAAATCAAAAAAATTGTTATCCCACGGCGTTGACATACGAAAAATATTATTGATATTGACAAAAGCGCATTGATATTGTAAATGAAAACTTTCCACAGAGTTCTTAAAAAGAATTTTGAGATTTTTATTTTTGTGAAAATTTAGTAGAAAATAATTGTATTCGCATACATCAAATTCATATGTCGGATAAAAACCGAATTGAAACGATCTCCGTAAAAAAATATAAATCTCTATCACGTTGTTTATATATAAAACAGTAGCTTTGTTAAACGGAGTATCGAAAAAAATATTAAATAGTATTTTTATTTCGCACTTTATATATAAATAAAAAAAAAAATTCAAAACATAATTAATAAATTTCGTATATATGCAATTAAATATATAACAAAACAATATATAATGATTGTTTTGTTATATATATCGTTAATTAATAATAATTTATTTCAAATTACTAAAACGCGGCAGACCGATACACATGCATATATACATTTACCAACCGATAGTTATCTATTTTTGCGTTATTAAATACAGGCATAATATCCATAATATTCTATTCCTTGATTTGATTTTAGATTAGATTTTCATAACCTTATAATATATAACATATATATCTGTCTATACCATAATAATAATAATAATAATACAACAATAAAAATCTTTACATACAATATAGTATATATAATATATGACATGAAAAATATTATATGAAAAAATAATAAATAATAATATAGATATATTTATATATGCGATATACGATTATTGTTTATTTATTATGTATATAGATAAATATATAAAAAGCGTTCATAATTTATTTACGCCTATAAACACAAATACAATTATTTTTACTAGACACATAATGGTGTTTCTTATAACATATTTATACATCGCGATATATATCTATATAAAAAATATATATAGATACATTTTATTATGTATTTGTATATGTATATCTAAAAATGATTAATGAAGTTCTAACTAAACTAAACAATAGACAAAAAGAAAAAAAATACAACGTACAAAGTATAGGTGCCTATATCTATCTATATATATATAAAGGTATAGTTAAAAAATATATCTACAGCAATGGTGCGGCATATATAAATCCTGGATATAATATATATAAATTATAAATATACCGATATATATTAATAACGCATAAAAATCGTCCTCTTTACCACAAGACATTCTCACATATAGCAAAACGCAAACTTTAAGACTTTTATATTTATATATACCTATATATGAAAGTCGATTTTTTTTTTGTAAATGTTATTTATAATATCTGTCTGTCTATAACATATGATCGATAATACACACTGATATATATAAAATAGAGGTCATTTTTATATAATTTTTCAAGAGCTCGCTACGTAAATAACATGCAACCATAAACTTAATTTTAATTGTCATTATTTTAAATGTAGGACATATAAATGATGTAAATTTTTTTTTCTATACTATATTTACATTATTTTAATTTTTTGTATGTTTGATTACAATTTTTTGAAATTGAAGATCGGTAAATTAACAAAGCATATACCCACAAAAAGATATATCCACATTTGTTTTGGTTATATATTCTAAAAATTGTTCACGTATGATACCGCTATATGTTCGATAGATTTGAATCGAGTGAATTTGGCGTATCGCATACATCGTTTTAAATATCAAATAAATAAGATTATATAAACAAAATCAATACTTGCTAAAAGAAAATACATACTTATTAAAAACAAATATCTTAATATGCAAATTCATTTCCTATTTTACAGATGGAAATATGAGTTTCGCGGTTGCTGGACTTGTAGTACTAGTTGTTGGTGGCGCTATAGGTGGAGTCGTTACACTAATTGCTGTTGTTTATGTTATACTTAAAAGACGTCATGTGTCTTTAAGAAATTGTTGTGATGATAAAGATAAACATTTAGGTAAGAATAATTTTTATAAAATAAATAATATTCGCAAATTTATTATTTACAAAACATTTTATAGAATTTTTATGTAAATAATCAATATTTATGTAATTCTTATGTCTTATTCTTATTATTTTATTCGTAAGGAATGGATATGACTTTAACGGCACCACTTGAAATGGGAGTTGGTGGTCAACAAAAATTTGTCGTTGCTTACACATTAAAACAAGGTGTTGAAAAACAACCAGATATTTTAAATGCACAAAAAAGTATGTGAACTCGAATTTTTTTATTGCACTAAAGTTTAATTAATATATTATTAAATGGGTTCTTTTTATATTTACATGAAAATTGATAAAAATAAAATATAGGCTCCGATACAAAAAATAATACAAATTTATTAATGGATAATTTGTCACCAACCATACATCGACCAGATGCTTTATATTTAACAAAACAAAACTATTCATCCACAAATTATGTAAGTATTTTTGTTTTTTTTTTTGCATTTAACATCATTAACAGTTTTCCTTTAGTTAACATCAATAAAGACACTTTAATATTACTATTACAATATCGAAAGTAATGAAAATTATGTTATAATTTCAGAAATAATTTTTTTGCCTGCTCATTCACATTCAAATTGCGCTAATAAAATTTTTCTATATAAAACAATTATATAAATTTAACTGCTAATAATTTTATTTTTTTGTTTTTTAAATTATTTAAAAATAAAATAGTTTCAACCATCACCCGTTTACAATTCAACACAAAATTATGAACAAAAAATAACACCATCAAGTCGTTCCAGTACATTAAGACGTAATCAAGATAATAAAGTAGGATCATATAATAATAATAATAATATTAATAATAATACTAATAGTAATAGTAATTCAAATATAAATGTACATAATAGCAGTAATAATATTAATAATAATAATAATAATAATAATTTACAACATATAAATGTAACATCAAATAATTTAACTGATTTACAATCGCCACCAAATCAGATTCAACAACAACAGCAAAACGCTCAATTGGGTTCATCATCAATATTATTACCATCATCTGGACAACCACAACAACAACAACAACAGCAACAACGTCCAGATTATCTAAATTATGAACGAAATACATTAGACTATCGACTTATAAATTTAACAAATGATTTACAAAATAATTTAGATTTTCAAACATTAACAATAAACCCATTAATAAATAAAAATGGTGTAAAACATAATGAATTTCGATTATCAGGTTCAGATTTTTTAACAAATAATATTGATTTTAATAATTTAAACCATACACCGTTAATGGCAAATAGCATTAATAATAATCATAACGTCATCAATCATAGTAATAATAATAATAATAATAGTCAAACAATGACATTACCAAAAGTTACCACATCATCAATGAATAAACAAATGAGAAATAATCGAAATCATATAATAACCGATTCATTACCTGGACCAGAAAGTTGTGTTTGAAACATTATAATACTTTTATTTTAGTAAATATTTATATATATATATAGTGTATACATATTATACTGTTTTTGTTTTTATAGAAAAATGGTTATAATAATTTAAAATTATAAACGAAATTAAAAAAAAAAAATAGAAAAGAACAACTAAATAAAAGATAATAAAAAATATATAAGGCTGATAAGTTAAAAAATAAATATTATAATTTTGTTTTAGTATATGTATATTTAATATAATGTATATAAAATAATATTATATAGAAGGACTATCGAAATTAATTAAAATTTTCATATAAGCATATCAGCGCTTCCATATTCGCTCTAAAGTTGTAAAATCTTCATACTTCAATATATGTATGTATATAGATAAAGTCTGACCAAAAATTCGTTTTATCTATAATAAATTACTTTTAAAAAACGTATTATTTATCGCTATATCTTTAGACTATAAACTCTTTCTTTTAAAAAAATGGATATTCTTTTATTTTTAAATTATTGTTTTGTTGGATTTGTCCGTTAATGTTCAAGAAATCAAAATAATTTAGCTTATAAAACATAAAATGTAAGTTACATATTTCGGCAGAACTAAACTTTATAACTGTGAGGTACATGAAATTTAAAAAAATTCAAATTAATTTATATTTCATTAAATCTTTTCGTTTTCCAACACAGAATAAAAACTAATAAAATACCACAAAACACTAGTGCTTACAAAAAATCTCTTGGTTTTGCTTTTTTAAAATATAAAAACACAAATCTGAATAATAAAGAGAAGTTTCATAAAACTATAATATCTCTACTCTATCACGGAATAAATCAATGTATCTTGCATTTGTATATATAGTATCTCACATTTCTTTTATTTGCATTCGCGATCAATTTGACAAATAATTTGACATTATGATGCCTTTATATATTGAACCGAATTGAACCTATATAATAAATAGTATATACATAAAATAATACCTAAAATAAAATGAAACAATATGTTTGAAAAAAATAAAAAAAAATAAACCAACAAAATTATAATAGATTTTATTTTAGCCATAAATGTATAAAAATGTAATTTTTTAATAATGAGTATGGCCTATAATAATAAATCTAAATATATAATTATCTAAAAATTATGATGGAATGTTCATGTAATTAAATCTATATACATATATATTTTTCTAAATAAAATAATATAATTCAGAAGATCTCACCCATTTTTTTAATGTGTACTGAACAAAAAATTATGTAATTCTTACAATTTTATAAAATGTATAAGAATATAATAATAATATAAAAATAAAAAACATTTTTGGAAAAGAAAATTAAACACATGACTTCCATGAAAATTGCGTATATCAAAAACTTAAAAAAAAAAAACATAAAAACCCTATGACATATCTATATGATTTAAAGGAATACGATGAATTGAAGAAAATCTTTCTTTTGATTTTGTAAAAAAACATAATATCAAAACTATATTTCTAAATAATAATCAACGGAATTTTTTTTTTTACCAATATTTATTCATTTTTATCACATTTTTATAATGCACCCGTGAACTCTTTCATATCATTTTATTTTATTTTAAATCTTTTTTATTTAATTTTTTTTTTAAAACGTCTTTTAAAACGAAATTTTTATATTCTTCTTATAAGCGTTTTATTTATACAAAATAAAAAAAAAGAGGGAACACAATTAAACAAGGATTTGTGTACAATCTGTCTGTATTTATAGTTTTTCCTTTTTCATATCAAGAAACATTTATCAATTCTAAAAATTATAAAAACATTTCAATAAACCCCTTTCAATTTATCTTTTTATTATATTTATATATATAATATGTATATCGAAATCAAAAATTACCTATGTTAAATAAACGTATGTAAATTATAATATGTATATATATAAGAAAAATCTGTAAATCCTGAACATATATAAATAGAAAAAAAAAACAAAATTAATATACATAGAGATAAAACAGAATAAATACAAAATCCAAATTATAATATATAAAGAAAATTATATATAAAATATATAAAGAAAATACAATATTAATATTAATTTTAAAATATAACATATTTTGTAAATAAATTTTATATATAATATCAATGAATTAAATATTTAATTTTTATGTATGTGTAGGTAATAAATTAAAATAAAAAAAAAGAAGGGAAAAATTAAAAATATATATACACATATATATTTATATATACGGAAAATTCTAGTATGTATATACAATAAAAAATAACATTATATAAAAAAGAAAATAAATAAATTGTTAAACATCAATAATAATAAAATAATGAAAAAAAAAATGATATATAATATATAATAAAAATTGAACAAATTTTATGTATAAACAAATATTTTGTTAATATTTTCAATTGTATATAAAGAAAGATATAGGTTTTTATATGTCCTAGAAAATCCGAATATTTTTTAAATGTAAACATTTAATTTTGTGAGTTTAAAATTAAAAAAATCCGACTGTGTGATCTATATCACGAATATAAATATTCTAAAAGCATTTTATTAATATCTAAAAGTTTTTGTTCTCCATTGTTTTGTATGCCGATGTATAGATTAGACAATCTCCCATATTATAGAATATATCTTATATTTAAGAACCAAAGGATATTGTTTAAAGTTAATTGAATTTTTTAAGGATAAAATTCAAACCAATTGATTGAACAGTATTTATTATTTGAATTTACTAAAAGGGTATACAGGATTTCATGACTTCCAATTATACAATTATTATATAAACTCAAAAACCATTTAAATGTGAGCTTTTTTAAAACATCAAAGTTTTCTATATTTTCTATTGTAGAAAAACTTATCGTTTTCAAATTTTCATAAATTTTAGGTTAAAAGAAAATGCTTTCTATCATATATTTCAACCGTATAAAGGAGAAATCAAAAGCCATACTTTAGCAAACACAAAAAGAAAAACTAATTTTGTTCCATGTACCGTAAGATGGCTAAACTCTCTCAATTTGGAGAGCTTTTTTTTTTTGATCAATATAAACAGCTAAACATTTTCCATAATTTTCATGAATTTTCCATTGAAAGTTTAATATGATGAAAATTATTATATCGAATAAAGTTTATATATAAATAAATTGAATTGCACGTTACGTATACTATAGATTTTTATAAAAAAAAGCAAAAAAAAAATTGAAATGCTAATTGAATGATTTAAAAAATATTGCATTGAATTCTTTCAAAAACATCTTTGACTAAAAAAGGTTAAGAAACTCCTAGACGACGTCTCATCCAAAAGTGCATATTTGTTTCAATTTTTGCACACAGAACGTTCTATTTGTATACATTTGTATTAAGTTGAAAAAAGGCTTTAATTCAATTAATTTGACAATAAATGAATTAGATTTTTGAATACAAGATCGAATGAATTATGTATACCAATTTTTATACTTTATTTTTGGTGTAGGAGTTATATAGATTATTTATAAAATATGATTTTTAAGTACATCTGAATCTGATCCAAATGAATCAGAATGTATATAGAAAAAAAAATGTGTGTTAGCCCACTTCGAATATTAAAATTGAATTTACACTGCCCGATTTTAAATCTCAAATGCCGTATATGCGCATAATACTAATTAAATCTGTCAAAGTGCTGAAAGGACTGAATTCGTAAAATTCTAAAATAATCTACACACAATTGTATTTTTTAGTTGATAAAACATTATGAAAAAATTTTCACTTTTGGTGGATTCTAATATACTACGTGAAAGAAATGAACAATTTTTTTTTGTTTTTCTATTATTTTTTGTGATTTCAATGTCTCGCAAGGCAAAGTACACCGATCAATAAACAAAAATTGTTTTGTGAGCGTTAATGAACAAACAAATTATATTTGGCATCCATATAGAAACAATATATTCATTGCATTCATGAAGTTCATGAAGTTGAATGAAATATGAATTCCTATACATTTAGGTAGTATTTTAATCAATATATATATGTATGATATATAAAGATGTAACATTTAACTACATATAATATTTATGTACATATCTTATAGATTAAGATATATAAAAAGCAATATCTGCGACAATATGTTTCACTGTATATATATAAATATATATGGGATAAGATTGAGTGGACATATTTCTTGTGCTCTTTATATATCATAAATATACCTATACAATATACAATTTACGTACAATATACGATTTGTACATTTATATATATATATTTTATTTATTCTTTTTATGTTGATACATTGATACATATATCCTTTAAAGTATATATATTCTTTATATATCATATTTTCGTATATAGTCGATGGAGACATTTATTTATGTATATATATATATGATTTTTATGATGTAAATATATTTATGCTTACGTATATGTAACATAAATCTATATATATATATATGTATCTAGCGATGTACATCCTTATTTGAATTGAAATGATTATGTATATATAAATATATACAAGATGAGTGTTTATAGTATTATATTTGAATAATATATATGTTTGAGAAAAATATTATCACAATATAATATATTTTCAACAATTTTTTTTTTTCGATATAGGTACATTTTCTAGAGTTCTATATGTATATATTGACATATTTACTTTTTTTATTCTAAATTTGTTTTTTATTGTTAAAAATATTATTATTATTATTATCATATGTAAATTTCATAATATATATATCGAAAAAAAGATAACAAATATATATTTTGTGTATTTATAGAATGGAATGGAATGGAATTTACGCACATTCCTATTTATTATTATTATAATGTGTTGAACAATAAATTTCAATTTTATATAAATTAATAGATATTTATTTAAATATAAAATACAATGCTATTATTGTTTATATATAATAAGCGAGGATTACATCCAAATCGGAGCGTAAAATACGGAGCTTAAAATGTGAAATAATTCCATAGAAAAGGGAATAAAAACAAACATCTGTTGTACAGAAAAAAACATTTTTTTTTCATATGAAATATACAGAAAGAATCGGAACATTACATTCTTTATTGGGATCTGGATAGATATGAAACGTTAAGCAAAGTAATAAAAACCGGAGGTAAGTATATATTTTTGCTGACAAAATTTGAACACTCCGGTATATCCTTTTGACAAATTCATAAGTAATTTTTATCTCAATATCAGATATAATATAATTTTAAATTAATTGGGAAATATAGATTTTTATAAAAATTTAAATAGGAAATTGTTCATTTCAAAATAATAATAACATTTATTAACCTATATATATGCACTTTATTATTAACATGAATTTAACATCCATTATTCAAATATTTTATATATATTTATATAGTGTCCTCATAAATAAATACGAAAAATATTCAATTAAATTTATTTTTCGGAAATATTTAAAGCAAAAACTATTTTTTGATATATACATTTAAAATATAATAAATGAAAATTGGTATACGGTTTCCATATTTAGATATATAAAATTGACAATACAAATATAAATATATATATAATATATCAAGTGTTATTTGGTCCACCTTTTATTTGATTATACATGTTCATTTCATATATAGTAGTATGCTATATATATATATATGGTATGTTTTATTAAATTAATCTATATATATTCATATATTAATTCTATATTTTATTATATATAAATATTTTTGAATATATAGAAATAAATGTATAAAACAAATATGTCTATATCAGAAATTATACAATTTACTATATCTCTACATATTGTATATACTATTATATATATATATATATGTATAATAACGATATTGTTAATTCGTAAATCTGACATAGAAGATTACCACCAAAAATTCTATACACGAATGACTAAATTCAAATGCATCTACATTATATATAATTTTACATAATATATATTTACATATACATGGTGTGTTGTTATATATGTTATATGATAATATAATTGTATATATACATATATTTCTATTTTCTATACAGAGAGATACATATATATTTGATAAATTCTTTGTATAAAATCATATACATATACATATATACATATGGATATATATTGTATATGTTCATATTTGGATATATATAGTGATATTGAATATTCTAATACATGTTGTGTGTTGTCACATTTGGTGACATATTGTTGAAAATGCTGATGAATGTTGCAATTTGCTTTTCTGACTAAATTTTCCACATATGCATGCATATACAATGGTTTTATTGTGTACGTATATTATACATATTCAAATCTATAGATTTATATATGTATACATATACAATAAATATATATACAACATCACAAATATATAAACAAGTATAAAATGTATACTTTATACACAACAAGAATACAAAGTATACAAATTTCAAAAATTTTAACATTTCTATAAAATGTCTGTATATCTATAACGATGTACTTGATATAATTGTATATATATATATATATATATATAAAATAAAGTAATTCCAATGTATATAGTGAACAATATATAATAATAATAATCATAATAATATATAAGAGCGAGCAATAACACTTCTTTTACATATATTGTATTTTATAAATGTTTTTGGTAAATTTTACTTTAATTTCATTTGTATATGAAATTGTATAAGTAAATAATAATAAAAAATTCCCTTTATTATGTAACATTAATTCAACCGCGACAACCTGAATATATGTATATAAATCTATACAAACAATTGTGCGGTGTATTTATATATCAGAAAAACATCTTTTGGTTCTGTTTTATTCATTCATACATTAAAATTTAATTATATATATATCATTTAAAAATGAAATATATATCTATAAAAAAAAAACATTTATCTAATGTGTATAATATTATTATGATATTTACACCTCATAAAAAACTATTTAGTCAACTATTTTTTTGTTTTTTTTTTGGTAAGTACATGCCCATAAATAAATAAATAATAAATAAACAAACAAAATCGATTTAAAACTTTTCTTAAAAAAATATATAAGTACATCGTTGTGTGTGAAAAAAAAATGATCATGTACACAATTTAATATAATATATATTGATCTAATGGACTTGACCATTTACTTATATATATATATTTATATATGGATTTTTCTGTTCACATGTAAAACATTCATACCATATAAATCTATATAAACGGTTTTCCTCTATATATACATATGTAATAATACATCAATATATAAAAAGTAAAAAAAAAAAAAAAGAAATAAGAAGATAAACATCAATCAATGTGAGAATAAAAAAAAAAAAGAAACATTTGCCAAACATTTTTATCGTATTTTGTTTCTTTTTTTTTTTACATTTTCTTTTCCACTCTGTGATGGTGATGAAAACCATATGTATATATAATATAGATAATATGATACTATGTTTCATTTTATAGTCGATTTTTGTTGAGGTGTATATATATATATATACGTATGGTCCATATATAAATGTATCAATGTATACAAATATTTGTGTTGTTGGGGACTTGGGATTATTTTATTTGAATTCCTTTCTTATATATACCATATATATATTATGATTATGAAGAACACGATGAAAATATATATATATATATGTATAATATAGATACGGTAGATGGAATACAAGAGACAGGTTAAATAAAAAAATAAAATACAAACGCACTAAAAATGGTTTAAACCACTTTCTTACATATATATACACAATATAAATGAAAATGTGTACATATATATATATATATATAACATTTATGCGAATCTATAAAATAAATCTATAGAATTCTATATAAATAAAAATATATATATTTAGTTATCATTGTATTATATACATATTCGATATAGATTGATATGGAACTGAAAAAAAATAAAATAAATACATAAATAGATAATATTCGGAATATATAGACTTGAAGAGGAGATTTCCTATATTATTGAAGATTTTTTTCTATACTTATTTTACCATATTTATTATATATATACTTGCGTATATAGAGATGAAGATGGTTATTTAAAATTGTTGTTGTCCATTTGAAATTGGTTTGGATCAGGTTAATCGGATTCAAAACAGCTTTTATATGATAATAATATATTACATATATATATATAACTCGATATATGTATAAATAAAAGACCGATATCGCATAATGATATAAATATAATATATGTATATAACTATATATATAGAGAATTGTAAATTTATACGGAAATTTGTTATGCCTGCATTATATTATTTGAAATGTATATATATGTACAAATAATATTATTATTTTTTTTTTGTATAATTTATGATAATATAAATAAATATATACTATTTATTATATATAGTATATTTAATAGAGCAATCGAAATTGTATACTATAGTATGAAAATAAATATTTAGGAAAATATATATTGTATAACTTTAATTTTATAGATACTTATATATAATCGAATATATATTAATCATATATATTTATATGTATTAAATCCCCATTTATACATAAATTTGTATATGACGTATTTGAAAAAATACAAACTCATATTTTTGAAAAAAATGTTAACGATCGTCGGGTATACGAATCCTAATGAAATACATAAAAAAGGGTTTTTTTATTTTTCCATTATTTTCGAATAAAAAAAAAAATTTTCAATTATTAGTATGATATAAAAAATGTATTCATTTATTTTGCACATATGAGATAAAAAAAATTATTCAAAAAAATTAGGTAATTATTTATTAAAATGCGATGAGTGTCTATAATCATAATAATAATGAATGAAAGAACAAAATGTGAATATTAAAAAAAAAAAAGCGCTTTATTGTATATTGATGTGTTTCTTATATCATTATATATGTTGAAATAATTTTCGAGTCACGTTTAAGTTTAACATTTTATCCATCAACAATATATATAATATATGTATGACCAAGAAATATACTATAAATATTTATAGATATAGACATACGCAGTATTTTCAAACATTATGTAGTTTCTTTATACATATATATATATATATATATATATATATATATAGATAGATAGATATATAGACAACCGACAAAATGACTAAATATATCCAAAAATAAATTTTCGTACATTTGGCACGTATTTAAAATACCGGACATGGGCTATTTTCTTTCTTTAATTTATATGCTATATAACTCTATATATAGTATATTGATATATACTTAAAGAAGCGAAGATACATATATATTCTTTTAGATGTAGATGTTAACGTATAAAATTATATTACTTATATGATTCTATATATAAACATTTCAGATCCATTCTAAATGTAACTTCTCACAATGTACCGATATATACATAGTTATATAAATGTATTTACTACTGCACTTATTTTTTTTTTTTTGTTTGGTAAATTTACTTGATGTGGGTATATAATTATATATATGCATATATAGTATATGAACAACAAAATATATATATCCATGATATATAGTTGGAATCAAATATATGTCTAAATGTATCTATTTATCTATTTATTTATATTTTTTTTTTCATTTTATTTTATCAAATAATGTATATATAAATAGTATATATAAGTACATTACTGAAAATATATATATATATGAAAAATACAGAAAAAGAGGGTAGACATTTACTGATATTTTACTTCCAATTACACACAATATTCCATATATATATATATATGTATTATTGTCTATATATATACAATATAATTGAAAAGGATGAGTATAAAATATGTGGTAAAAACTTAAAAGGTTTAAATATAGCAAATATTATATGTATGTGTATATGTTATATTTTGAACATCAGATCAAATATGCAATATATAAGTGACATATAATAATTATATAAGCATAATAATAATGAAATATTGTATAAAAACATTTAATGTTTATGTGTTCTAATATATATATACTTATAGAAATAATGGAAATATTTCCTGTATGATATTTGGTCTGATGTTATGGCATATATATGTTACATTCTATTAAAGTATACAATAGTTAAAATTTTTGATTATTATATACTTAAAATGTACGTAAAAATAATGACTTACGTTTTAATATATACACATCATAATAACTATATACATGCATTTCATATATTAATATACCAAAATTTTCAGAACAAAGTATACGCATTTTCAGTAACACAATATTGAGTTTGGGAAAAATAATTTTTATCGCTAATTTGGCATTGAATACATATTTTACTTTGAAAAATAATATCAATGTGATTTATTTTATTAGAAAAACAATACTTCAATACATGCAATATAATCTACTATAATGTTTAAACACACTTTACAAATAATTAATTTTGTGTTTTATTATTTGTGGTTTATAATAAATTAAATCATTAGATTGATTTGACAATCTTATTTTCTCTTTTTAATAAATTTTCTCTTTATAATAAATTTTTATATCATCATCAATTGCTATATATAGTGTAAAATGATAATGTAGATTTTCAATCAAAAGCAAATAATTATATAAATATTTCTATATAGATATATTTAATATAAAGAAAAATACGAGAATTTCGGGATGAATTTTATCAATTATTTTGTATTATTGAACTATTTTTGTATAGTATTTTTTTTAATAAAAGTTAATTTGAAAATAAAAAAAAAAATTACATAAGTATTTCAAGTATTTATAAACTTATTATCGTTGTTAAAACCTCTTGTTAAATGTCCTTTGTGTTATATATACACTTTGATTTATATTTGAAAATAATGAAATTTTTAAATGGTAATGGAGATATATAATTGAATAAAATTGTATTTAGTTGGGTATTATTATATAGAATTATACCATAACATAAGAATATACAGAATGGTATACGTTTTCCGGTAATAATATATAGGAAACAAACAAAAAACAAAAGTGTTTATTTCTTAAAATTTGTAAAGATATTTTATTTTTGTGTTAAAAGTATTCAAAAATTTAAAAATATTATTTATATTAATATTGTAGTTCGCAACTAAATAATTATATATACATATATTGTCTATATTTATGCTATTCAGATGCGAAATATATTTTCAAAATTTTACATTTATTGTTATATATTTGTTTATGGAAAATTGTTATATAATATAGAGTAATATTGTATCTATATATTTATATCCCACCATGAATAAATGTTTATATTTATCAACATTTTGAGATTATCTATATATATAACCAAAATATATCTTATATTTGTTGATTTTATTTTACTTGATGGTGATGCAGTAAAATTTGTATATTATATATACTCGAATGGAATAGTTTAAAGACAAATAATAAAGTTCGATCTATGTATATTTGTATATATATATATATATATATATAAAATATAAAGTTTCTTTTTTTTTATCATATATTTAGAACAGAAACTACAAATATTATTTTAGTTTTCAAGTATAAATATATATTGGCTTATATACTTGAACGAATAGAATATATAGATACATATATATACATATATATATATAGATAAGAGTAGGGTAATGAAGGTAAATATTGATTATTTAAATATTTGTATAGAAAATATATACATATCAAGTATATTCTATATATATATATATATATATATATATTACATTTCTAATTTCGTATACTTAACATTCAAGATTTATTATACACATATTTTAGTATAAACACAAAGATATTATAAATATAAATCCCTTTATATACATATACATACATAAATATATATTATGTATAAACAATAATGTATAAACATTTAAAGATATGTTTATTGTAAATATATTTTAGATATATTTTTGAGGTAGACATTGATTGATTGTCTGGCAAAATATATATATTTCTTCAAATCATTTCTGTTTTTCTTTTTTAAACATATGTGCATAAGAAAACTTAATATATATAAAGAACCCTTATTATATATACGTTCATATATACTTTTGCATATAAATATTAAACACATCATCTAAAATTAAATAAATCATAAATCGAATGTTAATGTATAGCAGCTATATTATATATATATATATATATATAGTGATATATAAATGTATATTTGATGTTGAGAAATGATATATTTATATATTTGGTATAATTATTTAGTCATTCTTATACTGTGTTTTTGTTTATAAATCTGTATACATAATTGCCTATTGAATGATACATTTCTATACTGAAATTAACCTTAAATTATATATAATACAAAACAGCTAATATATATTGAAATGCGTACGTGAATAATAAATAAATTCAATATTATACAAATATATATATATATATGCATTTATTTAGGAAAACATATGTATTGAAGAACAACCATTTACGTAAATCAATTGTTCGAATAAAATTTTACAATATAAAAGGATATATTTATTTTGTATGGGAGGATAAAAAGTGATAGAAATGAGATCAGAAAAATTTTATGATAAATTTCGGGACTGTATAGTTTTTCGGATTTGCAAGTACCCAAAAATCCTATATTAAACATTTCAAGTGCGTTTAACCTTAAATTCTATTCAATTGGGATCTTCGAGAAACAATAAATAATATTGGAAATAAATAAACACATACAAAAAAACCAACAATAAGGAACTGCAAGGGATGAATTCATAAAACCTGGGGATATTAAGTAGTTAACAAAAAAACGTACATATAACGTACGTACAATTTCAGTCAAATAATTTCCGAAGAAAATTGGCTAACCAACGGCGAGCGATTTTTTCGAGCAAGATAACTAACCTAAAACTAAACTAATAAGTAAATTTATGTAACGTAATCGAATATTATAAACTTTCTCATATACTTATATTATTATTATACTTACCAAAAGTATATAAATTAGTATATAAATATTATTAAATCGTATAAGCTTTAATGATTATTTAATTAATTTCAATTCAATATATGTACATATAAGAGTAAAATTTTATTTTTTTCATGAAATAAATTATATTCGATTTACATTATATTATATTTATACATCTTAAATTATAAATAAAATGTTTTTTTTTATATTTTTTGTGTGTATTTTTTTCTTTCTTGTTCGGTGAATTACAAATTTATAAATCAATATATTGTATATTGTATTTAGAATAATATAGCATATTTCTTTCTTTTTTTTTTTTTGATACGAAAAGAGGAATATCTAATATTTATATTATATAATATATAAAGATATTTCAATACACAGAATCCCATTATTGAATAATAAATTCCTTTAAAGGAGGATATAATTATATACAATATTCATCTATTTGAAAATATTTCTTATGAACACGCTATATACAAATTTAATGTTATTTATATAACAATATATAAAAAATATAGTTTTGGTTTTTGGAAATATTCACTTTGTTATATTTGATTGAATATTATATATTAACATATTGCATATATAAGAAAATGTATTCAATAATAGAGATTATTGCATATTTCATCTATATATATGTATTAAGTTTCAGGTAAATAAATAATCCATATATAGTATAATAAATATCTTTCATTTTTGATAAGACATTTGAACAATAAAATAAAATAGGTTTACTTGAAATTAATATTGGCTAAAGAGATACTACATATTGGATATCATCAATAATTGTTAAAGCATATATGTATTATATTTATATAGCTTTGAATTCTGATATATTAATTTTAATGATTCTGAAAATTGCGTGTTTAAGAAATACACACAATATATATATATTCAAAGAAATAAGCAATAATTATGCCTTTAATGCGATTCCTGCAGTAATGGTATTTCTCTGATTGAATTACTGACTGCGAACCAACTTGATTATATATTTTTAATTTGAATTTTAAATAAATTGCTTTATAATTCAATTATAGGGAAAATTAATTTTATTCATCATTTCATCTTTGTTTATTTATATATTTGAAATTTTTTGTTTATTTTATCAAATATTAGTATATGTATATATATAATTTAAATAAAAACTAAAACAATCTGAACAATAACAAATTTATTTATTTATATAAAATAACTTATTTAAATGTGTTTCTAGCTGTTATATATTATGTATATATGAATCAATATATATGAAGTGGTATGTGGATTTAGTTCATATATATACATATAATAATATACAAATCACAGGTAATCAGAAAACTTAGATAATTTTACAATATTTGTATATATTTACATCTATTTATTTAAATAAATATAAATACAAATAATTTTATGCAAATGTAACTATATATATATTTATATATATTTTAAATATATACACAAATAAATTTATATATATATAAATATACATTCTGAATATATACAATACAAATTTATATATAAATATATATATATATATATATATACGAAAATTATATATACCATATGTGCACTATCAGTGATAGCATTAAATAAATGAAATATATAAATATTATATAATGTGAATGTGTTATTATTGTCAAATGTATCTAAAATACAAAAGTGAGTGCCTGTTATCTCGTAAACAATTGTTATTATACACATTTTGTATATATCTATATATATATAGTGTGTATTGAGGTAAACATAATAGGTAAAGCATTTCATATATATATATATATATATATATATATATATATATGTTGAAGTATATATAAAAGTGCTATACGTTGAGTATTTACATATACCCATTTAGAAAATGAACAATAGTATTATATATATGTTTGCGAAAATTAAATTGCACTTCTATCTATATATATAATATATAAAACATTATTTAGAATTTTCACTATAGAATTATTTTCTATTGTATAATGATTTTGTAAAATTTGTATATTATTGTGTATGATGAGTGTGTCTCTCTATCTATTCTATATATGCATCCATATGCTATGTATTTTGAAATATATATATAATCAAAAACACATCTAATGGGTATGTATATGTGTATAAATATCTATAATTTGACAAAATTTATATAAAGGTGAGTACTTCATCTATATACTATATATATATATAGAACTATAGTTATAGATATAATTTTGCCTGTATCTGTATGAATGATTTTGTATATATATGGATATAAATATACATATAGAATTATAACAATAAGTTCAAAGTGTTTTGTTTACTCCTTTTGTGTAATATGTATATATAAATGAGGTTAACAAAAGTCAATTAGTTTAATATAAATCAATCGAATAATTAATTATATTAATGTATTTATATTATGTGCATGAGTGCATCTTGAACTTAAATGTATGTATCCTATATATATATTTGATATATGTAAAATGAAATCATATTTTTTTCGAAACATTACCTATTATATTATCGTATTTGTTATTGTTATATTAAATAAATTTATATATATTATTTATAGATAAATTCCATTTGTTATATCTGTTAACGAATAATTTATTTATATTCCTGCATCTTAAAATATATTAAATATTAGATTTAAACTTTAAATTTTATATACAAATAATTATGTAAAAAGATATAACACAACCTTTATCAATTAGTATCAATTATAAGAATACAATGGTTGATTTTATTGGCCGACGACAGTATTATGTTGTTGGTTTTATAATTTGTTGATGTTTACTGTGTCTGTAGATAATTATTAAAGTAGTTCGAACCAACCGAGCAAGTGGGAAAAATATTTAACGCAGTGTGACATCAGATACATCGGTATTTTTATAATTATTATAAAATGAACAATAATCCACCAAACAAAATGGTTCTTTTCTTTACATATATTCAATATTTATACATATACAAACAAAACTATATAAACAATCAATATGTGAAAGGAGGAAGAAAAATTAACATAAAAATTTGTTTGAAAATATATATATTTTTCATAGATATATATAGAATAAGTATTAAATCATTTTTCAATAATATAGAGGGCAAACGAAAACAAAAAAAAAACTAGGGAAAACTTTCTTTTTTTTTTCATACCTACCTTTATTTTTACATTCATACAAAATTCAATATACCGAAATGTTTCGAAACATATATATATATACAAACTGAAATACGCACATATATATGATATATGTATAAAATTGATATGAATTTAATTTGTTTCTTATTACGTGATGTTTTCAACTTTTAACAATATAAATATATGTATAATGCATATTATTTTTATTTTTTTGATGTATATGTATATAGAAATGAAAATGGTTTCTTATATCGCCTTATATACGCACCACCTTATTTATATATGTATCGCTTACCAAAAACATACAAATATGTGTTTCTTATAACGTACACAAAATTCTTATATTTATAAAAAAAAAAAAAATAAAATAAAATATGAGATGCGTGCATTTGTTGTATATACAATATACATATTTACATCTTTTAAGACACATATTATACAAAAATAAAAACAGCGTTGATATGGAGAATTGTGTGAATATATATTCGGTGGTAGTACGCGATAACGGCATAAATATATATATAAATTATATACAACTTGTATGAAGAAGTAAATATATACAGGATGAATACTTATAGTCATATTTAGAGATAAATGTTTTAGACACAATAAGTATAAGGGGCCGCCGCACAAATACAAAATAAGTTAATATAGCATTGAAACACTTTGGTTTGCAAGATTTTAAATAAAAAAAATCGTAAATTATTATAAGGAAACGTTGCTCATATCGTATAGGATTGTGAAAGAGAATCTGAATATATATATAAACACTATAATTACTGATTGTTTCTTTTCTGTTTCTACATTTTTCAACAAATCTATCGAGTATACCCCCATATATTGCATATTGCTGTTAATAGCACTAAACGTTTTTAACTTGTTCCTCCTTTGATCGTCTTCCATCTACAATTTTAGTCTAAAAACATTTTTCACCTTGTATATAAAAGTGGCAAACAAAAAATAACTAAATATATATATACAAGCATTCATATATATTTTCCAATAAAAATAAAATATTAAATTGAATATTGAAAATAATATTCAAAAAATATATATGTATATATACCACAAAAAATACAATATCAAAATATTTCAATTTTTTTTTTTTTCTTCTTATTTTTATCAGAAAAGTTATAATACCCCAGAGAAAGATTTGTTCAATAGAATATATATGTATGTATAGATACAGTCGCAGATGTATAATATAATATACATCTGAGCTTATGTATATACATATATAGGTGTAGTGTAAATTTATAAAAAAAAATAAAATAAATAAAAAATAAATACATATATTATGTAAAGTGAACATACATTTAGAATATTTATACGACTATATTCTATACATTATACATGTTTATATATATATATATTGATATACATTTTATAATATATTTATATATACATATTAGCGAATATATATTATGTTGTTAAATGAAAACTAACACGTAAATATATATATATATGTATATATATAATATGTGTTGTTAACTTATATCTGCACATTTATATAATAGCATTAATCAAGTGAATTGGATCATTGGATCCATATATAGTATATATATAGATTTCCATACATATATACAAAGTCGGATAAAATCTATATATATACAAATTCATATGCGAATGTAAAAATTGTTTTCAATTTGAAGCCAACACAATGTTTTGAAAATTGAATTGTGTAAATCTTTTGAATGCT
The DNA here is from genome assembly GCA_958336335.1 of Dilophus febrilis. Classification (NCBI taxonomy): domain Eukaryota; kingdom Metazoa; phylum Arthropoda; class Insecta; order Diptera; family Bibionidae; genus Dilophus; species Dilophus febrilis. Next base: position 66,378,300 of record OY284468.1, read on the forward strand.
ATTTGATATATATACATATACAGTTATAGTATAAGATGGTCCTCATTTTGTAATGTACTTTAATCCTCCTACATGCTATTAATATATTATACAGTAATATACGCAGAACATATATACATGATGTTTTGAGAATTATGACAGTATTTTTTTTTAACATAAACATATTGTATTATAATAACTATAATTGTATTATATTGTATTATAATAACCAGAATTATCATTCAGTTTGTGCTAAATAATTCGCATTTGAAATGTGCTAAATTCAAATCCGAAAACAACAAAAAAAAAGGTTTTGCCTTCGTAGGTAGGAATCGAACGGTTTCAATGGCTAAATGTTTTATCAGATTTTATCAACTACACCAAACAAACACGTATATAGTGCCACATATTTTGCAAAAAAAAAAGTCTTTTTGTAATGTGTATATGGGCGTACGGACATTATTACATATATGACATTTTTTCATTATCGAAAATCTGTATTGAATGTTTTCTAATAAGCCGTTCTCATTATTAAAAGTTTGAATGCATTGTAAATGGAATGTCGCTGTATTATTATAATCCATATTTGCTTATATACAGCTCTTGGCTAAGCAAATATCAAAAAAAAAAAAATAATTGATAAGATAATATTTATATATATAATACAAATACATATATATAACGCAGATATTATATATACCAATAATACAAAAAACTTCAATTTTTCTATATGTACTTATTCAATTTTTATCTGATCATCAATTGTATATAAGATTCTTATTATTACTGAAATGGAAAAAAAAACATTAATGTAAATAATTGTAAAAATACATTTCTATATATATACTATATATAAATATGTATATAGTTTTTCCTTTACTAATTTTTAAAAGAAAATAAAACTATTATTATATACATATATAAAAGTGCATATAAATATTATTTAACACTAGACTTACCGCAGTATTCGATAATATTACAAAAATACTTGCCAAACTATTCCTGTCTATGGAGATATTTTTCTAGAAAATATGATACAATCGTATAACGCACTCTTAGAAAATTCAACCAGAACGGTTCGATTTAAAGATTTTCCACCTGAAGATTTAGAGCACTAAACCGTTGGCATTTTTTTGGCATCTTATTATTTATTCATTTCTATTTAATGTTATTCATTAATACTATAAATTTATAAACTTTGATATATTTTATTTTGCAACTCTTTTTCAAAATTTCTTTTCTAAAATTTGATTTTATATTATTTTATAATAAAAATTCGTATTGTATAATTAAAAAGTAATTTAACGGTTTGTAATAAATGATATGATATGCTTTTGGGCATCTTATAGTAATTCTAGTGTTAAATGAAATGAGATAATAATAAAGATTCATCATTTTCATATATATATATATATACAAATTTAAAATATAATTCAAAAGGTATGGATCTATATAAATAAATATACCTTTCTATATTGTATTTTTATACCTCATATATCTTTTTTCTATATGCATAAATTCAGATCCGGTTCAAAAACATTCTGGTATAATGAATAAACGATATAATTTTTCAATAAAGTATATTCTGTATCATTTTCTTAAAGGAAATTTTGTGTTATTTCTAACTATTTACCGAAGTCCTGTTACTAAACGAACAAAAAATGTGCAAAGATTGGCGTTTTCTGTGCAATTGCAATCGTTTTTAGGACCGTCATTGTACATAATAATATGTATTTGCAGAGTTGTAAAGTGAAAATCCTATATATACAAGATATATAGATATGTAATTTCATTCAAAAGAGAATTTGTTTTTTTTTTTTGTTTGTTTATATTTTCCAACATAGTATAAATAAATATACATATATAGTTACATGTAACGATCATTTGAATGTCTTCATTTTTCATTTGTAAATATATACCTCTATATATATCCGTATATATATATATATAGCAATCGTACATATATAAAATACATAAATTTTGTTTTTCATATGAAATATTTGCCTATATAAACAAAATTTATTAACATATATCAGATGAGTATATATATAGAATTATATCTATAGAAAATAATTTTACGTATAGTATATAAATATATAGATATATGATGAAAACGCACATATAAATATATATATGGAAATATTATAATGTATTTCAACGAAATAATAAAACAAATAATTGGTATAATATTTTACCAAGATAGGTCATTTACAGATAAAATCTAATTGCTATTTAATAATGAATGAAATAGTTCTAAGTTCTATCTGTATATTTATTTATATAGGAAAGTATATATATATATATATCTATAATATAAAAATACGTAGATATTTATCTGAAAAATGAGTTTTCTAACGAGTCGTCTTATACGTAAATGTACCTATATCTATATATATACGTTTATCAGATAATATCACTCATTATTTACACAACGTATATACAACAAAAATAGATTATTTATCTGTATCTATTTATTTATCTGTGAGAATATAATAGTCTAAATATCTATCCTATATAGAGGTTTATGAAATAAATATATAGGTGTTTCAAATGTAATAGGTTGATTATTTTATTTTAAATTAAAAGTCAAATGTTTTGAATGCAATTTGAAATTTTATTATTTTATTTTTTAAAAAGTTTCACAAAAATACAATATATGCTTTTACAATATATCTTTCTAATACGGGACGCCGTTTCACGAATGTTTGTTCCAAATCTGAGAATAGTTGATTTATGTACACACGATTGCTAACACAAAATTCATCAACTTTAGTCAGGTACAAAAAAAACATTTAATGTTTAAAGTATGACAAAGGATGTCCTATTGGAATATATTGGAATATATTGTACAATTATATTAAAATTGTACTTTTCTTTACTATAGACAATGGACAATATATACCAATCGTATATGTGCCGAAATTATAACACGAATGTCATTGAAAAATTATCCTATATCGAAATTACAACGTATCAAAATTTATCTTAAATACTTGTAACACCCTTTGAAAACACATCTATATATAGTTATATTGCTTTCTGTTTCTTTTTTTTTATATATATTATAATAGACCTTATTTTACAATTTCTTTGTTTTCTTTTGTTTTTCTTCGTTCATTGAAAAATTTTCAGATTCAGATATTCATTTATTTATCTATCTCTAAATAGATATAGGTTGTTTTTTTTTATTTTGGGTACGTTTGTTATATACATATATGCAATCTTTCCAATTTAAAACAATCCGAAAATATATTTGAAAATGGGTATTTTCAGTTACATAGTAAAACCTATAAATTTTTAGGAAAGTTAGTTAAATACATAATATAAATGGTCCTAATATAATAATGAATATATAGTCGCATGTATAGAATATATATAGAAGGGTTAAAATTGAATATATATATATATATATACTGTGTATATTTAGAGAAAAATATAGATATTGATTTATAATATATCGTCGTTAAAAGATTATAGATTAAAAAATGGTTATAAATTTATGTAAATGATGTATATAATATATAAGAATATAGAAAAAAAGAGAAAATTTTTAATTTCCTATAAAAGTTTTATCATTATTTTATTGAATAAATATATATGGTTTTATCTTTAAACGTTCAAATATATATATATAGTTACTCGTATATAATTATATTATTTTGAATTCGTTTTTTGTTTTTGATATACATGAGAAAAAAAAATGTTTATCTTTTAATGATTAAATTAATGGGGTTTTATTTATTTTTTTTTTTTTTGTTTTTTTTTTTATTTCTTTACAACAGGAATAAAAACTTAACAATTTTCACAATATCTTTGTAAATGTGTGTTATAATGAAATTGTCACAATTATGCAAAAGTGTATATTTATATAAATATGTATGAAATTGTTGATGGTGATATTATGATATTTTCATAGTTTGTTTTAGTATTTTTATTTTTTATTTTTTTTTTGAATAAATGAAATCATTTCTGCGATATGAACAAATTTATATATAATAACTTAATTGTACATATATATACTTCGTACATAAGCGAGTACATTTCAAAAAAAAAATGTATGATCGCGTGTTATTTAAAATTAACTCAAAGGTTATGATTTATAAAAATGTAAAAAAAAAAAAAATTGAATAAGAAGTTTCAATACACAAAATATTACAATTTACTATATAAAAACATTTTTTTTTTTAAATTATATCTACAAGGGTGTAATTCATTGCTTTATATATGTTTTATGGTTTTATGTACATATACACTTAAAAAAATTATACAATCCATATATGTATACCTTTTATATACCTTTCTTATGATTTTATATATATGGTTTTATTATATTATATATGGTAAAAAAGAAATTATTTCGGATATTAACTTTATATGTTGTGTAAGAAATTTTAGAATGCATATTATATAAAAATTTTTAAATATTATTTCATGGCAATTTTAAAGCTAGCTATATATACATCAAAGTACATAAAAGTTTAATAATAATAAGTACCTTTTTGATTTAAAAATAAAAATAATAATATTACAGAAAGGAAGTTTACTCTATATATATATAAAAAAAACAATTGTAATTATATAATGGAAAATAAAACAAAAATCAAAACTACACTTAAATTTTTGTGCCATTCAAATTTAAAGTATTATTTTATATAAGTCGCGTATATATATTTATATAAGTCGCGTATATATATTTATATAAAAAATTTGCAATAAAAAAAAAGTTTTGTTTTTGTTACGTGCGAGGTATACTTGAAATTTCATTTTCAATAAAAATAATTTTCAGAGTATATTCTGAATAATTTTCTTTTATAATTTTAATATTTGTATAAAATAAATATAAGTTTTTTTTTTATTATTGACAGAGACATTTCCATTTCTCTCTGGCTTTCTTTATTGGAAAATGTTTATGTTTACATGTATGCAGGTGCGTCTCGAGAATCATGCGGTGATTTATTTAATGATTAAAAATGATTTAATCTAAGCAAATAATTTTTTTTAAATAATATTCACAATTTTATATACAAATAATAAATCATATAATAAAAATAAAAATTTAATATATATACAAATATATGGTGTATTCATATAATATATATCGCAATACAATAATTTTACATATGTTTTTAATATATATCTATAAAATCCACATTATTTATTTAAATTTGTATAGCATATATTTTTTTAGGTAATATTTCGATATAAAACTCTATAATATATATTTTTAAAATTGTATTTTTTTTCTGTACATATAATACATTATATTTCAATTCCCCAAACCATATTGTAAATTCTCAATATTTTCTAATATAATATTAGATACCTTGTGGCTGTTTTCCAAAATTTATTTGGATTTATATATTATATATATAAAATTCATATATAGATATGTTCCTGTTCATACATAATCCTTTATCTAACTATTTTTTATTTCTTTTATGCATTTATATATGTTTATATAAATGGGTTGTGTTTAGGTATTATTTATTGTATGAATTGAGATGAAACCATATATATATAGATATGTATTCTGAATCCGTCCGTATATATATATACATATAAATGGATAGAAGAATTTAGAAAATATATTAATATTATATGTATATATATAAAACAAATTGACCTATTTGGCATATGGATCTGTATATACACTTTTCAATATACATATATGATATAAAATATTTTGATTGTATAAATTGTGGCCACATTCTTCGAGGTATATAGAGGTATATAGTGTGATAAATTTAATATTGTATTTAAATATAATATATCAATTGAGAATTTATATTGGTTTTATATTGGTATATTATATATATACATTGGTACAATATAATCTGGTGTGGTGATCGATTATTGCCATCAAAAGAATTGTCCAGACAAAAAATTTCATGACGAAAAAAGGGCAGATGACCGAGGTGTGAAATCGGCAATTATCCGATTCCGTATCATAGAGAAAATTGATAAGCTTATCTGATATGAATCAATTAATTTCTATCGATCTATAAATTATAAATCTATATACAGAACATCTATTAAAATTAATCAATTTATTTTGTTTACGAAAGAAACACTATAAAATGATAAAATTTTCTAATCTCAAAAAGAAAATTTATCAGTTTTTTTTGTATTTTTAAAGCAATAACTAAATTTATTCTTCAATATTCCACAAACATACGCGGCTTAATACAATTAATAAAAAAAACAATAACAGAAAAGCTGTATATATATATATATAGACAAAATGATGATTAGACAAATTGAAATATAAAACATAAATACCGAATTTCTATAAACGTATGTATATATAATTTTGAATATATAGAACATTTTAAATTTAAAAACATATTCATATATACATGTTTTTTTCCTTATTTTCCCATATCCATTTCCACCAGATATTATATATGTCTATATCCAAATATCTACTAACTATATGTGTATATATACAAGATGATATATAAAAGCGTCATAATAAATTAAAAAAAAAAAAAAACATAAAAAAGAAACATGCAATATTCGTTCATTTGGTATTTTGTATATATACAAACAAAACACAAAACAAAGTTTAAAGTTATTTAACGTTTTATGCTTCCGTAATTTTTCTATATATATAACACATATATATATGTTATTACATTGTTTATATTTATATATATATATGGTATATTCATATTGTGTGCGAGAACACTTAATGTGATATATTATAAAGTTAGCTTCACCTCTATTTATCAGACAGTTTATTTCCCTGACAGTATAATAAAAAGCTTTTCACATTTGAATATATAGAAAATGTATTGCTTTTAAAGAAAAAAAATTGTATGTATACATACACATTTGGAGTTTATATGTATATATCTAAATATAAAATAATACCACGTGTATTTACATATATACAAATGGTGATACGCCAAAAATTTAGAAAATTCTTTTTTCCATATACATATACCGTCATATAGTATATAGTATATAGTATAGTACATATGCAATAATACTAATTAAATTATTAAATTTTAAATTAATCTAACTTCATATATTTGAAAATAATTTAAAATATTTTTTTTCCATCAACTATACCAGCAAACCCAAATGCAAATGCGTTATTTCGTAAGATCATAACTCTTTTTTCTGTTCATTTTCGAGAAAATGGTATTTTATTATTATCGTAATGGACATCCAGTATACTTATAATGGACATTCACTATGATATAAGATAGATCTTTCAAACTTTTCTATGAAAATCTAAACCTTTGACATCGCTTTATATATTTATTTATATATATATATAAATAAATACATTCCAAAATATATTTATAAAGATTAAATGATATATAAATATAAATATGATAAATAAAGTTATTAGGCGGAATCAAATACAAAAGATACATATAGTATATACAATATAAGTTTCTTATATACCATAAAAGTATGTTTTCAATGGGTTTTCTCAAACATAAATTTTATAATTTTAAAATGTGAATTTACAAACAATTTATATTATATAAAATTTTCTTGAATATATGCATCAAATACATTTAATTATAAAAACATTTAATTATAACAAATCTATCTACATAAATAAGAAAATTAAATTCATTTATCCATTACATTTTTTTTATTTATTTATTTTTTTTTTTTATGTTCAGTCCACCTTTTTTCAATTATAAAAATGATATTTTATGTCATTTTATATTATTTTATTTAAAAAAAAAAAAGAATAAGTTTTTGTATATGATTGCATAAAGAAAAAATATATATAGAGTTGCTTACTTCAAGAAACACTTCTTAAAAATTACAATTTGTTATATGTATATATATGATGTAAATAAATATAAAAAAGAAATTCAGATTTTTGTTTAAAAACTTTAAACTATATATGTATTTATATACAGAGATAATAAAAATATTTAGAGATAAAAAAATATATGTCATCATTATATATTGTATATATTATATAAAGAAAATTCTTGAATAGAATATTTGTATAGTTTTAAAAATGAAATATGATGTGATTTAAAAAACAATATATTCATTCTTATTATTAACGATTTTTTAAAGGAGTATTTTTTCTACAAATATAAAGTTTGTTAAGTACACAAATTATTTACATTTGAATTATGAGTGTTTATACTTATTATATAAAAAAAAAAATCACATTATTTATAAAATTTTTTTGTTTGTCGTCATTATAATTATTATAATAGTATTTTGTATTAAAATCTTAAATCATAAATATGATAAAACCTGAATTCTGAATGGGAATTAATCTATATGTGAATAAACCCACACCGTTTGAAATATAGATTCGTAAATGTATAAATAACTGCTATTTTCAAAATAAAATTGATTAACTGAAAAACAAACATCGTAAGAGTAAAATCGGAAATTAAATACATTTTAAAAATAAAATTAAACATATAATAAATATTTTATGTATTATATTATTGTTACTTAGAAATCTCTTAATTTTCTTATATATATAAAAATATGCGTTTCCTTTGCGCGTTTTATTCTGGTTGAATTTAAAAAAGAAAAACTGAATGTATCAAATTTGAACTTTTATATCTATATAAATCTAAATAAATTATTTATATCGCCAACGCATATTTTCTTTTATTTTATTTATTTATTTTTGTTAAAATCTTTCTTTCTTTTTTTTTTTTTTATAAGATTATCAATGGATTTTTGGGTATTTTAATACCATTTTCTATAGATTTGTTTTTCATGTTATAAATATATATTTATACCTGCGAAAATGTTTTTAGATATATTTATATTCGTGTGTATATATATATGACAAAATAAATTACATAAAATATTACAACATATTACTCCTCCATACCATATAGATATACATCGCAATATATGATGGTGGTGTATATACGTACAATTTCAATAAACATATCATATATATACACCTATCTATATTTAATATACGTATAATATATCTTTAACTATATATATTTATTATATATATAAATATAAGTATATTCACATAAACATTTTATTTACTTCCGTTTCCTTTTTTTTTTTTATATTATACATAAAAATATATATTATATAGATATTGTATTTCTCATATGAATTGTATGTATGTATGTATATATAAATCTAATGTATTATATATATAAAACTATATACTTTCACATGGAAAACCGTCGTTTGACAAATTAGGTTTGTAGCTTTTATTTTATTATGCTCATCTTTTGTTTTTTCAAAGTCTTCCATCCATATATTTTTTTTTTTCCTTAACGATATTTGGTATATACTATATATATGTTTGTCATATAAATATGTAGTATATCAAAGCGGAAAAACATATATATATATATATATAGAAACTCAATATTTTAGTTATACGACGATGGAATAATATGTAGTCTATTTTAAACAATATATATATAATAAAAAAAAATATATATATATATATTATTCTTTTGCAATTCGTACAGAATTTATTTGTTATACGTTTTTCTTTTTTTTTGTATATATAAATGTGAATATATACATAAAATAATTTTTCTTAAAGTAAATTTTTTTTTGTTGAACTTCTGACGTAGAAAAACGTATAAACTATATATATAGAATACAATATAAATAACGATATGATATAACAAAAAAATTGCGCTTACAAACGACGATTGGGTTTTGGCGTCCGACAACTACTTTCTTCACAATCAGATAAGTGTTTATGGTATCATAATTAGCATATACTTCAGCAATCAGCAATTCAGATCCAAAAATAACAAAAAAAAATATTACCAATTATATATTATTGGTATAATCGGATTCTAATCCACGATATCCAAATTTGGTTGTAGATTTTGAAATTGGGTATATTTTATAAATTACACCACAGATTCACAATGGGATAACAGACAAAATATAATAAAATTAGGTTATTGTTTCCATATGATGTATAAATGACCGAATTTACTTTGTTTTGTTTTTTGCTTTTTCCTAATTTACTTTGTATTAAGGAAAAATTGATAATAATAAATTTATAAAATGTAAGAATATATACGTGTGTGTGTTTATATATATGTAGATAATGATACGTAAAAGCGAGGTAGATTTGTTCATATGTGCATACAAATGATTTCAATACATTTTCTAACTGGAATTTTTCTATAAGGATTTTCCTTAAATTATTATTTAATATTACTATCATAGTAAAAAACGTTAATTCTTATTAATAAATAAGGTAACAAAATATATTCATAAAAACCGATTGTTAACCACCAAAGAACACAGTTGAATTTCCCCCTATCGCAATTTACTGAAGGAGTACAAACATCATTAAATCATAAACTTTCATTTTTGAATAACACATATTTTTTAATTCGTATATTAAAAATATTAAATAAAAATAAATCATATACCGACCGCACAAAATCCATTTTAAATAAAACTTTTAAAATAATTTAAATCTGAATGTGTATAATTAATAAATAAATTAATATAAATATACTAGAGGTATAAAATATATATATGTATAGGAATTTTTTTATTTGAAAAATTATATTAATTCAAAACAAAAATATAATTTCTAATTTGTTGTTTTATACAAATATTTTATACATAGTATAAAAATAAAATAAATTATTTGCAATTAATTTTGTTAAAATGCAAACCACATCAAATATATCTACATATATGTATTAAATGTACAAATTAAACATATTTGTATATATATATAAATAAAATCGCATATTGCATATATGCATGATATATAATATTTAGTTATATATGTAGAACAGAATGTACCAAATATCCCACCACAGAGATTGTGGTACATTTTGATATAAATAATATTTTATTTGCTATATACACCAACGCGATGGTCTAATGAAATAATTGGATCTTTTTCTATATCCTAATATTTTCTTTTAGTTTATACATATACTTTGATTCATAAAATAATATTATTAAATTTCAGCAGATCGATTACAGTATAGATGTGAATAAATTTCTGGATTATATTTTGACACATTTTGGATAACTTAACAAATTTTTCATTAAATCACTTCTTTGTCTTTTTTATTAATATATACTGATACCGAATTTTCCACACAAAATATGATTTTCTTCAGTTTAATTTAATTTAATATCGATTTCAATATACTTTACGGTTTATGAATTTAAAATATTGTTATTTAGGTTTCCATTAAAAGTGTATATTTCGCAAAAATATCCAACTATATAATTAATATTTTTTACAATCATCGAAATTTATTTTCATTGTGTATTTAAGAATTTATTTATATATAATTTATATGTATAGAATTGATGTGTTCAATACAAAACACTATACACATAACACATATATATATATGATACAGTTTATAGGAATTCAAATACAATTAATATTATACGCTTATACCCAGAATTTGTCGAGCATTTATATAGTTAATATAATTAACAAAATCATTATTCTATTGTATTTTATTGTAAAAATTATCTTCGGTAAATTAATTGTTGAAATATATAATGATCGAAAATATTTTACACAAATACTTTTGCAAATCGTTTGCTCGTTGCATTTCATCAAAAATATATAAAACATAAAAAATAACAGAACTATACTTTATGATTATATAATGAAAACACTTTTTGATAATTACAAAATTATATTCTTGGATTACCCTCGATCGTCCTATATTATACTATTAAATATATGGATTCCCTTTGTATATATATTCATACAAAATTCATTTTAACCAATATCCATATTGCACATACATATTCATATTCTAAAAACACAAAATTTTGAAAATTAAACAGATGTATATTTAATTGATTTTGTGGTATATAGTTATCTATGAACAATTGATGATTTTGAACCGAAACAGATCGTGTATCTGTCTATATATATACATACATTCAAATAAATGTATAATATAAATAATATATATAAATATATATATATATTGAAAATATTTCTGTAAAATTTTAGCATTATATAGTTGATATTATACAGTATGTTGTTAATTTATAAATAACTAAATTCAATATAATATATTGATAAATGATACAATTTGTATATGAATACTTTAAATATGTATTTGTATATGGATACGTAATCAATATACATTTTAAAACTATTTAATTACAAATATATATAGAATAAATATATATTTTATATATTAATATCTATATGAACATCTATTTTTAGGATATAGTATTAAAATATTTTACATCTGTTTTGTTATACGTATATTCAATAAAATATATAATGGAAATATAAAAGGAAAATTGGAATATTTGTATTATACGAAAGATATATTATATTATATATATATATATATGTATACTTTGAGCTTTATATGTATAAAAGTGTAAACTCTTTAAATTCTCTACAGATTTATCTCAATGTCATTATCCCAATATATATATATGTGCTAGATACATACTGCTTTAATTAAAATATAGATTTCCTTTTTAAATTTGTTTCATTTAGAAATCTTATATACATGTGTTTTATTAAAATATATTTTTAATTTTTATACATTAAATATTCTTTAATTTCTTTGTTTTTATATATAAATAATGTGTATATCTAAACTATGTATATATATTAAATATTCAAATTCCTTTCTATCAGGATATTATATACTTGATTAATTATTGTATTTAACCAAATAAAATATTGAATTCAAATGAATATATGTTCATATATAAATATAAGTTTTCAATGAAAATCAAAAATATTTCACACAAATACTATATGAATTATATATAGTAATAAATATATGAACATCTCTACATATATATAAATAATGAATGTTGAATGGACAGTTTTGGTTATAATATCGCGCTAGATATATATATTGCTATTATAATGTAAACCATAAAGTTTATGTAAAATGAAAATGTTGCCAATAAAGTTTGTATATATACTCTCTCTTGCATATATACACGAACGAAAAGTTAGATTTTACCAGTTATGCAGGGATACATCTAAACATTAATTTATATTTTCATAAAATATATAATATATTAGTTCACCGAAGATATCTATAGATAGATTCTAAATGTTGAGATAATTTTCTATAGAATTGTATGTACAAGAAGAATACTCTAAAAGGCCAATCATTGAAATTGTACAGTGATTTTATGACGAATTCCGCAACAATTGGTCATGGCAAAACAATATAAATTTTGTCCAAGAAATGCCATAGTTTAAATATAAACTAAATAATTATTTCGATAATACAGTATATAAAATCAATGAAATATGGTTAAAATCTTTTAGATCACCATGTATTTATAAAACGCAGTAAGTACTTTATAATTTTATTAAATATAATACGACATAACTATATATATATATATATATATATAAAATTGATAAAATGCACATGTATGTATATATGTGGAATAAAGCAATTAAATTAATTTAAACAGCGTTTCAAAATTAATTTTTTTTTTTTTTTTTGGAAAAAAATATCCACTTTTTTGTTTTGTATAATATACCAAGTTTTTGATTTATGGAAAATGTTACAATTTTTGTACAATTACAAATTATTATATTATTTATAGTATATATGTATGTATATAGTTTAAAATTCGCACGAGTTATTATATACCTACATAGCATAGATAATATAAATTTTATTAAAGAGATATGATATATATAAAAAATAATGATTTATTCGATTAATTTCTATTTGTGAATACAATAGATTTTCAACAAATGTTTATATTATATCGTAAATATATATGGTTACGTTTTGCATAACAATCAAAATACGTGTATTTAAATGTTTATATAAGATTTTTATATTATTATGTTTCGAATTTGTATAGCTGTGATTATATATTCTCTTAACAATTGGAAATAACAATTTCCATATGCACGCGGACTATTCATATATCTTTTAATAATAGAAAATTGAAAATGATTTTTATATTTCAACATTTTTTGTTTTGCTATATAGATTTATTTTTTTTCTTATTCATTCATATGAATTATTATTTTATTTAAAGTTTCTTATATAGAACTGATTTGATATTTTTGATATTTAAATAATATAATATTATAATTATGTTGCTGGAATAACTTCAATATTTTGAAATTAATTCATTTCATGCACAAAAAATTGTATTATCCAAAGATGAGTGAATTGATGAATTTGATGAAAACGCATTTAAATGATACTCCAATATTCTAAACAGTCTACATAAATACTATATATAATTAAAATGTATAAAAGAAAAAAATTTATATTTAATTTTATTAACGACCTCGAACTAATTATTCAATGAAAAGTATATATTTAATAATATATTATATATCATAATGAATTAGGGAATTTATTTAATAAAAGTTCATGAAGTATATATACATGCACATTTTTATATACCGCATACATATGTATATAAAATTGTGAATAATGATTTTTTTTTCATCAATTGACTAATGATGTGAATATAAATACTTATAATATAAAGGTATTATTTGCAATTTAGTTGATATATACGAAAATATTTCAGAGATACCAAATACAGGAAGCTTTAAAAGGTACCGAACAGTCATACAGTCAAAGATTCAATATATATATATATGATTAATTCTTAAAAATGATTCTGTGTTTTTTTAGAAAAATTTTCGCAATCTTCGAAACGAAAAGGAATAAATGTACTTATACATAATAATATATATGTACAATATACAATTTCTTTAACTTATCACTCATAGAAATTTTATTAATAATATTGATCATGTTTGAGTTCTCAAAATAAAAATAATCTCTTAATTAGATTAAAAAATAGGATTTTTTTTATTAAGTTCGACTTAAACCCTCTATATCATATAGAATCGTCAGTATATTTCTGGTAGCATAACCTGTATATTTATGTAAAGTAATATTTTATAAAGGTATAAAATCGTAATAAATACACACTGTGAATATCTATATCTATAGATCTATAGACTATATATTGGCATTATATTTATATACATATAAAATAAGTTCAATATATAATATATATTATTGCAGGAAGAAGAAAAGGATAATTTATTATAAAACTTTATTTGGCCGCAATTGAACTAATCAACACGTTTATTATATATATTTTCTTCTTTTTTTGTTTTGGTATATGTATAAACTTCTTATATATATGTATAAAATAAATTCCAAATGGTATATATTTCTTATATTATTGTTGGCTTTACTTTTAACAAAAATAAAAAAATTTTTTTTTTCAAAAATTATGCTTTGAAAAATCGAAGAAGAATAATAGAATGTGTTTTGTGTGTATGTATTGTGTATGATATAATATATAGAATCAAATGCATTGAAAATTGTACAAAATACATACCGCATATACAATATATTACATAAAATATGGATGTATTTATATAAGTTCCAGCTAAAAACAAATAATAAAAGTATACCTATATTGCAATAAAAAATACATACATCATTATACATATATTAGATTGTATATATATATATTGAATAAACTTTTACCATTTACTTTAATGCACTGTTAAAAACTTCACTTATTTTTTTATCTGACTTCTGGTATTAAGTATACACATACCCATGTATACGTATATGGATAATAAAAGAACTTATCCTCTTTTCTTTTTTTTTAAATAAAAATATATATACCTCTATCTATGGTATATGGGAATGCTTTACCTATATATATATTTATATATATGATCAAATGCATTATGTATATATACATAATTTACTGTAGCGATGCGGTCATAAATAATTGGATTTATATTCATTGTTTATAATTAAAAGAAAAGCTCGCACATATGAATGTGAAATCTACACAATAAATATACAGATATATAGCGTGAAAGAATTTTATCTAAAAGTTAGTAGTTGTTTATTACTCCGCATATATACATTCTTTTCGCGCATATATAATAATGCATATAATTTCGAGTATAGGTATACATAAATTTATAATAATAATGCACACAATACGTTAGTTTTTGGTTTTTCTCACATTTTGTTTTAATTTTGTATTTTATGTGAATAAGAATATACATAGTTCATACCCACAGTGAACAGTCCCACAAGTAAAATATTTAAAATACATTTTAAATTTGTTCGATTTATATTTATACATATAATTTATATCTATATTATATCTTAATAAAATATATATAGATATAAATTTTTATATGATCTAAAAGTTTATCAGATTTCTTAATTTATTATAACTAAATTTTATAAAACTTTAATACTTCAATTCAATGAGTTAAAAAAGGTATATATATATAGAATAGAAGATGCATGCAATACCTGTTATATATATATAGGTATATAATAATTTCTCGTGAGATTAGAACTTCTATATACAAATAAATAACTATTTATATATAAAATCGTTTAGTTAAAAATGTATATTGATTTATATTATATACAGATTAACAAAAAGCCTTTTGATTTCTTTAATGTATAATATATATATCATTTAACTTTTTTATATTATTTAAATATTAAATAAATATATAATAGGCTATATATAACAAATGTAGAAAACGCAATAATTTTGTTGAAAGCATTTTATTTTATATTTAGATTTTATATTTATTTAAAAACATTATTCACAATTCACCCATAATATAAATTTATTCTTAGATATCATGAATTTTCTTTTCGACAAGCACTTTTATTTGCGTGAGGTTTTCGTAGAAGAGCAAAAAATTCTATAAAGGTATACGTTATAATTGTTTAATTATGAAAACATTCAGTTATTCGATTGTCAAATTTTGATATTTCTTCAATTTCATGTTATATACTATATATATATATATATATGTACATACATTTAATCATTATTAAATAATTTGTAACATATTATAAAAATAAAAAATCACCATTTATACACAAATATGAATGTATTAAAGGGGGAAAATGTTTCATGTATATTTAAAGATATATGTTACATATATTTTATTTATATATTGATATATTGTATATACGAAATATTGAATAATACATCATTTTCATATAAAGTATATATTAATATATATACATTCCCTCTATGGACTATATATTCATATAAAGATAATATATTACTTTTTCATATATAGTCAACAAATGAAAATGTTGGAAAAAACAAAACATAAATGTGTAAATAGGACGAGTTAAAAACATGCGGAAATAAATATTTTTCCATATAAGTGTATATTTGAAATAATTTTTGCAATATACAAAAAAAAAAAATTAAATGATTACAAGAAGTTTCCAGGAATATTCAGATGTAAATATAGCGAGGAAGTGTATATATAATAAACATTTTATGTATAATATATTTGAGAAAATGAAAACTACTGGGAAAAAAATTGTTTTCCAAAGTTTATACAGTCGTATCTAATTCTTGGTATATATATCTATATATATATACTCAACACATATACCTAAAACATCCATTAATCAAATGTATATATATGATTATATATACTTACTGATTTTATGATTATGTACATATGCTGCAAAACAACACATCACTCATATATGTTTTTGTATATACCAAAAATACAACGTTTATATGTACGTTGATTTTTTTGTTTTTAATATTTTTTTTTTAATATACGTAACGTAAATATATTTATATATATACATAACCTATATATAAATATATATATATAGTTCAATCATTCTCTTGTCATTTAAAAACATCCTATATATATGAGAACCATTTATTTTTATTTTATTTTTTGTTATACATTAGATCCTTATTTTCACATCATAACACTGCATAATTTTGTACAGGAAAAATGATTGTAATATTTGAATATAAGAAAATTTGAAAATTAAAACTTTGTCATTAATTATTTCTGTGATGTTTTAATATTTTTTTTTATTTTTACAAAAATGTTGTATTACACAGCTAATTTATATAAGTTTATAGACATATAAAGAAATGTATATACGATGATGTATATATTGAATTCCATTCAGAAGTAAATATTGCACAAAATATATATATGGTATATATACTGATTGTAAAAGTCAAAAATATAGTGCTTAACCTTTGATCTTTTATATTAAATAATGATTGTTCATAAATTAATAAAAATAAAAATATATATGAAAGTTATAAATATATTTTAGAATTCAATCCAATAATATATAATATATAAACTGTTTAAAAAAATTATTATATATATATACACAATAAAATATATTAAAAAAAAATATAATGATTAATTTTTGTTTTATATCTATGGGTTAATTAAAAGTATATCAAACAAACTCGCGGTTTTTTGTGCGCCTTACATTGCCTCTTTAAATGTGAATGTGATGTGATGTTAAATCAAATTTTCATATTACAAATAAGTTTTTAATTTATTTCATTGTTCTTCGCACTTTTATATAATATATATTCATATAAATATATGCATATATATTAATAAATTGGCCCACGGATATACTGCAACATAAGACTTCGAACAACAAAAAAAAAAAAAGAAAAGGTGTTTTTGTAATACAAAATAGGTCAACATCGCAGGGTTCAAAGTAAAATTCTATAATGAATATACGCTCAGGTAAAATACAACATCAACAGCCTATACAATACGAATACAACTGAAAAATGAGATATCTAAATAAAATTACACCTATATATATATATATATATATTTATATAGTATATAAATTATAAAAGAAATAATTTGTCTATATATATATATATTAGTATAATAGGAAATAATATAATACACTTGATTTTTAGTATTTAATTAAGAAACCCATAGGAGGGAGGTTGTGGTTTTATTAATTTTAATTATATGTATATATATATATATATATATATAAAGCTATTCTATGTATAATAAAAAAAAAGTGTGTACATTGCAAAAAAAAAAAAAATGGAATTGTATATACGGTAATATACTCCATATATATAATATTATATATGAGTGTATAATTTTAGCTCATAATATATAAACATGAAAACTTACACTTGATGTTTTTTATTATATTTATGTTATACACAATAATAAAAAAATAATTAGAAAATATAAAGCAATATTCAATTTTCTAAATAGTAAAAAATAAATATAGGTATAAGAAATAATTATATAATATATGTATATATATGTTTTTATATATATTAAAAATATACAGCAAATATAATTAAAAATGTAATTGATGTATATATTTAATTATACGCAGCATGTATACATATTCATTATTGTATATATAGACATAGAGGCAATAGAGGCAATAGAAAGAAAAGGTATTATATATTATATATAATCATTTCCGCATATAAAATCTTTTAAAAGTTAAATAAAATATATATATATATGCTATTGGTTTCAAAGGATGTTTTAAATGTATATATATATATGTTTATAAATATGAATGCACAGCACACACACACACACATTTCCTTTGAATATATGTCTTTCTATTTTATTATATTTTTAACAAAATTGCATATAATATAATTTTCTAAGAAAAATTATTTTTAATGTATTTTATTTATATATATTTAAAAAATTAAATATAAAATTAAATTTAAAGGAACTTTATAGGAATTTAAAAAAAAAATATATAACAGGTAAATTTAAATATAAAAATATAGATTTCAAAATGTGTTCTATTTAAAAATTATTAATAAAAAATATATAATTTTGGACGATATCTCATTTTTAAAATATTTCAATACCAAAAAATATACTATTCAACAGAAAATGTTCACTTTAATTCTTTATATATCAAACTGTATTTTACAAAATGTTATATATGTAATAGATAAAAAATAAGATTTTTTTTTTTTGTATTCCAAAGAATGTTTAGAATATTTAGAATGTTCAATAAAAGTTATACAATTTTATTTTATTTTATTTATATATTTATATATTATGTGTAATTATATATATATTATATTTGAAACGTTTTTTAACGTATTAATGTTTTTTTTTTATATATACAAATGAATACACATATAGAATAGACATTTATTATGTGATTATCCTTTGCACAATTTCATAAATATATATATATATATGTACGTACATTGTATACAGATACACATCAGTATAGAAAAGCAATCCGGATACGGTGCGAGTAAATTTATATTTGATAATATCACCACATGCATCGCTATTATATTTATATATAAATATATATATATATTCGCATCCTAAACCTTAATATATTTATAAGTATATGTGCGGTGATATATAAATACATATCAGTTTTTCAAATGAAATACATATTTCTTAACCAAAAAAAAAAAAAAAATACAAGGAAACTTTAAACATTGCGGTAAGTGATCAATGGAATTTCAAATGTCTAAACTCGTCTATGTAATTTATTTCAAGTGAACGTGAGGTATTTCAAAGTATTTATATGGATATAGATATAGATATAGGTTAAAATACATCAATATATATTGATATATTAAATGTTATTATGTATATTGATGGTATTTCAAGGGGTTTTTAAAAAGGCATTTAAAGTATTGGGTTGTTCTGAGAGATCGTTCGCAGGGTCAAGTATTTTTTAGCGTCCGACAACAATACGAATCAATTGTATGTGAGAAAAATATGTATCAAAAAAGAAAAACGGGAAAAAATGTTTAATGTCGTCAAAGTCTTTAATTTTGATGTTTCTATCAACTCACAAAGTTACACATAGTCACATCCACATTCAAATGACGAAAATTTAAGTGGTAATTACGGCATAACAAAGAATTTAAAATTCTGCAAACGGTTTTAAAATCGAAAAAAAAAGCCCTACATTTTGTTAACCCCTCACAATATATAATATATATATATATATATACTATCTGGATATATATGTGAAAATTACAAATACACAAAAAAAATGGGATTGAATAATTTTTGTTTCCTTTTTCCTAAAATATATATATCGTCGTATATATATATATATACTTATTATTATTATTATATGAATGTTATTTTCAATCCAACGAATTTCACTTGTTACATTTTTCTTCTTCATTTTTTTTTTTTACTTTTATATATAAGTATTTTGTTAAATTTTTTCATGTACGATAAAAATTTTTATTTATTTATATTAAAATTTACCAATAATTTCTGTTCCTTTTTTTTTCTTTTTCTTTAACTTTATTTCGTTTTTTTTTAATTCCAGAAAAAATTTACAATATAGTTTTTATTTATTTTTTATATAGAATATATATAATATAAGAAAAGAACTGTGAATAATTCATTTTGAGAAGCATTTTAAATTCAAGACTTTATTTCGTGTGAAAAATTTTTTTTTCAAAGAATTATCCATTGTTTATCACTAATTCTAGCAAAATTACTTTGACACGTCTGTTTGTTGATTTTTCTGTTATCCGCTTCTGTTTGATACAATTGTTTATATAGTTTGTTTGAATTTAAAGTGTTATATGAAGATTATAACAATCTATAGATGAATTATTCAATTTATTTAATTTCAACAATATAAGTAATTTTGTTCTGTTTTCAAATTCTATATAGATATTTTTATTAAAATATATATCCATTTATACAATACACAATATTTTAAAAATGTCATTAATCATATTCATATATATATATATTCAGAAAATAGAAATATCTTTATATTTATTTTAATCATTGAAAAAGATATATGTTGTTTTTTTTTTCTCCATAAAATCTTCTAAATGAAATTAATTGAATAAATTATTTTTAATTAAATTATTTATATATAAAGCAAAACTGATATTGATCTGATTATTATTGCCATATATAAGAGTGTATATTCAGTTATGACACCGAATTAAATACGATCTACAGCATTAGATCACTGATATAATTTAGTGAGAAATAATATTTTGAAATCACATTTAAATTGTTTTCACTTTGGCTATAATGGCTAATTTTAATAAAGTTAAATGGAAAATGTTAATATTCTAATTTACTATTACATTCAATATTTTCGAAATTCATATTTGTGATCAATAAAAATATGTAGAAAAATCTAAATAATAATTCAACAGTGCGCGGTAGAAGTTTATAATAAAAATTTGTACATATCGTTATCTGTGGTACATCATATATATATATATAAAATATGATAAAAATATAAATTAAATTATAAAACATTAAATTAAATTCAACAATCAAAATATACATAATATGTGATATGATATTATATGAGATGTGAAATGCTTAAATATTATATATGATTATTGTTTATTATATATACGATCGATCAGGTCCGGTCATTATCATTCTGGTACTGTGTGGGCTTAATGTTATATTTTTACGATCCGCGGTTAATTTGTATAATATATATTCATATTATCTGTATTTTAGATATATACCCTTCAAAGATTTATTTTATTTTCTTTTTATATACAGTTATACGTAATCATATTTATGACAAATCTAATAACTTTTATTTCTTCTGTACTATATTCTCTTTTATTATTAAGAAACGCTTTAAACGTAAATGCTCCCGAAGTGTGTGTACCCTTTCATCCTTCGTTAGAACCGTACCATTGTGTTCGTTGTGTATATATAGATTACAATATGTACGTACATGATATAAGCAGTAATTATTAATGTAAATTTGTGATAATAATATATGTTAATTTAACATAGGAAAATTTTTGGGTATATACAATATTAAATAGTACACAATCGATAAAAAGTATATCCCACATATAACCAAATAATAAAAATGTTCATATCATAATATTAAATAAATATATAAGAATATTTTTTTTTAATTGTTTTATATTTTTAATATTTTAATTCTGGTGTGCCAAACGTTTTACTATTATTTAAAGACGTTATACAACTTTATGTCGATAGTGTATATTCTTTCTATTTTTGTAAGTTCTGTCATTTATATATATAGTAAAATTTATATATATATATATTCCCTTAATCATCTATATAACATATAATGTGTAAGACATCATTCTTATGCATATATATAGGGATATATAGAAATAGAATCAATGACACTATACACCATGTATCTATATGAAAATTTTATTTATATATACATACGTGCTTCAGAAACGTACAAATACTTATTCATTTAATATTTTATTAAATTAGAAAATTAAGATTATATTAAATACATATATGTACAATTTATTCACAATTCATTCATACACATTTAAAAGTCACAGTAAAAATATACATATACTGTATAATAAATGCATTGCACATTGAAAATAGAATGACATTCAAGAATAATTTTGAAATTTCTAATCTTTTTGTTGATCATACTCATAAAATCAATATTACACTTCGTCAAATCCGTGAAATATCGTCAACGGTCTGTTACATGATTCACAAAATGATCACAATGGAAAGACTTTTCGATTGCGTCTAATAACATAACATATAAAAACAAAAATTCTCATAATTTCTCTATTTATATATCGTCAAAGTTTACCTCATAATTTAACCTCATTTTATGTGGAATAAATTTTATCAAAAAAAAAAAACTTATTTCCTAAAGTGCCACTCCAGTGGGAGGTTTTTTTTACATAACTCTATCATCAACAATCACAAAACGAGTACAATCTATATATACTTGTTAATGTACGGATCGTCAAATCGTCACGCAAAAGTAACAATGAATGATGTTTTTGTATAGCTGGCAGCAAGAGTCTGACTGATTATGTCTTCGTTGCATTAAAATAATCATATTAATTTATATTTATTTTTTTCTAACAATATATAAGTTTTAACATCATATAAATATATAATGTATTAATTTATCATATATACAAATAATATATGATATATGTATATATATATATATATAGTAAATAGAGAAGAACATTTGTATTGCTGTAAGTGAAGAGATAATTAAATTATATTATAAAAAAAAAAATAAATTATATTAATATTATTATTATTGTTGTTATGTTAACATTTTGTGCAATATATACATGAATATTATATGGTATGTATATATATATGTTTTAGTTGATAGAAAATGATGTCGTGAAAAAGACAGTATAATATTCATTCATATATATTATACATACTAAAATATATATCTGATAATCATATATTATTCAACGCAAAGTATTGTTATTGATGATTGTTATATTAATATTGTTGTTATAAATTGTGTTTATTACTTTATTACAAAATAAAAATAATCATTCACATTTTATTCATTTATAATTTATGCAAAATGTATATATAATATATATTAATTTAATTGTGATTTTTTTTTTATATATTCGCCATTATATCAAATTTAAATGTGTATAATTTTATAATTTCAACCGGATTTCAGTTATTAAATTGAAAAAAACATAAAAAATTTAAATATAATTCAATTAAATTATTAGAATTAATTTAAATGAAATTGATTGCGTTTTTGTTCAAGAAACATTATATAGTTCATTTCGATTATTGCAATCGATGAATTTTAATTTTTATTATAACTTATATTTTATCAAGTATATACCTTGAGGACATTTAATTATAGATTTTGGAATATTTAGTGTAATTTTACAGAATTTAAATTTTATATAAAAGGGTATTTCTTCTTCTAAAATATATATCTAATACATTTCTTAAATTACCGTAATGAAAACTATATACGTGATATAGAAATATATTTATCTCATTTATTTAAATACAATATTAAATATTTAATTATATAGTATACAAATGGAAATTGGATTTTTTGTTACCAAAAAAAACTTGATTTGGATCAATTTTATACCAAAATCAGATTGTAAATATTGCACATGTTGTAAAAGCAGATATTATGTGTTGCTCTTATATTTAATTATGACCGTTTTTATTACAATATAAATAATAATTGTTATAAAGGAATACTATATTTTGTATATACGGCAAGAAGTTAGTATTTTTCTAAATAATAAATTATCTAAATTGATATAAGAAATACAGAACTGTATTAGAAAAATTAATAGCGATTATTTTGAGCTAAAAAGAATATATGAAATAAAATTATATTATTCATTTACAAATATTTTGTATTACCGCCCAAATCATAATTTTTATTAATATTATGTAGATCTCCAATTCCATTTTTATGCGATTTATGGGACATGTTTATTGATATATAATTGAAAAAGCTTTTGAAGAAAAACAAAAAAGACAAAAATGCGAATATCATATGAAATCATATGATTCCTTAAATTACTTTCGATGCCCGCATGGCAAAAGCTAGACGGAAAAATCATGTTTTTGAAAACGGCAAAGATAAATCAAAGAATGTATGTAGAATGTTGAAAGGTTCCTGGATTTTATACGCAGACATCAATAAATAGAATGAAAAATATTAATTGTTAGTTTAATAAGTTAAAAAATTAATTGAATTATTATTTTAATTTGTTTTTAAAATATATCAACATTTCATTAAACAGCATTATAATTATAATATTACCAATTAATATAGGCACGAAATCAATTGAATGGTTATTGAGAAAAAAATATACATCATATATAATGCCATTAAATTCAATTATAAAATTTAAATGAAATACTAAAAAGGCGACGAATAAATGACCTATATATATATATAATATATACATATAAGATAATTGATATTAATTTAAATGATATATATATATACGTCGTATAATATAAAAAAATTCTATTATCAATTATAATTTTGTAAATTACCTTCATATTTTAATTTTTTTAAATTAAATCACACAAAAAAATGTGATACATTTGAATATATACAGAATTTATTATAATGAATTCACAATATAGAATATATCGCATAATAAAAGAAACTTAGACAAACGATATTCGATTTATTCATATAATATTTATAATTTTCAATTATGTTTTAGTTATTAATAACTTTTTATGCATATATATTGTTGTCGAGCGTAAAGACAGATCCAATTACTCTATTTTTATACAGTAAAGAATATACAAAATAGAAATACAATAAAGAATGAGAAGAAAAATTTTAGAAATTAATATTGTTACAAAAACCACAAAAACAAAAAATTTAATTCGAAATGAATATTTCAAATTTTTATATCTTTATATACAATACTTTGATAAATATATCATTAAAAGATTTGTACAAATGTATTAGATGAAAATATCAAATTTTTTTGACCTTACCGTAGACCCTATCGCAGTATATATATTTATATTATGTACATATAAATGCGATGACCTTTTTGACCGATACTATATATATATATATATGGTATAAATATAAATAACAATTTTATAAGTATTTATATATATGAAGACAACACAGAAGAAAAAAAGAAAGGAAAAAACAAAATAAGAGAAGAAACAGTGACGGATTTCATTTTTGTTTAATTATTTTTAGAAATTAATTATACTTATACAAATACAATATATATATAATGTATATAATAGAAATTTGTTATATTTTAAGACGATGGATTGTTGTATATAGATATATTAAATGGAATGTGGATTGGAATGTATATAAATTGAAAATATAAGGATGAATATATTTATTAAATAAATACTGTGAAATGTGAGATGATACACTTTGAACGGCCTACGCTTGAATAATATAATATCATAACATCATATATCACATATATATATATAATTCTTATAAGTTAATTTTGTGTTTTTTTACAAAATTAAAAATTAAAAATATTATATTTGTCATGAAGAACCTCTTCGGATTTCATAAATATATATGGCAATTTTAATTTAAATAATCATATATATTATATATATAAAATACAATCTATTATTTCTTATATAACCGCACGGACAGCATCTCACAGTTAAAAAGGAAACCAACATTAACAAACATCTTCCGCTATTAAAATTTATCCATTTGAATAATAATCATTATTTTTACATTGGATTCTATATATTCCCTATATATATATATTTTTATTGTTATTTTATTTTATATACGAATATAACGTCGTACTTCATTCATACATGGTATATACTTATTATATATATGTGAATATACGTTTTCATATACCACATATTATTCATAAATAAGTTAATTGTGCATGTAAATTAGTTAATAGTAGTTTAATTTATTAAATTTAAAGTGGCTTAATTGACCCCTATTGTACTTATATATATATATATATATGAATATATCCATCCACGTACATTACACATTATATATAAATATGAAGTATACATATATTAAGAACTAGCCGGCATGTGAAGTAACTTATTTGTTTAGTTTTTAGAATTTTTTTGGGGTATGCAAACCCTGTTAATATCTCCCTATTTATCTCAAAAGATTTAAATTTTAGATATATATATTTAGAGGGATAAATGCGATTGAAATAGAAAGGTTTGAAAGGTGAAAAATGTTATTTTCGAAGAATTTTGTCTAATCAAATGCGTTTTCCATACCCACAAATCTAAGGAGGTTTCATGAAAATTGGAAAAACTTATAGATGGGGTAATTTTGTCTTAGTTCCTATTGGGCTACACATCCAACGGTTGCTATTATTAATTAAATTAATCGTTTTAGTTTTGTACATCATTTTATGTTAACATTTTATAAAAAAAAATTGGTTGGTGATATCATGACCCTACGTAATTGCTTGTCTAACAATGTTTTTATATATAGACTGAAATTGTATTATTATTTTTTTTTTGTTAAAAGAACAATATGATTATATATTGTCGCATATAAGATACATTACTTTTTTTTTTTGAAAAATATATAAAGAACAAAATTATCTGTATTTTACATATTGAATTCTTTTAAGAAAATTCAACTAAAATAAACTGTACAAAAAAATAGTGAATAATTGCAAATAAAATATAAATAATATGAAAATTTAAGTGAATATATATACATAATTTTTTGAAAAAGTACCATCATGTACCCGCACATCAACGTCTACTTTCATATATCCATATATATATTCTATATACTACATATTTATATTTATAAAGACTATGTAACAATGCGATCTCTTAATTGATTTCAATAAAACCCCAATTCCATTTCATCTCTCACACGCATATATAATAATACAAATGTTAGTTTATTTATTTATATATACATTGATAATTTCATACATGCGGTATATATATAATTTAATATAAATTAACATATGATTTTTATGTTGATATATTTACATTTGTATAATAATAATTTTTTTTAATGGAAGATGAATTATACATACAAGTAAAATATATTTCATATTCAATTCATTCACATATTATTTATTTTTTTTTATTTTATTTCTATATAGTGTATAATTTGAAAAATGATTTTCAGTTGTAGTATAGCAATTGACCATAATCTATATTATTGACGCAGTGTAGTGTGGTGGTGGTGCACGTATATATATAAATAAAAATACATGCATTTTCAAATTGTTGTTAACGCTTTTTTTATACAATAAATGCTTCTAAAAACAAAAAAAAAAACTATTGTTCTAAATACAAAAAAAAAAAAATTAAATAAATTTAGATATGGTCGGTCGGCGGTCATTTTTATTAATTTTATATTTTAATTTAACAATAAATGTGACAATGATATAAACGACACTGGTTTCATTTTATTTTTTATATTATCGTTTCAAGTGTTAAATTATAGTATTATATACATATATAAATGTATATTTTGAATAAAATTTCTATTAATTCTATATATATATGTATATAAATTATTTAGATAGACACTTTTAGAGATAGATCGTATGTTCGGTAGTGATCATAAAATTTCTAGATTACATTTATCAAATATCCAGTATAATGTGTTGACATTGAAGATAATGTTTTTTCTTCTTACGTTTAATTTTTTATTTTTTGTTAATAAAGTGAAATAGATTTTGATTTTTTTCTAAAATAAATTATATATTATCATAATATATATTTTTAATTTAAATAATTATTTTAAAAAAAAAACCCCAAAGTTTTCAATATTGTTAAAATGAAAAAAAAAATATATTTATTTTTTCTATATAAAAACATGTGTTGTTAAATATTTTTTTGTGAAGTTTTAAACCAAATAAAAAAAACCAATTTTTAATTACAAAGAATTCTTTTCTAAGTACTAGTGCCGCAGGAGATTTAATAACTCCTGCTGCCCAAGTGCTTATCAAAGAGTTTTAAATGTATCATCTATATATATTTATTTAAAAAACATATAAATCGTTGTAATATAGTTAATCGATTTACTCCATATAAATAAAAGGTAAAATATTTAAACGTTGAGATTTATAAAATAATAGAATAAAATATCACTTTAATCTTTTAAGCACAACTTTTTTTTTATTTATTTTTGTATGGTAATTAACCTAAATTTCATAAAACGCGCTGCCATATTTAAACAATTACATACTTCCCGGTTTTTATTTTTAACTTTTTTCTTATATATTCGCATATAAACACAACACACACACACACACACCAAAAACCCAAATTCTATATTTTCTACAAATAAATTTATATAAAAAATTTAATTGTTTGTGAGACAATAAGTTAAAATTGTGTTTTTTTTACAATTTTTGATCATATCGCAATATACTATATATTGTTGTTGAAGAAATTCTAAAGTTATCTTAATAATAAATTTTTTTTTTCTTGTACAAAAAATAATATTTATATACAATAATACAGAATAAATGAAGAAAACAGTGCTGTATTTATTGTTTATTATGTTTTATATATATTTGATGATTTTAATTGTTTTTATTTTGCCGTCATATTGGGTTTGAAAAAAAATACTAGAATGATATGGAGTCGCAACCAAAAATCTATTAAAAAATCACATAGGATTCAGTTATGTACAAATTTACTTTTCCGACTCCACGTTTCAGAATCCAGCCACGTCTTGTTTTTAAATTCCAACCTACGACCTGAAAAAATTTGTTGAAGAATTTGAATGTATTATCGACTACACCGCATGTGTAAATATACGATTTCGAATCGCAGCGAATATATTCATTATGTTAGTATTTATTTTGAATTATTTTAAGAATTCCATTTATTGTTTTCCAATTTAAAATCATCTAATAATTCTTTCATTAAAATTGTATGTATACATAGTAAAAAGAAATTACCTTAAATTTTCCTTGATATAGTTTTAAATCAATTTTCTTTGATTTAAAACTCTTTCGGAATATATAAAATATCATTATTGGTATATATGAATTGCATTTTACCACTTCGATTTTAATAGAAATCGACCTATAATGCAGATATAATGTAAATGAAATTGATTGAATATATATACATAAAAAACCACAGGGAATATTTGTTTGTATAAAAGCACATGCCAAAATATTAACCCCTTCTACACATTTAAGGATACATATAATAACCAAAATAAAATATAAAAATTCATTTCATCACACCCAACCAATTTTCGCGTTTATATAACAAACGGAAAGGAAAATATTAAATTGCCATATATATGGATAAATGAAAATTACATAAAAATATACGATTATATAAGACTTATCTCATATATCTTATGTAAATATATAAGCATCTTATATATATATATACCTTTCTAAGAAATAACGATCTTAATTCAACGTTTACAATATATATATATATATAAATTTATCTATACGTATTCGTATATATTTTTCATACCTTTATATGTTCATTTGAATTTGAATGTGTATATATATATATAAGACAAAACGTACATATAATCTCATACGTTTATTTATATATAGATATAGATATATAAAACATATTTTATACAGATAAACTTATAAAATACACCTATTTGCCACATATCCCAGGAGTGACATTTTCAACAAGGTTTTACTTGTTATTGTGGTTTCCATTTTATACATTTCTCTCAAAAAAAAAAAATACTTTAACAAACCCCAGAAGTTAACTCTTCCAAACCAAAATTTTAACTTTTTGTTATATATACAAACATATATACATATAGTATAATATATGCAAAATAAAATAAATACATATAACATAACCCTATATATATAAGTTTATATACATGTATAGAAATACTTGCACACGTAAGTTTATGTAAAATGAATACGATTATATAATATATAAAAAAACAAATATATATGGTGTATAATTTATACGCAGTAAATACGATACATTTTGTAAAACAAATCCTTAGTGACTTTACTTAAATTAAATTAAGACAGTAATTTTGTATATACATATATATATATATCTATAATATAAAACGAAAGAAAAAGAAATGAAAATGTATTTAAATATATATAAGCATATTTTAGATAAAATAAAATATATACCATATATTGTATATATAATATATATATATATGTATATAGATCGAATATATGCATATGTAATATTCCTTTATATACAGACAAGTGTGTTTATGTGAAAATTCTTAAGCAAGTGAAACATATAAAACTATTTTATATACATAATATGTATATATAATTTGAATAATATTTTACCAGTTTTACTCATACACGAAATATGCGGTTTTAAAAAGTATAACATAAAAAAAAAACAAAAGTTTTACCATAAAACTTTGTTTTTTTTTTTTTAAGAAAATATTTAATGTGCGAATTCAAGCAATGTATCAAAAAGATTGTGTTATATACATAATTTAATATATAAATATGCAATTTGGACAATGCGGTTTGCGTTATTTTTTCTTTCTGATTTTCGGCTTAAGTTTCATTTTTCAAAATATTTATAAAATATTTAACATAAATTACTTCAAATATTTCATAAAATTTCACAACAGAAAATAACTTAATTGTATTAAATAATTTTATTTTGTTCATCACCTAATTAAGTGATTTCGTTACGGACTCATGTGGCAACAGATTTCCGAGTAATTTCAGGTCGCTAAACCCAGATTCAACAGTAATAACGAAGAAATGGAAAAATAAATGTTAAAATTCCTATATTATGCAAAAACTCCTTTATCCAAATGAAAATAATGCACAAAAATATTATATATTATATACTAACGGATGGGGAAAGTTAAAGGATATAAATTAAAACAAAAAAAAACCGAACTTGTGTGTTTGTGCCATTCAATATTATTCTATACAAGACTCTGGTGAATAATATAAAATTAATTATTTATAAATATAATGAAATAATAATTATATTACATTAAAAAAAAAACAAAAAATATTAAAGAAGAGAAAAATACTTGCACACGTTGGTTTTATGAATATGAAAATGTATTGTCTAAAATAATACAATCTTTTATATATATTTAGTGATATATATTGAATAATTTAATATATTTATATATCATTCTGCGGCGCAGACATATAATATATTATACCATTACAAATATTATATAACTATATAGGTAAAAATACCACCAAAAAATATAGACTCAATAAGGGTGAATGAATGATAACTTAATATGATAAAATATTATTAAGGAAAATAATGTTTATAATAGAAAACGTACCTTTCATTTTATTTCATATTTACATAATTACATTTTCTTTTGTCAGAATACCAAATATTAAATATGTTTGAGTGTTATTGTCTCTCCGCAGATTATTGATCTTTATTGAAAAAAAATGGAAGAGATTTCGGATAAATATAAAGATACCATTCATCGAATTTATAATACATTCTTTTGGTGATAATCAACTCTTTATAACAATTCTAAAACGATTTTTTGATAACATAAACCAATTTTACGAATACAAAGTGTATGTGTATCCCTTTGTATATAAATAATTGTAAGTTCAGATGAAATGTGTATATACATATTCATATACTGTTTTCCTAAAATTACCGAAAATTTTAAAAGAAAACAGAATTAATTTCAATATATGCGAATTGTAATGATTTTAAATGAAAGCAAAAATTAAATTAAAGTGCAATAAACGAATTATTTTATTTTTTTTTTTGTTATCTTATTATACGGAATACATTTATGACCGCAACAAAAAACAAAAAATCCTAAATATATATATATACAAATTGCATATAAATATTCGTGAGCATTTTCACAGAAGAAAAATCATTGTAAAAACCAAATAATTCTCCAAACAACCATATACACGTAATTATGTATATATATAATCATGTATATCTATACAGATTTGAAAGAAAAATAAAATACATTTACATAAAAATGCAACCATTTCACATATATAGTACAGCAATATATATAGATGGTATAATTTTATTCATATGACAAAAGTTTATACAGCAAAAAATAGACAAACTTTTTTAGTATAATTATCATATGGATTATATTTGGATTGGGCATTTTCTTTTTTAGCCACTGAAAACATAAACATTTTTTAGCAACATAAAACGAATATTAGGTCTGAATATATGACAATAGGTATATTTCTGATTATTAAAATCCACATAATAAATAAAACTGAATGTTTGTAAATTCCAATAAACATTTTCAGGAATCACAAATGAACATATATACCAGAAAATTTTCATTTTCAGTTTATTAATGAAAATCGAATGTAATTTTAATAATTATGTTTATGATATTGTGGAATTCAAATTAGTGTCAATTATTATTATTATTATATATATAATTAATTTATATAAAATATATTTATTTATTATTTAATTTAATTTGAATATCTTAATATTAGTTTTTGAGGAAGAATTTTGAATATAAAAATAAATATTTTTAAATTAATTTGAACTTTTGTACAAATTGAATTTAAATTTAAATACGACATTTCATAATTTATATATATAAAATTGATTTATTCAAATTTTTAAATGATATGATTTGAATGTAAGTTAATTGAGGCGATGTTTTGTTTATCATATTAATATTTAATTAAATTTATTTAATATTTTATTTATTTTTAGGTCATGTCAACGATATTATTTTATATTTTTTTGGTTTTTTAGTTGGCAGTTAAATCAAGAAAAAAAAAATTAAATGGTGCGTTTTTTATCACGGGAAACGATTAATAGGTATTTTCATTAATTAATTAATTAATATAAAATTATATATAATAATCGACATATGTATTTTTTTTTTATTAAATTATAGATAAAAATATGGATATAAATAAAAAAAATCCATTTATATATATCAAAACTCCCATGGAATTTCACAATGATCGCACGTTCACTCGTATTTAAATTGTATATGTATATCTGTGGTGTGTGATTATTTTGTAGAGAAACAATTTGGTCATATGCATACGAAATTAATTTAATCTAATAGTTCTAATTTTTGATATACAAAAAAGGATAATTTATCATCTTATAGATATAGATTGCAGTATTTCATTTGTTATCTAAAACAGCCATTTTCTGAAAATTGTATTCTTAAATTCTATAAATACATATATAATTTAAGGATGTTCAAATGAACTATAAACATTTCTTATATATTATATATAATATAGTCGAGATTCAATTTATTTTTATTTCTATATATCGATTTGTACGATATAGTGTGGGTTTATATAAATACATTCCAAATAGAATACAAATGAACTTTAAATTGGAAACAAAAACGCTTTTAAATATAAAAATATACAGCTGTATCGTTATTCATGAATTTCCTTTTAGATATATATATCTATACAAATTTTTAAATTTAAATTTAATATAATTAATTAATATAATAATTTATTTAAATTTATATATATTTAGTTTTATATAAATATATGAAATATATATCGATATAAGATGATATCCAAATGTGTTCACTTGTGTTTGTTCTTTGTTTGTTTTGTTACCATTTCTAGATATATTTTTAATGTTATTCGATTATCTAAATAATGTTTAATTCTATACAATAAAAAATAAGTATATACAATGCTATAAATACGGTTCGTATACGGTTTTAAAGAAATACCCTGGTTTTTTTCAAAAGCATAACCTGTGGTTTTTAAACTATATACGATGATCAACAATTTACCTTTAGGTGGGTATATATAATATTTTATAAAATTTAAAATAATTTATTAAAATTTAAAATTATTTTTCAACTCTATAGGTATAAATATGAATATTTAAAAGGATAACATAAATCCTTTTTGTAATTCCTACATCTATTGCATATATATATAGTTAAACTTAAAATTGATGTTATTATATACATACAAAACTCAAAACAAAAAGGTTGTTATACTATATATACTTAAGCGAGATGCATTCGCAGATGCAAATAATTTCTATACATATATATACAGATACATATATATATGTACTGTATTTAAAATATTAAGCTTTTAATTCGAAATTATATATTTTTAAGATAAACCATTTTATAATAATATTATAATAATTTTAATTATGTACATATAATTTAAGTGAATATACAATAGAAAAATATATATAATAAGATTTTCCAAGTACATACATATATATATATATATACAAAATATACAATATATAAAATATTAATATGCATATTTACAAAAAAATAAAAAGAAAAGATATTCAATAGCGAAGTTCTAGCTTATATATTTTTGGATATATATATATATATATATATATATAAATAGATATAATGTGAACAAAAAAAAAACTCATTTGCACAAATAATACATTTATTTTTTAAATTTAAATTTATATTATAAAATTTGTCATATTTACCATCAAGTTGAATAATAAAACTAATAAGAAGAGTTTAAATTAGTTTTTAAATTTCTTTGTACTTTTTATACCACACATATACAATATTATATAAATATTATATGAATGCGCTCTTCTATATATATATATATATATATATATATATATGTAAATATTCATTTATGTATAATGGAAAGAATGGAACTTATTATATAAATATCTATAGTGATAGAAATATGTATTATATAAATGGTAAAAAAATATGAAAATATTTTTATAGTTTAAATCCACTTTGAAATTGAGTTGGGGGGTTTTTTTTTTTGTTTGAATGAATTCTTTCACATTATCGATTGACGTACAACACAATTTTTTTTTTGTTTGAATGAAGAAATGATATCTAATGTATATAGAAACAAAATATATATATATATATATATATATATATAGTATTAGTATATAGAATTTATGTGGTTGACACAATTTATTTTTTTTTTCGTCATACTTTTCGCAATGCTTTGAATTGGCGATTTAAAAAAAAAATTAAAATTGCATCACAGAAAAATAAAATAGAATAATTATATATATGACACAATTTATATTATATTAAAATTTTATAATAATTATATAATAATACAATATTAAATATTAAAATAAAAAAAATAAATATCTGTACGATCAATACATTTTTATATTCATAAAAAAATGTACATTCAAAGAAAAATTTTAAATGATATAAAAATATTTGAAAATATATGCGGCCTCCAAAAAATCCATAGTAAAATATTTGATTTATCATAAATAGTTTCTATTATATTTTAAAATACCAATAATATTTCTATTTAAGTTCTAATTTAATTCATTATTACGAATGCATTGATTAATATAATAACTTTGTTTTGAAAAATAATCTACCAATATATTTAAATTATATTAATTTATAGTAAAACAATTATTCAAATATCTATATCTATTCATTATTTCATTGTAACTAAACATTAGTTTAAAAAATTTGTAGTTTATATATATGCAAAACAAAGAGTCATATAATTATTATATTGTAAGTATATTCATTTAGCTCAAACCTTAACTCCTTTATATATAGATAATGTATATTTTGAAATAATTAATTGTATTGCATATATTTATCTTTGTTTTCTTCAAACATATATATATATATATATAATTAACCTGAATGTCTGTTGATGGTTATTTATTTGTAGTAAAAGTGCATATATGTAATAAAATATCCCTTGAACAAAAGTCTTAAATATCATTTTACTTGTACCACATATATATACATTAAATAATATGTATATACAATATGATTATATATAGTTCATGATCTATCAACATCTATAGGTTATTAGATATATATATATAAGAATATATAAAGGTATTAATTATTCTAAAACTATTATATATGCATATATATTGATAAATATAGATACAAGGTTCTGTATGGGGGAGATAAATATATATATATATGTATATCTGACTGAATATATAAATTAATTCTAATGTTGACATAAGAAATTATTGATATAGCGATGCATGCATTACAATTTATTCAGCTGTTAGAAATATTCTAATCGTCGCAGTAATCGAAATTCCGAAAACTTAAAATAATTTTAAAGTTTAAACATTTATTTACATAAGGTGAAATTCTCAATTAATGGTCACATTTTATAATGTGCTTAGAAATCAGAAAGAAAACGTCAATATTTTCTGGTAAATTTCATATTTTTCACATACAAATACATTAATCAAAATCTATATCTCATATAATTTTAGTTCTATATAAGTATAATGTTTTCTTTTTAAGAAACATTAAACTGATATAGTTACTTATTTATATATATAGTTATAGATAACAATATATTTATTATATACATGGAAAATGATTTTCTTCCATTATTTTTACAAATAATTAATTGAAAATATTTCTATATACAGATTCTATACATATATATGGTTTCTTTTTCAATTCATTTTGAATATTTTCCATTAACTTTTTCGATTTGAAATTTTATTTATATTTTTTAAACAATTATTTCCAAGTATAGTATAGTTTCCAATTATTTATTAAATTAAAAAAAAAAGGAAAGATGTATTGTACGTCACTTATAATATAAAATACGATTTCCTCATTATAATCAAAATTCTATATGACATAATGTAATTTAATTTCGATTTAATAATAATATTATATATATAATTAAATTCCCACCAATTAAAACATGATCTAATTTGAAAGTGTTTATATATGCAATAAGTTAATTAAATATCTTATTCAAAATATTTGTTTAACTTTATATATATTTGGTTCTTTTTTGTTAACTAATTAAAAGTATTTTAACCTAGTATTTATTTTATACATATATAAATATAAAAAAAACATTTTTTTTTCTGTAAATAAAAAATTAAATTAAAAGAATATATGCACACATGAAATAGCGAAGTATTTAGATCAATTTAAACGTATATTTTGTATATTTTTGTTTATAAATTTGCATATATACATGATTTTTAAAGAATTTTATTTTAGCACAATTTTACAACACTTAGAATATATTGTATATATGTATATCTATCTATCTATATTCGAGTATATAGTATAAATATGAATTTGCTTATAATAAGAAAATATTTTAAAGTATATATACATTCTATATATATATATTAACATTACATGTAAAAAGTCTTTTGGGGTAAAGTTTTACCACAATAAATGCTGCGATGTGTAAGTATATATATATGTATATAAATAAATTTATTATATATTATTGAAGTTGTGTGTATCATATAAGCACAAAAGTGAACGTATGGGATATAAAGTTATTTGTAAAGTATATATACTATATATGAATTTATATAGATAGAGATATATAAGCATATAGTATAAGGTATAACATTTTCAAAATTTATGACATAAATGCTTTCTGAATACATATATACTCTATATCTATTTCAAACTACATATATCCAAATATATAATATATATAATACCGATATACAAATTTATTTCAAATTCATACATTATACTATATATATATATATATATATATCGTTCCCTATATATATGCAATAATATTCAGATAAATAGATGAGTTATTTCTTTTTACATTTATTATTTTATAGTGTACTTACAACAAAAAAATGTATTTCTGTATATATGTAATAGTTTTTTTTTGTATTTTATGTTATTCAATGATATTTCGTTAAAGTTTAATATTATCATGTTCGACTAATATTTATGAAAAAAATAGATAAATTTAACAAAAACATAAATGCGATGTTGTTTAAATGAGTTAAATCGTTTTTTTTTCCTCATTGACAACATATATCAGAAATTTATATATGTAATCTATTGAATCCTAGCACGTTCTAGAACTATATATACATACATATGTAATATATAAAAATCGTATACAATATGGTATTGATTAACTGTTGCAAAGTGGATTATTATTATTAGAAAAATTTATGGAATTTTGTTACAAAAAAGTTTAAAAAAATGTTATTTCCAGGATATTCCTGATCCCAATATAGAACTTAAATAACACGTACGTATTTTTAATTTCAAATTGCTAATAACACAAAAAAAATCACAAAAATAGATTTATTTAAAAAATCCAAATCCTTTATAAATCCTAACATATATATATATATATTAATAAATTCATTTCTATTAATATATTAACGGCCAATATAAACTTAGGATGTACGGAAAATTAAATAATAAAAAACGATTGTGTTATATATATATTTAACAAAATGCTTGTTGCATATAATTATAAAATGCATATAGATTATATTTTGGGAATTTTCAAGTACACTACATGCACAGCATATTTAATAATATAATAATATACATATATGAATAATAATAATAACAGCGAAGCATGGCATATATTATATTATATAAAGATATACATATATTGAATGGTTTTCAATTCTATTTCATCGATTCGATTCATTCATTCATTCATTCATATATACATTATGTTATATATATATACACGTATACGTTTATATAATCATAAGAATTATCAATATAACAGCCAATATTTATAAGAAAATTCTCAATAAATGGATATCAAGCACAATATAAGGTACAATAACAAGTGTCTTCCCGTCTATGGCAAATTGAAATATAAAGAATCAGTTAATACCAAATTCGAAGGATCACTTGTCATACTTTTATGGTCACATATTTCTTTATTAATCATATAATTCATACTGAAAAAAATCTCACTAATTTTTTATTAATTATTTTGAATATATAAAAAAAAACTTTCCACCATTTTTATTGAAAATTTTCAATCGTATAAAAAAAATCATAAAAATGTGTTCAATCTAAATTGATTTCATTTTAAATTCAAAATTTTCTCAATGCATCTCATATGGATACAATTACCTTTAATATTCATTCATATATATACCTATGTACTATGTATATAGTTTGCATAAATGTATATAATGAATGAATGAATATACTGTATCTATATATATTGATGTACAAAAATATATTTGGAAACCTGTCTGCTTCATATCCTCAAGCAACATGAAAGAATTTAATATTAGAAATATATATAAATATTTTATATAAATGTATATATATACAGATATTTTCTATACAGGGGGTTGTATGGACCTTCGAAAGGGTATTCTGTTAACGGGTGATTATTTTGTACCTTTTTAAGACAAAAATTAGAAAAACATTTTACAAGTTAACTATTAAATCACATGGAATCACATGGATTAGAGCATCCAAGTTGATATCACCTTGTATATACAAAATATTTTACATAACAATAGATATATATATATTAAATCGACGATTTTCAAACCAACACAAAATTTCTCTTTATGTAAGATATATATATATATTTATAAATATATGGCTTATTTACCAATGTATTGAATCTTTTGCCTCAAGTCTTTTCTTTATATATGGTATATCTATATATATATATATGTACATTGTAATTGTTGTTTATATCTATAGTAATATATATAAATTTGATATACATATATTAAGGATAAAATTTTGATTGAATTTTATGAATTCATATTAAAATTTTAAAATATATATATATATATATATATAAAATCATTTTATGGTAAATAATGAATGTACGTATATATCGATAAAGATATATATCTGTTCTTTTAGATATTTTATGTTTAGGTATATAATATATAAATAATAAAATGTTACTTTTATATACTATAATATATATATATGAATATTATTTCAATAATATAATTATATTTAGATTCTTTGGAATTTCAATTATTTTAAATTATATAAACACTTTTAATATACATTTTATTTTATAATATTATTATTATTCTTAGTATTATTAATTATAATTTTATTTGTTTTAATAATTGATTTAAATCAGCGTTAATAATTCATATATATATATATATAAATTAAGCGTTTCTAGAGAGAGTGATTACAAATAGATTTGTTTAGGTTTCATATATATGTATTTAAATATTATAATTAAAAATGATTTTGCCTCCATATACATAAAATAAAAATAATAAATAATAGTGCGTATTAGTTTAAAGAATATACAAATTGGAAAATTCGATCTACATAAATTTTCAATGGATTAACATTTTCGACTATAATTTTGTTGAATACAATTTTTCTTCATCTAACATCAGTAATGCCCGCTGTTTCTGTTTTAAAAAAAATCATGAATAAAATTCGCAGTTTGAAATCGATATTGCAGGCTAAAAATTAAAAATTAAAAATGGAAAATAAATTTGTTGAATTAAGAATATATTTTATTAAAATTAATATTCATTATGTATAAAATAATTCATTGCAATATATTTTTACATATTCCTTTTATATCCTTTTATTTACATATAGAATATGTTATAAATATAGCATTCCATAAAATCAACGAAATTTAATCCAACCATATCATGTAAAGATGTAATACTGGTAATACCAAAAAAAAATAAAAAAATATAAAAAAGATATACACAACCTTCAAAATAAATATAAAATATATAATATAACAATAATAATAACATTAATAATATTTGTTCATTTTGAATTTCTGACAAAATACATAAACCATCACGCAAAAACATAAAAAAAAAAAGAAAATACAAAGAAAAACCACATGAATGCTTTTCTATATTTTATTCAGATATAGATCTGGCATATCCTTAAGGTAATATTACCAGTGTTTGTCCACTTTTATGCGTTATATGTTTTAGCTTTAATTGCATATTTTAAATATTAGAATTTTCTAAACTAAGAATTTCCATTTTTGAGCTCCCATTCGAATTTTATATATAATAATATAACTGCGATAATAATGGATATATGAAGGACACAAATTTAAGAAATAGTTATTTCAAGATTTGTAATACTACCTTAAAAACAAAGAATAATATAATATATGATATAATTTAACTTATCGCATATAAATATATATTCTTCAAAATGATTTTTCTATATATAATCTGCGATATGTTAATCCAAAAATAAAAAAAATAATATATATAAATATATATTATAAAAATGTGTGTATATGAATTAATCAATCTTTTTCTGTATTAAGAATAATGATGTAATATGACGTTTCCAGATATATATATTTCATATATTATAATTCTTGGTTTTATTTCTGTATTATTTCTACTCGTATATATAAATATTTATATGATGAAAAATAAACGAATGAAAATGTATGGATTTTGATTAAATTGACTGAATAGCTATTTTTACATTTGTATAAATAGAGGCATATAACTTTTTTTACTTTTCGTCTTTTTTGCCTTTGTATTAACTCTCGCCTCGTACCGCTACATTGGGAATTATCTTCTTCTTTTTTTTTTTGTTACTATATAATATAATAAATCCATTTATATTTATATATATACCGCCATTATATCACATTATTCGTGGAGGATTCTTTTTGCTTATATATAATATAATTTCTAATATACAATACAAACATCGAAACAAATAAATTCGCTAATAAATCATTGAATTTATTGATTCAACTATCAAAAATAAATACATTTTCTATTATTATTTTTTTGGTGTCAATATGTAAATATATGTTTAGAATATAAGAAAATTGATGGAAAAATGAAATTTTTTATTGGTTTATTTTAGAGGTTGTTTTTTTTCATAAATGTATTATCATTTAAAGTCATAAAGTCATAATATATACATTTCAAATACATCACCTGTAATATTGCAAAATAGAAAATATCTAATAAGTCAGATGACAAATGATTGAATACTGATTATTATCCATAAAAGAGTATTACAAAAGACCTGGCGAAGGTAAATATATATAAATAGAAATAATAACTTACATATAGGATGTTATTTTGATGATAGTTCCAAATATTTGATATGTATATTCAAAATAAAATATCTATATCAATATGTAATTTACTTTTAGCACTTTTAGAAAATCCTTTTATACGTATGGTGCTATATATGTATGTGTATAAAAAAAAATAATCAATAATATTTTTCTATTTTTGGTACTTTTCAATCAACAATATTCATCATATGATGTATTGAAAACTGATTGTTGATTGAAACTTTTTTTTTCATATTTGGAATATATGAGTTCCACATATTATTTATATAATCATATTGTATGGCATCTTCCTACATATATATTATATTCGTTGTTTAGTATATTCTTTTAGAAATCTTTATGATACCAAATATTTTACTAAACGTAATCATACAATTTT
Source organism: Dilophus febrilis (assembly GCA_958336335.1). NCBI lineage: Eukaryota > Metazoa > Arthropoda > Insecta > Diptera > Bibionidae > Dilophus > Dilophus febrilis. The sequence continues at coordinate 66,421,453 of OY284468.1, forward strand.
TAAATTTTACTAAAAACGTATTAACTATTTATATAAATATCATGCAAGTGAAATTGGAAAACATACACCGATTTACATATATATAAGATGATGAAAATGAAAATGGAAATAAAAGAAAAAATTATTTTCAACAATATTTGTGCTGATTGGTTTTTTTGTTTGTATTTTATTATATTTATTATAGAATAATGTTTGCAAATTGATATCCATTGCACCAAATACGAATATTATTATTTGTTTACGAAGCTATTTAATTTAAAAAATCGCTGAAAAGATTTTTTCAATAAAAGGGCTATTTTAACTTACATATTGAATCCCTGACATTTTTTCATCAGTATTAGATTTTTAAGGGGTTGATGATTCTTGTAATACGCCTAAATTAATTTTTTATATATATTTAGTCCTTATACATTACCCATTCCCTTCCTTATTTTATTTTAAAGAAAAAAATTCATTTAAAATATTAAACATATAGATTGCAAGTAATAGAAATTATTGTTATAATACATATAAATATGCAAAATGTACATTTTTCATTTTATATTATAAATATTCTGTATATATATATATATATATATATGGGGATACTAGGGGATAGTATAATACAAGCTAATATCTATTACATCCTGTTTTTTTGTTTTTTTCATAAACATATATCCTTAAATACATTCCTATAACCAATATATATATATATAAAAAAAATAAGTACAATAAAATCATACAAAACATACAGATCTTTTCATATATCATACAAGTTCTTAATGTAAATTGAAAAATACTCCTATAAATACTCGTATATGTATATCCAAAACCATTATATAGAGCGTGATCTTAGGGAAAATATTTTGTGACACGTATATGAACTAAAGTCATTTTAATATTTAAATATACATATATACACGTATACATAATAGTAAGTAGCCTAATATTTAATGTATATACATGATGAGAAATAAATATACAAATATTCATATACCATAGACCGAACACTCTAATAATATCTATAAGATATAGGTATATATATACATCATTATACTGGGTTATTGGGTATCAACTGTAATGCATATCGGTCCTTATCTTCAAAATCGAGAACGATTGTGAAATTTTGACGAAATAAAATACGTAGAGCTTGCTTTGCACACCCAGAAACCAATGGATTCAATGTTACATTAAGATTCCGTCATCTAGACTGTCACATAAAAATTCTATTCTTTGGCAATTTCTTCCATGTCCTGCCTTTTTCGAGATCCTTAATCCCGAAATGGATTTTTTTAATATACGGTGGACGTCTCCAACAGAGTATATATTTGCTTTGTTTATACATGACTTTAAATATATATGCAAGGATATATGTATTATTATTTCAATTATTTCATGTCTTTTTTTTCATACTATATAATATACAATTTCTCTAAATGTATGGAAATGAATGTTTATATGCAATATATGAAATGCAAGTTGCATTTATGTAAATCGTCAATATAAAAAGGAATAAACACTACACATTTGAAAATTAAAAATAATTTATTTATAAAATGTTTCTGTATTCATATACAAATATATATATGATATATAGTATATTCCTCCGTGCCTTTTGTGTCTGTTTCCCATTTTCGTTATTGTTTTTTTTTTCTCCGATTTTCTTTATTGCTACAGGTATAAATTATCGCATATAACATATTGTTTTGTAGTATAAATAAGACATATATATATTTTTTTCATTAAATATTGTTTTAATGCACGTTAATAAATTATGGTTTGACTATAAGTTATGGTATGAGATTTTAATAAATTTGACTGAAAGATTTTTCATCATAAATTTTTATTATCATTATTAAATGCAAATATAATTTATGTTGACTATAATTGCGATGAGACAATAATTGTAATGGAAACATGGTATTCAATTGATAAATAATTTTCATGTATTGGCAAACCGTTTAGTAATTGTTATTGACTTCACAGAGTATTATTCAGACTATTTTGATGTGGTAAGTCATTTGCTATCTTTTCAATTGTTTTGTACCTTAAATAAATTCTATATGGTAAAATCAATGATATTAAATATAAGGATATATATATTCGATAAAGTTATCCATTGGTTTTACTAATTTTATTTAAAACAGAAAAATCATAATGGGATAATACTTCTTATATAAAAAAATAAAATTTATTTTCCTTTTAAAATAAAAATATAAAATATATCAAAATAACGCACGTTCTTATACAAATTTTATCAATTTATATAATAACTTATAATGTATATATATACAGATCTTTCTTTTATTAAATATATATATATATATATATATATTGGTATTCAACAACATTATGAATTTACAAATTATCAATTTAAGTATTCGCATCATCAAAATAATATACATATATACACGTATATATTGTACCAATTGTATATAGGTATATTTACATATTAATAAAATATATAGGTTTTTTTTTATGATTATATAGAGATAGATCCTTGAAAATTTTCAATAAATTTTCTTTTTATATATACTACAAATACAAATTTATATATATAACAAACAATTTTCTGTAATAAAATAAAAAAAGCTTTATCTTTCATTTTTTTTTTCAATAGAAGATGAACACAATATATAAATAACTATATATATATATACCTTTATATTTGTATACATTTATTATAAAATGTGGATATATAACTTTTTGTTTGGGTAATGTAAAATTTTTTTTTTTTTACATTCACTCAATTTTTATGTGCACAAATTCATAAATTTTAAATAGATAATAAAATTCTATATATGATGATAATAATAATAATAATAATACACATACATAATACACAAATATAAATGAATTTGAGTATAAAAGAACCGTCATAAATTGAATATAAATTGAACAACAAAAAATTGTATATTGCATATATATATGGAGAAAATTCATACATAATATTTATAGTAAAAAATATATCTTTTAATAAAGTATTTTTATGAATATATATACGATTATACGATTAAACATTGTAAATATTTCATATTATATATATTTGAATATATATTATTTTATACCGATTTGTTTGAGGACAAAAGTATATATAAATTTTAATAAATATATTATATATAGCCACAGAGTTATGTATAAGTTATATATCAGAATTATATATAATTTTCTATATTAGAAAATAAATTTTATATTGCTAATTTTCTGTGATATTAAACTCAGTGGGTCTCACACTGTCGTTATGAATCACCGCAAACTGTCACCCTATATATTACTAATATGATGGTTATAAGACTCTTTATTCAATCACTAATTATGATGCAATTAAAATGCATATAATTTGTGTATCAGATGCGTGTTATTTATTTATCTCTATATAATAATTTATATTCCTATAAAACATATTGGAAAAACTCGTGTAATGGTGTAATATATAGATAAAACTATATATAGTATTATTTTGTATTTATTTTATAATTCGGAATCCATTTTGTATATATAGATATAGAGAATGTTTTTCCATTACATTTTTTTTACATTGAATGTATAATATAATTTTTATATAATAAACAAATAATTTCCGTTTAAAAGTATAATTTATTTAAATTTAATGCATATTTGATATTACACAAATCGTCTCGTCTAGTTATATAACTATATATATATGATGTTATATACATATGATAATATAATATATAGATCGGTGTATATATATATACTTAAAAATACGTTACATGTACTCATAAATATATTTTACATGTTAACACTTTTAATTTAAGCAAAAATTTAATATAATTTTATGGATATGTATATAAATATTAACACATTGTTATAATAAAATATTATGAGGTTTCAACGTATCTATATATATATAACATATACATTTATGGATTTGACTCATATAATATATTTTTTAATATATACATTCATGTACAAAGACATATATATATATATATATATATAAAGCGTTTATCAACGTAAATATACTGTTATTATCAAAATTTTGTAATAACATATTCATTTTGTAAAATATATTTCAAATTATATGCATATGTATGATTTTATATATACAGTGTGTCTCAGTGTATCATATAACGCCAAAAACCACTTAATCTTGGCACAAATTTCCTGCAAAAACAAAAAAGAAAAGAATATAATCGAAAAGGGGAACCAAACTACAACATCTATTTAATTGTAGATTGTTGTACAAATTTAGTTCTTATTGTAAAATATAAACTCAATCATTAAGTTATAGCTTATGAACAGTATACAAACTACAATTACCAAAAGGTACTTCATTAGATCGTTAAGGATATAACCACTGAAAATACGAAGGAAATATACTTTCAGGATTTGGTTTCAGAATTTGGAATTGCGACTGTGTATGTATATATTGTGGTACTGTGACTCACTGTATTTTTACGTATACAGAACTTTATATATCCGTTAAATATAAAATTTTTGGAGATATATGCATCCATAGATTGTGTCTATCCGTATACCCACTAAAACTCTTTATATATATAACTATATCCATCCACATATGTATATTTGAATGTGTAATATATACTATACGAATAGAATTATATGTAAATTTGAATATATAAATTACATGCATATATAATATATGTATATATATGAATATAAAGAACCATAAACATTACAAAATATATTTTATTTAAATATTCGCAAGTATAAAAACATAAATATATATGCATATAAAGTATTTATATATATATATATATATATATATATATATATATATATGTATAGCGAGTTTGAGCTTACTTTTTTTGGTTATATGTATATCAATTTTATAGGTGAATTTACAAAAATATTATGCTGAATGTTTATTGAAATTCATATGTATATATATATATATATATATAACATGATTAATATAAAAATAAATAAAGTTGTAATTTCAGTATAATTACTTTTTTCAAAGAAACCCCAAAAATACATATTTGCATTGATCTTTATAAAATATTTATATAACAAATAATCATAAATATAATTTTCTATTATATATAAAGTAATTAAAATAGTAAATATAATAAATTTCATATATACGCAAGCATATTTCTTTCTCCACTGCAAACATATGTATAATGTTTTTAATTCACAATTTTGAAAATTTACAATTATGTAATATGATTAATTCTATATAGTGTTTGTTCTCCGTTAATGTATATACCATAACTATATACGTATATATAGTATATATACTAGAATGATTTATATTGATATATATGAATCGCATACGTAATAAATAATTCAATTAATTATTAATGGAATTTTCACAGGAAAATCTCTACACACACACACACAATCAACAATCAGATTATATAAAAAAAATTGGAACTATATAAGTATATATATATTCTATGTATGTTATACATTTATACATCTACCTATATATATATATAGAGACATATACTATATAAATAATTGACATAAATCTATTTGTAAAACTTTTCGCAGATTTGATTCAATTTAATGTGTATAAAATTGTCAACAATAATCAAATTAGTAATTAGTTTTCAAAACCATCTATATAAATATACACGGTACATATGAAGGTGAAAAAAGTATATGTTTACGTGCGGATTTTTTTTTTAACCTTTAATTTCTACTTTATTATATATTTATTTTTTAGATGTATATATATATATATATATAAATATATAATTATATATTGTATATTTACAGTTTGTTTTATTCATTATTGATATATAGAATTAATATATAACCGTTTATATAAAAGAAAAAAGAAATAGAAGAGTTTTGCAAAGGTATTAAAATAGATCAATATGTATGTAACACCAATTTGACTTGTATAATAAAACTTTCTGCCAAATATAAATCAATATCCAGAGTATATTAACAAACTACAAGCTAAGCACGTTTTACCTGCTATATACAATAGAAAATATCCTTATATTATATAGAAAATCAACCCTCAAATATATATACGTATTTATTTATATTATATACATTATGTAATAATATAAATGTGTAATATAAATTATTTTATCAATAATAAGCAAATAAAGGGATATATATATATATATATATATAATCGATGACGAAAAATATACAATAAATATTCAATTTCTATATAGAGGTTTAGTATCCGAGATAATTTTCTGAAAATTCAGTTTCTGCTTTTATTTAATAAAAAGCGCAATTTTATTATAATTTAAAAATGAAAATTCAATTGTGAAATTCTATATGTTTAATTGGATAAACCTGTTGATAAATACTGACCAAATGTTGATGTCTTGAGCGTTCCAAAATTTTCCGGAAGACAAAGTTTTTTACTCTCTTCATATGTTAGGCAGAGTTACGTATTTTTTCCCATTCTTAAGACTATCAATTTTATACAAATAATGATATCAACAATGATTATTTAAATATTAAAATTTTATATTTCGTTCTGTGTATATGGGATTATAATAAGTAAAATAAATAAATAATTTTATAATCATAAATATTGGTTGATTTCGAATCGAGTCGGAAATCGGTATATATATTTAACAAATTAATTATAACGTGTGTACAAAATTGGATGAAAATTCACAATTGTTTTTTTAAATGTTATTAAATTTACCTGTATAAATAAAAAACAAAATACATTTTTGAATATTATATCACTGGTTCTATATATATATTATAAATAAATGTATTTGTATTTACACACTGAAAATTGTATATTAAATATATATATATATATAGCATACTCCCGTATATATCCAACATATAATTACTATCATGTACCGAATATAAATTTTTTGCTTTTCCACTTAAAATAAATACATGCATAACTTCTATTTTGATAAAATGTAAAAATATGTAAATTTTTTATAAATATATAAAATTTTATTTTTTGAATTTATTTTTTTTTTTGTTTAGAAAAAAAAAAACAACATGAATAGTGAAAGAAAATGAAAAAATATTACCGGGATGCTAAATAAACCGCATATATAGGATATTGCTTTTTATTAGTTGTGTTTTATTTGAACAACATTGAGATTCGGTTTAAAAATAATAGTAATTTTCCGTACATTGATTTCTATAAAGGAATAAACAAAGAAAATAATAATATATTATAAATTGTGAATGTATTTGAACTTATACTTCTTGAGAATTTAATTTTAATTCAGTTTTAATTTTGTCCAAAAAAAAAACACAACAATTTGTAAGGTATTTATATCAGAATATATACACAAACAACAAACACACATTGCAAAGTTCTTTAAATATTCATATTTGCAATTTCTTACATGCGAAAATAACACAAATAAGACATGTTCTTTTTTCTTCTATATTGTATATTATAGATAAGTATAAACGAAATGAAAATGAATATTCTTCCTTATACATATATTGTATGTATATATATACTCTTTAAGTTTCTGATTTCAGCATAATTTCTGATTTCCTCTAATGCTAAATAATGTTCGGTTATGCACATATAGATATGGTATATGTATAAAAGAAAAAGCGTTGTTTATTATTTCTTTTCTTCGTTTTTTTTTTTTGCGTAAAGAATCTGATAAACAAAAAAAAAATATACAACATAAACTTTGAAATATAAATTTTTTGGAATATTTATACAAATGCATCTATATGCTATATACATACATAAGTGTGAATATGTAGAGCTTTAAGTTTTTCATATATGCATATAATATACCTAATAAAAAATTGATAATAATATAATAAAAAAAAAAATTGTAAGTAATAATAACCATACAAAATTTTGTTGTTTAATCTAAAATCTAAAGTATATATATTTTTGTATAACAAGCATGCGATGTTTGTTTAGTTTAGATAATTTGTTATATAGAAAATGTACGGGTATTGCCAATATCAAAATCGTTGCCAAAAAGGTTTATTTATTCATTAAAATGGTTCCTAAAATCGCAAAAAGGAATTAAGTAAATTAAAATCAAATTATACACAATTCCTTTACTAAAAAAAAAACATATTTTGAATTACTAAAAAATACCCGAATAGATAAACAATTTTTAATAAATTGTAACTTCTTCAACTAACATTCTAACTATCGAGAAGAGAATTTTATCCTTTAATTAATATTTAATCCTTGATGAAAAATTATTTTTGCTTAAATATGCTTAAACACAATTAGATATTGAAGTCAAAAAGAGGAACAAATGATATTTATACACCGTGTCACTATCTCCGTGTATAAGACTGTGTATATTTATTGTTTACTGCGTATATATATTTTCTAATTTTTTTTTTTCATTACATTCGTTTGCTTTATATCCTTTAATAACATTACACAAAATTGATGGAGATTTATGTGCATGTAGAAAAATAACCTCTGGCAAGGAGTAAAAAATGTATATTTATAAAAATTTTCTATATCGCTATATATACATATATAACGTATATATGAGTGTAAAACTGGATAAATATTATAAATGAATGGTATATTTATTATTTATCTATATGAATACATATATAAATGTACAGTGAAACCTGTTCTAAGTTCTAAACTCGCCGAAACGATCGGAACACTGAAAAAGTTATAGGCAAAACAAATATTGTTTTCTAGGATTCCCGTTGTAGGTTCGTTTTAAAAGCAATTCCATTTGAATGTTAATAATGTTGTATGTTAATAAATAGATAATATTTTATTTTATTATATGAATGGTTTATTTATTATTAACGAAGAATTTTAATAAATTCGAATTAATACCATATAGAATAATACCCAATCCGTTTTCAAATTTTTTTTTACCGATACTAATTTGATTTTTTTTTATTGTATACGTTTGTTACTATGTCCATCCAAATTTATGAAAATTAATTGACATTGGTCAAGCTATAGCAGATATGACTGTATATTGAAAATAAAAAGTTAGTCGTGTATACAAAACCGTACGTTGTTTGGTGATAAAATATTAAATATATAAATATATATAGATTTCGTTATACGATTATAATTTTCCTATTATATATATATATTAATATATATATATACCTGTGTATAATCTATTCGTTATATTATATTTATAATTCTCATTTGTATATGCATAAATATATATATAAAAAAAAAAAAACTTTATGTATATATACATAAGCAAAATATATTATACGTATTTAATAGATTTATGATAGAGGTATATAATACATAAATGAGGGGGATCTCATGAACTCAAGATGTATATTTAAGATATATGATAGGTAATAAATATATTCTATTATAAGCATTAGAAAAAATTATCAATATAATTTAAGCATAGCAGCACTATACGCTCTTTTGGTTGGTTTTCAAATAAATAAAATATATAGTTATTATATAAAAATATAATATTTTAATAAATATTTTTTCGAATCCTCTATATATTTACATTCTATAAGCACTGTGTATCTATACTTAAATTAAATAAATTTTTAACTCTCAATGAACGAAAGATAAAAACTATAGGGAAAGGGCAGCAGTACGAAGAAAATGAATTATATACAGGTTTTAACTAATTTTTTTTATATATAAGTTTTTAAAATCAATGCATTTTGATTTATTTTCTTATCAAAATTTTCCAAAAGAATTAATTAATACAATACGAATTAACAATCGTAACCAGATTAACTATAACCATCAAATTATTTTATTATTATGATGATTAGTATCACAATTATAAAATCACTTCAATCACTTCAAGTTTACATATTAAAAAATCACAAAATAATTACAAAAAAGCTGGATTTATAAATATGGATACGTGCATTATCATGCGATAAATAAATATAAAACCATAAAATACCAAAATTATTTGCAGTAATAAACTAAAGCGTTTTTTTTTTCGTTTTCAATTTTCTTGGGATGTAATAATAATACTATGGAAAATATTATAAATCCGCTATTATATGGTATATATTCTTCTATTGTTATTTTATAATATTTACTATCCAAATACTTATATTTATAAGTTCGTAAATCGTATCTATAATATATATGTACATATACATCTATTTATATATATAATAAAATACTCTAATATATATATACATATACGGCAGCAACCGAACAAATGAAATGGAATGTTTTAAAACAATAATTCAATGGTTAAAATATAATCCATATTTATTGCTTAAGCTTACAAGAATTGTTCATATAATATATTACATATATATACACTATATATATAAATAAAGCTCATGTAACGCTAAATTTTCTATTGTAGTGATAGCTATATATATATATTGATATACAACCATATATATATAGGTATATATATATATGAAAAATTTGTTCTTGTTGAGAATTTTGCCATATATAATACATCTAAATAAATAATTATATAAATATACATTTAATATATATTTATATGTTTTGGGCATTTTGTCATATAGAAAGATATATATATATAATTAAACTATATATAAATATTTTGGAAATGTATCAAAAATAAATAGTATTAAAAACGACATGATTTAAATTGTATAGCATTTTAAATAAATAGAATTATTATATATGTATGTATATAGATTTTATTTTCAATTTATAATCAAATTACAATTTAAATGATTATTTAAGAAAATCACAATGAAATTACTTGTTAAAATAAAATTCAATATGTATATATTGTTACAAATAATGTTTGTAACTTATCTCTCGCATATTGATATTACATAAATATAAAATATTGTATTGTTTTTATATAAATATATATGAAAGATTCCCACATTATTAATACACAAAAATGTATATATATACACATTAAACTCGCAGTGATAATATACAGAATTTTCGATACACATTATAATTCTTTCTGATTCCCTAGATTCGAATAATATATGTATCAGTATACTATATATATACAAATTTCAATGTTTTATTTCGTAAAAAGAAAAAAAAATGCGTAACATATTTTATTTTTTTATTTTGTCGAGGGGTTAAACGCGTTTATATATATATGAAATGGATAAATCATTTTATAATATGATGAATGTTACATGCGTAAAGATACAAAATATTTTCTTTTTCATATATATATAAAATATACCTCTAATATTTATATCTTTTCGCGTGAATATACGCATATATATTAGAACATATAAGATATATATTTATTTATGTTTAAATTTTTTTATATAAATATATCTATAATTGTGAATATTATCACGTATAAATTTAACACTTTATCGTGTTTCTGTATGTGTATGTGACTGTATGACTATTTAGAAATTTGGTTTTTGAATAAATAATGTAGAATATGTGCGTTTTTGTAAGTGGATTTCTATATATATATTTATTTGAAATGGTTCATACCATATAATTGAATTTTTGCCATATATAAAAGAAAACAAAATTTTCATATATATTGAATATACATTTACTTTATAATATGTATAACGATGTTGTATATACACGAAAATAAATTATATATTATATTTATTTAAAATGATATTTTTTTTTTTATTATTCATATGCATATATAAATGTATTAATATACGAAAATTAAAAACGCTGCTGGGTCAACGCGGTTGGAACAGAATAAGATTTTGGCCAGCACAGAGAAGGATTGAATTTATCATCTATATCATTTGGTTATAAAATGATGTTCCACCCAAAAGCATCTAATATAGGATTTCTATACGAGTCGATCGTGAAATGGTGATCATTTACAAATCAGATGAAGAGAAATTTGAGAAAAACAATTTTCGAATATTTTCAATTTAAACTATAAAGTCACATATTATAACAACGGACTCCTACAATGTTTAAATTATAATTTAACTCAATTTATATTTATGCTTTTATTTAATTAAATATTGAAGATTGAAGAAAATAAAGGTATATATAATCCATGATGTTATTCTATTTTGCCATTACATGTGATAAATACAAAAAATAATAAATTCAATAAATAAATATATATATATAGGAAAGGCTAAACGATAATCAAATTATTGTTAAATCGATATAATATAGAGGTTTTTATTTAAGATTCACATCGCAGTAGTAATTTTCAAATGGTTTTTTTTTTTCATACGTAAATGTTGGGGAAAATAAAACGATTAAGTTTTTCAAGAAAATAATTCGTGTATATTATAAATGATATTGCTTCAGCGTCTGTATATAAAATTTATTTATTCTATATATAATAACTTACAATATAATTATTTATTTTTCAATGCCTTTAACTGCTTTTCAAATATAAATAGTAATTTTCTAATACATATATAGTTTAACCTACTAATTAACATTTTTGCACATTTTATAATTTCATTCTTATATAAGTTATAATTTTATTATTTATTTTGTTCTATATATATATTATTCTAGATTTTATAATAAATTTAAATCCTCTTTTTGATGAAAATTGCAAAATGCAATCAAGTAATTATTATAAAAAATAGAAGAAATTAAAATTGCAATTAAATATATAATTATTAAAAAAAATACGTACATATGTATTGAAATAATAATTCCCATGTATGTTCGCATGATTTAAAATGTATAATTATAACATTCTTTATATCTAATACAATTGAATTATTTATCGATATATATACATTTTTATATATATATTGAATATATATATATACATAAAATTAAAAATAACAAAAAACAAGCAATCATCATATTAAAAATCTAAATACATATATTATATATACATAATTTATAATATATCGCGCGTAGCTAAATTTAACTTTAAAACTTTTCTTTTACACAAAAATTATATATATATATATATATTTAATTTTATTTATTGGATGCGCACTTTTATTATTATATGTTTGAAATGTATAAATTATATTATATATACGGTTTAATTGGTTTTACATTCTGCTATAATTATTTTTATTATATATTTGATCAAGGTTTTATTATATTACATATACCATCACGTTCCCATACATACAACTTTTTTTATTTTGTTAATATACGGAAAAACGTGTTGCATGTTCAATGATAATATTTATATATTTATTTAATTCATGATTTTTAATTTAATTTAACAGATAGAGAGAAAAATAAATAAATATATATATATATATACACGTTTATGTAACTGGCAACATATATGTAATAAAAATAAATTTTTCGCTATACAACCAACAATCTGGTTTTAGCGTCCAACCAGCGTCCTTCTGTTGTTAGTTACTTAATTTGTGGATTTTACGGTGTCGGTAATTAGCCGCACGACCAACCGTAAGCGGAATGTACAACTTTGTGTTAAAATTCAGATTCGAAAAATAACCGAAAACACAAAACATATTTTATGCATTCAGTAGGATTGGAACCCACGACCCCAAAATTTCGTTAGAATTTTAGGTTGACATTTTTAACATTTACACCACACAGTTATATATGTATATTAATAAAATCATGAATGAAGGAAAACGAATTTTTTGGAATGTTCTTATATATTTCTCTTTTTTATAATTCAGAATTTGTTGGTTAGTCTTTTATTTGTATTAATACATTTTTAATAAACAACTTATTTCTTTATGAATTATTAAAGTTATTAACTCTATTGAATCCGTAATGAAATTTTTCGAGAATTTTATGAATAATATTAAAGTTATTAACGCATTCATAAAGGGGATTTCTATGCCAGAATTATATACTATCGAGTAATAAACTCACATTGATATATAATAACTCAACAAATATTCGTGAACGTATAACCAAAAACAGCAAAAAAAAAAACCGCCCACGAATAATATGAAAAAAAAATCCATTTATTTTCATATTTATGCAAAAGAGTAAAGACATTTCTTTTGTTTACTTTATATATCAATTTTATAATATATACTTTATAAAATATTATAATTAACCGCTCGAAAAATGTAAAAAGGATTACTAAAAGTATATTATCATATTACCATATATTTATATTGTATAAAATAAAGTAATAAAATATTGCATAATATTGAATAAATTATCGATAAGAAAAAAAAGAAAGAAAAAAAACAGTGATAGTATTTTGTCCTTATATATATTGTTTAATGTAATTTTTTGTTGTTGATTTTATACGAAAGGGGTAACAAAATTTAGTTTATAATCTCTATACTTTACTCTATATATACATAATGTAAGATTCTTATTTTTTTAACATGTTATTAGCTTAACATTTTCAAAAATATTTTGAAATCTTTTTTTTTTCTTCATATAAATATACTTATTTTTTTTGCATTATTACCGAGAATATTTTATATATGTGTAACAAAAAAAAATCCATTACAGACACCAATATATAAATATATAGCATTTCAAAACCAATTCATATATATATATATATACAATAGCACTTTCAGTTATACATATAATATATATATATATATATATAAAAAAAAAAGGTATGATATCCCATTTAAAATTCCAATAATACAACAAATTTTATTCATAAATACAATTTTTCTTTATATATTTTAATGGTGGTTCATATATAAAAAAAATATATGCATATGAATATTTCTATTTTGTAACTTACAGTATATAAATTTTACATTGAATATTTATGAGCATCTCCAAAAACACACGGTATATCTTTTCGCGCATAGTGAAATTTTATATGTATGTATATATACATAATATACATTGAAATTTAGTAAAAGATTAAAGCTTTCAGTATATATATAACCTCAACCCAAAAATAATGGAAAAATTATTCTTATATATAATGTGATTTTTCCGAAACAATTTTTTTTTTTTTTTGAATAATATTTATAAAATAAATTATATTTTGCATTTATATGATGTAAAGTTTTAATAATTATCCATACCATATATATATAGTGCTCAGCCAATGGATGTTTTTTATGTTTTGTAAATTAAGAAAATGAATAAAATTATTTTGAGTTTTGACACATTTTCATATATGGTTTGCGAATTTATGTGGTTTTTTTTTTGTTGATATTAGATTTATTTTAAAACGAAATTTTGATTAATAATAAAATGGAAACCACAGAGAATAATCCATATAGGATATACGAAAATTGTTTTCGGGCAAATATTGGATAAAATATTAATGAATAATTATTAAAGAAATGTGTATATACCGTCCTCCGTATATATATACATTTTCTCTCTCATATGTTTTCAAAACTGGCCATGTTATTTATGTTAACCAAATATCTACAAACCCCCTCACTCAAGGACTATTCATTCCCAAAAATACTTAATTATTTATCAAATGTCTCTAAGAAAATTGTGTATAATTTTCTAAATGAAATTCTATATTATTTTCTGATTGAAAGTCAGAATAAATTTCTATAAGGAAACTTTGTATCACTTACTAAACGAATAATAACAAAAAAAATTGCAAGATATTTGTATGGATATTGCAAATATATATGATATAGAGTAAAAAATATTCATGTATTATAGGGTAAATAAAGTTTAATAATTATTAAGATTAAGGAATATTTAGTTATGATGTATGCGATGTGATGTATATATAAAATAAGAAATTTGAAATTCCCAAAATTCATATATGTCATCATCATTATATATATTATATCATAATAAATAATACAATATATATATAATAAACTGCATTACTTATTATAATTTATATATGTAGGTACCTAAAGGAATGTTTTGTATATTATTCGTAAATGTGTATATATATATATGCTTTGAATGCTTTATGAGGTTTATTATATATACAAAAGAAGTTTGAAATATTAGTAAGATTATATACGTTTTTCATATATATATATATATATTATCATATATGTGGTATATTAAATATATCCTCATATATACGAAGATGAACGTATATAGATATAATAAAATAATAAGAGGGCAATGTAAAATATTAATTGGTGAACATTTCTATTAAATAAATTATACATCATAAATATTCTTATATAAGATTATTAAATTTATATATATCTAATAATATATTCGCATTCGTGTTATATATAATATATAAATGTATACATAAATATTCTAAATCTTTTTATCAACATATGCGATATTTAAAAGGATATTCATTATATATATGTTATATGCTATATATATAAATATTATATATCTTTTTTATACATATACATATAATATCTATAGTCTACATTTAACAAATTTATCTATTTAACCAAATTATTTTATTGTATTTATACGAGATGAATGCAAATATTTATCCGAATATTTTAGATAAAATTATATTGAGTACGATAAATTTTGATAAATATATATACACATATTTAAATGTATATTATATATGAAAATAACATAATTTATTTTGGCTTAAAACGAATAATATATATGATTTTAATTAATGAAACCATAGTAAATCAATGGATTCAGATATATATACATATATATAATATAGAATTATTATTATTATTTGTATTCAAATAGCGTATATTTATCATTTATTATAATAAATATAAATATAATTATATTTTTGGGTCGCCGATTTTATATATATAAAAATCTATATTTTGATATTTTTATGAATCGATAAAACTGGAAAATATATCTAGAAAAAGTGTAAAAGTATTGAGCTATGAATATTTTTTAATAATAAAATCATGTTAAAATCCATTTGAAATTTTTGCATTTTTCCCTTTATGTAAAAATAAACTGTTAATGCAATGTATTGTTAAAAATTATTATTATATATATAAATGCGTTATAATTGATATTAAATTAGTTAAAACTTTACACAGATATATATATATATATGTTTATATATAAATAAAATCTAATATATTTATAATTACTATCAGTATATTTATACGATATCATTTATCGTATTTAACCGCTTATATATAGATATAAATATGACAGATATATTATATAATTTACAAACAAGTAACACACTTGTATATATGTGTATAAATAACACATATACGATATGCACTTTAACGTACGTGAAGATTTAGATTTAATTTAAATGTAAATTTACATTTCAGGAAATATTTGACACTATTATATATTTTATATTATTATGTTATGTATAAATTTGATGTATATTTTATATATTCAAATATTTATATATATATACATATATCGTTCGTTTTATCGTTCGTTTGGATGTATATATTTATATTTATATATACATGCATTTGCAATCATTTTAATAACTCTATTATAATTTTGATATAACTACATATGTGATGTATAATATTGTTTAAATATATATATACATATGATATATAAATCATAAATATTTTATATATACACAAAATAAATTTTCATTGTAATACAATTTATAATACAATATAACTCGCTGTAAAACATTCATTTTGTATATATATAAAAGAAAATCACATCGCGTGTTCATATACTCATCATAATATACCAATAGTAAATTATGGTTTTTAAGTTAAAATTTTCATCGTATATACTATTTAATGCCTAATCATATTTTATTCACATATATAATATATCGAACTATGGATATACGCCGTTACGTTTATAGGTAATATTTATAACGATAAAAAAAACAATGAGAAGGTAATCAACCTGTATATGTATATAAATATATTTTACAATTATAAATAACAATGCAATATAATTTTGTATATTAAATTTTTAACTATATACATTGCACTATGTTATTTATTTTCCAATACCCATATTGAATATTAATTTTATAAAATTATTAAAATATGTAAAAAATGTTAACATATATTTTTAGATCGAATGAACATTCATCTATTATTATGAATAACCATAATATTTTGTTTAACAACATTTTCGATTCAAGTTTTTGTCTGTTATTTTATAATCGAAATTTCAAACAAAATTATATATATGTTTTCCATTTAGTTGGTCATTCGGTTAAATTTAACAGATTTATTTTGAGGTTAACACAGAATTGTATATTGAGATAGCAAACGGCATTATTTTTTCCTATACATTTATGGAGTATAATTACAAAATAAAAATTCACTATATGTACAAATTCGATATGTACAAATTGAACAAATAATTAACAGGATTATCAAAATAAATTGAATTTAAGATAATTTCATCTATATACTTATATGCATCCAAAAAAAAAAGAATATAAATCAATATAATTGCTTAACAAAAAAAAAATTCTATCAATAAATATTGATATCTTTATATATATATAAATAAAATTAATTATCAACTTATATAAAAATATACTTTTAAATATTTCTATATACACAATCCTTTACCATATTGATATACTTCTCATTGAAGTTGTAAGTATATTATCATCACATTATAAATGTATATTAAATATACTAAATCTAAATATGCTATAAATTACACGTTCATATTCATAGAGTATATATATACATTTATATATACATATCTTATATATAATTTTATATACATATTTATTAATGCTTTCTTATGTGAATTTATATATATAAGTTTTTTTGCCATCAGTCAGTATCATTACGGTTCATAAATTTTATTGACCAAATCGTTTGACCCTTTCAATTGAATGGAAGAAAATTGATGATTGCCACGATGAGGAAAAAAAAAGGATAAGTATTTATGGTTTATTATATACGACATACGTATATACCATACATTTATATGGCCACAAAAGTCACATTTTAGGTATTTGGTAATGTGAATATGGTATATATACAAACATTATATTTGTAATATATATATATATAACATTACGTTATATTATATATGCTTCTTATCCACTACATTAGTATTATTACAATGTTTTCATATATATAAATATATGTTTATATAGGAAAAAAAACATCTATCAGCAACACATAAATATACTAAAATAACCATAAATTTTATACATATCTGAAAATGTTTTACGAATTGTCAATGTCTCCATTTTTATATAATAAATATAAGTATATATATAAATGTATAATTATATCTATATACAGATGGATATAGATGCAACTATAAAAAAAGACAAGATTAGTTAATTAAGTATTTTCATAAAATATAATATATAAGATGCTTCTAATCATCACAATTAATATATATATATATATATAAATCTTTAATTCCATAAGATGCATAAAAATTGATAAAATAAAATATTTTTAACGATTTAATAATCGCCTTATAACAACACAAACGCGTATATGATATAAACAGAAAAAAACAAAAAAAATTATATTAAAAGTAAACTTTCGAAAATCTACTTATAAAGTTTAATTCAATTTTTAATTTGCACGGTTCAACCAGAAATTTTTCTCATTTCATTATTTACATTTGTATATGTTCTAAGTTTTTTTTTTTTTTCATTTTCATTTTCTATGTACGCTTTTTTCCTGCCTGCGTTTCCTTTTCTTCTCGATCGTTGGATTTATAAATATACTTATAATATATTTATGTGTTCTATATGTAAACATAAACCTTATATAGAGATGGCTATTCTATATACTATATATATATAAAATGCATTTATTGATATTACATTTTTTTTTCTCTATATATATACATTTTCGTATTCATCGCATGGAAAAATAAAATAATGTCTTTGCTTTGCTTCCTTTCGAACAGAAATAAAATAGAAGAAAATGATGTGAAATAAACAAAATACAGGATTTCACATGCCAAAACTAACATGACTAAATAGGTATATAATCTAAATTAGGAACTACCAGAATTTTTCTTAGTTTTCTACTTTGTTGAACTGAATTATTTTAGAGTGAATATATGTATTAATATTTTATTTTTGAATAATTTGTAAAAAAAACCAAATTTTTGTGTCTAATTTTAAAACCAATTTGTATAGAACGCTCAACAATTTTGAATTATACCTAGCAGGTATATTGTAATAATTTTAAATATATAAAATCGAAGCACCATATCAAAATGATCGAATACCTTGTATATATACTTACAGATAAACAAACCAAAACGCAGTATATAACCAAAAATGTAAATTAAATTTCGACGTACACGAGACTCAATTATTAAGTTTAAAAGTAATTACAATTTTATTCAAATTTATTTGTGATTTTTAAAAACATAGCAAAAAAATTTGTATTCCTTTTTTTTTTTTTTAATTTATACAAATATTATATTGAAAAGGTTGGTTTTATTTTTTAACATTTATATAGCTCTATTTTCAAAATAAATTTGTTCAAAATACAGTCAAATGTAAACCGTATCGCAGTTTGTGGTGTTGTTGATATAAATACACCGAACTTAACATTTTGAAGTCGTTGTTCGGTATTTTTACCGAAGACATGAAACATTTTTTCGGTTTTTCTGTTATTTTCGCATAATTTGTTAATACCGAAAAAAGGAAAATTAATTTTAATGTTGATGGTTTTTTTTTTTGAAAAATACACTCTTACAATTCTCGTGTATATACAATTTCATTAGTATGTTTTGTTTTTTTTATCATTTTATTGCTTTAAATTTTGTTTCATAATATTTTTTTTTTTTGCCTTTTTTTTCTTGGTAAATAATTATTTCTTCATTAAGAAAATTTGATTTAATGAGATTTTCCGAGAATGTATATATTCGGGTCTTAAAATAAATACATTTCTATAAATATATGAGTGTATAATATATATAGATATGTAACCTTTTTTCTTTTTAATCAATATCCGATAATGTCTATTGAACCAATAAAGTTGGTTTATATTTGTAAATGTATTATTTATTGGAAAATTATTGAACACAAACAAATGTATATCTTTATTCAATATTAAATTTTCTTTAATATTCTAGAGCTATTTTATGCTGATCGTTTGAATTTTAAAACACATTTACGCATTCCAAATTCTATATATATATATGACAGCATTTATTTATAAATTTGACAATATTCATTGAAAATTCTAAACAACCAAAATAATATAAAAAAAAATTTCAATTCAATCTAATTGATGAATAAAACTTTTTTTATTATTACTTTTTTATTTCTTTGAATATTAACTATATATGTATGATTGGTATGATGCTATACTTATATGTAACTATACAAATCATCTCTCTGCTATATAAGATCTATTTATAAGTGTATAGTTATAAATAAATATTTATAAAAAGAAAAACATGAAATTTCAAAAAATTTGAATCGAAATTGAGTAAATCTATCTAAAAGATAATAAATATATACAATTGGATGTGCGCGTATACCTTATATGTACGGAGAAACAAAATTTTTTTTTCCTTATAAAAACTTTTGTAATAACTGTCAAAAAATATAATGAAAGGAATCATTTTGTACCTATACCTTTATTTCTTATATATATATATACGTCTATTATATATGCATTATGAAATGTGTATTTTTATATACATAACTTTAGCGAAAAATAAAATGTATTTTTTTAACATTGATATACATTTGTTTTGTATATATACAAAATTCATGTATATATACAATCAATAAATATATCAAAATAAGATTTTGTAGTCTATTGAGGATTACAAAAAAAAAAAAATTTTTAAACAGATATATCGGATCTTCTTTTAAATATTATATGCGCGTTTGTTTGTATACATCGCTCATCATAAATATATGTATATTGAAAAGAAAAAAAAACGAAAAGTTTATACGAAAATTTTCCAATAAAATTTATGAATTCAATCACAACAAAAAATATTTTTATTTTTTTTTTTTTGTTGACCTAATATTTTTATTGTTTTCAAAGAAATTTGAATCCTTTTTTATTCTTTATACTTTTTTTTTTGTTATTCATTCATTCAATTTTTGTATTGAGTCAGCTTTTTAAATAAATATTTTTAGGTTTTTTTTTTGTATATAACATATGTATAATACTTTTCTATGAGTATGTTTATATATCGATATCAATGCGAGGATGCGAGTAATATATAATATGTATAATAACAATAGTTTATATATCACATATTTATACCTACATATACATATATATTCACATGTATATTCTGTGTGTATTTTGGATATATTCTATATATATATTGAAGTATTTACTTCAGTGGTGCGTGTTTAAATATATATATATATATATATATATAGGATTCAAATATAGATCTCATTCTTTTATTATGCGTTCAATATGAGCTATATCTAATTGCAATAAGGTTTGGTGGCCAAATTTTGAAAACATTTACAAACATTTAGAATAGAATTCTTTTCAGATTGAAAAATACTCCATATATGAAAGAATATATAATCAATCGTGTAAAAAAGGAATACGTAAATTCTATATCAGGAATATTGTTCTATATATGTATTTATATTTGGAATAGGTGCGGTAATGATATTTTACATCGAAGATATTCATATACCTTTTATAGTATATTCACACGAATTTTCCGTAATATGCCAAGGAATAAAACGTAAAGCATATATATACAGGAATAGATATAAACATTTTCAAAATGTAACTATATACATAATATAGAATAGATCTACATACATTTGTATGCGTGCATGTATAAACTTTTATGTATAAGAATAAGTTGCGTATATATACTTTATTGATATATTTATTTATACATACATATATATATATAGTAAATATATATAATATATGTTTTTGTAATCTCTTGATTTCCAGAACTAATGAAAGCAATTTATTTCCTGAAATCCGTGATTTACGTTGTTCGTTTGTTGAATTTTTATGTTGGATTTTTTTTCCTTTTTATTTTTTTTTTTTTTTTGCCATACGTATATTATATATATTTATATTTACATATATGAAGGAAAAATTTATGTATATAATATCTATCTCCTGGTTGATATACATCGTTATCGTTACATATATATATATATGTATTTTTCAGGCATATATACATATAGAAAGTATCTGTTTGTTACAAAATTTAAACACTATATATACCTATACATAAATATTTTTATATATATAATGTTTAATATTATAATGGGGTCAAACTGCTTACATTACAATTTGGAAGTATAGTTTTTTTTTAAATAATTTGATATTTGTAAACAATATATTGAAAGCATTCCTTGCTATATATAGAATACATCGATGAAATTTTCTGTTAACACATTTTAGTTTAAGGATCCTTTTTCTTTTTTTCTTTTTATAGGATCAATATAAATAAAATAAAATATAATATAAAATAATATTAATTAACGTATGCAAAAAAATTAATTTCACAATTTATTATCGATTTTGTTAATATACAAAATACAACCAATAAATGCCAAATATCAATAAATGTCCAATTATTATATATAATCTCTATATAATGTACCGATATATATGTTTTAAATTATAGTTTCCTCTAATTTTTTTATGACTATACAAGGAAATATAACTATAATTTATTTTATATAGACTTATAGAGTATTTTTATACGATGCGTTTCTCTATATAGACATATAAATAAATTGTAAATAAGATATGGAAAAATATATAAATATGTGTTTATGTATATATGTATATATTGTATATAGATAATTTATTGAATAAAATAAATATATATATATATATGTGTATACTGACCTAATGGATTTGACCATTACCCTGTCAATTTGTCAACGAGTTTTATACAAAAGGATAACATCAATCAATGCTATATAAATATAGTATGGGTATATACATATATAATATAATGTGTATATTTTGTTTATCATATATTTATCTGGTATATTTATTAATGTATATATATTCTACAAAACACATCCGTATTCATACAATTAGTTTTGAATATAATATATTTTTGTTATGTCGTATGTATGAGTCGAAGTGTATATATTGTTCAATTATGCAAAAACATATATGCATGCACATCATTGCTATATGAATTTCAATTTATTAATGATTTTATTTCAAATTTAATGTTTTTGACGGAAAAATCTAATTCATAAAACAAAAATAAATAAGACACTGACAATTCATCGTAAAAAAAAAGATGAAAACTGCAATAATAATTATAAAGTAATATTAAATATATACACACTGAATTGAAATATATAGCAATAATACATGAAATATTTTAAACAAATATTCAAGAATTAATAATATATTTAACGTTTAAAATTCCATTTTTTTATTACGATACAGGTATAATAATTATATATTGTACATGTAATTGGTATATATGTATATATATAAATGTATAGAACAATAATTATATACTCACCTTATATGTGCAAATATTTTTAACAACGTGTATTTAAATAAAAATGTGGGGAAAGATTTTTATTTATATTATATGGTATATTTTACTTTAAATTTTCATATACAATTTTATGTAGTGGTACTATTATTATGATTAATATATATTCTAAAACGTATATAAACAACTTTTGTCATTCATTCATATACGTATAATTCCATATAAAGTAATAAAAATAACCTCTTAATGCAGTCATACATATAGTTATGGATTTTTCTATGTAAAAATAGAATATTGCACAGGAATTCACATATAACATATAGCATGAAAATACATTTCATATATTATATATACATCATACGGGTGATTTCAACGGAATGAAATATGCACGTATATGCTTAAATTATTCAAAAATAATTGCAGGGAAATATTTTCTATATATGTGGTTTCGGGATATTAAGAACCCATCAATAGAATAAACTATATTATTACTATGGAACTATTTGATCTATCTGAAGCCCTGTTATAAATAGGTATTTATTTATTATGTATCATATCATCATATGATATGTTTATTAACTAAATCTACATACATATAGTATTTTTTGCAATATCATCAAGCAAACACATTCAAAGCTTTATATATATATGAATATTTATATATATAATACTCGACAATATAATTCCTGAAGTATAATAAATATATTTTATATATACTCATCTCATATATATGCGTGAATGTATAATGCAATTAGTCTTTTTGATATTTCACGTAAAAGTTATTTTAACTTTAAGTATCCAATCTCATTCATGACATTCATTCGTATATATATATAATTTATATTACTATTTATATATCATCCTGAATATGTATGCTACATCTTCTTTTTTTTTTTTTTTTTTTACTATATTTCAATATGGTTTTCAGTTCTTTTATTACTTACACATAAAAATGATTGTACATTATATATAAATACTGTCATGATACATATATAGGTGCTACATATATGAAGAATAATTGGAATATTATAGAATTTATTGTTCAAATTTATTGTACATATATAAATAATGAAATTCTTTTACTTTTTTGTTTTATATAAATAAATATTTTATTGTTTTGTTGAAATCATATGAATGAATGAATTTGGACAAAAAAAAAAAACAAAACAAAAAAATAATATAATAAAAAATTATATGCGCGTACTAAAATAGTATAAAATATTTATAGGGGTGTGAAATTGATATCTTTTATATATACAAATAACATATATATATTAAATAAAATGTAATACTAATAATAATAACTATACAACAATATATATATATATATATATAGTTACACGCGGTACATAAAAGTGAGGCCTTATTTATCAATAGATATATGTATATATTGACTTAATCAAAATGATTTTTATTTATTGTTTTTATATATAGAAATATATATATATTGTATATATAAGCATATATGATTTGTTCTTCGAAAGTAAAATCTAATTTTATACTTTAATCATTTTTTTATATATTGCATAATATACGAATATTTCGTTGAATGTTTGCTTTTTTTGTTAATCGGGGCGAGGGTAAATATCAATGAATAATATATATATATAGTATAGTATTTCCAATTATAAAAATAAGTGCGTGATTATATTGTTGGTATATTGGTAATATATATATAATAAAGAGAATAATTTTTCTGCGGGTAATTTATTTTTTATTCATACATGAACAATTTTGTTAATAGTATATTTTTTTTTTATATTGTATATAAATTGAAGTATATTAATCATCTATATATTTTTTTTTTTTTTGATATTGTTAAATCGAGCGAATAGTTTTTAAGAAAAATATTTAGTATAAACGTATAGTACCCTGACAGAGGGTTGGGGTAATTATAAAAATCAAAAATTTGTTTTAAATAAATTTGTATATAGCAATTTTTGAGTATTTAATACACAATCTGAAAACAATTGCATAACAGATGTTTATTATTTTTGTTCGCAAAATTATTCAAATTTATGAATTATACGTAAATATGTAAATGATATATAACACATAACGATTATTGAATTTAACTTCATGCTGGTGCACAAAAAGATTACTGAAAAAGATTACCGAAAAACTGATGCAAAAATTTGTAACAGTATTATACATTAATATTGTGAAATTTTACAGTCTATATATAAAAATCATCATCGTTGACATATACAATTGTTTATTTGTTTGTTTATTTTATTTTATTTATTTTTTTTTTTTTTTTTGGTACATTAATATACACATATTATACTCACACAAAAAATAAAATAAATAATAAGTACACGTTCAATATTAGCAATTCAACAAAAAAAAAATTGACATAAGATTTAAAAAGGAAAATTTTCGCATGATATGCCAAAAAAAAATAAAGAAAAAGAAGCTATAATAATGTTTACTCATCAATAAACTCTGAATAGGTTTTGTGATAAAAAAAAATTTACATAAACTATATATATGTATATACACGTAACTTTAAAAATGGGAAAATATATGTATTGTATATCCTTATAAACAAACATGCATGTTGTGTATATATAAAAAGAAATATTCACTTAAATTATCCTCATATTATATATACGTTCCTATATATATATATGTATGCATAAACAATTTCCATAAATCGAAATAACCAAAATAACAAACAAATGTTATACTGATTTCCATATCTGATGCGTTTTTTTCGTTCTTTCGTTCATTTCATTTGTTAAATATATATATAAATATCCCATATATGACTATGTATAACATATATGAATCACATTTGAATAAAAATATATCCATATATATTTATATAGCACATATACTTCTTGAAAAGTTATGCTCCCTTTTTATTCGCATATATATATATATTTGCGTAATAATCCTATATATCCTATATATGTAATACATTATTTTATTTTATATACAATATATAGCAAATGGGTACGCATAAATATATATATATAAAAGTAAAACCCTCATTTTCTTTTGAAAATACCTGTGAATGGATGATGAATCCATGTATTTAAAACGTGCGTGTATTTTACATCTATAGAAAAACCCTGAAATCAAGCAAAAATTGTACAACATTTATATTCACTTTCTAACTGTATTTGAATATATATATACAATAAGAGAAAACGTGAACAGAAATTCTAAGAAGTTTTCTTTAATTTTATTATATACATTTTCCAATATATATATAGTATATGGTAACGCATTTTTGGATAGTGAAAATACTAAAAAAAAAATCGATAAATGTACAACAATATAAATAAAACTATATAAATGTATATGCATATAATTGCATATACCTATTTCAATATAGCAAGGAAAAAACTTTTGAAAAAAAAAAAAATCAAAAACAGAAAACATAAATAAAAAATTTACTTCTGAATGCCTACCTACTAATCTAGCAAATGTATACAAAATGTGAATATTCGGCTATTATATAAAATCAAATTGATTTGTATATAATGTCAGAAGAAATTATCACTAATTTCCTTCACCTTTATATAACCATGTAATTGTTCTTCTACATAATGAATATTGTATGTAATTTTTTATTCATTTGTAAATATCTAAAACAACAAACAATTGTAAATATCTAAATCATCCGATTTTAATTGTTAATTTTCGCTTTACCTGTTTATAAGAAAAGTAATCTTATATACTTCTTTTATTTATTGATGAAAATAAAAATATTAAAAAAAAAAACAGTTGAATCAAATACAAGTCCCCAGCGGTGTTATACATCAAATCATAATGAATCTATACATTTTCAAATCACCTGAATAATTCAAAAGGATAACGCATGGTTATCCTTTTGAATGTTTATTTATGGTAATTATACAATTTTTTGCATCAATATTTAAGAAATTAAAGGATAATTAAAAATTACTTAATATCAGAAGAAAAAAAAATGACACCTTAAGGTAAAAACATAAAACACAAAATGAAAACGACAATAATAAACATTTTTCTATATAATGAAAAGATAAAAAAAAGAAGAATTGTTTAGTTGGCGATTTGTATCTCCATTCATTACATATTTCTTTTACCTATATATGAATATACAAAAATTGACGATTTTGTAATAAAATTAATTTTCTCCGAACCAATATTCGTTATCATATTCATAATCATCAATAGTAAATTATTATTTGCAAAATATGTACTTTTTTTTTTTGTATTTTCAGAAATTATAAAATTGAAGCAATTAAAATGCCATCAACAAATGTTAAAATGAATCTAATGTTTGAAATATTTTCATCTACTTCTCCCCATAGGATATTATGAATATAATCCATTGGAGATAGGAGATATAAATTTTAGAAGTTTTTACATTTAAATAAATATATATATATATATATATATACTATATCATTTAAAATACTCTTTCTGTTACAGTGATCTATTATACATATAAGAAAAATAACATCGTTATCACTTTAGTAATTTATTTTGTATATATATACATAGTTTAAGATATCAAAAAGGGTTGATAAACATTTAATATAAAATACAAAAAATATAAATCGGGATTTTTCATTGGTATATAACAAACATATATATATATAGATATAATCTAGATCCTGTCTTCGTGTCATGCATATGCTGATTTGGAAGGCAAATATAGAAAAAAAAAGATTTTTTCATTCCATCATTTGATCCAAAACAAAAAATAAAATAAAACCAGGAAATAATTTTCCTATTGCTTTTCGCCTTTATTTTATTTATATTATGATGTCTGTGTATTTATTTAACAGAAATAAAATTTATTATGTATCGCAAAGTGGATTTATATAATAATATATATAAATAAATATATTCATCTCTAAAATGTATGCCCTTGTATATATAAAAAATACATCTTCGTAATTATATTCAGAATGAATAAAAAAAAATGTTCAACTAACTGCGTATATTTTATTAAATCTTGGTTAAAACAAAAAAAAATACAAATAAAATGAATAAAGTCTACAAACAAAAAATGCAGGATGGAAAAAAAAAACTTTTTTTTATGTTATTTAAATATTAGGATAAAATGACAAGATGACTTTTTTTTTTATAAACAAAGTTTTTTTCCTGTTTATTTTTTTTTTTTTAAATAAAAGAAATAATATAACAACTTTTTGGCATTTTTACTAATTAAATTTTTTGGTCTAATTTAAAATTTAATATCTATTCGTTGAAATATAATTTTATTAGATTTACAATAAGAATACCTTCAATTTGCTTTTGATTATTTCACATGAATTCTGATAAATTGTTAAGGTAAATAATTTTTTTTTGGTTTTGTATATATAACAAATCAATATAAGACAAAGAAAAAGTTAATTAGTATTTGAATTAAAAAGCTGTTCAATGAAATATGGAATGGCTTCTAGTTGTTCAAAAACGAAATTTTCATATATTTAAATATATATAAATTATATACGTATTAATTTTTGCACTCAACATTAACAACACTAATAATTTATAATCTTTACCATCTTATATAAATGGATTATATTTATTAATTTTTTTAGATTTATAAATTCGTGTATAGGTACATTCTTTATATTCATAATCCATAATCGCAACAACCAAAAACAAAGTTATATATATGATTGAAATACTTACACCAATTTTCAGGATATATAAAAAGAGATAAATCTTGGTCTTAAATATTTAAGCAAAAATAAACTATGTGGGTATTCAACAAGCAGGTATACATAGCGTGCAATTCAAAGAAGTAAAATAAAAAGATAGCAGCTGAAAAGGACAATATAAAAATAAATCTATCATATAAAATACGCAAAATGTGTTTATATATAAAAATATAAATATGCAACCAAAGAAAACAAATAAAACGCATGGTTATCCTTTTGAAATCATATAATTTATTGACCAAATAATAATACATAACATTTTTGTGTGTTAATGCGGATATAAATAAATTTACTTTGAATGCTTTATGTTTTATAATAGAAATGAACCAAAAAAAAAAAATAAATAAAACACGAAATATCTTCCACCAATTCTTTCTCTATTTCCTATATATTATTTTATATCATATAGTTATTTGTTAAATTTTTTTTTGTTTTGTTGTTATTTTGTGGTAAATAAACTATGGGTATTTTGTTTACCATTTGTACTTATATATATATATATACATTTTGGTATATGTACCAGTATATTTCCATATGAACAAAAAATATATACAGGGGTTGATTTGTTAATTCACATGGATTTTTTTTTTATTAATAATTTTACAATATGTCAAAAGGGGGATGATATCACTTCAGAAATAATTTTACATAATTGCATCATGGTTAAAATTTTAACAAGTAATATTTTTATAATCGGCGTACAGCGAATACGAAATAAAAATTCAATTGATCTTTATTCGGGAATTATGCAAGGGGTGCGTATATAAATGATATTGACATTATTTACATGGTATGACATATTCGTTTCGTTATATTCGATATCAATTACATATATGATTTTTGTATAAATATAAAATGAATATACCAAAAACTAAACTTATTAAGAAACCCTATGATTTAAAACAAAAAACTCTACCCAATACATATTTTATTGTATATATACTGTTGCTTTATATTACAAATATTTTTGAATGGATATTTTATGTATATATTTTTCTCCATTAGTAAGCACCCATATACTGACAATATATACAATAAAATTCTGGCTGAGATGAAAAAAAAAAATACAGTGAAAATTTATGGCTTGCGGTTGCAAAATAAATGCATATAAAACGTGAAAAATACAAAAATGAAAAGAAATAATAATAATACATACAGGAAAAAAACGGAAAATAATAACAATAATATTAACAAAAAAATGTGAAAAAAAAATAAAAATAAATATTAAATGCTATAAACCAAACTCACAAGAATTGCGAACCGGATCTGAATCTCTGTGTATGTATATTTGTATGGTATATATTACATATATATATATGTGGAATGTTTATATGTAATTATGCTCAAATAATATAACGTAAATTATCCGCCGAATATACCTTTTCAAAGAATTCCAATGGAATTCAACAAAAACATATAACTATAAGCATTAAAGATAGAACTATTCAAAAATGAATAAAAACATATATCATCTGAATGATATTCAAAATTTGCATTAATTATCATAATGTAATCTAAATGAAATTTGATATTATTTAGTCAAGCAATTATCAATACTTCACCTCACCGAATTTTAATATGAACCGCGAACTGAAAATTTCTATATCTGGTACATCGGAACATACAAAGTAAATAAATATATAAATATACCAAACAAATTTTATATATTTAATATATTGTATATATGATATTTTTACTAAATACTCTTATGTATACATACATTGACTAATGTAATATAAAGAATATAAGAATATATATAGAAAATATAATACAATTTTCTGGTATTTGAAATAAATCCAGGTATTATCTATATATATATATATATATATAGATATATTTATAAAAATTTTACTTCCTTTGGGACTACAGAAAACCTAATGAGGTATAACAACTGATAAAAATAAAAGTTTTTTGTTTAAAAATTGTCATAAATTTTATTATATGTTTCTGTATATAAGTAAATAAAATTCATGTATATAAATTATTAACATATATGAATGCATTTCTAAAATATGTATATATAAATTGAAGCATTGAAAAACATATAGTTTAATAACACATTCATATAAATATATAGATTTTGAGGTATATAGGATTATTGATATTGAAATTAAATTAAAGTGGATAACAATTTAAAATTAATAATTATTTTATTCTGTATATATAATAAGTTCTGTTTATATAACATTTAAAGATTTGTTCTATAATAATTTTATTGTTGGATGATGAAAGTTCAAAAATAAATCTCAACTTAAAATATAGTTCTGAATTCTGAATAAATATCGGGTTAAGAAATTTTATACCCGTTTGAAAAATATCAATGAAATTATAATCACAAAATTTTCTTAATTTATATAGTTCCTTAACCTTTTGAATTTAATTACACTTCTTATACGAACAAATATGTAATTTATCATATATATGGCTTTAAATTCAATTCGTTTTATTTACATTTTATATCTATATTGTATTGTTTAAGTGGTACAATATCGATTACATTGTCACTTATATACGCTCTATAAAAAAAATATATAATACAATACAGTAGATATGTAATGGTTGCAAATTTAAACAGCGTATGAAATGACGAATGAATATAATTATTCAGAATCATCAGGACAAATGTATATTGAGTGTATTCACATATATATATTTTATATGTATAATATTATTACATAATTTAACAATTTTGTATTAATGTATTTTAATATATATATATAACAGCTGCCCAATATTTATGCAAGAGTATATATCCATTTATATGCATATAGATATATTTTAACCACATCAACATTTTCAACAAGATGTCTCTGATTGTGGTGGATGCCACATTATTGTGCATTGTTATATCATATATGTGTATCTATGCTGTTAATTTGGCTTTAGTATACCATATATATATTAATAACCACAAATATAGATAATATAAATATGCACCTATATATGATCATCGTACCTATTCATTTATATAAATGTATATTATGCTATATTTATATCTAAATTAAACACATGTATTATATGTACATATATTCATATTTAGAATGTATATGCCATATGTGTGTGTAAATTATATTACCAAGAATATTAATGTTATGTTACGGAAGGTACACACAACAATAATACTCTAAAAGGAAATTTAGTGTTTTATGTTGATTTATTATGCGGTTAATTTCTTTATTAAAACATTTATACCAAATAAACATATATACAAATAAATAGAAGTGTTTTGTTGAACAAAATTCGCAGTTTTATTGAAAAAAAAAATAACCAACCCAATTTTCCATACAAAATTAGTTTTAACATTTTATTTCTCACTATATAATTACTATACAACATTGCAATCTCTAAACTCCAATCGTTTTGCTTATATCTATGTTCTGAAAACTGTTTATGTTTGTTTATGTTTTCTTTTTATTATCTGAATTATATATAGGTTATTCTTATTTCTATTTTACACACATTAAAAAACCTATCGAAAATTGTCAAACAGGTGTAAATATTTTATTTAATTCTCATATCAGTTTCGAATTAGTTTGGCTGCGTTCAACAAAACACAATAAATAAATTGGTAAACTAATATTTATATACAAAATATAATATAATATATATCTCTATCAATATTGATTAAATGTATATATATATATATTTGTATTTATTTAGTTTGCATTAAATTTGATACATAAAATAAATATAATCCGATTATATCATAAATATAGTCTTATAATGGTTGGAGAATGCACATGCAAGATATTGTTAGTATAAAAATCTATATTTAATTGCCAGTATACCAGAAAAATGCTATATATTGTAATTTTTGATTATTATTAAACTAAGTTCGTAAAGGTAATTCGAAAATTCATTTTCGGTTAAAATACATATCGTTTTATATATCCATAATATATCCATATTTTGAAATCTGAAATTAAAGTATTGTTTAATTTCTATAAAAGATTTTAAAATAACTTCAATTTCTTATATTTTGAATTAATCAATTTTCATAACTTACATTTGGTAAAAAAAAATTCAAAATTACTTCCTTGTGGCAAACTTTTCTAAATATAATCCCATTCAATAATTTAAAAAAAAAAAACTAAAATTGCTACATCAGTTAAATAGAGTTAATAAACGATTTAAATAAAAAAAAAAAGATCTACTTAAATAAAATTTCATTTATATATGTATATCCAACAAATGCTCAATTACAAGAGAAAATGAAAATCTTCTTTTTTTTTTTTTAACTTTTTTATTTTACAGAAAATTAAACAATATCAATAAAAAATGCATCAGTATAGTATATCAAATATCTTCAATATAATATTTTGATGCTATAAATTTTTATTGCTATTATATCCATAAAATGACATATTTATTTTATGACCATTTAAAGAAAGAACAAAAAAAAAAAATTAAAAATAAAAAAAGAAAACAATCAAGATATTAAAATTCTTACCAATATTTATGTTTAAACTTTATTGGTTTTATCAAAGCACTTCATTTTCTATATATAAGGAGAGATATGCCATATTATATTAAATATATATACGTATATGTATGTAATGCAGATATCATAGCTTATTTTAACGACTTCTTATCTCACTCTATATATATGATATGAATCTCAAAAGAAACTGAAATTTTAACTTACATATATATAGTAAATATTATATCTTATAAATATATATGTATACCAAAAAATATACAATATTATTCTTTCTATTTTAAAGCAGAAAAGATTTCTTTTTTTAAATCCTTATTCATTTTACAGAGTGCTCTTATAAAGATTCAGGTGATAAAAAGAGTGTGGATTATAAGTCGTTTTTTCGAATAATTCCTATAAAATGTACTTAATTTTACTTTTATAATATGATATATAAATGAATGGGGTTTGTGATTTTGACGGAAAAGTTATTGATTCTGGATTATCGATGTAATTTTTTATATACATTTATTCTAATTGAATTTTCTTGGATACTTTTCTTGGAGTGATACTATAGAAATTAAAATTAAAATTCATATATATTTGTGTATATTTCTTTGCTTCTCAAAGATATTTTTTTGGTAAGTCTATCGAATTATTTCATATAGAACTTCATATAGTATAATTTTGACGGAGATTTCATCAATGAACGACCACCGACCGGTTACCTTTCATAGCACGCTGTATATGCATGTAAACTGTTTATACACAGCTAAGCAGTACATATTTTTTTTATTTTATATACATATATATAAAACTAGTCCTCATATATCTAACTTTAAATCGTATATATAGTACTCATAATAGGGA
The DNA here is from genome assembly GCA_958336335.1 of Dilophus febrilis. NCBI lineage: Eukaryota > Metazoa > Arthropoda > Insecta > Diptera > Bibionidae > Dilophus > Dilophus febrilis. The sequence goes on from OY284468.1 coordinate 66,456,386, forward strand.
TATGGATATATGCATATTTATAGAATATGATCTGTATATGTATTTCTATTGCATATATATAAAATAAAGCACATACAAATAAAACTTTTCTTTTTTTGTACATAATACATATGTATTTATTGTATATAAATGTTTTTGTTAAAAGAAAAACAAAAATTTTATACTTTAAATGTTAATATAAATGGTATATTCTGTTTAGTGGTTAACTTTATGTATATTTACAAAAATACTAAGAAAATATAATGTTTATTATCCATTGCATTGCATGTATCATGGTTTATCTTCCTGTAATATTCTGTATATATATGGATAATTTGTCATATTTATTGAGTCAAAAATCATTATGCGAAGATATTGAAATATTGCACGGTTTGGTTAACTATTTTTTTTTTTTTTTTGAAAATATTTAACATCCTTAATATGCATTCACATACATGACTTGAGTTAATAAATTGTATTCAAAGGTATATACACATAAACGTCATTTTATATATATATTTATATTAATATTCACAGTATATACTCTTGATATAGTACATTACACATCCAATTTGAATACACTTTTGTATTGTTTTATGGTTTCAAATATAAATTCATACATATATATATATATAGAGTATAATTTGTATATGTATGTATATTATGCATAAAATAATTGAGGAAATTATAATAGTAAAAACCACAATTTTCGGTATATATATATATACATATCTATATTTGTTTATATATAAATAAATGTATGGTTAAAGAACCCTAATTTTAGTAATAATTTATACACGATAAATGTAAAATAAATGTTTTACTTGACTATATATATTTTACACATATAATATAATATAATACTACTATAATATAATAGTTAATTTTATGGGCCATTCAGAAATGCACATATTTTAGCAATTATAATTATTGTACAATATATATATAAGTACACAAAACATATACACAATTGTCAATGTATATATTTATTTTGTTATGTATATAAGAAAATAATAATATGACAATCATAAAAATTTATTTACATATACATTATATAATGTGTATATATATATATGAAATTAAATCGAAAATTATGCAGGGTGTCATATATAAATTACATCGATAGTCGCGGACCTTATAATTTTATATAATAAAGTTTTTCAATATTTAATCAAATTTCTTACCGTTTAACATATGTTATATAAATAAAAGTATAAAAAAAAGTGAAGATACGAACAAAACACTCTTTTAAGCTATAAAATTTATATTTTTTTAATAAATGATTTTTTATGTGTTATATATGTATATAACGCTATAATTATCTAATAAATTTGATAATGAATGAATTTCTAAATAATTTACATTCATATTATTTATTATCTAAATTTATATTACAATTATTTTGTATATACATAATCGTATAAATAAATATGATGATTATTTATATATATAGATAATGAATTGTTATATATATATATGTATATGAATAATGTAATGTCATTCCAGTTCATATGTACATGAATGATTATATATATATATCATATACTTTATTATGCATGCTCTATATATATATATAATGTTTAATATTTATTATATATGTTTATATTATGTAAATATTGATCATGAATAAATCACTTTATTATATATGAATAATAATATACAATAAATACAATCATACACGAATTTATATATATATATATTGTGTGTTTTGTTATATCATATATATACAATATACATATATAAACATTCATTGTTAATTATATAATTTATTACTGTCATATAACTGTCTTATTAATTAGATAACATGTTGATATCAAAGGAATTAAGCTTTATATACATATATGTATTTATATTATTAGTATTTTGATTATTATTGTTATTATTATGTTAAAACATCGCTTTATAAATAAATATTTACACATAAACAGATTAAAGAGATTATACGTATATATATTATAAAATATATACAAATATATAAATGAATAAAGTACACAAATGAGACAGATTTTGATCCTAAAAATGTCAATCACATTATATAATAAGAATAATAATAATATTAAATGTCCTATTTTATATATTTATCTATATGTAGTCATTATTCAACTAATAGGTTAATTTTTAATTTTTTTAATTAACTAAAATACCTCTTTATATTTTTTTTATGTATATTGAATACTTCTTTTTTGACATTGAAATAGGTAGTGCAATATAGCAATAATTAATAAAGTTATATCAATAATTTATTATTGATGTTGTTATTAAAATCATATATAACTATACGGCGCGGTAATCCACGCGCACATTTCATATTAAATAATCACATTTAAATGAATTAAAATGTTTATAGATATAAATGGATTACATTTTAAATGAGTGCTTAAAATTAAATTTCATATTCCACGATAAAAATATTAAATAAAAATTTTTCTATTGATATACTTCAAAAGTTTCTCGTTAACTATTTTCCTGGTGATAGAAACTTCAAGAGTCCCACCTTTACATCTTTTCTATCTTGCTCAATGTTTCGCCTTCAAAGAAAATTTTTTTGATGACAATCGCTCTGAAATAATTATTCTTCGAATAGACATTTTTTTGGCAAAACCTTCAAGAATTCCTGCTAAAAAATTTTTGTTTATCTTATTTACATAATTTTTACAATTTTTACATTTTTATTTTTACAAATATTTATGAAATGTTTTATTATTCTTATACTGCGATAATACTAAAATTATACATTAACAAAATTGCTATATAAAATATATTAAAATAAATTAATTGAAATGAAAACTTTAAAAATAAAAACTCATTTCCCTTATCCCGCAATTTATATTTAAATCATTTAAACAAATTAAATCCTATAATTGACATATATATATCCATTTAAAACAAGAAACGAAAAAAATTACAAATAAATACATTTTTTAAAACATTTTAAATCCATTAGTTTAAGAGAGTGATTTTTTTTTTTTATTTAAATCGTCATCGTATATGTGTTAAAATACAATAAAATAACGAAAAAAAGACAATGAAGTAAAATAAAATAATGCATCAATTCAATGTAGAGTAGGTGGTATATCTATATAATAAAAGAAATAATAAATAATAATAAAATACAAAATAATAAATGAAAAAAAAAAATAAAATAGAATATATAAAATTGCATTGTTGCAATTGCAACAAATTGCAAATGTACGTTTATTTCTATATGTTTTATAATATATATATAACATTGAATATATATTTACCCAATACATTTTTCATCATTTTTTTTTTTGCAAATTCCATTCCATGAAGTATATCCCTATATATATATATATATATATAGTCAATTTTTATATATGGTACTATATATGTTTACTCTATGTATATTACTACATACACAACTATATATGTATATTTATCTATAGAAAGAAATGCTTGCACATGCATTTATTTCTATATATTCGCATGTATACGATATAAGATATAACATATGAAATGTATATACACATTTGCTTATAAACAATATATGAAGTTGTATATATTTATTTATATAAAAATTATACATAGGTAGAATAAATGATTATGTTACTATATAATACATGTAAGATAAGGTATATATATATATATTTATAACAACAAGAATAAAAGCAATTTATTTCTTTTTAAAATAAAATTCATCCTCTGTGAAATTGCATGTTTCCTTTATAGATATCTCACGGGAGTTTTGCGACAAGAAGATAAAGCTAAATGCATATATATTTTTGTATATATATATAAATAAAATGTGTTTTATTATATATCTATATACATAATATACACACATACAATTATACATACTTATACGTATATCAAATGGTATTCTATAAATGCGATGATATATGGAATGTTACATTTCATATATACATATAGTGATCTTTATGTATAATATTATACATTGTATAAGAAAAAATTTGTTTCAAAAGTATTTGAGAAGAAAATGTAATTGTGCGCGATAACTGAAATTAGCAATAAATTGTTTTCAAATTCGCTTTTCACAGTTTGACTGAAAATTTTCCCTAAAAATACACGTAAGAATTAAACTAAAAAATGTTTATTCGATATACTATATATTTTTTATATATTTTGTTTTTAAATATATCTTTGCAAACACTGAATATCAATACGATAATATATATTCAATAATATTATAAAAATATATAATATGAATAAAAACAAACAAACAAACAATACATTTTTAACTTTTGCATAAATTCACTTTTGATGAAATTTATATACATAAATAAAGTAAATTACCATACAATTCCTGTGAAATTGTTTAATAATATTAAAATAAATTTTAAAATTTGTATTCAAACAACATTGTCCGTTGTTTTTTTTTATGATCGCGTACTTAATGTAATGATTTGGATATATATACCATTGAGAATTATTGACAAAAAGTAATTATAAAATTTTATTAATTTATCAAAAAAAATGTTTTATATCAATAAATTATAAACATATATATATATAGTATATATAGAAATAAATATGTATAATAAATAAAATTACAAGACCATTTCTATAAGGACATCTTATATATTGTTCTATTGTATTTTGAATTGTATATTGCTGTTATTATATTATCATATGTCCATATATACAACATATGTGTTTATAAATTCATTTTATTTCTAAATTATTTAGGTTACACATTCACGCATAAATATTCACATATATATATATCCATACATATTTGTACAGATGTTACAAGTAAAATGTATATATGCATAATGTAATTTACATGAATATATATGGATATACATATGGTATACTTATGCCCATTTGGTTAGCGGACATAATTATGCCTGAAGACAATCACATATATATATGGTACGTATTATTTTATATATATATATACAATTCATATAGGATTTTCGCCAAATACATTTATACAGTGTTCTAAAAACACACATAAAATAAGTTTATACAATGCTGTTTATACATACACATATACAATTATATAGTTATACATTCTTGTTTACGAAATTCCTTGTTCATATTCTTGATGTTTTCATGACAAGGAAATTAAACATTACATGCTACGGGATTGTTGTATATATATATATATATATATATAATATTGTGTGTATATATATCTTACGAATTTATATACATAATTTATATTGGAATATATAAGACCGCAGTGCTATATACATACAGTCTTATATATAGGTATATAATATAAGTTTATATAATTAAGATTTCACATGTATAACATGATCAATTTTCATATATACATCTTGCTATATATATATTCATATGCCTTTGCAAAACAATTTAATAGTTTGTTTAATTTTCTCAAGATCATTTATATGTTTATATTTCTTATGTTTATAATATTGTTGTATATATGTGCGTTTATATATAACACGAAAATATATATTCATGTTGAATAAAATATATATACGCATATAAGCAATTTCTTTACTTTTGTATATATACATTATATATATATATATTTATATATGTATAGAAACGACAGCATGATGTGAAAATTTATAATGCATACGTACTTGTGTACAGCATGTATATATATTATTTGAAATACGGATTTACATATATACCATATTGTATATAGATATAGATAGATATATATATAGGTATACATATTGAAACAGCCTATCCAATTTTACCAAATATACATATAATTACATAGCATATACATACATCTACAAATTATACAATTCTAATTCAGTTGAATGAAAAGGTTTTTGTTGGATATCTAAATAATTAATTATAACATAATTTAATTTACTAAAGACTTCATTTTGTATTACACATATATATATAATACAACATATATAACACGTATAATATTGCCATAAATATACTATATTGATATATTTATATATATGCTTATTCGTATATATTTATAAAACTTGTAGAACTTAATTTGTTTGGTATTTATTTATTTATTTATATAAGCTATTTTAAATATTTAGAAAAAGAAAGATTGCTTTTTATTTTGATATATCAAAATATTATTTATATTATAAAAGATTGTATTTAAAAACAGATTTTTACCCATGTATTTTTTTTTATTTGGTTTGTTATTAATTTTATTTCTACCAGAAGTCTCTTATTTTCCATTCCACAATACCACGTATATATAGAATTTAGCTTATCTGTTATTATAATGAAAAAAAAAGCCATTAGAAACCAAAACTCTATCGGATTTACAAAACTATATAACAAATCAATTGTTTTCATCAGAATAAATTCTGCAAGCATATTTCTGAAAATTTGTTAAAAGTTGAATAAAGGTTACTTACTATCAAACGTTTATTTTATTTCAAAAGATGATTCTCGTTTTGTTATCTTTTCATTCACGTCATTTGACAAGTTTACATAAACCAACAAAGTTTATTAAAATGACTGGAAAAATCCAAGCCCAAAAACTTACTTATATCTTTGATGTATTGAAGATTGTTTAATATCAGTTTATTGACATTGAATGGGTAAACAACTTTTTTACATTAACAATATTTGGAATTATATTGTAGATACGCAATCAAGCGATTGATTTTGATCGGAAATTTTCTGAATTGTTGTCTTTTGAGATCCCGCGGGAATGCTAAATCACAAGATGACTTCTTGAAGTTTAACATTATTAAAAACAAAAAATCATTATAAAGATACAATATGTGATTTTAAAAATTTTGTAATTAAAGTAAAAGCATTAAAAAATAACTTCCATATATATATATAGTTAAATAATATATATATAGACAATTAAAACAAATACGGTGTTTAATTAAACATTTTCATTTTCACAGCTTATAAAATATAAAATAAACTTTTTCAAATATAATGAACATTTATTTCAAATAATATACATATAGTATACACATAAAAAAATGGATAATAAAACACAGATCACATTAAAACTATACATATACATATTTCTGTTAAATAGATAAAAAATTAAATATAATCCAAATTAGGTTAAATTTAAGTTATATTACCATTATACGATTTTATATGTATTCAATGTATTTGACTTATAATATACGCTATTATGGTATTACGCTATTATTACTATTTATAGCATGATGTATATGTAATTTTTAGTAGGATGTACGTGACTTTCTTTTACATATATGAAGGTATATATATATATATTATTTGTAATATAAGGGAAATTGTTCAAATACCCTGCATAATACAGATTTTTTCCTCTACATATTCTTCAAATTCCTATATATAATAAATACCACAATATAAAATACAAAAATTTTTGTTCAGAAAAATGATTTCTAATGTACTATCATTTATTATGATGTCATTAAAGAAAGTATATATATATATAAATATGGTGCATAAATACAGTAAAACTGTCTGTATATATAAATGAAAGTTGAATCACGTATAAAATTGAAATACATTTTTGTATTAAAGGTCCATACATGTGTGTGTGTGTGTGTCTATTAAATGTCCATATTTTCATTTATGTAAATTTAAATGTGTATCCAAAGTTAACTCTGTGCTCACAACTCTGTGGTGTAAATGTTAAAAATGCCAACCTAAAATTCTAACGAAATTTTGGGGTCGTGGGTTCGAATCCTACTGAATGCATAAAATATGTTTTGTGTTTTCGGTTATTTTTCGAATCTGAATTTTAACACAGAGTTGTATATTCCGCTTGCGGTTGGTCGTACGGCTAATTACCGACACCGTAAAAGCCACAAATTAAGTAACTAATAACAGAAGGCTGTTGTTGGACGCTAAAACCAGATTGTTGGTTGTATAGCGAAAAATTTATTTTTTTATTTTTTTATCCAAAGTTAATATTAAAAATACAGTGCATTCCAATTTATTTGAATATTCGCATAGTTATAATGGTGATTATCAAGAACTGGACAGTATTCGCAGTCTCTTCAGAACCATTTCTAAAATATGGAAATAATATATTACATTTATGGAAACATACAACCTAATTTGTAGAAGTAGTTTAATCTCATAAAATTTCATTTGTTCTGAATTAAGTAAAATGCACTGTATATCCATATATAATTTAGACGATTCATATATAATAAATATAAATTTACATCGTAAACATTAAAATATAAGTATATCAGTGCAAATACATACTTAAAAGATACCTTTAAATATTTCAACATATATGCGTGATAAATCTGTAATAATAAAAAAACTTTCTTAAATAACATATGAAAAATTATACTCATAAATATTTTTATGATACAAAATCCAAAAGAAATTATTCAAAGTTTGGTTGTTCTTAACATATATGCTTTTTGTATATTTTATAGCAGGTGTAATTGAAGATATATTTTATTTTTTTAATAAATTTACAATAAACAGCTTTAACCGCTTATTTATTTTTTTTGCTTTGTTTTAACAAAAACCTCTTTAAGGGAAAATCTACTATGAAAATATTTTAAATTAATATTTTGATAAAAAAAGAATAAAATAATAATACTTTAAATGTGAATGAATTAGTTTTTTTAGTAACTTTTGTTTTTTTATTCATTTTAAATAAACATTTTCCATACATTTAATAAAATCATCGAAAATATATAATGTATATGTGCATTTTATCTGTATATAGTATTACATAATAAATTTATAGATATATGTAAAGAAAAGATTTTTAGGGTGACATATGCATTTCCCAAAAGAAATTCCCACATACATTTTCATATTTTATTTTCATTTTTTTTTTTGCGTACTATTTTCCATTCAATTTGTAAAATTTTTTTTTTAATTTAATTTCAAAATTTTTTAATTTATTCTGAACATCTTTTAATTCAATCTCAATCTTTTTTTTTTTTTTAATTTATTTTCAAAGTTCTTATTTAATTGAACTTGAATGGCATACGTTTAAATATTGAACGATAGATTATTGAAATTTATTTGAAAAATGTTGAAATTATTCGGAAAATGCATGACATATATATTATTCATATATATCAATATATATATATACGTTTCTCTATATATGTACTACAGCGGCGCCGCGTAGCCAAAAATTATAGTTGTCAAAATTTTTGAAAGCAACAATAATTCGTTAAACTAAACTAATTTATGTGTTTTTAATTTCAACTAAATATCTTCTGGAATAAAAAAGCCAACTAAATATCTTCTGGAATTTCAATTTAGAACTGCTCAACTAGATTCAATTCACCAATAAATTATTATTTTTAATTTGCACTAAATATCATTAAAATGCAATATGAAATCTCCAAGTTGTTCAAAAACTAAATTAGCAACATGAATAAATAAAAATAAATGCTCGTATTGCAAACATAATTTGTTAATTTTAAATGAGAATTATTTTATTATATATTTTCTTCTTTTACACACACTACTAATTTCTCATACTTTACCTCATTCGTTTTTGTATTGTATCTACATTACAGCATGTGCGATATATGAAAATGTTAGTTTACCATATGTATGGAAGGTTGCTAAAAAAAAATATTGACAACATTCTTTTAAACACACCATATAAATAAATCAAAAGCCCATATATTTTAAGCTTAATTACAATTTTATTTAGAACAAATTTAACCATTGAGTTGTTACAACAAAGCTTTCACAACTTAAATTCAAATACATATGCATATCGTTGAATTTGTATATAATAGCATAATAGGATAATATAGGTAAATAAGACAATATGAATGGAATGGAAGTTGTTAGTATTTTATTGTAACAACCTACTGATTAAGTGTGTTGGTGTTCTAAATGAAATTGTAGTTAATTTTAAAATATATGGCCTTTTTGAGTTTTTATATGATGTGTTTAGAAGAATGTTGTCAACATTTATTTTTAACAAAACTATTTAAAATCAATTCTATATCGAATAGTACGTGAAGTTAAAAAAACTTTTCGCAAATTTTCAGGACACATTTTTTTTTTAAATATTGAATTTTTATATGATTTTTTCGCAAAAATCAAGTTGTCATATGACAACTAGGACATTACCAGGATACGCCACTAATGTACTATAATATATTTATACAAGGAAAATAGAATTCTGTTTTTTTTTTCTATATATACTCATTCTTTATTGATGGATGAATAAAAAAAAAATAAAATAAAATAAAATCATATATAATGCATATATGTATAGTTTTTTTTTGTTTTTATAATTTCCATTTGCTGTTGCTTTTTTCTTTATTTGCTATTTGTTTTGTTTTTCTTTTGTAAAAAAAAGGATAACTTTTTTTTTGTGATTTTCTAATGAGTTAAAAAAAAACCAAAAACAATATAACAAATATATATGTATTTTTTTAAAGAAAAATATATATAAGAAAAATTAATGCATTCAAAATATTATTTATAGTCCATATTTTATCTATACAATAGGTTGAAGAAAAAGGACAATCGCATGTATATTTCATCATTTTATGTATATATATTATATATAGAAGTTAAACAGAACGTAAATTTATCAATTTATCCATATAAATATATTCTTGAACGGTTTTATTGGACAACATTTTTTGATCTACAGAAAGAAACATCAAATCGTAAAGAATATATATATATAAAAAGAAAAAGAAATACTTTGATGTATTAATTGAAATATTTTTACCATTTTATTATCACGATATATAAATAATTTAACAAATAAAATTAACCATTTGATTAAACATTTGTATTATTTGTGTTTTTTTTTTTCTTTTTTGTTATACGAAATACAATGTGGGGTTCAATTTAATTTACACCACCACAAAACATGTAATATAACAATTCTTTTTGTTTAATTTGTAATTGAAAAAAACATTTCTTTTTTGTATATGTACATAACATATATATTATTTTATATATATATTATTTTATATATATATATATATATATATATATAAATACCATCTGACAAGACATTCGAAAAATAAAATAAGAACATGAAAGTAATTAATTTTTTTGTATCCTTACACACGAATGTTTCAACACATTACATATATATATTTATTTATATATATTATATTTTATTCAGAATTCTTACATAAACACTTTTTTGTATATACCGTCGAAATGAAATACAATTCTGTGGTACAAATCTAATTTTAAGATGAAATTTAGAAAAATCTGGATCGTTTTAAGTTGAATATGGCGTCCTTGTATAAAACAAGCAAAAAAGAGTAAAATGTTTTGGCGTACAATGGTGATTTTAAAAATCATGAAATAAGAAAAAAAGTATAAAGCGAGTATAGGGTTTAAAATGAGGAATAAAGTGTATTTAGATTTGTATGTATATATAATTGTAAGGAAACATAGGAATTCCTTATATTATCAAAAAAAAAAATAAAATAAAATAAATAAGATAACGAAGTGATATGGCAATACAAGAACCAAAACAAATATAAGAAAAGAATCACGCAAACCACATATAATAGTAAAATACCATAATATCTTCTAATATATATAATAATTGGTATAGATGATTTATTTTTTATTCTACAACAAATAAATAATAGAAATATTCCTTTATATATTATTTATATATATATATCACTCGTATCATATAAGAAAATAACAATGAAATTGTTAATTATAATTATTTTTCATCAACATTTATTATATATTTATTCACGCCATATAATAATATAAATATAAACTGCTCTTTTCCGAATTTTATATATAAAAAAATTACAATTCTTATAAACATTTCCACACAGAAGAGTACAAACTGAGATTATAGGGAAATGTTCATACGAATTTTCTTAAAAATTCTTTGGTTTTCATTCATTGCAATTTTGTGGAATTTTCCTTATAATTGTGTTTAAATCTATATACATATAATATAATTTGTATATAATTCAAAACCAAAATTATATAACCATATAGAAAAAACAAATATTTTGAATTAATCTTACTGCATCACATTTTCTTAGTAATTTTTATATATGCGGTATATGTATTTAAGTTTAAAAAACATTCATATATAGATTTAAAAGAAAAATAAAAATAAAAATATTTGCATACAATAATATAATAATGTTTCATGTAAAAAATGTTTATTACTTTTCTATATATATGAATTTGTATACAATTTATTTTTGTTATTTATTTCTATTTTTTTTTTTTTTTTGTTGAATGTCTTATATATCATTTCAAATATAAACCAAAAAAAAATTTTTATAATTTGATCTGGGAACTTTTTTTTTTATAATATTATAATATAGAAAACTTATTAAAATGAATTGCACAGAGGACATATATGTATATGTATATGCAACATCACATATTTATAATAAAGTATAGAGTATTATTATTATTTATATTTATCTTGAGTAGTAGAAGTAGTACATTATATATTGTACATATATACACATATATATAATATTAAAAGAAATATGAAAATCTGTCTGATTATATGATTTGCATAAAAATTGCATTTATATAAACACAAAATAAACAACATTCAAGAGAGTGCATAACAGATGTGATATTTTTTTTAATAAAAAAAAAACTAAATTATAAAATACAAATACACTTATAAAATTGTCTTTAACATATATTTTAGAAGCATTTTTGAAATGTTAATTTAAATTCAAAAGATATTTTTACTTTTATTTTTTTCCATTTTAATAAATGTAGTTTTTATATAAGTATGAATAAGGTATTATTCATAAAAAATGTATAAGATGAGTGTTTCAAATATTAAAGATGCCGATGGTTATTTTTTACAAAAAAAAACAACACTGCATTTATGATTAAATTTGAATATTCACTTTCAATGTGTTTTTATATGAAAGATATTATATCATTCAATTATACATTATGGATTGGTTTACAATCATTGATGATAATCATATATATTATCAGATCTTACAACTTTGAACTACTATTTCCTATACATTATATGAGGTTTCCGTCGCCAATTACATTTAAAATTGAAGTTTTTTTTTGCACATATTGATTATGATTTTTAACACATTTAGATAAATAAACTTGATAACAAATATAAATAATAAAAAAAATGTAACTGCTAAACCCCCAGTGGAAAATTTAATATTAAATATGAATGTATTCATTTATTTTAAATGCATTTAAATTTTACAAATACTCCATATATGGTTTTTATTTTAATCTATACATTCATTTAGATATAACAAGTATATTTTATACTGCACATTTAATTCACGTACTTCACACATATGAAATAAACCATTTTATATATTCTATAATTATCGGTTTTAAATAGATATATAATTTTAAATTTCATTAAAATTATCTGAAATTAATAATTATTATATATATTGATTATTATATTTATTTTTAATTATATATATATTGGATATCGAATTTTAAATATATTTATATATTATATATATTATATGTATCCAATCAAAACCCATTAATTAATATGAAATATTTTAAGTATTTATTATTATTTGTATTATTGTAGCAATGCAATTTGTATATTGTTATGTATTTGTAAAATAATTATTATAAAAAGCATTCTTAATCACGAATCAATGCTGGACCATTTTAAATATATATAGGGATAGATTAAAAATGTAATTAAATTAAGTTAAAAATAACATTTAGATAACAGATTTTTTTAAATTTTGATTCTGAGAATGACAATATGTTACTACAATCATGGCATTCAAAAATCATTTTAACCTTCTCAACTTTTTGTTACTTTTTATTTAAACTTACGTGCTAATGTTAAATAGAATCCAGTGTTGAAAAAATTCTCATTACATATATTATATATAATAATCTGCTCCACTATATAAAATATTTCATGAACCCACGATACTTTTATTTAACTCTATATCTAATCTAATCCCGTATATTTAAATATACAAATATTAAATGTTTTTGGTTTAGTTGTGCTGATTAACTATACATTCATTTTTCATTTATAGTAAAGTGCTTTAAAAAAAATAAATAAATAACTTTTCCCTCTTTAAATAATTCAAAATAAGTGAAAAACATTTTTTTAATCTACATATAAAAACTATCATATTTATACGAGTATTTACAAAATATATACAAAAGAAAAATTCAAATATATTTAAAATATATATATATAATATAAAAAAATATTTTCGCTTAATATTCTGTTTTGTTAAACAAAAAACAAAATTGTATATCAAATAACATTTGCATAAAAATATTAAAGTTTATTATACGTATGCAAAAAAAAATGTCCGTAAAAAAGAAAATCTAAATATATAAGGTTATTTTAGGATGAAATCTGCAAAAATACAAAAAAAAAAAAAAATAACACACAGAAATAGCGACAACAACATATAATGAGTATTCACTTTGTATGTAAATTGCTTTGATTGAGTTTATTCTTTTATTTTGTTTTTTTTTTTTTTTTTTTGTGATAAATGAAACAACGACATAATATGAGAAGATATATGACTATGCTTAGGTACAATAAAAAATATAACCAAAAATTACATTACCGAAACTGGATGTTGCTGGATGTGCGGATAACTAAATACCATTACAGTAATCTTGTTATGGAATATTGTTATGATTTTTTGTAGTATAAGAGTTTAAGTAAAAACTGTTTTTCTCTGTATAGTTTATAATGGCGAATTATAATTCGCAATAGATCTTATATAGAAATGTTGAGATTTTGTTAAGTTAAACTTGTCCTAATCAAAAACCATCTCCGAATTTATTTGTAAATATTTTGAATATTTGATGTTTGGTTTTCCGAAATATTGTTTAATTGAGTATGAAAAGAACATTTCTAACCGTTTAAAAAAACGAATTCTAAAAATGTAATTAATTTTAATTCAATTGCATAAATAAAATGTCGTACAACAATATTATTAATTCTATATGACTGCCACTATAAAAAAAAAAAACCAAGAAAAAAACACTACTTTGTTTTTATACTGAATGTTGTAACCGAAAAAATAATATTTGAACTGTTGAAGTATCCTTATTATTCGTTGAGTATTTGTGTATATACTTTTATTTTTTCATATAAGTGTATATATTTCGTATCTATTATGATATATATATATAGATATCCACATATTATTTATATATATATTTATATATGCAATTTTTTTATGAGTTGGCAATTTTCATATCATATATACAAAAAGAAAAAAAAAATGACATATTCATACACATTTATTTTGTTTGTTGATTTTCATGTCATTTATATGTAAGTTTTACTTGAAATTTTAGTTTTTTTTTTTTTATAAATATGTATATAATAAAAGTGATTTTCATATAGTCACAAAACTGCAAAGTGACTATATATATATATATATAAAATATGAATATTTTTAAAGGATAATATATTTGTTATGATGATATTATGATAATATATTATATATTGTTGTTGTTTATTGCCATTATTGTTTAAAAATTTTGCAAGAATGGGGTTAAATGTTGTTTGTTGTACACAATTTAATGATATCTTTTTGTGATGTATTATATAATTTGGAATCGCTAAAAATTGATGCAAACTTTTTTCTATTAATATTTTTATTTGATGAAATGGAGGATTGTGAATGGAATCGTCAATTTGGGAGTTAATTCATGCGTTATACAAATAAATAGTTTAAGAATAGTATTACCCCTATATACTATAACTGAAAAAAATTGAACTCAAGTTTTCAATTGAAAAGAATCTGAAGTATGCTGAAGTATACAAGGAAAAATAAAACAAAAATTCATTAATTTCAGTTATTTTTTTTTTACATATCATAAAATTTATTTAAATATTAGTTTAGCTACAAAAAAAATGTTTTTTTTTTCTCATTTATATATATGATAATAATATAATAATAATAATAATACAAAACATCAAAATAAAAACATTTATACATTTTTAATATATTTATATAAAATTTTGTTTATATTTATATTAAACATTTTATATTTTTTTCATCTGCGAAATTTTTCAGTTTCATTTAATTTTTAATATATTATTTTAATTTTTTGGATTCTTTATAGTGTTTTTTTTTTTTATTTATTTCTTATTATATTTTTGTTTTTAATTATATTATTATTATATAAATAATTTATCATCAATTTATTTAAATATAAAAAATATGATACATATTTTTTGCCCTTAATTAGATATATAAATTATATTTTTAATATATATATATATATATATAAATAATGATCAATGACGTGGCGATGATGATGAATGATGAATATGATGATTAAATGTGAAAAAAACTATTTACAAATTTTAATTTTTATATACAACTTTCCTGTATTCGATTTGATGTTGTGACTACCTCCGGTCGAAACCGATATTCACTTAATGATGACGTTACTAATGATGATTGATGATTTGTAGGACTAAGTAAATTTACACCTATAGGAAGTTGATGACTTAATGGACTGCATGTTGTTATACTTTTATTACCTCTGCTAAGGGTTGCATAACTCTATAAAATGCAAAAAAAAAAAAAATGTAAATCAATTAATTATTATTATATTTATGAACAAAAATGGTCAGAGTTAGTCTGGAGGCTATACTCCGCGATTTGATGGCCAAACAACTAACAATGAAACAATGAAAATAACAGAAGGATGGTATGTTTTAGCACACAAAAATCAATCGTCGATTACAGCAGAACGTGTTTTTTTTATTATTGTATGTATTATTTTAATCTCTGTATAATACTTATTTTATTTATTGAAAGATATTTTATAACGCAGACAAATGGTATTTTAGTTTTTCATCATCTAAATACTATAAAATATACAAAATTTATCAGCAAATACCGCACATATATGAATATTGTACATAAATAAATCTATTTCTATATATATTATCAATTTAAATGTTAAACTATCTATATAGATTTTTAACTATTTTTATTTTCTTTTATATAAATCATTTACGCCACCACCAAATCATTCACTATATATTATATTATTTCCAATATATTTTCTATTTATTTCGCGGTGTCATAATATAATTAAATACAACACACACACACACACACATGTATTTAATATTCAAAATATTTAATTTAAATGAATTCCATATGTATATCTGTTACAATTACACGATCGCATGTAAAAGTGTGAATTGGATTTTATATATACAACATATAATAAAAAATATTTATCGTTTGCATTTAGTATACAAATTCAATATTAAACATATCTATATGTAATAAAATAAAATGTTCAAATAACACATAAAATAATGTAGAAAATATACATGCATATCTGCATCTATATTTTATGTAATTATGCAATATACCGCACATGTTATATATAATATATTGAGGTATATATTGAACGTATATTGAAATACAAATATATGCATATATAATATATATATAATTCTCTTTATAGAATTAAATATTCATATATTTCACATATTAAAGTCATTGAATTAGTGCAAACTATATATATATACGGTATATAAGGCATATATATATAAAACATAATTAAATTAAAATGTATTATTGAATACAAAAATGAATATCTAAAAAAATAATATAAAGAAAGCTTAACAAGTGAAATCCTTTTTGAAATTATTTTGTATTTTAAATATCAATAGATTTAAACCCCAGACAGGGTGCACATATGAATGTCTTTAGATTCTAAACCATAGTAGTATTATAAATGTGTTTTGACATATACAACAGTATTACAATTAAAATAAAAACAACTTCGTGTATATATAAAATTAGGAATAACTGAAAAAATAAAAAATTCGAAGGAAATATACCACATTAATGTATTAAGGAAAAATGACATAAAGAATATAAAAGAATTGCTTTCCTAAAATAGCTCATATATATACTTTCTTTACAATAAAATTTTGCAGCTATAAGGTAAATGTTATAAAATTTAATATAATATATGTTTTGTGTGCCAAAAATATCGGTATATTAATTGAATTAAAAGCGCATATAAAAATTTGCAATTACATTAAAAAATAAAAATTCTATATGGAATTTTTTCTGGTTGTTGATTTCGTACAAAATAAAGTTTTAAATTTTCATAATTTAGTATTTCAAATATTCAATTGCATTTGTTGGCCTTAGAGGATTAATCATAATTAGTAATCAATTTTCATCATAAACTCTCGAACGCCCATATTTTTGGAACCTTTAATAGTATAACTTGTATAGTATATAATTGATCTTCGAATGTATACCTTCAAAAAATTTTCCTATACATTCTTAACCAGGTTAAATCTTCAAACATTGCTTACAGGCAAATTTAACTATATATATATATATATATATATATGGTATATATGCATTATATAACTATAGAATAAGTGATGAATATATTCTATTACATTTATATATTCTGTATATGTATTTTATATAATGGAATTAAATAATTCATTTATATATAGAATTTATATGTATTCAATAGACTCGCATAATTTATATATATATATATGTATTATATAAAAATATATATATTTAGGTTTTAATATTCAATTGCATTTGCACATGTTATTTCACTAAATCAAAACAGAAAAAAAAAATGAAAACAAATCTATAAATAGAATCTGTATATACACACTATTATATTATTAAATTTTTTGAATCGAATTAATATAAATTAATTTTATTGATTTTCTTCCACCAAATTCATTTACAAATAGAATACAGTGTGTTCACAATGAGTACGGTATATTAAATATTGAAATGTTTATAATTTAAGAATATAGGGCATTGCAGAGATGCCGTCCGAAAAGAACTTATTTCGATTTCTATAAACAAAGTAACGACTTATAACTTCGAAACTGAGGTGACTACAGAACTTAATAGATTACATTCTGATGGACATCCAGAATAGTTAAAGAGGTATATTGAAATTGT
Source organism: Dilophus febrilis (assembly GCA_958336335.1). NCBI lineage: Eukaryota > Metazoa > Arthropoda > Insecta > Diptera > Bibionidae > Dilophus > Dilophus febrilis. The sequence goes on from OY284468.1 coordinate 66,475,162, forward strand.
ATCATTGGTAAATGGCTTATGATGATGCTTTTATAATGGATAAATATTCAAATACTCTGTACACATTCGAATAAAATCAACATTATAATTTTATATTCATTCACTTCTTTAAACATATATAATATGTATACTATATTTGTGTAAACTGATACACAATATATATATATATATATTTATATATATAATCCTCATAGAAATTCATTTAAATATAAACATATATATAATATATAAAACAAAAAGTATATGAAAAACATTCAAAGCTGAAAATTAATGCAAATATACACCACCTCCATAACAGAGAGTATGACTATATTTTACAATGGAAAATGCACATAAAAAATACAAATTTGTATATATAATAAAAGAAAAAAAATAATAAAAATTAACGAAATAAATTGAATAAAGCAAATTTTTTCTGCTTATTTGTATATACATATATACATAGGAAACATGAAGGAAAAAAACAACTGGTGGACTATCGTGCATTCATTTGGAGAAAATAATTTTTTTCTTTTTGTATTTTTTAAACTATGAAGAAAAAAAATTCAATTTACATTTAGTTATATTTAAAGTATATATACATATAAAAAAAAGTTGTTTTCCAGATAAATATACTATATATTATCAGTGTTGTATTATGACAAATTTTCCAAAACGTTTAGTGCGACGTTCTTCATCATGTCTTAAACACTCGACCTTAGATTTTTTTTTATATTTGATTATCTGCGATACCGTATATTATTTCTAGATTTTTATATTAATAATGCATTAGAGATTTATTAATTTACAAGTTGATTTCTTTACAACGATGGAATAATATTTCACCTGCGGATATCGAGAAAGAGATCACAGAAACCGCGGGCTATATTATATCATTTATCCTATTCTCATTTTCCTTTCACAATAAGTTCTTATTTCTATATTGTAATCAAAAAGATAATACAAATCTATATACAAAAAAATGACCATTTTCAATAAATGTAAATTTAATTCTTTGTTATACACATAACCATTTAAACAACGAACCCCCCGTTTTTTTTTCGTATATTGTTTATACATAATTATTTTAAAACATATGCAAAAAAAAAAAGTAATTATTTAATGGTATTTGGTATTATTCTAATTTTATCTGAAATTTTCTTCTTCTATAAACATAATACATGAAAAGTCTATAATATCGATGAAAAAAATTTAAAATCGTATTGTATACATTATCCATATTATTATAATATCGTGTATTCGCATTGAACGTATTTAATTTTACTATTATATATATCAATATATTTATATCAACAAATAATGAATTAATTTAATGAATGCGTATTCATTGAATTTGAATATATATACATACTAATTCATTGTGTATCGAATAATTTCAATTAATTTAATATATACACAATAAGATAAAATTAAATGATTTTCAAATTGTATTAATTATTGATATTTTATATAAATATATACATTTGAATAATTCAATCAAGTCGCTTTTTAAGCATTTATGATATTGATAAGTGAAATAGATTTTTTTTTATTATTATTATTATAAAGGTTTCTTTGCGAGGAAACGGAAAAAGATGAGCAGTTTTAAAAAAAAAAACAGTTTTAACATTTTAAATTCATATTTATACTGAAAATTTACATTTATATATATATAGAATATACTTACAATTTGTTTACTAGGTTGAAATGTATAATGATGTACTTCTTTATTACTACCTCCTAATGAGCATATAGTTGAACCATCACTACCGCGATCCATATCCAATGAATCACGTTGTATTAAACGTGCCGATGGACTTCGAAATAATGGTGTTGGTATCATTGACTTTAACGGTCGTCGTTCTAAAATAAAATATAAATAATAAATAAAATAATTATTTTTTTTAATTCGTTAAATATTATATATGTGTTAAATTTTTAATAAATTAATTCATTTTGATACAATTAATTTAATAAATTAGAATTATACACAACAAACTTATTAGCAAAAAAAAAAAAAAATTATATGTAAATGTTTAAATATCGATTCTAATAAATTGGGTGAATGTTTTTCATTTATATTCATATGGTTTCTATATATCAACACATATCAATCATATATTTTAACAAATAATTTTATATATTAGGATTAATTACTAATATATATATCAGAATATATTTATACCCACAGTCCCACAATTTATTCATATATACATACATATATGTATATTGTATATAGATATAAATAATAATGTACTATTAAACACTATCTCTCTTTGTACATAAATATATATAATAACTTACAATTTCAATGTGGTTTAGATAAATTGCAAATGCATGTAAATCTCATGATTTTATAATTATTTTCCATTATACACCTATACAGCCTAACTATATGGGTATAACATAGATGTGCAATAAAATATACACGTATGTATATATATATACAAAACATAATGTAAAATATGTATTATTATATATATATAGTGTGTTATATATAAATAATACATTTATGAAACAATGCAATTGAATTCGTATTATATATGCATTTTAAATACTATGTTTTATAATCAAGTAATATTACAAAATCATTGCAAAATGCGATAAAATATACTCTCATATATACACTATATAAATGTATATACAGGGTGAGTTTTTTAACGTGAGACAATGGAATATCTCGGAAACTACGCGTTTTTAAGAAAAATGTTTCTGATAAAAGTTGTTCAGTAGCTAGGGGGACATAAGATGGTTGTGTGTTTTGACCTTGAGTCAAGGTCGCATAGGAGATATGACGTAAAACATACTTTTTTTTAAATGGAAACCCCTATTTATCGATACGGATTCTTATTCTACATCAAAAAATAAGACCATTTTGTATCCGAACATTTTTTGATTAAACACCAAATTTGGTCGTAAACTTGAACTTATGTGGTTTTCATTTGACTTTTATTAAATCTGATCTGACATTTCAGATTTTTGCTTTCAATCGAACATGAAAAAGAGAAATCAAAAAAAATTTCAACAATAAAAGAAATCAAAACAAAAATAAATACTTAACTGACAACTATTATAAATAAAAAGTGTATGCGTAAAACTTTCATAAAATCGGGATTTCATAAAATTGATCAAGATCAAAATATAGATAGATTTTTTACCCAATCGAAAATGAAAATTGATCTACAATAGATCAAAAAAAGATTGATATTTTGTGCCAATAGAAAACCACATTAGTAAAAATAAAAATTAATTTAATGATTTTAATTAAATATAAATTTATAATTTGTCATGATGTGTTAATATTTAAAGGAACATGTTATGCATTATTAAATTAACCATTATTGGAATAAATGTTAAGAAGTGGTGACCATTAACTTCCGAACATTTCATTGTTCTTATAATGAAACCATCGATTGAGTGTAATACCGTTTCCGGATCTACTGAAATGCAAGCATTTCTAATGGGCTTCTTCATATTTTCTGGTTTCTCTTCTCTGAGCTTTCTTGGTAAATCTTTGCTCTGAGGTATCCCCATAAAAAAAAAATCTAAAGCTGTGTCTAACATGATCTCTTCCAATATAGGTTCAAATAATGATATAATTTTAATTTCGGCCTGTTAATAATAAATTTCGGTTCGTTAATAATAACTTTGACCATTTAACCCAATAACGGTTAATTTAATAATGCATAACATGTTCCTTTAAATGTTAAATATTTAAATGTTAACACATCAGGACATATTATAAATTAATATTTAATTAAAATGATTAAATAAATTTTTGTTTTGACTAAATTCAAATCAAGTTTACGACCAAATTTGGTGTTTAATCCAAAAATGTTCGGATACAAAATGGTCTTATTTTTTGATGTAGAATAAGAATCCGTATCGATAAATAGGGGTTTCCATTTAAAAAAAAGTATGTTTTACGTCATATCTCCTATGCGACCTTGACTCAAGGTCAAAACACACAACCATCTTATGTCCCCCTAGCTACTGAACAACTTTTATCAGAAACATTTTTCTTAAAAACGCGTAGTTTCCGAGATATTCCATTGTCTCACGTTAAAAAACTCACCCTGTATATAGATAATATAGTGATATATACTGAATACATTATACAACATTAACATATATATCTATATATATATATATATAGATATATAGGTGTAATATATTATAATGTACATGTCATATACACATGTGTATATAAAGATCCATATATATAAGTATAATTTGATTTAGAATAATAGGATATATGCGTATACAGGAATGTATTATATATAATTCGAATTTGAAAATGATGTTCAAATTTAATTATTCATATATATATATTCATTTTTCATATATGTATACAAATAAGCGATATATCATTTTGCATAATTCATTAATCTTTAGTTTACACTAGTGTTGGGCAAAGCCGTTCATTTCACTGACTCAGGTCATCTCGTTTGATGTCCTTTAAGGACTCATAAAAAAGACTCGTTCGTGTGGTATGTTTGGGTCTTTTGATTTAATCGGTCGAAATGTATGATGAAATTAATATTACCTATACCGTAAAAACAACAAATTATGAAACTACCAACAGAAGATCTTCTATGCATTTCTAGGTAAGATAATAATAAGTGATTTCGTCATTAATTCGACCGATAAAATCAAAAACCTCAAATATTTGAAAATTGAAAACAATACATACATTTTTTTAAAATATAATATTGATAAAATATTCTTACAAAAAAGCACAAAATAAAAATAACATAAAAATATACCAAAATACAAAGCTAATAAAAAAAGAGAAATATAACAAAATAAAAGAATATAGAAGGTATAGCTATAAAAATACACTTTTTTATTTGATTAATTTATAATAATATTATATATTATTATATGATTATATACAAAAAAATACACAATTTCAAAAGCAAGAATATCATCCAACATACGGCCAATATAACCAAAAGACACAGTCAACGCAAATCTACCAAACGAACGAGATATGCTGAACATACCAAACGGACGTCTCATACCAAACATACAAGTCATACCAAACATACGGGTCATACCAAACGAACGACATACGAAACGCATGAAAATAAAATAATATATACGTTTTGTCTATAATATAATCATATAATATTGATAAACTAATACGCATATATTACTATTCTATATACAAAAAAAAACACAAAAAAACAGAAATACAAAAATACAAATAAAGGCTATAAACAATAAAAGAAAAATACCAACAGCATGAAAGAGAAATAATGCTGGTTAATATAAACAAAACGAATATACAATAGTAAAAGACATAAATGATTTGATGATCATGACTATGATGATTATTAACTTATACTTTATTTATAATTTTTCTCTATATATATAATATTGCAAAACTGCGACAGTATTAAAAGTGTACATTGACGACTACCTATGATCGTATAGTATATAATGGTATATACAAATGTAAAGTAAAGCGAAACAACTTGGTGACTCGGTATCACATGACCGGTATAATATTAAATAACTGACTCGAGTCTTTTGAGTCACATGTCTGATTCGTTCGAAATGTACAGGTCGTTCGCGACCGACCCAAGCCTAGTTTACACCAACCAAAAAAAGACCACCATAAATATCAAGTTATGTTATTGGAAACGTTATTGGAAACGCATGTTAATAAAATAATTCATTTTACAAAGCATTGTAAACGGTTATGGTAAACAAAACACACAAGGGATTCACACGAGGATTGTTGAGAATTAAAAAATTACGTTTAAAATGTGTTATCTTTTAAGGAATCGAAGGATTTTTGAAAATTATGTAAAAAAAATTGGCAATTTTGTTCAAAACTTATAATTAAATTGTAAAAAGCGCACCAATAACGAATAATAGGATAATAGTTTATAATAATAATAATAATTTTCTTAAAAATGATCGGATTCTATATATTCTTAAAATTAAAAATAAGTTTTGATATAAAAATACCATTTAAAGAAAAACTATTTCTGTATTACACATATTTATATTGTATATAAATAAATTTAGATTTATATAGAAATATGTAGAAAGAGATTAGATGAATTTTAAAAAAAATGTTTTTCCACGAGATTTTACATAAATTTAAAAGTAACTGTATAACACACCGTATGATGGATTTATATCATTTTCGCAAAAATAAATAGTAAATACGGAATCAAAGAAAATTCATTCTTATTTTATATGCTTGTTAAATTTTCCTTCATACCCCATACCTATATATATAAGTATATTGTACTACTATGTATGTATCTTATTTGATATTATGTATATACATATGCCATTTATATACACTCTTTATTATTATTCGTTTAGTTCAACTCACTTTAGAAATGTGATAAAGATTTTTTAAAATTTCGTTCTTTTAGCGAAGTTTTTTTTAAAGCTTTTATGCATACATATACCCCATGCACAAATATTTAAATATACAGATAGATATATAGATTATATTGGGAAAAAGTAAAAGAAGGAAATACACTCGTATACATATATACAAAAGGAAAAGAAAAATAAGTTCTTATGCAAATCGAATGTAAAAATGGCATTGCAGTAATAATACTTGTTAGTAGTATATATATATATATAGCTTATCTTATCTTATATATATATATATATTTATAGTGAGTATGGGTCTATCTATTTTTAGACACAGATGTACTAATAAATAAATTCTTCAGGGCATGTCAGAAAATAGATTATTTAAGAAAAAAACTGGTAACATTCTTTTAAGCATAATTTTAATGAAAAGATAGGGAAAAATACTCAATATAAAAATAACTTTGCCAAAAAAAAAACATCAATAAAATTCAAACTGATTATAGAGAAATATTTCATATTGATAGCAGCAAATATATAAATTATCTCTATGCCAAATCCTAAATTAAACAAAATTACAATTTTTGCGAATAACAATCAAAATATATCAGCCCTATAACTTCCTATATATGAATATATATTTCTAAAAATCCTGTTAATCCGTATATACATAGCATAGCATGCAGGAATTAAACTTAAAAAATGTGTTAAACTGCGTTAGCAAATATTTGCATATTCTTCTATACTAAACTTATTCTAAACTTGATTTATTTTTTTGCTTTTCATGACCCAAAAAAAAAAAAAACCACGTTAATTTGTTTTCTTTTAGATTTTGGAAATGTATATATAAAATTATATAAATAGTATATATCGAGTGCGTTGTGTAGATTACAATTATTTTACATATTTTATGGAGATATATCTGAATATTTCTTTTTCATTTATTATTCTTTCAAATAAATAAAAAAAAAAACTAATACAACTCTAAAATACAAAAAAATAATCACAGAAAATACACTCATAAGTAAATGTTTATAAAATAAAAGTTACTTAATTTTCAAATATTCAGTATACTATATTTTATATTTATACACATATTTTTAGTTGATTGATTTTAAAGCACCACCACCAGTACCAAATTAATTTTATTTTTTTATTTGATTTACAATTTAAGGGGTTTTGTTTGTTTTTTTTTTTTTCGTTTGTCATTCAAGGTTTTGTTTTTACTTTTCGATTAAGGAAAAAAAAAATACATAAAGTTTTGTATGGGTGATTTATTATATAGTATTTTGTTTTTTTTTTTTTTATGTGGTTCATAAAATATTTTATGGTTTTTTTAATGTATTTTTTCGGTTTGGTATATTTATTTTATAACAATATTAAAATGTGTGTGGGAAAACATTCTGTATTTATATGGATAGATTTTATAACTCATTTCAAAACGTTTTTGAATACATTATAGTCTATTATTTGCGTGAAATTGAAAAAAATTCACTATATTGATTTTTTTATTAAAAATATACAAATATAAATTGAATTTAATAAAAAAAAAATATTGTTCATAGCCAGAGTATATACTGTCAAATGAGAATATTATATAAATTATTCTGATTTAAAAAAAATAAAGTTCTATAATCTTACTAATCAATTTTACAATTCACGCAGACACACAAAAAATATTATAATATATATAAAAAACAGCATTAAAACTTTCCATGTAAGTATATATGCATATAGTATAGATTATCTATTGAAATAAATTTACTTTATTGTAAAAAAAAAAAAAAAATTCGATTTTAATTTTAAAAAATATATATATAACTATATATAATAATCATAAATTAGCAAATAATTGAAGAAATACAAAAGAGAAAATTTTTTACTACACAGAAGAAGAAAAAAAAAACAAATTTGAAAATGGAAAATTCTATATATAAGTTTAAATTTACAAAAAAAAAAAAAAACTTTTCTATTAATTTTTAACTTTTTCATTGCTCGAATGAAAGGTATATATAACAAAAAATAAAATAAATATATAGACAGATATAGAATCAATAAGCGTATATACATACATAGAGATTTTCATTTTAAAGACTTTTGCTTGCTTTTGCATGGATGAATTTATGTATACACATACGTTTTCGAATTATTATAAAAGTATTCTATAGGCAAAGAATACAAATACATATCTTTAACATGTCAAATTCAATCCTCATAATAAATCTTAACTTTTCATTTTACACTTTTACATTCGTATTAATATATTTGTTTTTTTTTTTATTAAAATTAATGTAAATCTTATAGATATGTGCTTTTTTTTTTTATTATACATACATATATCAAAAACTCTTCGATTGTTTAATGTAAAAGTTTCAAGGATCTATATTTTAAGATTTTACAAAGCAACGCAGAGTGTTTTATTGTGCATATATACATATAAATATAAATATAATATAAATATATGAAGTTAAATTGATTTTTATATATAGGATTTTCAATCACGAAGAAAATTATATACATATATTTATGATATTTAAAAAATATTGTATACAAAGATTCAGGTCAGTTTCTGTAACATAAGAAAGATTTCAGAAAAATGCACAAATATTAAGTTTACGGATCAGCTGAGTTCTCAAATTAACTTTGCCTTATAAAATATAGATAGAAATATAAATGCAAAAAATATTTTTACCATGTGTATATTTCTGATGTGCTCACAATCAAATTATATAAAAAAAACACATACTATATAAATGAACATATAATATTTAAATTAAGTCTTTAAAAGTCATATAATAGTCCATATATATATAAATCCAAATAAACATATTTTAAAACATCAATTTAAATTAAATATTTTACAAAATTATAAAATTTAATTTCATATATACTCGTATATATATTGTATATTGATAGAATTATTTTGTTATTATACTTTACACGAAATAATAAAATATACTTTGCCATTATATATACATATAACATAAATAATTTAAATGTTACAATTTATTTATTACCATAAAATCATATACAATATACATATAACTATAAGAAATCATTATGTTTGAAATATTATACATCTATATAGATATATAATATAACGAATAAATAAATGAATGAATGGATGCGGATATATTTCATACATATAAATGTATATATCAAATCAAATTAAAATTATAAACTAATAATAATTTCATAAAACTTTATTTATCACTATATACTATATATAATATAATATAAATATTGTAGTTGCAACATTTATATTATAAGACATGATTGATTTAACCCTTTGTTAGTCAAAAAACTATATATAAATATTGTTAAATGAAAAAAAATTGAAATTGCTATATGAAAAATGAAAATAAATATTCAATCATTATAAGAAATATGTAATGAAATATTATTTCTTTATTTTCCTATATATTGAAAAAAAAACAATCAATCAATTTGTTTATTAAATGATCGTTTTTTAAAGGTTAAAAATATTAAACTATTATATGTATATAAATTTAAAGTTGAAAATTTTACTATTTACATGTAGATATACTATTTTTATATATATATAAAAAGAAATAAAACATAACAAATTACATTACAAATCAAATTAAAATTTTCTTCCATGTTGAATTTTCATTTTATACATATATATAGAACAAAATAATAATAATTTTCTTTAATTTTATTTCATTTTCTACATATACATATATTTGTATTATTAATATATATATATAAGTTCATTTTTAATAAAGTTTTATTTTGTGTATATATGCAATCTAGATTTGGTCATAAAATATAGCAAAAATGTATTGTTTTATATATAATTTTAAATCAACCATAAAAATTACTATACACATTACAATTTTCATAGAGAAAATCTAAAGTTTGCACTTAATATTTAACAGTTTATTACTATATATCGCAGTATATATTTTATTATCAGTATAGTAATTTTCTTTCCCTATATATATAGTAAAACAAATTAAAATTATATAAAACAATTTTAAATATAAAATGTTCATAATAATTTATGGTTCGTTCACCGTCACACAAACCTCGGAATTTGATCACCGTGATCGTATATTGCAATAATAAAAAATATAACAAAATATAAGATAATTCAAACTATAGTCTATATTATGTTTGTTTTTCGACAAAATAAAACGATTTAAAATCAAATTAATAAATTTTTGAAGTGATAATGTGAAAATCTACAATTACTGATAGATGTTTTATATATACATCTAAAACAATGCATATATTGTTGTCGATTCCATTTCATTTCTGTATATATATGTAATGACCAAACTCAGCAATTTTATTTTATTTTTTTTTATAATTCACAGCATATTATTTTATAAAATTTATTAATGTTTAGCCCAATAATATAAAGATATAGCTATATATATATATATATATATATATACGATTCATATATATAATGCATATATACCTATATGAGTTTGATCAATTTTAATGTGAAATGTTCGTGATAAAACAATACCAATAATATCATGTAGATATGCTATACAATATATATATATATATATATATATCATACGAAATGTATATGTTATATAAGAAAAGGGTTCATCAAAAGGAACACAGGAAATTAAATATTCATTTAATAATGGATTTCTATTTTTGAAAATTATTTATACCGCATAAAAATCAACTTGAATGCTGTTATTATATTTTTAGTTTGGCTAATTGAAACGAGTGAGTTGATAAAGTTGAAATTGGTTTCTATAATAGAAAATGATCGTAATGTAAGTTCTTATGTAAGGACATTGGAAAACTACAAGTTTATAAATACCGCAATTCAATCATTAATAATTTTCTTTATTAACATTTAACTTCCAGTGCCTTTTTTTGACGAACCCTATATATATATATAAAATTTGTATTCATACATTTATATATTATATATTTATGAATGTTTTTCATATGTGTTTTGATCATAAAATGTATATATATATATATATATATATATATATATATATATACATAACATAAACATAAACCTATATATAGATGTGTTTTTTTTGTTAATAGAAAATCAAATATATCTCCATGTAAACCAAAAAATAAATATATGTATACGTATATACATATATATAAATTACATTAAATTTACAATTCAAGTGAGAAATTATACAGTTGGTGTAAATTATTATTTTTTGTTCTATTTAACTGGAAAATTATTATTATTATTATTATTTTACTCTATATATGATAAAATTATATCGCAATACATAAATCTACCAACAGATATATAACATGTATATCGTGAATCTGAACATGATTTTATTATATTCATATATATGTATCATGTAATATAGGCGAATAATATAATTATAAAATGTAATATGAAAATATTATCTTTATATCTATATAAATATATATTGTTGGTTGTTTTTTTTTATCACTATAAAAGTTTATATTTTTTTTTTTTTCATTTGATTGTAATTTTTTTTAATGGAAACTATATAGAAATGTTATTATATGTATATGTATATAATTGTAATATTAAAGCATTAGACTATATATATATATATATATATATATATTTGATGATCTATATATGTTTTGTATTCTAAAATTAGTGAATTATCATAAGTATTATGTACTATATATATATATATGTATAAATATTTAATTGATATATAAATGATTGGATTAAAGATAAACTATGACTGTTTCGATTGAGGGCTTTATATATATGACATATATATTCTTTTTCTGTATTTTAAATTCTTTTTAAAAATTAGAACACATATTTTTAATGATTTCCCATAAATAATTCTGAACGCAGTTAACATGAATATCCCTTTTTTTTTTGGGTTAATGAATATTGGCACCTGGGGTTTTCATTATTATGAAATTTGATTATTTTCCTGTTTCTTTCGAAGGCATTTAATTAAAAATGTTATATTCATATCAAGTTGAATATGATTTTTCATTACATTAGTCCATTTGATTCGATTTAATTTTTATAATTAAATTACGATTAATAATTCGTGTGTATGAAAAATACACTGTGAAATATATAGTGATCAATATTTGCAAAGTGCTCACACTTTTTTAACAACAAATTATAGATACAAATAAATCAATATTCATAATAGAAAAAAATATCATATCTATAATAAGTTTTAGTTTTTATTTACATTTTTGAAGGCCCTGTGATGTATAAAAAAATGTCTTTATATAAAACAAAAAGGATTAAAGTGATTTATTTGATGCATTTTACATACATATATGTTTAATTACATATAATTTATATACAATAATATATAGTATATATATAATAATCGTATTACAATCGTACAAAGGGTTTTTTATGTTATTTATATTAAGTATTTATATATACATATATATAGATTTCTAAATACTATTTTATATGTGACAATTAATACGTATATATTTATATTTATTATGTATATGTATATACAATATGAAAACAAAAGACCCAGTATATAAAAAATAGAAATATATATTTATATATATATGAGTATCCTTCTAAATATACATTTACAGAATACAAAATGTGCATATATATATAATTTACGAAATGCATTTCATTTTACATTTATCAATTGGATTACATGTATTGGAAACAAAAAAAAAAAAAAATAGAATACACACAGACAGAATTATATAAATTTATATTCATATGTGAACAAATTGCATCCATAAACGTTATATGCGGTATATATATATACATAGTATATAAAATATATATTCCGACGAGATATAAAAGCATATATACATATATAAAATAAAGTATAATATATGTCGATTTAATACTTTAAAATGGGTAAAGAAAATCCTTATATAATACTTTTTATATGTTGAACATATTATACAAAACATGACAATATGAAAAAATTATGTATTACACTTAACAATAAAAAATGAAATCATATACACAATCAACAATGTGTACGTGAGATAAAATAACAAATAGATTTCTTATATTAATATATATAAATATTGTTTATGAATGGTCAAAACTTACCATATTGATTTGGTATAACATCCGGATCGGTGTCATCCGTTGCATCAGGTGGATCGCCACAAATTTGTGGACTTTGTCTATGTCGTTGTGTATCCATACAAATACCTAATGGTGCTGTTGTCCCATTGGGCTCCATAATATGATGATTATATGAAGATTGTTGTACATCTATTTGACAATCATTTGGTATCATCATTGGATGTTGCGTATGTTTTGTTGATTTTATATGCTCTTCAGAATGTCTATTTTTTTTTTTTTGTAGAGAAAATATATATTAAATAAAATGTAGTTTTATATTTTATTATAAAAAAAAAAAATGTGTAGGATGATGAATTGATATGATGGAAAAAATTTTGTTTTATCATTCAATTGAATTGAAAATTTTCTATTGAAAATTAGCTTGAAAAAGGAAATTTTAACTCTATGCATTTTCAAAGGATATGTTATAGATTTTTTTGATTGTTTTTGTTTTATTATAAACACTTAATGTAATTTAATTCATATAAAGATGATTTTTTTTTTGTTAAACTAAGAGATATTTTTATTTTTATCTATATAAAAATATATCATGACATGAATATTTATTATAATTGCCTGTAATGAAAAATTAAATATAATATCTTTCTTCAATAATAAAATCTCTTCAATAAAATCCCTGTGATGAATATACACAATAGACCGCACAATAAACAAAACTCATAATTTGTTTAAAACATTTAGTATATTTGATATGCAAAAATATATAAGAAACAAATTCTATATACGTGACTTACTTTTTCGCATGTTTTCGATATAATGCTATTAATACAATACAAACTATTACAAATAGAATAGCAGCTGTAAGTGTTAGGCCGGCTAATAATGGTGATAGCGATACATTTAATGAGCTTGATGTACCTAGAAAAATAATGAAAAAAAAAAAATTATAATATCATAATATTGCATATATTTAAGATAAATATAATCGAACAACAAAAGAAAAAAAATTCGACTATATATATTACATTTAATTATTTTTCTATATTATTATGTGTATTATGTGAAAACAAAATAAAAGAACATTTTCCTTTATATCTAGTAAAATAAAGAAAAAATAATCAAATTAATTTCCCAAAGCGAATATAAAAATGGGTATATTAAAAATTATGTTTACATTTTGTATATTTTCGAATCGCAAACATAAAAGAAAAATTGGTCGCATATTTGGATTTTGTATACAATATTCGTAAATGTGAATGCGTAAATGTCTATCTATTTAATATGCGATAAAAATAAAAGTATATATAAATATATATATATATATATATATATATATATATATATATTTAATATTGTCATCATGAGGTTTTATTTTTTTGAATTTAATAATCCATATCCATTTAATATGCCTATTTGCGTGAGTGTGCAATATATATATATATATTTACTATTCAATTGAAAATAAATATTTATTGGCGCTAGTGGATATATTATACAAATTTGTAATATATATAGTCTATGTAATAGAATATTTATATCATTTGCATAAAAGGAAAATTGTAAAACATTTATATATTGTCATATGTATATATATTAAACAGTTTCCTTTCGATTTTATATGTGAATTTGTGAATGTTTTTATTTCCATATATATCATATATCAACATATATGGAAAATCGGTTATTATTTTATGAAGGCGCATACACAAAAAGAGCAGAATAATAGATGTATGTATATAAACGTATATATAGGAAAATTAGGTATATTATTCATATAAATCATTATTATCGCATATACATGCGATAGTACGGTATTATAACGAATACATCCCCATTGACATTCTATACATCGTAAAATAATTTTCAAAAGGATTGATTCTATGATTTATATACCTTATATTGTATATACATATATATATGCCGTAAACAAATTAAATTATTTGATATGATATGTTTTATATATCGTTAGGTACTTCGCTTTAATATAAAAGTATCTATATATAGTACTTTTAAACTATTTGTATTAAAGCACTCATTAAAAAGTATAAATAGTTTGTATATAGTTATTTTACAGAAAATTACAAAAAAATAACGTGTGCTGCACATTTAATTTGAAGAAATAAGTATATACATATATATATGATTATAAAATATAGATAGGGTTTCAGGTAAATATAAGTTATAACAATAAATATATTCATAAATAGATATTTATTTATATATTCATATATTGTTTGTATAATATTATTTAAATTTTTTAAAATAATGCATATAAATACATACAGTAAAAAGTATAACATTGTTAATAAATACCACTTTGTATGTATCTATCTATATACAATACATAAATATATACATATATATATAATATAACTTTTATTAAATATATGATACTATTTTTTATATGTACATTTATACAACAAAGTACGGTCTATATATTTAAATATATATATATATATAGATATTTTAAATCAACATATCCATATGTACAATGTTTTCCGTTTTATTACAGCATCCGTAGTAACTTCCGTACATTTTTTTTTCTATATATACATGTATATATGATTCGTATTTTCTATACAAAAGTTATTATTATGCAGTTTTGTTTTGTGGAAAATTGTATACATATCCATTAAAAGTGGTATATATATAGTTTGTTTAATATTGGTCATGTATTTCAGACCATTGAAAATGCATGTTTACAAAATGATGCATTTATTTTACCTATATTTTTATTTTATATTCAATCAATTTACGTAAAAAAACTATATCCATAAAAAATATTATGTATATGAACAAATAGGAAAAAATTATATATGTTGTTAAAGTTATTGCAAATATAGAAATTATTATTTAATAATTTTTTTTTTGTAACTAATTGTACACTTTTATGAATAAATTAAATTTTACAATCATTCAAATAAATGTATTAATATAAAACAATTTGCATTTTCGAGAATTCAGAAAGATAAATTTGACAATGTTTTTCTCGAATAAGTGATTCATTGAAATTGGAAAATTTAATTTGAATTGAATTATAGATTTCATTTGTTTTTGAAACCATTTTTATTCAATTTGGTCGTAAATATTAGGATATTAATGCGCTTTGGAATATTTCAATTTGTTATAGAAAATGATTGATTTGATTTATAAAAGTTTCTAAAAGATTCTAAACCCTAAAACTCTGATGAAATCATTTCTAAATAAAAATCTGGGGTAAATTTAAAAGTAATTAAGTCTAAATCGTTTAACATACCATAAGAAACGGCAAATTCTTATTTTTTGTTTATAGATATTTTATATTTTACAAAGTAAATTAACATATAAAGAAAAATGTATATAAACTAATATTATTAATAATGAATTGTCTGTTTCTTGAAATCTGCGGTTATAAATATTTTATCTAATAAATAAACAAAATAAAATTTTATTAACTCTTATAATATATATTATATACATCAGGATCTTAAGAAATAATCTTAAAAATTAAATACCATTAATAACTCATCATATTCTGTTATCATTAAGTTAAAGTTCATCATTTCCATGATTATATATATATGTATATATAATAATAATAACAACATTTTATGTTACTCATTAATTTCTTATACATACAGAACTATATTTATATATACGGAAAATTTTCATATTATGTAAAGTGTTAGATGTGAAGATAATACCAAAATAAATTATAAACAATGTGTTTCATTAATTACTTAACACTCATAAGATTAACAAGGGATATTTTTGCCATTTTCGTGTCACTGTGACAATTACCTCCGATTAAAAAAAAATTAAGTTTCAAAAATGAAATCGTCAAGGTTGATAGCATATTTTCTTTTTCACAGCACAGGCCCTTTTCCATCACCAAATTTCCATTTGACCAGGTTAAATAAGTATTTATGTAGATTATATCAGTACTATATATAATGAACTTATCTAATAATCACCCTGTATGGTAATTTATCTATTCAAATAAATAAATATATACTGACGAGACAGAAAATATAATAAAGTATCATCCATTTATTAAGAAATAAATCTGTTGTTTTTATAATTGTACAAAATATAAAACATTCTATTCTATTTGAAAATGTACTCCATATATAGTTGGTTGTGTATTTAATATAATGAATCCGCATTCTATTTTATGTTTACCATATAGGGTTTATATATATATATATAGTAAATATCAATATGCATGTGATATAATTCATGTAGAAAATATGTAAATAAACTTAATTTCTCCTATGGTATATCCATTCATTTCATATATATATATATATACGTTTAGCTTTTATCCTTTTAAATATAAATACAGATATGCGGATAGATAGATGGAGTATAGAGGATGAAAAGAGCGTATAGACAAAATCATTAGCTAAATACATTATTTAATTGAGGAAAGATATATATGGTATGGTATACAGTATATATATATATATAGACGACTTGGTGGTGCCGTTGATAAAGCATCCAACCCAATTGCGGGTGGTCACGAGTTCAAATCCTGGCCGGAAAATTTTTTCTGTGCTTTTTATGATTTGAATTCATGAACTAAGTCACCATTTATTCATTGGGATCAAATTAATGAATATCTTTGGTATATTGTGTCGGACGCAGCCAAAGATTTACAAAGTCTACTACACACACATATTCGCAATTATATATGAAAGTATATAACAAATACTCATCATCATTATTAAAATTACATTAATAATTATAATATTAATGATTTCTAATTCCGGTAAAAGCCAAAGGCCCTAGCAGCCATAGTGCTTATTAAAAACTAATGTTGGCATTTTACATACATCATTAGTTGTTAAATAATAATAATAATATATATATATATATATTTTAACAGATGTGTTTTAATTTTTGCATTGTTTTGGTTCTTAATTTTGTGATTTAAAAAGGAAAACCTTTTGTTCATGACTTATTTTCCTTAATGGTTGCTATACAGGCATATGTATATATATATATGAATGAATTCACAAAAATTATTTTTTGTGATAAAATAGATAAGAAATTAACATCGAATAGGGAAATTTTGTCATTTTATGCATAAAGCATATTTGTTATTAAAGTTAAAACAAATATTGACTGTGTGACTAAATTTTTGATATATTGAAATCAATTGTTGATGCTAAATCAGTTGCAGAACGGAAAGATATTATAGGGAACTATGTTAACCAAAACTCAATATACAGGTTTTAATAAATGGACACTATTGAATCTATGAATTCAATTCATAATATAATATAATAAATTAAGTGATGAAAACAATTTATGAATTTTTTAAATGTGTATACAATTAACAATTAACTGTTCATTATATCATGTATAAACAATCAATGAACAAACGATTATATATTCATAGATATACACTTACTAATTAAATCACTCTTATTTCATAATTGATTTACTTCATATTTATATATATATAAATAAATATACATATGGGATAAATACATCATATTCATGGCATATACATTCTTATACATATATAACGACGTTATCGGGTGTTATATATACATTCGCATGTATAATTTACAGACATGATAAAGATATAAACATTTATGAAAATCTATTTAATAATTTATATAATAATTATATTACGCATCAGGGACGATATTCTATAACAATAAAAATATCTAACTGCTGGAAGAAATCTTCTTTTTTTTCTGAAATATCATATTAGAAATGGATGAAATTTTATTTACATTTTGGGAAATGGAGAATCGTTTGTATGTATTAATTGGGAAAATTTAAAATTTATATAGATATTTATTTTTAAAGATATTTTTGTTATATATAACAAAAAAATTATTATTGTTCAATTTATTTTTATATACTTATGCACTTTTCAGTAAACTGAATATTTATTCGATAATTCCTATGTCCTTATTTTTGTATTTTTCAAAAACCATCCCTGATATACATCCTTATATTCGGTAAATTTTCTTAATCAAAATGAAATTAATGGATAAATCATATTATGTAAAATTGAATGAACAATACATATATATTGTTGTTTATAATTGTTGCATCTTCACATTTCCATACTATATATATATACATATAAATTTAATTATTATTTGATATCTTTACTTTGAATGAACATTATTTTGAGCTAAATAAGGGAATGCACAATGTCATATATACAGAATTCTTGAATCATGTGTATTATAAAAGAAATGTTTATATATGCCATATATTTTTTTCGTAAATTTATAGCAGTATAAAAACATAGATAAATTACACATTTTTTATATATATAAAAAATGGCATTAAAAGAGAATTTTATCAATTGAAAATATACGACATATAATATATATTTAGTTTACAATAACAAAGCAAATTTACTTAACCAACTATGACCAAAATATAATTTGTTTTTATGCATTTCAATTTTTCCAATATTCGTATTTTACACATATATACTAACAAACGAACAAATTATACAAAAAAGTTTCTTTTATATAAATGAACTACATATAAACTTAAATTTCCATTACTATATTACACAAATATAAAATTATTTAGAAAATATTCATAAAACCAATATTATTTACTATGTATTTACTATATGTTTATTAGACAATATTATATATGAGTATGTTATCTGTTTGATTATTAAAAATTGAATACAACTTCTGGTATTTTTGATTTATTATAACATACATTTATCGCATTTTAAAAATATATAAAATGAATAATTCCACAAAAAAAAAAAAAAACTTTTGATATTAATTTTAATATACAAGTTTTGTATACAATATTATTATAATATTATTATATATAATATATAATAAAATTTATTTGTTATAAAAAGGAAAATAAATGTAAAAATTAAACTATTTTGAAAATATACAAATTAATATTGCATATTGCTATATATAATAAACTATAAATGTGAAATATTTTTCGTGTTTAATTTATCCTATGTATATATAGGCGAAATATGTTGATACAATTGAAAAAAGACAAAAAAGCAAAACAAATTCGTAATTTATAACAAAATTTGTACATCAAATAAACGAATATTTTAATTTATATTTAATAAAACAAAACAAAAAAAAAATCATTACAGATTTATAAGAAAAAAAAATTCTCCGCTACGTTTCTTCAATTTTCCTTAAACCTTTAGATTCCAAATTTCTAGTAAATTTTGACAATAAAAAGAACTAGATATCTCGAATAATTATTTTGATTTGCTTCAGAAGTAAATCATGATATTAAAAATAGAGGATTTTATTTGCCAATATATTCCATTTGATTCTTTTTTTATTTGTTAAACATTTTCATTCTGAATTTGATTGTTTAATTGACACAAATACCCGTATAGTTTTTATTCCTTGTTCTGTTATACAAATAAAGTTATATATTTTTATTTGCGTCGATTTAAATGATATTTTTTTTGTTATGTTTTTTTGAATTGTTCAACTTTTATATAAATCCATCTAATATTTGTATTATATATTATACTGAATTACTGATTATACCGATAATATTTATTTTTATTGCTAATTTTTTTTTTTGCTGTATTTCGTTTCTTTTATATATACATATTTTATATTGTATATAAAATAAACTACATTATTCTGTATTTTATTATAAATTTGAATATCTATCTAAATTGGCGTGTGTGTACTTTAAAGCTTTTCTTGTATATACATGCATTCAATTCACAGTATATATTCGTTATCTTGAAATGTTTAACATTGTATATATAGCATATAGAAGACGAATACGATAAAATTTCCATATATAATTTAATGCAAATTGGTACTCTTCAAATAAATAATAATGATATGTAATAATAATAATAATACTAAGCGAAAAAAAATAATCCTAATATGCTTCTAAATTCATTTTTATATTATACGGCGGCCTGTTTTATAAACGTATATATATATATATATATATATATAGTTGGATAATCAAATACCTATATATATATAAGATACAGTATAAATATAGATGATAAAAAAAATACAAGCGTTTGCATGTATATTTAATAATAAAATAATAATAATAATAATATATGAAAATTGCAAATGAATTGTGTTTGTTGTGTTATTTAGGATTTCATGTCATATATATATATAGAAAATATATACATATATAAATATGTATAAAGAAGTAGAGAATAAAAAGGTATATATACCAATCTGTGATCCATCTAAATATATTTTGTAAATATATATACAAGAAATATATAAATTTATGCAAAAAACAAAATATTATTATACTCATCTATAAGTACAACAAATTTGTAGTTCATTGTTATAAAATTCTATTTAAACAGAATGCATCATTTGATCTATACACCACACTTATATTCTTAGATAGAAAATTAAAAAAAACGTGCATAGCAGTATTAATGTTTTAAATTAGTACGGGTTCGATAATTTTCATTTCAGAATTTTTATTTACAGATATTATAAGCATTTGTTGACAGAATTAAGTTATTAATTGGAAATCTATAGAAGAGCAAAAAAGCAATATAGAAGGCGAATAATAATATATTGATTTTTATAATACACCTTAAATCGTGAGCCATCTTGTATTCATCATACATATGTGAATATGTACTATACACAGGCTTAACATTCATTATTTTTTGTAATTTTTTTTTTTTACATTTTTTGTTGCCAACTTTATTTTATATTACAATAAATGTGAATTTGTATATAAGTATATATATAGAATTGTATATTCTAGGCTATAAAAAATATTTTTATATATATAAAATTATATATATATATTTAGTATTTATACTGAAATAGCATGTAAGTTACGTTCGTACACACATCAAATATCCTCTTTTATATATACATAATATAATATAATATATATATTTTTCTGTATACACACAACAATTGGCATATACATCATATAAAATTTTCTTTATGTTATATATAGTACATGTCAGTTTGTATACAACTATATATAACAATATTTATATTAGTATATGAACAAAACAAAGTTAGAATAATATTCTACATGAGTTGAAATGCTAAAACAGCGGAAAAGTGGAAAAGTGGGTTAAAGCAAATTGTATATATAAATATATATGTTCATGTGTATCAAAGAATAATGTACATATATAGTTGAATATCATGTTATATACAATATATATATTTATATAGAGTGCGGAAAACAAAAATGAGCAAAAAAATCATTTACACTGTATGGAAAATGAATTGATACTATATACAGAAATAATATAAAATTTGAAACATCACATCAGAATATCGAATCACATCAGAATATGGAATTACCACAGATTTACTCTTTTTCAAATTTAACTCCAATGATGTAGAAAACATTTTTGGATTGATTGGAGGAGAAATGGTATTTAGATCTCAAATTCTATATAGATATTATAATAAAATACTATATTTTTACTATACTGCAAATGATTGAGATAAATTTAGTATTCATATTTTATTTTTCTAGATTGTAAAATAATAATAATATTCATTAAATGTATTAATGACAAAAAAAAAAGGAGTAGACAATTTTTTTTATGTTATAATGAGTTTTTTTTATAAAAAAAAAAAATTGCAATTATTTTTATATACAGATTTATATAAATACATATATATTTTTGACGTTTGACAAATGTATCAATCTATTATTATCCTAGTGTATTATATACCGAAATATATGTATATTGTTTGCGATATATAAATGTTATACATTATATTATTACATGTTGTCTATATGTATGTTTGTAATACATTGAAGGAAATCAACAACAATAAATGTACATATTTTAATATAGATCTTTATATATATAGATCTCAATGGGATGTATTATATGTATATACTTTTAAGATATTTTTACCAAATACACATCACATAAAGGAAATATTTATTTATACGAGTATAAGTACATATAAGATATATAGAAAAACAAACAATTTTAAAAACAAATTTAAGTATTCTAAAGATGATTTGTAATAACACAATATATAAAATTTATATAAAAAAAATTCTAAATTCACAATACAATACTTGCGAATAATAAGTATATACATTTGAATTATTTCATATATGGTATATATATTGAATTTATTTAATATATTTTATATAATGATAATATTTATTTATATTATATATATATTTATTTTTTTATTTGATTATTTTCATATAAATATTCAATCAAAAAAATAAAATATTATTTGAGAACGGCAATGTAATTGAATATGAAGATGTTTTTTTTTAAAAGAAATGTTATATGAGCCTGCGTTATATTTTATGATAAAATCAATAAAATAATTAATTATAAAGAAATTATTACCTGTAAATTTTGCTACACCTTTGAATGTAACTTCATCGATAATTGTCGGTTCCGATCGTCCTTTCGCATTTACACCAAATAATAAAATTCTATAAGAGGTACCTGGTTCTAAATTATCTACAAAAAAATTTACTGGTGGATGCTGTAAATAATATAGAAAAAATACAAAACAAAAATGTATATCATATTTTTTTACTTAAAATTCAATGTGTATATCAAATTCACTTAAAGTTTAAACTTGAATTTGATACGTGCAACAACTATAATATTTTTTTGGTTCGTTACTACAGCAGAATCGGTTTAGCGCCCGTAAAACCTCGGAATTCTATTGCTGTGAGCCCGTAACGAAATCACTTAAACAGGTGATGAACCTATGATGCGTTGAATGCATTTAAGTGATTTTGGGTGGTAAATCTATTATAATATGTGGATTAATTTATGAAATTTTGAAAATAAAAGCAAACATATGAGAGAAAAAAAACTTAAACTGAAAAGCAGTAAGAAAAAATAACTCATATGTTTTCATACAATTGTCCAAGTTGCACTTTAGGTGGTTTCATTAAAAATTTTTGTTTCACTAAATCTTGGACAATTGTATATGTGCTTTTAAATTTGT
The DNA here is from genome assembly GCA_958336335.1 of Dilophus febrilis. Taxonomy (NCBI): domain Eukaryota; kingdom Metazoa; phylum Arthropoda; class Insecta; order Diptera; family Bibionidae; genus Dilophus; species Dilophus febrilis. The sequence continues at coordinate 66,499,414 of OY284468.1, forward strand.
ACTGCATTTAAATTTAAATTTAATCCACATATATTACAAAAATCGAAGGTAAACCCGGTTCGCGATAACTTGCTATATATATTTATGGGCATTTTCTATATTTATTGAATATCGGCGATGCCTTATATCCAAATATAGAAAATCACCAGAAATATTTATATATATATATATAAAAAATAAAAAAAAAATCTGAAAAACAAATTTTTAAATTTTATTTATTAAATTGAAAGCAATTTTACTTGTTGTCTCCTTCGATTCATATTTTGTAATTCAATAATATTGGAAATTTAAAGGGTGAATTATACTTAAATTGAGATTGTATATCAAATTCTATGAATTGAATTAAAACATTTAAAAAGTTTAGCAGTGTTAAAATTTCTATAATCAGGGTTGATAGAGTACGGTTTGAATTATAGACATGGAGGAAATTCAATTTTACGATACGCAAACGGTTGAATTTGTTTTAAAATAAAGTTACATTTGGTGTTTTATGGAGATAATGTTGAATTTGAAGTTGAAAACCATCATATTAAAAAATCAAAATAAAAAGCATATATAAAAAAATCTTACCGCTAATGTTAAATTTCGTACAAGTCTTAAGGCGGGCATTTCAACAACTTCCAATAGAAATCCTTGTGGTAAACCACCATCAAAACCTTCCATACAATCAACTTGTAATGAATCTGATGATTGATTGGATATCGTACAATTTTGCAATTGAAATGGACGACCTATATATTTTAAAGAAAACAAAAAATTTAAAAAAGGTTTTAATATGAATAAATTCTTTACACTTGTAGAATTTATTCCATTATATATATATTATATATATAGTATATTCGTATATTCGTGTATATATTTAGTATAGTATAGTATATATAATATATTCGTATAGTTTTATAATATATATAGAAAATGCAATATTCTAAGTTATGTACAGAATTTAATAAAAATATATGTTCATAAAATATATACACGTATCTATATATATACAAATATGTTGTATTCATATTTAAGTGTATATTTATATATAAAGAAAATTATATACCTGCAGCAACTATTTGAAATATACATGGCATGTTTTGTAGTCCAATTGCATTTCTACCCCAACACGAAATCGTACCATAATCTAAGTCTGATGTTGGTGTATAATTTAAACGTGAATATCCAGTCTGTAAATATATACGCACATATAGTCAAATTTTATATTAAACAATATGTGAAAAATGAATGGTATATACGGAATTTTATTTCCTTATATACAAATGATAATTTATTAATATTAGACAATAAAATATCATCGTGAAAGAAATAATTTCAAATATATACTCACTTCACTTGAATGTAAACGTGATGGTAATTCCGTTTGTTCACCGGATGAATTAAATGTCCAATGAAATGATTCGGCTGCTGGCGATGCATCAACCTCACATTTTAATGTTAATGTTTCTTGTTTTAATGCTCCCAGTAATTCTTCATGTGTTGTTGAACAAACTGGTGCATCTATACCACCAAATATATATTAAAATATATAAATAGAAATTAGAAAATATATAATAATATATAGAAAATAATAAATTTAAATAAAAATAACATTTAATAATGTATATATTTATTTTTTTATATATGTATATGTAAACATTATAAATACCTATAGAGTACAGTTTATATATATAGAGTATAATACAAATGTGAATAAATGAAGTATAATGTAATTTTTTATATATATACGTATAAAGAAAATGCAATTTACTAACGTGTCATTTTATATATTGTTTTGTTATCTATATACTATATATGTATAAATATATAATGTATTTGAATTGTCACAAATAAGATAAATGGATATATTTTACAAAACATACATTATATATAAATACATATATATACATAAAATTTATTATAAATTTGGGAATATATTCACTTTTAAGATACATATAATAGATAATTTTTTTTTATTCTTAACGAACATTTAAATCAAACGAAATTAGTTAAAAAATTCTTTAAAGGATTACGTGTTCATCGCAAAGCTTTCAGAATTCGATCATGAATCGAATATCAATCGAAAACAAACTAATCAATTCATTAAAATCATTTCTATTTCAAAAAAATTTTCTAATAATAATCAATATCAGACCAATATTTCGATCTGCCGTACAATAATTTCGTCGTTAATAAATCAAAAAATGTCCATAATAAATTTCAATTTCAAACAAATATGTATATGTTGTAGTTGTAGGCACTTTATTACTTTTAACATTTATTGAATATAAACCGTTTGCAGGTAAAGATAAAAAAAAACACGACAAAAGTCAACAAGTATATATGAAATATAGACGTTATATGTATACTTTAACTTTAAGGATATAAAATATATGAATTAATTTTATACTATATACAAATTGTACATTCAAATATAATAAATACGAATTTAAATTTGCATTCATGAATGGATAAAATTATATATATATATCTGTATAAAAAAAATAAATTGTATAGTGCACAAATATTCGTATTTATTTTTGCATGTAATATTTATAAATACATATATATATAGAAAATATATTCAGTATTATATTTATGGATAATTTATGAAAATGTTTCCCGTAGGAACAATATAACATAAACTTATAAAAGAACATCATAACGCATATTATATACATTCCAAAAAAAAAAAAAAAAGCACACAAAAAAATCTACATATTTTGCTTTTAGCATCCTTGATCTACAATATAAAATATTGTATATATATAATAGATATATGTATCTATTTGAGCAAAACTCATAGTAGGTACTACGCGGCGATGTAATACTACTGCTATATATATTTGCTTTTGTTAATTTTTTTTTATCATTTTCACATTTTTTTTTGTACGTATAATTCGACACCGAAAAAAATTTGTATTTGTATAATTCAGTATTCCATTTGTCTCGTCATTATAATACTTAAATTTTGCAATTAAATAACTAAGGTTGGAGATTTATTTACTGCGAGAGTTAAACCAAAATATAAGAACTTTAAACGGAATCACTTCTTTTACCTTATCTTCAAAGCCATTCGACCAATTTTGCTCATATTCTACATTTCAGTGTATATATAAGTATATTGATATATACGTAATATGTATACCTATCGTATAAATTATGAATAACATATTAATATTATATTCGTTTTTATTCCATTCATTTTATTTTATAGTTAAAAAACTATACATAGTATAACTTTTTTACATATATATTTATATTATATTTACTTTATTTGATGCCACTTATATTGTTGACAATAATTTGTTTTCAGTTTTCATTTTATAAAATTTATAATCAATTTGATATCTGCAATTGCTATAAAATTTTCTTTTTTTTTTTAAAAATATCAGGGGTCGGATTATATTAATGGATATCGTCGAGCATTCGATATTGAAATTTGAACGATTTAAGATTATATGAATTTCATTCGATAAAAATGTTAAAATTCAATTTACCTATACGGCAACAGTTTTACTGCGTATATATGTTTGAAATTTATACAAATTATTCAATATATAAAAGATTTGTATCCTATAAATAAGCTTCTTTTATAACCCTTTTTTTCCTTTATATAAATATATATATATATATTTACAGCATATACAAATACAATTAATTTCGTACCAATTTGTTCATATCACATTTCATTTATATACATATAGTTAAAATTTAAATTGATTATATACGTATATAGTTATATATTGATAAGAAAAAAAAATGAACACTTGTACAGATTCAAAATATATTGAGTATATTCCCACCATATTATAATACATATGAAAATCTATTTTTTAATATACCTTTACAATATATACAACTACTAATCTTACAATATACCATATATATACCATTATAATATTATTTAAAGAAAATTCATTATATATGAATGAAGAATGTTCATGCAGAAATATAATAATAATATTATATACAAAAAAAAAAGGTCTCACTAACAATCAGTCAGACAGATTTTATAACAGGCAATCATATTAAACTGAAATTCACCTTTTCAATATATATATAAATATGATAACAGCAATAAACGAATACGTTCAATGAATGCGTTATAGTATAACGATATATATATATATCGTTAGATACTATCATGTATTGATATATAGATATAGAATATATAGTATATATATATTTATTATGTCAAAAATTGATTAAAATTTTCACAATCCTTATTCCTCTCAATACACTATTTACCTTAATATTTATATATATAGGTGAGACTATTCGTATGAGTTTATTTACGGTGTATCGCTGTATCGCATCAACAAAATTGTATTGACGGGGTGAAACTCATTTATATACCCACTGAATTATAAAATTTTTCACATGAAGTTCGTTCATAATAAAATTAATCCTAAAGACCAATATTAATTTTTTAAGATAAATCTCAAATTATATTGTATTTTCATAGTTCTATATATGGACCACAAAAATTAAGGAAACTTATCAGAAAATTATCTAAGAATTACTACGCTGAATTCGTCGGCTTTATATAGGGTGATAATTGGACACACTGTATACAATATTTTATGTGGGTATATTCTTTATATGTATAATATATAATATTGATAATATGAAGCTTTTCTATATATATAAACATACACCAATTGTTAAAATAATTCTCATTTAATATATGTTATACAAATATTTTGTGTATATTATACATTTTTTAAGGATAAGTAAAAGAGTATATGTTATTATATACACATGAAAATACATTTAAAATTAAAGCATTTCAAGTTTGGAGAACCGTAACCGCACTGTTATTTGTTTGTGCCATAAATGTACGAACGTATATATCTGCATATATATCAATCCTGTTTAAGGGTTAAGTCCATTTATAAGTAATATTATACGTACAATATATTTTAAAATAGTTAAGGTAAGGTATTTATATAAAAGGTATATTACCCAATCAACCAAATTTAGAGAATATATAATGTAAAATATACATTATATGTATATAGTTCAAGAAATTTGAATAGATTCTATGTATAGATATTTTGCATTACAAAAAGCATTCATCATCATACAAATTAAAATTAAAATAAAATAAATAACATATTCTAACTCTTCTTGTTAGTTTGTTTGATATAAACAAAGTTTAAAAATATACAAAAACAAAAGAATTTTCGTTAAAAATAACCTATATATATATATATCTTCAAATACCCATTACGATCATTCATTTGAGGATCTTACGAGTATAATTTGGAATTTTTTGAATAAACAAAAAAATTATATAATTTAAGAATGATCAAAAGATATAATAATATAATACGATAATACTTTATAATTTAAAATATCTCTTTTAATTTGCTTTAAATGTTGTCTGTTGTATAAAATAAACACACATTACTTTATATATATGTAAAAAATGGAGTTGTAAAGTGTTGACATTTTACGATTATTTCATTTATTGTATAAAGATATTACATATAACATGTATCCTCTAGTACAAAACTGCTGTTGAGCTGACAAGTTTGTATTTCTATTTATATAATACATATATATATATATATATGAATGTGTATAAAATTCCCAATGAGAATTCTATTCTGTTATCACAACACTATTCCTATATTATTGGCGTTGATGTTGATAAAGAGTTTTGGAAATTTGTAATATTTGTATAATATATTGTTTTATATTGTATATATGCGATAAAATAAAAATAAATATGCGATAAAATAAATAAGAAATAAAATTTTATATGAATAAACCGTAAAGACATTTCTTTATATGAATATGAATAAACAAAAATTAAAATTCTTAATTCAACAAATGTGAGTGATTATCCGTAATAAATATATCAACATGTATATATAAACTAATTAAAAACTCTTAATATAGTACAATTAAACAATATTTATTCCCAACTAAATGCATCAATCGTTTCTTTCACCGTATGCTATGGAGCCTATATGCTACATTATAATGAAGCAGAATTAGTTTGTCTTTCCTTTTTTAATATTTCGATTTTCACTATAAAAAAGTATTCACTATACAAAACAAATAATGGCACTGCAATTTTAAATAGTTATATAATTATTTCTGAAAAAAAAAACAACAAATGAACATAAAATAAAATCTATATAAAACAGTTCTATTAAAATAATTTAAGTAAATATATTTTCTAAAGAATATATATCTTTCGTTTATTAATGCACAATATTGCATATGTATATATATATATTGTAGTATATCTAAATAAACAAACCACATTGTATTTTAATTTAGATATAATTATTTAAATATATACACAAACATATATATACATATAACTATTATAACCACCATATATATTCATATATATATATAAGTATATATAAAGGCTATCCTGAGGGACACAACTTTAATTGAAAATAAAATTACTAAACATTCCCACAATATATACATATAACAAGTATATATGGTATATGGTGTATAAATGTTGTCTTTAATTTTCTATATTTCTATTCATATGTGTACAGATATTTTAAAATACATACATTGAGAATGTATATATATACAGAGATAGATATACACGTTCAGAAGAATGACAGTAGCTATATATATATAATTATATATATACATACACATTGTTATTTATATAGATTTTCACTTTTGTATATCCATTTAGCTAAATCTATCTATTTCTACATATACGGTGTATTGCTATATAGAGTGTATTTTATTATTATTATTATTATATTGTATACTTATGTTTTATACTCGTATACATCGTAAACACTACATTGGGAAACAAAACGTATATATATACATTTATTATATCGTCATTTTACCATAGATGTATATGAACAAATTTATATGTATATATACATATTCAGAAATATAATATTAGAAAATGCTTGAAGGCACTTAAAGTAAAATCCAAAACGATACTCAATTGAATGTCATTCATTATAAATATAATTATTATATAGAATGTATTTCAGGGGATTTTTATACCATACACGTCTGGATAATGAAAAATGTCAGTGTAAAATGATGGAAAAAATCTGAATATCATAATCATATAGAGTTATGAAGAATAGAAAAAATATTTTATGTTATTTTTTTTTCTAATTATCGGCATAATAATTGTTATTTAGAATTTATCTAAATGGGATGTATTTTATATGAGATTGAAATTTGTAATGAATACATTTTTTTAGTGCAGATATCTAAAACTATTTAGATCAAATAAATTTCACATAATAAAAATGGCAGAAAGCGAAACTGAAAACTTTTTTATATCATATTATACAGACGGCAAACTCTTATTTAAAGAATAAATAATGAAATATTAAATAAAATTCATTCAAATATATACAATTTTTGAATCACACTCTGATATTATTATTAAAATATGTAATATGTATTTTTTAATCATTATACACTCGTATATGATATCTTTTCAAATTATGTATCAAAATGAATTTCTATTTATGCCAAAGGATATATCTGTATAATAAATAAAATTTCTTTATGTTATATATGGAATTTGTTATACAATTTTAAAACAATTAAAAACAATAAAATTAAATTAAGGCACAATAATAATAATATACACATATGTAAATATTATTATTAGTATATATAGAGCTTACTTTAAAATTTGGTATTAAATATTAATAAAAAAAGATATCCAAATGTTAAGTATTCAAAAGTTTATAATGATGAATCCAAAACAAAAACACAATATGATTATTATCTTCCGATTATGGTATTATATATGGAAATTGTTATATTTATATATATATATATATATATATAGAATGTTTATATAATCAAAAGGATTTTTTATAATTATCTGGATTTGTATTTAATGAGATCTCAACTTTTAATCTTCCAAATATTTCTTTTAAAGAGATGCAAACAAAAAATATGTTTAAAGAATCTCAATAAAATATATTTAGAACAATAGATTATCGTTTATAATATACTATCTATATACATATTATAAAAAGAAATATGATTTTTCTACTTATTATATATATATATATAGAATAGAATAAGCAACAGTTTTTTATTCGATGTTCAAGAAAATGATAATGAATGATTAATCAAGATATATATATATTGAAAATTGATAAAAAAAAATCATTTATTATAACTTTTACGACATTTTATTATATATGCGATAATTTTTTTTTACACATAAAAGGCACACAAGAAGTAAAATCAAGAATAATAATAATAATACTAAAGATAATATATATGACATCAGAAATCGTGTTCCAGTTTATTTTTTATTTCCTATATTTTCTTTATGGGGATTTTACTATTCTTATGGACACGGTGATCTAACCTAAAAGATTCTGCAACTGATTATTCTATGATAGTTTCTAAGTCAAAATTATTCTGTTATATTTAGATTGGATCGACGAATTACAACAATATTGTATAGAAGCCTAACAAATCCTTACAGCGTGATTTCAATATAGAGTTTCTCATAAAATCACCACCGGTATTTATGAATGCTATATTTTATAAAGTTCCCTGTATATTAACGTATCATAGAAAATATAGGCTATATTTGAGAAAATATAGCAATAAATATACGAGCGATTATATATGAAAAACTTTTCTTTTTTTTATTCATTGTATTTGCCGTTTCTTCTCATCCGCATTCATATATCGTGTACGTATATATATATATATATATATATATTATTTATATATATATATATATATATATTATTTATATATATATATATATATATATATATAAATAATCGAGAAGCTTGCATGAGTTTGGTAAATCTAATAATTGTTTTTGTTGTTGACATCCTCCATGTTCTTATATGTTGTTGATCTTGTTATGCGGTTCGTAGATATACAATTTTATTTATATACATATATATATACGATGTTGATGAAAATTTTATCTTCAATATACATTCATATATATGGTATGTATTATAAATATACATAGATATATAGATATGCATATATGGATATTTATATAATGTTATAAAAAGCGTACATAAATGTATAATATATACAGTGACGGTTTCGATGAGTATATAAAATTCAAAATGATGTATATACGAAATTGTAATAAATATTGTTATTTTGTTTTTTTTAAATAAACTTACATTTGTACATCTCTGCGGAATTAATATATTTTAATTTTTGTTCATAAATAAACTTAAAATAACATTTGTTCAATAAAAAATAGTCAACTTTAAAGACGATTGGATACTCCCGCAGATGCCGGAACATACGAACGACAGAAATGTATAACTACTTTTTTTTATATACCAACACTGTTCAATCCCATGTACAAATATAATTTTGTACATATACGATAAATATATATATATATATATACTTATATGTAAATATATATGCATATATATGGGAAAGAAAAATTTTGTGATATTATTTTAAGTGAAATTTTCATATTTTCATTATATGTGCACAAAAACATATATAATATAAAATAAGTTATACGCATATATACATAATATCTGCATACATAAAATTTATGTGAAATGTCATATCAAAGGATAAAAAAAAAGAAGAAAATAACGTAAAATTTATTATTATATAAAATATATTATTATTATTATTTTTAATAAAATTGAAAGTTTTATTATAAAAATTTAAATATTAAATTGATAATATAAACCGCATAAGTGGATGCAAAAAAAAATTGTATTGTGTTATTATCTCGCATATAAAATTTGGAAATAATGAACATTTTCGTATTCTGTATATTTAATTTATTTTTATGATGTTCCGATGTTTTTTTACTTTAATTTTCGGAAACGTGTGTAGGGTTTAGGGATAACTTAACTAACTTGCATATTTTTAAACATATATCAATGGAAGATGTTTTTAAATCTTGATATAAAGATTGTCTTCCAGGAGACCATTGAGGTATATTATTCTTTCCTCGATAAATACTCTTTTACATCTGTAATTTTATGATCCTTAAGAAATTTATTTACGGTAGGCCATTGGTGATATAATTGATATTGCAGAAAATTCCTTATGAAAGAGCTCTACTTTAACGGGATATATAGAAAATGTAAAATAAAAATCAATACACTCAGAGTATTATTAACGTGCATTTCTATAGCCAAATTTATATGTATACCAAAACAATTGAAAGTATATATTCAATTTTTCATTTAACAAAATTTTCATATAAAATTTAAAACGTTAAACACAATGTGATTTTTTTTTGTATATAGCTAAATCAACAACCAGGGTTTAGATTACTTTAAAATTTATTATTATAAAATTAATATTAAAATACGAGACAACAAAATACATTCAAGATCTTGATAAACAATACATAATGACACAAAGGAGGCAAACAATATATAGGATATTTATATACGACGTACAAAAAATCCATTATTATACAATGCAATTTTTGTCTGATAAATAAATAATACTTATATAATATTCGTATCTCGTATCCAAATATAGCTAAAAAGAAAAATTGATAAATAGCGCATAAATGTGTGATGTATATGGAATTTTATATTAATATTCTTTTCTTTCCGTGTATTCGTATATATGTACGTATTTATAGATTTATGATTATCTGGATTTTATCAATATATAAACAGCAAATGATATTGATTTTCGCGTGTTCATAAACATAATTTATAATTTGCATATTTAATGGCAAAAAAAAAAAATAGAATAAATGAAAAATTTAATTGATATTTATTATTTCAAGTGTACAATTCAAAAAAAAATAGTATAAAATCAATACCATATCATAATATATATAGATGAAATGCTAACTGAAGTAATATTTTTTATGAGTTATATGAATTTCTATTGAATTCAAAAATTTATTTGTATAATAAGTTCTATTTACTGTGTGACCATTCATTGGAAAAATTATATATATATTTAATAGAGATATGATGAATGATAAAGATATCATAAATTAATTTTTCCAATTTTTTTTTTTTTTTTTGTATAATGAATTTTCAAATATTATCATATTGATTTAATTGAAAATTTAAATTACATTTCATTACATCGTTTATTTTAATAATCGAGAATACATATAGATAGTATAGATAGTATGTATAGATAAACGAATAGAAAAGTGATTACTGAACACAAGATTTTACATTGACATAAACAATTTTTCTTATAGCTTTTTCTTTAACAATAGAAATTCTTATTATTTATTCTTTAATTATAATTTATTTTTGTACCTGTTAACCTTTAAGAATATTTTAATGTTTGAGTCATATACGAACGGCATTCCCATATCCGCATGCCGTAAACAAATCACTTATATTTTCCTCATTTTCCACATTTTCCAACACAATCTATTTATATACAATTAATCTATATATTATTATTATTAATGTCAAATAATGTCAAAAGAACGAATGTCACTGTTTTACTTACTTACATATATATATATATATGTTTGTTATATTGCATTTAATAACTACTAATAGACACATATGTATTTTTTCCATTTTCTAAATCAATAGATAAATAAATAAATATCTATCTTTACTATAGTATGTACGTATATAATAAGATAAATATCCCCTAATAAAATGAAACAAAACAAAAAAAAAAAAATTCACATATCTAAAAAGTTTATCATCCCCAAATTCGCATATGTGAGTGTATATATATAACAACATTTATTTATTTATTTTTTTTTTTTTTTGCGAATAACGCACTATATGAATTTAGATATACGGTCCAAAAAAAAAAAAAAAAAAAATTAATTGAAATATCTTTCAAACATAGAAAATAAATTATTGTGAAATCTATTTCTCCCTTCAATATCATCCACCAAATATATGTATATACTAAATATAATATAATATAAATGCAAGTGATATAAGATAAATAAACCAACGATATATGTATTGTAGATACATACATATTTATACAATTTTTTTTTTTTATTTTTCTATATATATCTATATGTGAAGATAAGAAAATAAAATAAGACAAGCATGTTGATTTATATTATATAATATTTGAAGAAAAAAAAAACTATAAATTGCACATCACACATCACAAAAAAAGTTCTTTATCCTCTCTATCGCTGTATATCTTCTTTGGTTACATATGTTTATTTATTTATTATAAGACGTTGATTGTATATATATATAGATATATCTAAATATATCTCAATTTATATACAACTAAAAACGCATATCTCTATACGCATTTCCTATTTGGATGGATAAGTGTTAAATGTGAAAATACCATTTTGAAATAAAGGAAGAAAACAACAAAATTGTACAAGAAAATGAAAATGAAATATATAATAATAATATGTAGTATATATAGAAAAAAAAATATAAAACCAACTTAAGCATAAAATGAAAATCTATATGTATATATATATATGGTGTATATTATAAAATGAAATGTATATATACATAAAAAAATATATAAGTATATAACCTAGAGAATTGTTAAAATAAATAAATGTAACAAAATTTATATATATAAAACTCATTGAGAATTGTGTCAGTTCTGAAAATGGATGTTAAAAAAGAAAATTGTATTATTTTTTTTTTTTTCTATTTCTTATTCGATTTTCATTTCGAAAAACATACATACTTATAAAACATACACTTGAAGATTATATATATGATATACGCAGGTAAAATATATCTAAAATAAATTATATTTTTTGATAATAGTAAATCGTATATATATATATATATATAAAATATAACATATGTTTTATATTTTATCGAGAATTAAATATTGACATATATATATATTTTATTTTTTTGGAGATATTATATTATATATATACAAATATAAAATAAATATATATATATATCTTAAGTGTAGACAGAATAAAATCAATTTATTTTCAATATAATGTTTGCTGTATAAAAAAACACAGAATAAAAATATATCCATCAAATTCCTTTATCATATTATATATCATATATACTTTACTTACATCGTATTTTCAATGTAACAGGATTACTAGTTCCTTTTCCTTCGGTATTAGCAGCAAGACACGTATAATCGCCAGCTGATGCTCTTGTAACACCTTGCAATACAAGTGTATGCTCTGTTATTAGTATACCAGCTGTTGAATTTGGATGTAGTTCATATCCCTTATTTAATGTGATAAAGAAAAAATCCATATACAATATTTTTTGTTCATTTTTTAATGTTATTTTATAATATAAAAAAATTTATAATATTTTTATATGACTTTTATTTTAACTAACTTTTCTATAATGTTAGAGTTTATTAGTTAATCTTAAACTATATTGAAATACAGATTGTATCAATTGTTTTTAAACGGATTTTTTGCATTCGAATCTATGAGATTTCAAATAGAGTTACATATTTGCTCTTGTGTTACGACTAATCACCAAAAACCATAAAAACAACAAATTATGAAGCAACAATAGAAGAGCGCGTTCTTTTCGGCCACCAAAAACAAATTGTCAGTTGTATAAGTTGTAAAAAAAAATTATAAAATCAATTTATAAAAAATACTTACATCACGATACCAAACTAATTTATAATGTTTTGGATTTGATTTAATTTGACAATCAAAATATACACCAGCACCTTCTTTAATATCATCCGGATTTAATGATGCTCCCATTTTTAAACTTACTATTGGCATATCTATATGTTGACAGAAAAGAAGAAAAACAAAGTAAAAATTAATTCATATATTAATTTAACATTAAAACGTTACTAATTTTATGTGTTAAAGTAAGATATAATTTTTTGATAGCAATGAGGCGTTCTTTTTATGGTTCCTAGAGAAGTTACAAAGTGAAAACGCAAAACCTTGTACTTCAAAATCCCAGTAGTTCATCAATATATTATATACATATATATGATCTAATGATTATAACAAACTTATCACACAATTCTGCAAAAAAAATGTAAACATTTTATCACATTATTAATCATTCATAAAATATTTATACATACATATATATTAAAGTAGTAAAAATATTAGAAAAGGATAAGAATTTTATTGCATATAATAAAGTTTAAATTAATATTTTCTATGTCTATTTATATCTATACACACAGTTTAATATTACTTTTTATTGTATGGAATATAGGGTTTTCTAAAAGGTGTTTTTTCTTTCCTTTTTAATATATACATTTCTAATAAACGTACGTAGGTGGTTTTAATACGCTTTGTATTTTGAATATTATTATACATGTAATATACTAAAGTGTATATATAATATATCATATTCTGAATATATATATATGTATATACTATTTATTATATTACGTAGATTATTTTATGTGAATTGTATATAGGTATATGTATAATAGAAAAAAGCAAAATAAGTATATCTATCCATAATATTTTCCAAAAGTGAATATTTCTTAAAATTGAAAATATTTAAATTATATATATAATATAATATTATATTAAAATAAATATATTAAACGGTATGTATATGTGTGTATATAAATTAAATTATTTTATATATATACATATAATATTAAACATCCTTTATATAAATATATTTTCAGAGAAAATTGTATGTACACATATATAAAGCATATATAAATATATATATATAGATCCTAAATTAAATAAGGTTTATAATATCCGTATATATATATATTTTTGTACATACATCAATTATAAAACATATTATACATGTATTTATACATGTCTAAATAAACACCTTTGCGGATTTAATTAAATTCTATATCTTTTGTAACACGGGTAACTTTTTATTTATAAGTATTTCATCTTATATATATATGCATTGTTGTAACAACAATTTAGCTTTATTTCTATCTATAATCATAATAATAATAGTAATAATTAAATGAATTCGTATTAAAGAAGAATTTTGATATGAAAAACCTGAAAATGTTTTACCAAATATACAGTATGAGTGCTACGGCGCGTATTCTTTGGGGGGGAAAATGTTACAATTTAGGGAAACAAAAGTTCTAGTTAAAATTCTAATTTTTAGTTAATTCTCAATGTTAAAAAGTATTGGGGTTTCAAAAAACCATATCCATTATCTATAACTGCGATGTGTTTATTTTCTGTTGCTCTTTCACAATAAAATTGCCAAAATTGTTTTCACACACATAAATTGATTGTGTTTTACCAGACTCACTTCGCGTGTATAAAATCTTCAATGAATAATCATAAATTATACATGTTGGTACTAAAATGGATTTAAAAAGTATTTAATTTTATATTCTAAATTTAAACGTATTTAAAATTAAATAAAGTGATAAATAAAAACTTTTTGTTATTTAAATGTGATACATATAATACATATATACATTTTAATTGTGAAAGTATATTGTATATAAATAAATAATTATCTACAAATCTAAATGTGCGATGATCTTAATATTTATTAACACTTTGATATTTTTTTTTTATCGTGTTATAAATATTAAGAAAATAACTCAAGATATTTTTCTTTTTACGGATAAGTCACTTTTTAATTTAAATAAAATAAGAAAAAATTAAAGTACAAAAATAATTTATATATATATACATATTTCCGTATTATATATGGCGAAAATTGTATTTTTAGTTATATACAATACAATTTTATTTATTTTATACTATTCCTTTTATAACATTTTTAGGTATTAATAAATAGAAACAAAATGTGAAGTAAAATAAAAGAGAAAAAAAAAAATGTTAATTTTAATTTTACAATATAAAGTAAAAGTTAATATTTCCTTTTTTGTTTTCTTTGTGTGCCATGTTTATTTATTCCATGCAAAAAATATATATATATACCTATGTACGGTAGACGACAGTGGCAATTCCAATTAATAAATTAAAGGTTTGTGTTTTTTTTTCCATCGGGGGATATATTTTTAGGATTAAAACTTTTAAAAACTCAAGCATTTCAGTTCATATTATTTAATTGGATTGTCGAAAACAACGAAAACAATTTGTGTTACGTTTTAGGCAACTTATATTATAACATTTTAATTTACATCTTTTGGTATTAATCCGTTTGAAGAATTACGCAAACCAAAGCGTTTTTACGGAACCCAGTTTACGCAATCCTTAAGGCCTTTCTTCCTATGGAAAAGTTTGGTATGTAAGATCACTAAAGTCACTAAACCTGCTGTATTCAGTTCCGCCTATGATATTTCATATGCATACATTTTACATATATAAAAATATATAAAATATATTCTGTATAAAAATATGTGAGTTTATATTTTGAAAAAATATAAAGTATAACATAAAAACTCATTTAATTTATATAACACAAAACTCTAATATAATTATAATAATTTTACTGCACCCTTTTTTCTTTATTTTATTTTTTTTTTCTGTGTGTTAACATCGTTGACTATAAGTTTTCTATAAGAACATTTATAATGTACACTAAGCACGTTAAATGAAAGCATATCATAACATTAATTTAAACATAATATATAAATAGCAAAAATTTAATATTTTTAATATTCAGTTTAAAGTGTACCTGAGAATAAGTATGATGACTAACAATCAATTAGTCAAATATGAGTATGTTATAATTTCTGAATTCTAAAAATTTGTCGTTTAACTAAATCCTTAGTATAATATAATGATTTTATTTAGCGTTTAGGATTCGGATAAGAATTAGTAATATTTTTAGAAGAATTAGTAAAGTTTTAGAAGAAAAATAACCCTGTCTATCGATTGTATTTCCTTTTTGTGCCTAGTATATGCGCGAATAAAAAAAAAAAGGTAAACAATTTTTTCCGCGTCTTTCAATTTCATATACAAATTTATATATATATAATATGAATATACAAAATAAAACTTTGTTGTTGACGACCTTTAAGACTTAATTAAAGTAATTTAAATAATAAACAGGAGATATCAAAGCACATTTTCAATGGATGTGTTGTTATTTTATTTTTCCTTTTTTTTCTTTTGTATATACGTACATTGTTTTTTGTTCTATATTTACAAACGGGATAACACAAAAAAAAGGAGTGTTCTAAACTTTTCTATTCTATTTCTGTGTTATAATATATATAGTATATACGTATATATGCGAATATAATATACATACTCATATTTTGTAATTTTCATTAAATATTCATTAAATTAATTATAACAATTTATGAAACAATATATAGAATTAAAAAAAAAAAAACAGAATTTTATGTTCTTCTACATAAGTTATATTGGTTATATATATAGTAAATATATATTTTTTCACATTTATATAGATTCTATCTTAAGTGAAGATATGTATAAATTTGTTTTTATATATCAGATGTGTCGGTAAATTTAAGATATTTATTATTGAAAAACTAAAAATGTTCCTATTTTCCCCCGGTAATCCCATGGATGTTGTTCATCTTTCACACAACGAATCTTCATTTTTAAATCCATGAAACGGCAAATTCTCTCATAACCTCATTATACAATAGAGATTGAGGATGTCATATCTAACAAACACACAAAAATTCAGTCAATTTTATTCACTCAATTTGTGGTATAAAAGTTTGAAGGTCGGAAATTAACCGGTACACAAATGTATTATTCGATGGCTCGGTAAAAAGGGTAATTTGTAATTAATTTATGATTATGTGTTGATGTAGAAAACAAAAATTCTGTATATTAATATATATAGTTCATTAATATTGTTAAAATGAAAAACAATAATCATAATAATAATAGTTTAAGATAAAAATTATTTATAATCTAAAAGTCTTTAAAGATATTTTAAAACCTCATACACATCTTATACTTATTTATTTTTAGATAAATTTAAATATTTCATATAGATATAACGATATATAAATAAATTAACTGTATATACTATATATATATTTGGAACTTTTAAAGTATATGAATAAATTTATTTAAAAATATTGATAAACTTAAAGTCATTATTATTATTATTATTACAAGCTCGCACCCAATTTGAGCCAAATGTATAATAAAATTTATTTATATAAATGTACAAATAATCTCTTTTTGTTCATTGGTTAATTGTCCATGAATTCGTTCGTATATATATATAATAAAATAAAATAAACAAATAATAAATCTATGAAAAAAAAAAAACAAACAAAATACCCTTATCTCTTGAATTTTTATACATTTATGAATATCTATATGTATATTTCTTACAGAACGATATAATTCTGAATATATTTAAAGCTAAAACCAAAAAAAAAAAAAACATTTATAAAAACGGAAAATAAAATCACAATAATGGTTTTACATATAGATATAATATATATACATAAAATATTTTCCATTTTCAGTATTTAACAATATCGCACAATTATTATATATGCACATAAAACTTATAAGATAAATGCAATCGGCGTATATAACTAAATGTACATATATTATGTATAAATAATATATATATATTCATTTATATATAAATATACGAGTTTGTCTAAGGTTTAATTCCAGTTTTATATATACACATTTTGAAAATTATACATACTCTATCTATGTATATAAAGAAAAATATTTTCATATATACATATAAGATTTAATCTATTGTATATATATATACATACAGATATTTAACAAAAGACAATATAGGAAGAATTATTTTTGGAATAATGCCATTTGATACAACCATAATATAAATATTAAATGATAATCTATTTCAAAGTCAACCAAGAGTAAGAAGAAATATAATAGATAGATTTTCTTATTTTTGTATTTTATGTATATTAAATATACATATATTTTATGTATATATACATATAACATTCACGAATATATAAATATTTGTACATATAAAAATATCGCTTCTTATATATATATATATATATATATATAGAAATATCTATATATAATGTTAAAAGAGTTATGATGTACGTGATAAGAAAATATACGAATATTTTGATTGTAAATTTTCCATGTCAAATAAAATAATACAATATCATCATCATCATGGTATTTTAAAAGATATATATATATATTTGTGTACATTACATATATCGAATTTGAATTGAATGAATAAATAAACGCGAACGAATATGAATACATGAATGAAGAAGTATATATTAAAAATTTTTCTTTATTATATGAAGATAAAATACATGTTATTAAAAATTTTATAGCTTATTTACAATTTATGTATATATAGTATATATTTATTTTTGTTATATCAAATTTAAATGTGCAACAATAACATTTTTTTTAATATATATTAATAATTTTTATGGTGTATATCATATAAAAGGATGCTGCTGAATGAATCCTTATTATATCCTTTATATATAAGACTTATGTGAAAAAAAAGAAGAGAAATAAGTATTATTTTAAACGAAATTTGTTCCTATATATGAAAAATAACTATATATTGAAGTAGAAAAGTAAATATAAATATTTACAAGTAAAAAATGTAGGTAATTTGGAAGGAAAATTTCAATTCGTTTTCTTGACCTTATTTTAAAAATGATTTAAGGACACTTAAAAATTGTACATTTGGGGGATTATGAAGTTTCGAAAAGTTATTTCCATTGATAAGAAGACGGTTGCTGTCGATAAATGTATACAAGCAATTATTCTTAATTCAATATAACCCGAAATTATTTTATAAATTTGAAATTTTTAAACAATATTAAAATACGAAACTGAATATAATATTATTTTTTTATTATATTTTAAACGGTATAACGATGATAATAATCATGATAATAATTTGTGTACAATTTCTTCTTTTATTTTTTATGGTTAAATATGAATTTTTTACTAACCACATTTATAATGCATTTTGTATATATTCGCGGTATTTACATATAAAACATAAAACACAATTGATAAAAATTAATATAAACATATACATCCCCAACCGCATATATTACATTTCATTTATATATTTTTAGCTTCATTTATATATAAATAGATATTATACTTAATTTTTCCGAAAATAAAATATTTTTAAATAAAATTATGTTATATGATTATATGTAAAAAAATAAAAAAATAAGAGACCCGTACAAAAAATAAAATATACATAAAATGAAAATTATTACATATATACAGGACTCACTCATATAAAATACGCAGGACTTAATATACATATATAATGTTTGTGTTATGAAAATGCGGCTCATTATATATATATATATATATATATATGGTATATTTGGAACCAACAATAATTTTGTTTTTATAATGTTAATAAAAATGTTTCCATCATAAAGAAACAAAATATATATAAAATGATTATTACATGCATATATGAAATAATATAAAATTTATGTTTTGGAGATGTTAAATAAACAGAATTTTATTTGATGTTTTTTTTTTTTTTTTTATTTATATAATAGCCTTAAATTTTATATTACATATAGTATGAATTTGCAAAATAATATTACATATATATATATATATAACACACACGCACCTATATATATCTCTCTATCTATATCGATATATTACAAAGATATTTATAAAAAATGGTAAAAATGCACGAATAAAAATGATGGGTTATTTTTGGGCAAATTTTATATGAATATGTATATATAAATAAATATAGAAAAATAAAATGCAAAATATATATGTACATTTAATTCACCACGCACACAGTAAATGTATAAAGGATACTTTTATGTAAGTATATGAATAATTTATATTGTATTCAAATTTCAGGGAGTCACGGCATTATATCTGTTTAGCTATGATATATAAACAGCATAGAAAATTCCAAAGGTGATTTTAAATTTGTTTTGGTTTTGGCAAAACTTTCGAAAATCCTTTATCTGTGATTTAAATGTAAAAATTAATAGTATTTTTTCAATATAAAATCTAGAACTCTTTTAAATAGAAACATCTCCGTATATCGAATCGATTGATAACATTTATACAACATATACACTTTTATACGACAACATCTGTGTATAAGTCAGTGATAATAACTCATCGCACAACACCAGGCACCGTATATATATATTCAAATGACAAAAGATCTATATAAAGTTATCACATCGAAAATAAAACAAAATTTTCAAAAGGTTTTATTATTCCACAAATTATTATGTAAAATACCTCTATATATAAAAATAAAAAAAAAAAAACCACACAACAACAACTGATGAAAATGAAAATGACGAGTGCTTTCACTTTAAGCTTTAATGGATGTCATTTAGTATTTTATTTTTGTTTTATTTTTTATTTTTTTTTTTTATTATATAAAAATTTACACCATTTGCAGACTATTTCATATAAACACACAATACACAAAAAAAAAGAGCTGGGAAAAAAAAAGGTAAAAATAAATTACATTTTGCGAGTTTTATTATATATACTATATAGATATACAATAATATATAATGAGAAATGAAGGTACATTTATAATATTTTCTTATATAAAAAGCACATATTGTATGAATGATTATTGGGCAATATTTTAGCCACAAATGATATGAAATAATAATAGAAACATTTCATTTTTTTTTTATTTTTATTTGATCATTTTCTCTTAACGCATTTATTATATAGTCGCATATACATATATCGCAGGTACTCTACACACAGAATTCATATAATAAGTTATATAAAGAAAATTTATTTATACTTATATATATATATACCACAAATGTATATAAGGTTAATAATTTTTATGACACATTTATATATGATAATACATACATATGTGCGGACTATATGTAAATAAATAAATTATTTTGCAATTTTATAGAAATATAAAAACGTATCTCAATAACATTTTACAACTTTATATATAATGAAAATTCATTTTAATGGTTCTTATATGCGATATAACATATCTTCAATTCAATATACGTCGTATATATGCGTCTGATATAAAATCAACACTCATTAAATTAATTTATGTTGTGTATCTGAAATATGTTTTATATTTTGTATATAATACCATAATCAACGAAAATAAAAAATATATTTAAATGAAAAATTGAGTTAATTATTAATTATTGGATAAATTGAATGTATACATTTGATTTCATAAACTCATGAAAAATGAAGTTATTTTATTAAAATAACAACCCTATATTGAAATTATCTTAATTTGACATTATTGGCTAAAAAATAAAAGGATAATGAAAAATGGCCGCGTCAAATTCTTTCTCTTTACGTAAGTGTATGGAATTTTATTTATAATACCATAAAAATGCAATCCTTTTTGTAAATATTCATATATTACAAATAATATATATATAGTTTTTTTTGTTAAAGCTTTATCCATATTTATTTTATTGCAATTGTTTATCATTTCGAGTGTTTATACTTTAAAATATACGCATTACACATTCTCATGTAGTATTTCTATAGTTTAAATTTCAATCAATTTGTAAATACGAATCATTTGAATATGCTTATTATAAATATCAGATATACTTATTATGTGTAATTTGCAAGAGGAGATAATCTATGCCTTCTTATATATTAAGTAATATAATACTATAATGATATTGATATGGTTTTATATGATATATATATAAATATAGATTATTACAGGTATATGTATTATAATATATTAAAAGCTTATAGATTATAAAAATATATATTACATATAGATATACTTACAATGAACATTTAATCTCCATTTATCATCCTT
The DNA here is from genome assembly GCA_958336335.1 of Dilophus febrilis. NCBI lineage: Eukaryota > Metazoa > Arthropoda > Insecta > Diptera > Bibionidae > Dilophus > Dilophus febrilis. Next base: position 66,521,970 of record OY284468.1, read on the forward strand.
TTCACTGTTTGGTATAAATTTATTTTCAGCTTTACATGTAAATATTTTGCCATCATCATCAACGGTTGGCGTATACGTTAGTACACTTAACGATTGATTATCAGGTGGTTCAGAAAACTAATATTTAATAATAAAAAAAAAATAGAAATAAAAATACTTATTATCAATATTCAAATAATTTCCAATGGGAATAATTATAAATATAAGAATTTTAACATAGAGTTAAATGATAAAAAGATTAAATCCGCGTAATATATAATGATATACTAAAACAAGCATAAAGAAGTTCAAAGAAATAAACGGTTTAAGTTTTTCTCATCGCTGCTGACAGATACCAGGTAATTTTTAACAGACACCAATATTTGTTAACCTAGAATACATATTCTGAATATGAATTGGAGAAACACGAAACGAAAATTTAATTCAATAATATGAATTGAATATAAAAAATTCGCGGTAGACAATAATAAACCGATTATAAATATTATTTGTCAAAGTATCCAGACAAAATTAATATATATATATATATATGTATATATCTATCATGATACGAAGATTACAATCACCACATATATATATACTCTGGGACGTACTGCGAGCAATAAACTAGTTTTAATTTTTTTTTAAATTGAAACTGTTTGTACTATATAAATAAAATTATAAATATATAGTTAAATTTTGAACTGTTAAAAGGAAGAATGCATGTTTATATATATAACAAGATGTGCGGTATAGATATATAAATATAGAAAACTCCTTTAGCCATTAAAATAATTTTATGGTGTGTTATATATACTTTTAAATAGAAAGAAATGTATATCTAATAATAATTTATCAAAACTTATATACAACATTTTTATACTACTGCAGCGCTCGTAAAGATATAATAAAGTTATAATAAAAGTATACACCGTTGGTTACATGCTGCGATATAAAGCAAAATATTGAAATGTGAAAACACAAAAACAAAACAAAATAACATAACATATTCATAAGTAAATTATTAATCGTTAAGGCGTTGTTGATTAACCAAAGGTATATATGCAACAAAATATATGATCTATTTAATATTTATCTTTTGGATTGTTATTTTTTTTATGAAAAACTGCATTTTCAAAACTGCAACATACCAGAATTGAAAAAAGAATTATATAAAGGAAACACAAACTAATACAAAATACACTTAGAGTATTTTATTTATTCATGAAATGGTGTAAAATTTTAGTTTCTCTATATATTTATCTACTTCTTCATCTTCATTTTGTATATATATAAAGTAATAATAATAATTTAAATATACATTAAATATGGAAAAAGTATATATAAACTGAGATTTCTACATAGTTTTTAAATATAGATAAATATAATTTATATATATATAGTTCTGCATATATACACAGAGTTATTCAAAACGACATAAATAATTTGATATATAAAGTGAAAAGTTACAAGTCCAAACGAAAAAAAAAAAAATAAAGAACTTTATCGTCATACTTCTATGAAATGCTTATATATTCCTATATATCATATAATTATATATATGTTGTATATTTAATTTAAAAGTAAATTATATTTTCAGTTTTAATTTTATAAAATGTATAAGTGCTTTCTTTTTATGGTTGAATTCCTTTTAAATGAATTTTACGTATATATGAATATATATACTATATACGTATAAGTGTTTATATAATAATTTTATATACGCCATTGTATAAATTTACAAATATACATATAACTAGATGCATCAGATAAAAACACATTTCTATATATATATAAACGGCGCGATTGGATATACGAATGTTTAAATCATTGGGGATACTTTTACTAAATGTGGATATATACATAAATGTACGCATAGGTAAATATATAATATGAAAAAAAAAAAAAACACACATACAGAAAGGATAGAAAAAGTTTTTCATTCCATAAAGAATAAGTTATATTTTTTTAATTTCTTATGACAAAATTAAAAAACTTAAATATATTCAGATTTAAAGAATAATCATGCTATATATTACAAACAACCATATATATATGGATATATACAATGTAAATATAAAATTAAAAATAAAAATTTTGTTATATAAGTAAATATTTCATTCAGTTTTTATTTTTTCAGCACATTTTTGACATATTTTAAGTATATTATATATATATACATATCGGGTCGTCTAACAAATACATTACTGTATATAGCTATATAAACAAACACCATCGCATATACAAAAAAAAAAAAAAGGATTAATTTTTGGATGAGTACATTTATTTTGATTTTGATTTATATATTTCATAAAAGAAAGTATATACTGAAAATGTGAGTTTGGTTTTTTTTTTTCTTTTTTTGGACTCATTAATTCAAAAGCTTTTTGTTGTATATCATCATCATCGTATTGTATATTAAAGAAATTGTATAATTAAAAAATATTTTTTTTGTTTTCTTAAAATTTTTGTTATACTTGTATTTTTTGTTTAATAAGTAATATTTCTAAATATATTTTATATTTTACCCATTTCAAATTAACTTTGCATATTTTCAATTATTTATATACTATATATATATATAATTGTTTTTATTTTTTAATAAGTATATGTTGATATATTAAGAATCTCATACAGAGTAAGGTAATAAAAATACATTAAGAAAAATTTGTTTAATAAATTTGGATAATAAGTAATTTTTTTATTGATTACTGTTACAGGATTCAAAAATACTTTTTTGTTTATAATAACTTATGACCTGGTAAACCTTAAAATAATAAAATTATCATGCGTATAATTGTTTTACTTACATGTTTTACAATACGTGTAATCTGTTCATTTGCTTTCCACCATGTTATTGATGCCGGTGGTTTTGAACCTGAACTTTTACATTCAAAATCGTACGTTTTATCAGCTGAAACGAATTTTTCCTTTGTTAATATATGAACAGCAGCTGGTTTTACTGATAAAAGATAAAAAAAATTGATATAACCAAATTTATATATTATATAAACAGATATATAAATTATCAGTATATTAATCAATGATATATAATTTAAAAACAACACCTACAATTCACATCTAATATAACAACTTTATTATTTGGTGGTGTTAAATTTGTATTACTTGCCATACAAACAAAACGGGCATTCAAATGCTGTTTACCAATATTTGGATATTTTAAATGATTCACTGAAATACCATCCGGTCGATTTTCAAATGAATCATCAATTACCGTATTATCTAAATACCATGTAACATTTGGTGGTGGTCGTCCTATACGCATATAACAAAACAAAAAAAAAATAACAATTATATTAAAAAAAAATTAAAATGCTTTTTTTATTATCATTGTTATAAAAAATAAACCAAAATAAATCATTTTGTTTTTTGTTGTATAAATAAAGCAAACATATATAAATTGATATTTAACTGTACCAACAAAAGCAAGTATACAAATTTAATAATAATATTAATAAATATAAATGTACACATTTTTTATGTATACGGAAATTTATAAAAAAAAAAAAAAAAGTGTACCAGAGAAGAAAAAAATTTTAGAATTCGAATAAATTTTCTGTGTCCTTTTTTTATTTTCAAACAAAAACAAAAATAATTGAATATTATTTGCATATACATTTTTATCCTCCCAAAGTTTGTAAAAAAAGTTTGTATTTTTTTGGTATTTTTATACATAAAAACAAATTACATATTCAAAATCTTCGCATACATAGAATTTTTATTTTTTTACAAATGCATTTGCTCTATATATAGACGCGATGAAATTTTTTACGTATACATTTTACTATATGCATACATATAGATATCGAGCTTTATATTACTAATATATACAGATATATGAAAACATTTTTCCAGTCATTTTGTATATATTGCAATTGCCAAAACACGAGCCAAAACAAAATTCACTAAATAAATGTATTTATAAATATATACAATTTTTTTTTTTTTTTGTGCTTTGCCTCAAAACTAAAACACAAATATTAAACATATTTAAGTTTTGAGTTAACTTTCTGTATATACGTATTCGTTAATATATCTATATATAAAATATACATGGTTTGATATGTTTAGTATATATGGTAATGAATAGAAATGTATATGGAAACATCTCTATATATTTCCTATACATATATGCGGTTATGTTAAAAACACACTCGTATAAAGGAACGGAAAATATATAAAAATGGGAAATTATTATTTTAAATAAATAAATGCACAGTGTAAATATGTACACATTCGAATTGGTTTTCATGTGTATATGAACTTGTATATATCCTTTATATTTTTTATGTAAGATATACAAACAGGATGTATTTCAAGCATATAATTTTCTATAAAAGAAATACATAAGAAGTTAGTTAATGGTTGTTATAATCCATAATTTCAAACTAATCTAAGTCTAATCGTCTGATATTAAACTGTTGAATACCCCCTATTCACGATGATCACGATGAATATTTTTAAATAATAATATAAAATAATTTTAAATATTAACGAAATGTTATATAAACGACCATTTCGTTCGACATTCGTGGATAGTTTGGTTTTATATTAATCGATTATAAAAGTTTTAATTAAAATAATACGTTTGATTGTCCCTTGATTTGATTTAATTTTTTTAACGTTTAAGGCATAAGTGGATCGTTACCTTTAAGAGCAACCCCTTAACATTTCTCGTCAGTTACAAGATACATATATATGTATATATTTATATATGAATATTATCATTATATATGCATATATAAACTATAAGAATATGAACATAGATTTTTCTAAACTTTGTACAAATGAATATGAATGAGCAATAAATTTAATAAACGTATATAACGTACATTGTAAATAAATAGAAAATTCATATGAATATACAGAAAACAACAATATACGCGGGGTATATTGTTTTGTCTTATGTTCTTTTCATTTCATTTTTTTGTTTCCAATGTATTTGTTTATTTATATTATTTTTTTATTTATCTATATAAATGCATTTTTCTGTTTATAAAAACATTATTTCATTCATTTGTTTATTGAAAACGAAATGAAAACAAACATACATACAATTTTATTTTATATAATGCAATTTTTTTTTATTGCAAATGCACACCATATATATACACATGATACAGGGATATAGAAATAAAGTATATATATACGGGATGTGATGATACACTAAACAAAACATATATATATATATAAATGCATTTTAATATACTTAAACCAAACTTTACGCGAATTCTATATACATAGTATACATATATATGCATTTTCACCAGGTAATAATATGAATAATATATGTAAATTTGAATGTGCATTGAATAATAAAAATGATATTATATATAGTGTGTAAAATAAAAAAAACACATGAACTTAATTGAAATAATAAAAATAAAATTAAATTAACTATGTATTTTGTTTACAATCTATCTAAATATCTCTATATCTATAGATAACAATATGCATAATTGAATTGAATAATGAAATTCAGAAATTCTGAATTTTTTACAATGAACTTTAATTGGTGTATATTCTATAGAAGGTCGAAATGCAAAACATAATTAAATAATTATTGATTAATATTTTTTTACCTTGCAATTATAATCATTACACGCATTACAAAAAAGATATGCATATTTTATAGACACATGAGTTTAAGAACGAAAAAAGTATATTAAAAAAATTGATTTCAACTTTTACAATTGATTTTCATAACAACTGTTGTTAATGCAATAAAAATGCAATAAATAATTTGCAGTATTTTAGGATATTGATCACAATTTACAAAAAAAATTAAATGTAATTATTTTATCAATGTGACGATAAGAATATTTAAATTCCTATTAAAAATAAAATTATATTTATGTGTTATATTTAATTGTTTTTAATATAGCATAACATATATTGAAATGGGAAATTATTATTAAAAATGTATAAGTTTTATTTTCATTTTGTTGTTGTTATGTTTAACATAATTTATATTTATATTCCAAGTTGCAATATTTTTGATTATAAGCGTGAGATATCCACATAACTTATTTTATTTTATTATATAATTTTGTTTTTTTTTTTATGTTGAACATACAAATAATAAAAAAAAAATAATAAATAATCGTTATAAAATATAATAAATAAAAAAAAAAAAATTTAATATTTTTAATAATAATGCATATATTTTGCGGGAAAATTCATATTTTCTTCATCGTGTTTACATCAGAGTAATAATGTATATATATATATATATATATATATATAAATATTCCTTTATATATGTACAATAAATATATTTAATAATTGTTTGTTATCTAGATTTGTTTTATAGAAAAATATTCTGTGTACTGTATGGAAACCATATTTTTTTTTTCTTCGTTTAAATTGAAAGAAAATTGAATTCATTTTTCCAGTGGGTTTAAATGTTTCTTTTTTTTTTTAAGTTATGTTCAATTAGTTATGAAAAAAAAGCTTATCGGGAAATTTATTATACATATTATACATATAGTGCAGATGTTTCATATGTAATAATCTGAATTTATATTTAAATTCATATTTAACTTATTACATTAAATTGCAACGAGATTATAATAATTTTTTCATACTATACAAAATCGATTTACTTTATGCAGAGAGACAATTCATTAATTAAAATATGCGTATGGAATCAGCATTAAAAATAACGTTACATTTTTCGTGAAAAGAAATACAAGAGTATCAAAAGAATGCAAATGAAAACAGATATGTCACTGTTCAACAAAATTCAACATACGATCAAATCAACTCATTCAATTAAACAACTTTATTTGACAATACCAACCGGTAAAATTTCAAGTCATTCAAGTAAACAACTTTATTTGTAAGTTTCACTTAAAGTTCGAAAATAAATGGAAAAGGGTTTACTTTAATAGAGATTCGTATAAGAACACAATATAATCTATAATTTACATAAGCATTTCGTTTGAAAAAGCTGTCCTCTAATATCGTTATCATCAGCTATATTCATATAAATATTTATGAAATGCATTCTTCCTCATATTTGAGTACATTTTCTAAAAATTTAAGTTCAAAATAAATGAAAATATTTCGATATATAATATTCGGTTTTCATTTACATGTATACTATATTGAATTTTGCATGATTGAAACTATTCCATATATACAATATAAGCGGACAATATGCATCTATATTTATTCTATCACACATTTACATATCATCAGTAAATTCATATATCTTCAATATATTATATATATATATATATATATATATATGGATATATATAAATGTAATGTATGAACATTAATAATATTTCAAAATCGTGTATATTTCATAGAGCATTATCAGTATAGAGATATATAGATATGGATATATAATACACATATATATGTTATGAATGTAAATAAGGAAATAGTAAAACATAAATATTCATAGTCATATATTTCATTTACGACACTAATGTGGAAAAATTTCTTCCTGTATATATGTGGGAAATTTAATTTTCCTGCAAATTATTTTGTATGCACGGTCAAACAAAATATATAGTGTATTGTGATATTTTATGGGTATGAAAAAAAAAATATATATACGATATGTAAGTGAAAAATATATATACAGGTGTATATAAACTGAATAAATTTAGGGAAAGAACTTGAACATACCTATATAAAGTATTGATGATTTTCCAACCCAATGTGTTCTATTTTATATATACACAATATATGTAAAACACATTGAATATGTAACACACGTATATACATATCTACATATTCTATTAAGGAAAAATAGGAAAAATATGTATAGGGAAACAAATATATAGATAAACATAACTATATATGGTATATGTCCATATACGAAAAATATATATATGCACACGTATGTACTTGAATAAATTTATATAATGATATGATATTATAAATATATAGATTCAAAAAGGAAATTATCGGGTAAATATACATTTTGAATATAAAAAAAAAACAGAAAACAAAAAATAACAATAGAAAATGATACCCTCAAAAAGTAATCATTCAAATGAAAGTAATTTCCTTGTGTTTTCTTTTTTCCATCCAGGTCATTTTGTAATTTTCACATATATACTATACATATATATATATAAATATTTATATATGTATTCTGAATATAATAAGGACCAAATTTGGATATAAACTTATAGATCGCATACACATAATTTTATTTTCAAAATACACATTTATAAACTTTTCTTATATATATATATATATATAGTATAACAAAATGTATTAATTTCTAGCCAATAAAAAAATTGGCAATCAACTTCATTTTTTATTTATACAGATAATGATAATAAAATAAATTAAGCATTCCGATAGTTTTTTTATATATATTTAGTTTACCACTTGAATCAAGATTTTCAATACAAATACAAATGCGCCTTTTTTATATTTTTGAGAAACAATAATACACAATATATAATTTATGTCATGCGTCTGTGTAAGTGGTTTAATTTTATTTATAATGAAAAAACAAAACTGTGTTCTACTCTATATATAAAAAGTTTTGCATATAAACAATCATTTATAATACAAATGTGACGACTTGGTGGTGCCGTTGATAAAGCATCCAACCCAATTGCGGGTGGTCACGAGTTCAAATCCTAGCCGGAAAATTTTTTCTGTGCTTTTTATGATTTGAATTCATGAACTAAGTCACCATTTATTCATTGGGATTAAATTAATGAATATCTTTGGTATATTGTGTCGGACGCAGCCAAAGATTAACAAAGTCTACACACACATATACTCGCAATTATATATGAAAGTATATAACAAATACTCATCATCATTATTAAAATTACATTAATAATTATAATATTAATGATTTCTAATTCCGGTAAAAGCCAAAGGCCCTAGCAGCCATAGTGCTTATTAAAAACTAATGTTGGCATTTTACATACATCATTAGTTGTTAAATAATAATAATAATAATAATAATAATACAAATGTATATATATGCATGAATAATATGACTGTATAAATGAGATTTTCAATATATATACAAAACTGGTATACAGATTTAATATAGAACAAATTTGTACATTTACATATCCTTTATTCATTATTTTGTTTAATTGTGTTTTGTTGGATAGCTTCAAACAAAATTCAAATTACAAACATTTCTATATATACATATATATCATATATGGATATAAATAGTTTTCTATAGAAAACAAATCTATATATAGTTCAAAACATTTAATCAATCATATAAATAAATATGTGTATATAAATATAGTACATATATGAATGTGCACTTTATGTTGTGAAGTGTATAACGATATAACATATACTATATTATAGTTTATAGATGTGAATAAGTGAAACGTTAAAAGTATAATTATATATACTATATATAGTATTTGCAAATAAATTAAAACAATGATCTATAAGTAGAATAGTGGAGTAGAATATATATAGTACCAATAGTATATATACATAATAAACGCGATAAGTATAATAATATTGAATAATGCATTTATAATATAAATGTTTACTATATACAAATTTTGATTTTAAGCAAGTAGTAATAAATTAGCACAAAATTGTAAAAAGCAATGCGATATTTATCGGATTTTGTACCGAAAAGCTGAAATCTTAAAATAATTTAAATTTTTAAATCAATTATTTATAAAATCTTAATCGTAATACTGAATTGTATATCAAATTGAAAGAAACATTTTTGTATATAAAATTTCGATAAATTTAAGATAATCATATAGAGAATAAAATATCTTCTGATTCTTTAAAGTAATATAATTTCTATTTTTCTTGTTTTTATAGATCGAAATTATAAATCACACAATTTTATATCTACACATATACGAGATATATAAATATGGTTTAAATTAAATTATGTATATAGAAAGGAATTCTCTGTTTTTTGTATATTTATATAAAACTGATATATAACTGACCCTAAAACCATCGCATCCTCATCATATATATATATATAGATGGTAGTTTGCATAGATTTATATTCACACACCATATATAAATACAAACCAATGTAAAGATACAATGTTTAACATATTTATTTAATATATATACTATATGTGTATTTATAAGCAAACATAAATATGTTGCTAGTTTATATACTAAATTTATAGTGAAAAAAAAACATAATAGTACTTGAAAAATATTAAGTGCATATACGTAACATATGTATTATATATTGTATATATACCACGCTTGAAAAAATTAAGAAGGATTACACGTTAAAAAATTATACTATACATATACGCGTAGTCTTTATTCGGTGTGTTATCTATGTATTATGTATATATAAATGAATGGTAAGGTGATGCATTACATGCGGTGTAGTGTAAAAAGTTTTATACATATATTTTTATTTTTATCAAGTATACCGTATATATAATATTTTATTACATTTATAAAGAACTGGATTTTCATATATATATATATATATATCTGAGGTATAAGGTACGTGTAATACTACATTTAATGTATATATATATATATATATATATAATCTTAACATATATAAAACAACAGAGTACAAAGTTTCAAAATGATAAATTATGATTAATTTTTTTCTACTATACCATGTATTCTTTTTTATTTTGTGTTATAAATTTACGTAGACCACCGCCGCATACACTCATTTATAAATATACACAATATGTATATCTATATATATATATGATATGATGCATATATAAAAAGATAGATAGTTATATAACATACAGCTAATTTTTGCAAACAAAACAAATTTCATTTCATCTACTTATACATTTTATGTATTTTATATATATACGTACATTCAGATATATATACATATAGTTCACATAGTTATATATATATATATATTTATCTGTGAAAAGAAAAATGAATAATCTTCAGGTTTTTCAGTTTTTCAACAACAGTATTGAAGAAGAAAAAAAAAACGAGAACAAAAAAAAAATGGAAAAAGAAAATTATTGTTCATGATCTATCTTACTTTCTGTAAATAAAATCTATAATACTAAAATTAGAGTATAAGCATTTTTTATTTCTATATGCTTAATTTTTCTTTATTTCATTTTTTCATCTTTTCTATGTTTTATATATATATAGAATAACTGAATGAATGAAAGGTTTTAAGTGAATATATTTTATATCTACTATATATATACATCTACATATATACATTTTACATTTATATGCAAATGAGAATAATGAAAAATTCTTGCTAATTTATAAGTGTCTTGCCGCTAATTGCTATCATTATTAGATTATAGATAAACTGTATATGTGATATGATATAGGTCGTGTATGTTTAGAAAAATAATTCATTTATCTCATATGTATTTAAAAAAAAAAACAACATAGATATACTTCATAAATTCTTTATAAAAAATATACGATATTTGTTGATGGATAAAATTGATTGAACAGCTAGCTCCGTGCGAGTTACATCTATCTGCAATATTCAAGTGCATGCTGTTTAAAGTCATATATTGTATTACTATATTAATTTAAAAAAAAGATTTATAAACAATACAAAAATATTCATTTGTGATTTTTATATATTGCTATTGATGATGAAAAGCACTGAATTCTAATTAGAAAATTTCACAAAATGTTTTTGAAACTGAAAGAAATGTCTTTTTAACTTATAATATACGTAGGATGTATATGCGGACTTGTATATGAGTGGCGTGTGGTAAATCAAACGTCAATATTTCAGGGATATAACTCTCTTTGATATATTAGAAAATAAACAAGAAATTGGAAAAACGGAAAATTGGAATGGGAAAGGGTATTTAATTTTAATATTCTTTGTAATCAAGACACTTATAATCGCAACCAACAAATTCGTTCATAGTGATTTCCATTCTATATTCCATAGGTTATCAAACAATCGAACTGAATATATACATACATTTTTTTACATAAATCAATTCTTGTTTTTTATTTTTAGTTAATGCCATTGAACTATCTGTATATATATATATATATATATATATATATATATATACTGTAACTCGATAAACTATATCAATAAAACAAAAACTGCACTTCAAATTTATTACATTAATATTTGTATATTGATGAATATTTAAGAAAAAATTATGATAGCGAATATGATAAAAACAATTTTTAACAACTAATAAAATGCAAAAACATCTTAAATATTTGATGCATATGCACTTTATAGGTGAGTATAGCAATATTAATACTTGTATATATCAATATTATATTTATTACACACATTAAATAACAACCTTTATCACATGTATACTTGTACATCTTTCATCTCTTTATATACAATATATATATGGGTGCTCCCATGATATATTAATATTGATCAATAAAAATGACATTTTCACATTCATTTAGTATACATATTGAAAGAACATAATATAGTACATACTATATACGAACAATTTATATATATATATATATATATGAATATAAAACAAGACATTTCTTAATATCCATAATCATATTTTATTATTGCAGTTTTTCATGTCAACACCATCATATATATACATAAGAATATATAAATATGCATGTATATAGACGTTCAATTTATTGAGTCACGAAATTCTTATTATTAAAGTTAATAAATAGAAATGACAATAAAAATTGTATATATATAGACACTTGTTTTATATACACCTGAAGTATATAATATATATATAGTATATAGCTAAATTTTCATCGATATAGACATACATATTTGATGATGTAACTATATATATATATATATATATATAAATATAAAATTTTCTACTATTTTATTTGTATCAGGTATCAAGTCAATTTACTACATATAAAAATATATACAATATCTAATGTCAATTTTAAATGTTATAGATATTTTATTTTTTATATATAAAAAATAAATTGGTAGAAAACGAATTTATCATTTTCAACAGTACGAAAACGATTTCATTCACAAAAATCGAAAGGAAAAAAAAAAGAACACATCGCCGTACTTGTTTTATTATCGCATGTCAATGTTTTTGATTATCATTTATTATTATTATACATCATTGTATATATATTTATATACGTATAAAACCAACGAATCAAGTATGTAAAATAAAAATGTACAATTCTAATCAATATATATATACATATAAAATACATATCTTGTATATATAGATATAAATATTTGTGAATTCCCTTTTATTGTTATATAAAGGTATATTTCATCGTTTCTATATATAAAATACATATTTTTATTTTATTTATATTTTATATCTATCCGAAAGTATATATATATATATACATAATAGAAAATAGTATAATTTATACATAAAATTACGTGACAAAACCACAGATTTACATCAAAGTATATTTTTCTTTTGCAATTTAAAATAAAATGTATATATATATAATACATCACCACACCTGATAGTTTATAATATATACTTGTGTATACAAAATATTTTACATCGTATATATATGATACAACAACATAATAAATTGAAGTCAATATTATTCATTATATATACATACTATATAGTTTTACACTTCATTAAATTTTAACGTATCAATATTTTATTCGTTTCTGAACTTTTGTATATACATTTTATTTATTATTATATACCATTTTATAATTTATAATTTCCATTAAATTGTAAGTATTCTATTGAAAAGTGACTTAATTCGAGATGAATTTTTATTTCCAAATTCAAAATACATTATAGGATTTAACGCAATGCGTGATTGAATTATATACGCGTACATTATAAATTCCCTGTATGTCTATTGAATAATTGGTAAAACACACGTCCAAATTTAAGATTAGTAACAAAACGCAGATGTTCCGATATCGATTTAAATTGGGAAACCTTCAATTAAAAAGGATTTGTGTGCACATTTATATAATCTATGCATAGCTATGTAAATATTGAGTACTAAAATCAATTAATTTTTATTATTCAATTATGAATTGAATTTTACGAGATATTTTATTATACCAAAACGAACAAAAAGTGAACGCTTGAAAATTAAAGCAGGAATGTCAATATATATAATAATAATAAATTATATAATCGGCTAAAAAAAAGGGAGCATATTAATAAATTATTACAATTTTAAATTTTACATACATACATACATCTTTTTGTTCATAAATAAAGTATATACTCCGAGTATGTAATAAAAAATATATTATTTATTATATTATAAATTATAAATCATAAAGTAATTTTCTTTTAATTATTTGCTATATACATAAATTCGTACATTAATATTTTATATATTCCTCTAATCCTCTATATATATAAAGTATATGCATTTCATAATCAATAGTAATGGTAATCAATCATACCTATACAACATATATAGTTTGACCTGGCTGTCATGAATATTTAGTTGCTTTTTAAACATATTTATAATTTTAATACCAAATACTCTATATACCTTGTATATAAATATTTATGGTATATTCGCGACTACTTGTATACGTCGTATGAATTGCATTATTCATACTCTTATATATGGTGGTGGTATAAAATTTTATAATTAAATTATTTCATATGCATATACACATAATATATGTACAATTTTATAATACCGTGAGAGCATCATAAAAATATGTATATGTTTATAATTTAATATTTGCCCATACAATTTTCAAATATATATGGTTATATCGTTTTATGATTGAAAGTTTATATTATAACATTAGGTATATATGAATATACAGAGTGATTCGTAAAGAAAATTTAAAAAATGATAAAGTTATGCTAAATTCTATTTGTTTATAATTGATTGTTCTTGAATTTTCATCAGAAACTCATGTATCAGGTATCATTCTGTTTAGTTTACTTTACAAAATATTTGTACAAATACAATATAAAACATACAATTTTTATTCATAATATAACATTGTAAAAGTGTTCATGACTATTAAATTTGAATATAAGTTAAATTAATAAAAAATCAATATATTTTACACAATATATATATAATAACAATTCCATATAGAAAATATGTATAAGAAAACCTATTTTAACGTTATATGTGTTATCATATTCGTACATATTTAACTTAACATCAATTTTCAATCGACACAAAGAAACATTCCAATTCGCTTTTATTTTTTTTAAATAAAATATCCATTCCATACGATCTTGTATATAAATGCATTTGTATATATTGTTTTTCTATATATATATCGACATATACATCATGTCTATAACTTCATCATTTACAAGATTAAATATACAGATACATGTATGTAAATATATCTCTTTATCGTATATGTATATATTAACTGTTTATCAAATCAAAACACGTCAATAAATACATATATTTATATAGTTTCTTTTTATTTTGCATTGTTTTCTCTTATCAAGATTAATGTAAATTCATACAAAATGTATATATGTAATATGTACATTGTACAGTTTATGTACGTGATAAATCATATAATGTAAAACGATTCGATTTGTCATTAAATTTTACATAATATACATATCCATTTATGTATTATATATATAGTGAATGATGAGTTGTTATTTAATTTATATTAAAATTGCTGTATTGAATTTTTAATTATATTAATGTTTGATTTTTTTTTTTATTGAATTTTATGTGCATTTATACAAAATATTATAATTTATAATGATTTATTGCAAACACGCAAAATTTATTTGAACTATGGGAAACGGAATAGACCGAATTTTTTTAATTTAAATTTTATAATAAACAATCATCTTGAACAAATGCTGATTAAAATATTGTAATAATGTTTTATTTCCACGTGATATTTTAATTTGCAATTATCAGTACTATAATTTCAAAACGGGATGAGACATATGAGACATGATTTTTAATCAAATGACTCCGAGTTACCATTATTTTCTCTATATAACACTATATTCTGAAGGTTTTAAATTATCGATTAAAATTAATTTTAATTGTGTAATTATGTTATGTTTATGGACGCAATTATAGTTTAAATACAATTGAATAAATAAAAAAAAAAAATAAACTTATGATTTAGTAACATAAAATGCATTACATGAATGTTATATACCAATAAACCAATTATTTATATAGGAAATATGAGTTTAATTATTTGTAAAATCGAAAATTATTATTATATATATGGATATATCGCTATTTTCAATATAAATTATATCTCAAAACTATTTGTATATGTATACGTATACATATATCTGTAATGATTAAAATTTCATGTATCATTAAACTCACAAATTTATGACAAATTGCATCTATAAAGTTACAAACAATATTCGTTATATATATATACAAATTTAATATAACATTTATATATTTGACATATATAGGTATATATATATATATTGCACAATTGCACACATAATTAGACTAAATATAAATGAAATAAATATCAAATGAAAAAATGTTTAAATTTAAATATTATATATACAAAGTTATTCAAACATGAAGTAGTATATAATAAAAAATAAAGGGAATACATTTATTAATAATATGCAAACTTTTACATTAAAATAAACACACACAGTATACATTTATTATATTTATATATATATCTATAGATGAAAATACATTTTATTTTATATAATTGTTTTATATTATATAGACAAACAAATGCAGTAATAATAAAGAGAAACAATCAAAAATTTACATTTGAATAAGTTTTACATATTAATTTATTATATATATATATATATGTTATATTGTATATAGAACTTTAAATGCTGCAAAAGGTGCAAAATACACCTATATATAAATAGAAACAATTTAAATTTCTATATAAAGCTTAATTTATGAATATTTAATGTCGATATATTAGTATATATAATAAATTTTCATTTCATTTATTTTTAATTTCCCTCTTCATTTTTTCATGCGACAAATATAAAATATATATTATATATATATATAAAAAATACCTATATTTTAATATATTTAAAAGGACTGTGTATAATTTTCAAATTTTAGTTTTTTCTTTCGTTTTATATATAAGGAAAGTCAGCAATATAAAAATAACTAAATTGTATTCATTCTTATACAATCAGTAGAATCGGCAATAATAAATACACAAACACACTTTGAAAAAATGAAAATTCTACCCTCTACATAATAATTTTTCAAATATATAAATAAAAGAAAAAGTACTATCATCACCATTCATATATTCTTAATTATAATATATATATATACAAATATAAAACACAAAACAAATAAAATTGTATTCTAAATATATATTAAATCTTCACATAACATTAACGCCATATATATATATATATATGTATAAGAAAATGCAGAGAAAAACTCATGTAGTTGAAATGAAATAAACAAACAAACAAATGACAAATGGGATGGGATATATATCTATATATATATAATATAAAATTAAATAGATAGTAATTTTTTATTCTCGCTTATGTACATAAAATATATTATACAATATATATACACTTACCACCATTTACTTCACAGACTAGTAAGACGTCACTTCCTTCGTTGTATGCTTCAACATTATTGGCTGCATTTCTTCTATTACCTTCATAGATAATAGGTCGTTGAGGTGGAACTGCAAACGAAAAAAAAAAATAAATATAATATTTATATCTACAAATAAATATAACTGAAGAAATCCTATATCTGTAGCAAAAAAAGCAAAATTTATCACACAACGATAAATAAATATATATATTATATTTATGCTGACTGTTATATGTGTATACATTAAAAGTTTTGGTTCATTTACGATAAAATAAGTCTGCTTTTTTTCCTTCTATCCATTTATTGATATCATACTATACATAAATATTACATAGATATATTCAGATACATAGTAAAAAAGAACATCTCTATAACAAATTATAGGTGTAAAATTTTATAATGGAAATTTTTTTTAAATTCATTTTTTTCTGAATTCACATGGTTATTTTCAAATTTGACATATATAAGTATATATATATAGATAGAAATTCATGAGGATATTACATTTATTATTAAAAATAAACAAAAAGTACAAATAAAAAACTGATATATATATAACGAAAAAATAAACAATAATGCTATAAATTAAAAATTGAATACAGCACAAATTTAGTAATCGCAAATGTAGTATATTTTAGTATAGTGTGAAATAAAAATTTTTAGAATTTATATATTTTGTAGAATGTGCATATTTATGAGAAAAATAATAATATTTATAATAAATTTAATTTTAAGAAAAACGGTATTCCTCCGGTTGGGAACAGGTTTGATTTTTAAGTTAAAGTGAAAGAATATTTCGATTAATTGTCTCGTAAAAAAAATCATTACATTAAATTACATTTAATAATTACTGTATAGAAAAACAAATCCATATATACACTTTCTATAAGAATACTTGCAATATCTGTATATTTATAGTGTTTGTTTGAAATCCCACAGTACCTTATTATTTATAATACAATTGTTAATAAAGTAAAACAAAAAAAAAACTATTGCTTTATATTTTTTTTTTTTATACTTTTATGAATAGGAATATAATATATAATATATGAATATATGAATTAAAACGTTTATTTTAATATATGTATATATACAGAAAGAAAATATATTCATATTCATATATTACGTTCGCTTATAAAATTGCATACATTATGAATGCAAAATTAAAAAAAAAAAAGTGTGAAAAACAAAAAGGAGAAAAATTATTATAAATAAAATGTACAATTTCCTTAGAGGGTCAGTTTATAGAATACGTATATTTAATTTTCATAATTTTTGCTCATCGTATTAATGAATACAAATGTCCAATATTATATTCTGAATGGAATAAAATTTATTCCAAACATATAATAAAACATATTTTTCTGTGCGTTTTCCCCATTTACATATTTTTATAAAAAAAAAAAAATTTTGCACGTGCATATACTATACTACAAACGTATACACGTATGGATATTTATTATTATTATTATTATTATAAGTTGTACTATTCATACATATTTATTTAATGAATTTATAACAAAAATTAATTTCAGTTTCAATTTAGGAAAGAACCAGAAAAAATTACAACAAATTTTTATATATATAAATTAAATACAACTTTAAATATAATTAATGCATTTGTTGGACAAAATACTTTATATATCACTCGAATGAAAGAGTCATCTCAACGATAAAAAAAATAATGTTAATCTCCTTAAAGGCTTTTAAGGATAACGAAGAAATGCTATAATAAAGTATAAAAATATTCTTCGAAATTCTTTAAAATCAATCGAAAAATGAATAATCTTGGTCAACTCTGATACGAATTTCATTTAAAACAAAAATAAGACAGACAATCAATTAATTATCGTATCAATTATTAACATTTACCAACTTACATTTAAGATACACAACATTTAAATCATATAAATACATATAATATATATTTAAAATATCAATTTATTATTTGTATAATAAATATAAAGTTATTTAGAGTGAATCTCAAAAATTAATGTATAAAATAATTGTTAAAAGTTTAAACAAACATTTTAAATTTCAAACTCATCCTACAGGCGCTACACATATAAATAAGTATCTGTACATAAATTCCAAAAATCAAGATAAATGTTATATATTTATACTTTAAAAATGTTTTTAACACTGCAAAGAATATATAAAGGTTATAAAACGCACCAATAGCCATTTATATATATAAAAGATGCGAAATATTTAAAACTTATTTAGTTGTGATGGTGTTGGGTATGATGCGATGGCCTCATTTTCTTTTACCGAAAAAAAGGCAGAATTTATATATATATCATCGCAGTTCGGTTGGCATATTGTCCTGTATAAAACAACATTTATATGGATTTTCCTTAACGCGCACACAAAACATACACCACATAAAACCATATAACGAAAACATCCCGATATAGATTGTATAAAAAAAAAATATATATATACATTTATTTTTCTACCTACAAAAATTACAATTTGAAATTGAAAAATTATAGCCATTTGTAAATGTCATTCAATGGTTCTATATTATATATAATATGCATATATATATATATATATATATAGAGAGAGAAGAAGCTTTAAATATATAAACGATTTTATATTTTTCAATAGAAATATATATTTGTAAAAATATAACTAAAATGTATTTATTATATTAATGTAATGTAATTTTTATATTTATTATATAAATTTTTATATATATATCGTGTAGATACAAAATGTTACAAAAATAATGTCACGATTTTATCTATATGCATATATATGGAATTTATTGTTAATATTGAAAACAAAAATGTTATTCTGAAACCGATTCTGTGTGAGTCGGGTAAACCTGTAGCCAACAAAAAAAAATTTTAACCAATAAATGCATTTTTATGATCGAGTTCCCGAAAAATTGTGCTACGGTTTACTTTCAAAACTGAACCTTTATTTTTAATAGCGAAACAATATATTCTTTTGCATACTTAAATCACCAAAATTATCAAAAAATAGTTGATCATATTAAAAAATATTCAACAATCCAGAACCATTTTATTTCAAATAAAATAAAATAAATTGAAATTATTTATTATGAACCTTTTTGCAATCTATACTGTATATATATTGAGATGCCTATAGATACAAAACATCCATATATATATAAATATATAAGTAAAGATAGACTCCGGGTAGTACAATACAAACAGCTGTGCCATTTATTATTATTATTACAATTATATTATTTATATCATTCAAACAATTGATTTTATTGCTTTAATTAGGGAAATAATAATTTGGTTATATAAAATATTATATGGATTTAAATATTATTATCTAAATGTATATTTATATATAAATAAGAAACCGCATCACCGCACCACCGTGCACCGCATACCGACCCAACCGACTCATTCATAATATATGGATTATAATATTATAAATGCTGTATATTTTATCTATAATAATTTATTTTTTTATTTATAGTCATCTTTCACATTTAATCATTTAAATTTATTTACATAATTCCTATGGATAATAAAATATATATAAATTTTTGAATAATATTTATTGTGCATATATTTATAGATAAGATAAAGTGCTATAAATATATAAGAGGAAGAAAAGCATATGTGAATTATGTAGATATAAATGTATAAGATGAAGATCATGAACGTATATGAAGTATAATAAATTATAAAATGTAAATTATTGGATGTATAAAAATATATTTATATATATTAGTATATTAAATAAGAATTTCTTTATATATATAGCTATACTATATATAATGTTTTGCAACAGCTCGTCGAATACATGACATATGCATATATAAAAGAATATATTCGAGTTTGTTTTTTTTTTCTTACATATATTATAAATACATATTTGAAGAACATCCATAATGTACTTAAAAAATTGTTATAAATACATTTATATTAATATTTTAATGTATGCGATGTGTATAGTTAAATACATTATATGTTATATAGGCAGGCAGGTGAATAAAATACATTATGTAATTATTTGAAATAGGATTCCATTATGAATATAATCCCGAATATTACATATAGGTGAAATAGATATTTTAGACTTCGTTTTATAATTTAACTTTGTGGAAAAAATATTAAAAAATTCTGGTACTAACTACGCGGTATTAGTAACCGCCAATTTGAAAGGCAATTATTACACTATCATGAATTTTATAATTGGGAAAAATTTTTTAAATCAAAAATTGATCAATTTAGGACTATAAAATATATCCTGTGAAAAATTATTATAAAGTAACTTCCTATTAACATTTTATATATTAATAAAAATTTCTGAGCTTTCATATATAAAAACAAATATATTAAAAGATTTATAACACACGAATTTATATCCAATGTAACATAAATGATTAATGTTTTATACACATCAATCATTTAAAATTATTATTATAATAGAAAAGATGAAACTTTAAAAAAGGTATTTTTTCAAAAATTGTATAGGCGATGTAAAAAAATTATTCATTCGTTAATCAAACACCCAGGATATTTGGCAAAAACGGGAGATATATTCGATGAATATTATTTTTATATTTTTAATAATAATAACCGTTTCGTCTTTGTGATATAGATACAATTGCCCCATTTTTTTTCTTTTGTTTTATTTCATTTCATTTCATCGCACGAAAACCAAATAAAAAAACTTTCATTTGGTTAATTTTCACTGGTTCAACCGGATCATATATAAGTTTATAATCTATAACCATAAACAAATTGTAAAAATCTAAATTTGGTTTTAAATTTTACCTTAAATAGATGAAGGATTGTAAAAAAAAAAGTGTAA
The DNA here is from genome assembly GCA_958336335.1 of Dilophus febrilis. Taxonomy (NCBI): domain Eukaryota; kingdom Metazoa; phylum Arthropoda; class Insecta; order Diptera; family Bibionidae; genus Dilophus; species Dilophus febrilis. The sequence goes on from OY284468.1 coordinate 66,544,209, forward strand.
AAAATCAAAACATATTTTATAAATTTGCGATATATACAAAAAGGTTTATCACAAATAATAATAATAATGATGTTTTTAGATTATTTTTATATAAATTTGAAATATTATATACATTTTTATTCACATATAAAAGGTGTATGAATACAATTACATATAGAGATCAAAAGTGAATAAATAAAATTAATTTGTCATTCAATTTTTACATCGTTTTTATTTCTGTTATATAAAATAGAATAGAAGTCATAACTTTTTTAAACAAACAAATAAATATGGTAGAATGACTAAAGTTCAGTATTTTATGTGTGTCGTCCCTTAAGGGAAATTAAATGATGGAAACCATTTAAAAGTCCAAGTATTTCAAAAAATAAATAAAAATAAACTATAGACTTTACAATCTATAACAATTTATTCAAATAATATTTTTATGAATATAAGAAAATGTTTTGCCAGCTAATATATTTGAATATAAAATAAAACTAACATTATACAACATACAACATATATTGAGATTCAAATTTTGAAAAAATAAAGTAATACAAATATTCATTTATATATATTCAGAAAAATTTTCTTCTATTTATACAGGGTGTGGCAATAAGAGATGTAAAAAGATTTTAACATTTATATGTTTGAAATTATTATTTATTATTTTCTATATCTCGTTTTAATTTTTTTTTGATATAAATTAGGGTAAAAAACACAATTATATGTAAGCAACTAAAATTGTTTTTACATTCCTTGAAATTAATCGTTCAATAATGTTTACACTTGATATACAAACAGAAGGTGAATAAAGTACAATCAATTTATAGAGTTTCCTTTTCACACTCTGTATATAAACAGAATTTTCTTGCATGATTTTTTTATATCAAATATATTTTGCAAAAAAAGAAAAGTTTATATTATCTGCTTTTTATGTATATGTTTTTATACAATTTTATATTTATAAGAACAACAAAAAAAAAAGAGCACAAAAAATAAACTTACAGAACTTTGTTGATTATATGATATTTATAATCATATATTTATTGTATAGAGCAACAACAAGAAAAAAACACAACAATATTTATCAAAATTACAAAGTTATACAAAAATATTAAAGTTTTAAATTTTTAAACTATAAATGTTTCTATATATTTATATTTGGTTGAATTTTTAAATAACAAAAAAAAAATCCTTTACGTGGACAAATTTAAAACTTATTTAATTTTTTTAATGAAATATATTAAGTAAACTTATTCAAAAATAAATAAATAAATACGTATAGCGAGTTCATTGAGCCTCATCTTCGCATTATTGTATAACATTTATCATAATCAGAAGAAGGTATTTTTTTTTTAACTTTTTTAAAAGCGGTACTTGTAAATAATAAAACTCTATTTGTCAAATTATATGCATATATAATACGTATATAATACAAGATTCTTATAATTTAGTGAAAACTTTTATAAAGATATTTTTTTATATAAATATTTAATATTTATATCATTGTCGATTATATTGTACATATACTTTTTTTTTTATATATATTTTATATATACTTTAGATTCTACCTTATATTTTACAATAAACACCTTGATATTGTATTTTATATATATATATTGATTATAATTTGATGAATATTTTATATTATATATACCTTTTTTTCTATATACTTATGCATATTATATCAAAGTTAATAAGTTTTTGAGAAATATTTCGATAAATTTGAATAGTTTTTATGGATGATTTCAAAATTGCGATACAATGAAAAAGTTATTGAAAAATATAACAAACAAAAATCGATGTTAAGATTTAAAAAAAAAAAAAAAAATATATACCTGAATACTTTTATACAATAATGGAATTTCTTTGTTATGAAAATGCTTATGCCGGTACAATCTAAATTTATTATTCATTAAAATGATATTAAAAAATGATATGACTATAATGTGACTATAAAGATGAAAATAAAAAGATTTTCAAATTGATCGATACTTATTGGATTAACAAATTTATTTGAAATTTCCAAGTAAAATGCATTGGCATTCATTCCAATATAAACACGAGTTGGTATCGAGTAGTTTCAAAATTCAAAAAAAATTCATTTTATTAATTTACTTTGGTATATATTTTTCTTTAATTGTTTTGTTTGTATACAAACAAAAAAAAAGCAACTAAAAGCAGCCAAAAATAGAATAATAAATTAAATATATTACTTGAAAAAACCCGTACTATATATAAGTATACATGTGAATAAAAACATCATCCCACACTATTTCGAAGGATTTTTAACAGAGGCAAAATATAAAATAAAAAATAAATGGAATTTTTTCTTCTCTATTATTGTGTATTATAATAATGGTTTATACAATACAAAACATATATATGAAATAATTTATATATAATATATAGAATAATTATAAGAAAAACATCTTAAGAAATGTAATTTTGTGGTGGATTTTTTTTTTGTTTTAATTCAAATTACGTGGCATGAATTTCAATTAGGGACTATAGAAAATAAAAAAAAAGAATATAAAAATTATACACAAATATTTTTATATTATTTCTTTATTTTAGGATATCGCGTCCTCTTAGCATATAAATAATATAAATATACAACAGTGCGTTTATAATTTAATAATTATATATATATAGATGTACAATATTTATGGAGAAGACAACCAAAGGGATTCCTTTTTTTTTATTAACGGAAAATATAAGAAATAAAAATTATTATGACAGGATTAATCATAGCATTTCGTGTGGACATTTTTATTTTATTAATACTGATTTCAAACATTGTCTTTTTCTATTATTATTCTTTGTTTTTTTTTTTAGGTCTTTTAATATTTACACACGTTGAAAAAAAAATAGAAGTACAGAGAAATATGGTCAGGGTTTCATGGAACGGCACACCGGAACGGCAATTAAAATCCAAACATAAAATATTCTATAACGTAAACTGATTAAAAGTTTTAATATTAAATGAACTAATAATAAATGGTAATTAAGAAAGAAACATAAAGCATTGGTATAGAATATTATTAAATCAATTGTCGGTTATCTTAACTACATTGCTACTATTATTTTTATCGTCTTTGTATATTATCCTATATCAACTCAAAAGTTTTCTTCGTTTTTTTTTTGTAAAAATAAATATATAGAGGAATATTAAACGCACATTTATAATTTATAAAGTTGTTTTGCTTGTTTCTATATATATATATGCAAATCTGTTATAGGTATTCATTTGCTTGGGAAAAATTATATCATTTTTATTTTATTTTTTTTTATTATTTAGTTACTTATATACTTACGCAGGTTAATTTCACTGCTGATTTATTTTGTGTAGGGAAAAGTTTTTGTTTATATTTAAAAAAAAAAAAACCCCCCCACATTAATGAATTTAAAATTATAATTTTATTGAAATAAGACTTTTGTTTTTTAATATTTTTTTTTTTTTTACACTTGAACGTTTTTAATGTGATAATTTTTTTTAATCATTCTTTTTTTGCGTGCGTATTCATCTCTCATCTATTTCAATTATACACAATATATAATTATATGGAAAAAATTACAATAATTTATTGTTGATTATTTTTATAAATTTTTCAGCCATTTATTATATTACTTGAAAACTCAGAAAACTTCATCACTTCTCAGAACTTCATTTTAATACGTAATGAAAATAACAATTATCGTAACATTTTTAGAATTATTCAAATCATATGTTATGGGTGTGAAAATTCGATCTATATAAATTGTGATTGTGATACTTGCAGTTCTCAAAACTTATTTATTTACGTTAATGGAAAATCGATATTTTTTTTTATTTATATTTACAAACATACCAATCAAAGTTTATATCCGCATACGTAATGTATGGATATATATTTCATATACTCTTATTTACGGATAACTAAAAAAAAAAGTTAACACAATTTCATGTATATAATTTGGATGTATGTATGTATATATAGAAAACCTGAAATTCCATCAACATCGACACACTATAATTTGCTATATATTCGTATCCTCGTATCATATATGTGAAAATATAAGTATCATTAAATTAATAGCAATTTCATTATATAATATTATACATTAATATATATATATATATATATATAGATATATACGCATATATGTATATTTTTATTGAACCCATATATTCGGCAAGTAGGCAATTTATATGTAATCCTCTTATGTGAGTATATATATGAGTGGTATTTTCAACAAAATTTATGTATATAGATTGGGTGTGATATTATATTGTTATTTTTATTTTTTTTTTTGTATTATATCACTTTTGATATATTTTGATACTTGTTATAAGGAGTGTTATATTTCATATTCTTTTTTTAAGAAATATTGACAAACATCAGTATTATATTAGTTTGGTCCATCAGCTTTTGCAGCATCAACTATAGCAATGATCACGAACACATTTTTTCTATATACATTTTATCATTTATATTATACGTATATATATTTATGCTTGCGATTTCATAAATATATTTTTTATTTTTTGCAAAATAAAAGAAAAATTATGGAAAACCATAAATAAAAAAAAAATCAATTTTTCATATTTATATGTATATTCAAGTGAAAAAAAAAATCAGAAAGAAAATGGAAAAAAGGGAACATAAAATTTTAAAATATTTTTATTTACGATATATCATTTTATTAGATATGAGTTTTAAGAAAATGTTTTATTATTTATAATGGAAATTATCCATTTTGATGTAAAAACGGATATTTTATGTAAAATTATGACATATAACGAAATTGTTTTTTACCAAAAAAATATATACTTGAAAGCCGATATATTAATATAAATATCATAACTATGTATAGAAATTTACGAGTTTTCTTATTTACCTGTCTATTAATTATATATTACAATTAATTTCAATAAATGCAATTGCTCATAATTTTAAATGTAATGATACATTCAAAATATAGACAATTACATAAAGTGAATACCTTTTTTATCTATCGTAAAATATATGGATAAAAGATTGAATGATATTTTAACATTACTTCTTTATAGTTATATTAGCAGAAATTTATTTTACATAATATATATATTTATTGATTATTGATATATAAGAACAATCGCATTTGTCTATATGGATATGGATATATCATATATATATATATATATATACGATTATTGAAAATCTTATATATATAAATATTGCTTGAAATTTGTTTAAAAGATATTTTTACATATTATATGTGTATGTATCCATGATATTTATGTATCCATCATGGTTTTTATATTATTCTATAAAGGAAATTCAAATACCGTAAATATGGTATATATTTCTATATTCCACATATATATTCCACATATATAGAATTTTTACTCTTATTCTGTTCTGCTGCGTTACATGTTTGTATATATATATATATATATATATATATATATATTCTACTATTTATACCAGTATACATATGTGATGATATGCGAATGAGTGTATTTTATATGCAAATATATTTTATTTTTTCTATATACCTATATATGCTTATATGTTACGCGAACGTTAACTTTTCTTTGCTTTATATAAAATGTAGGTTAAAAATTAAAAGGATATATATACATATATAAACATGAGTGTATGTAAAAATCATGAAATGCAATACCGCATATATATACTATAAAAGAATACATATCATACATTATATTATATAGATATATGTAGGATTTTTCATTTTATTTATATACTTTTATTTTTATTTTAGTATATGCATATAGTTAGTTGAATATAAAATTGTACTTTGTCTTATATATACATCGCATATAGATCTATATTTATATCCATCAAATCCTATATATATATATTGTAATGTATAAAAAAAATGAACTCACATCACATCTACGATGAAAATATATATATGCGAAATATAATATGTAACATTATTTTATTTAAATATATGGAAAATATTTTTATATATAATGTATCTACTGTGTATCTCTACATATATATAAATGTATAGATGATTTTTAAGCCAAATAACTAAATATTGCTTTAAACTGCTTACTTTGCATAAATGTATAAAATACATAACATATATATACATATATATTTATAACATTAAATACAAGTGTTTTTACATATATGGATGAAAATATAACATTTATATACAAGTTTTTATTTTCATTATCACCCATAAAATGTCTAATAACCCTTTAAAAAAAATGAGTTTCAAAGGTATTGCTTAACAAAAAAAATTATCATTTAAATAGGGTGATAAATATACAACCATTGCTCATTGCTATTTTAATGGATATGGAGGTAAATTTGAAGAGAGAAACTTTGGAAAAACGTGAATTATGAAGTTATTTTAAATAATTTTGTTTTCAAACTAAGTTTATCATTAATAAGCTTCCTAATAATGCCAAAGAAAAATTCATTGTGGATCATAATGGAGGATCGGACAATGAATTGAATTCTCGAGCAATCACAATAGTTATATATGTGGTGTTAACAATGACAATACCAAGTAAATCGTTTTATTTAAAAAAATTAAATATATTCATATAATTTATTTTAATATTTCTATATAGATAATTGTTGCAGAATTTAATATATACCATATATATACTAAATATATTTTTATATATATACTTTTATGATATATAATGAAACGATGTATAAGTATAATATAATATTAAAAAACTTTACATATTTAAAAGTAACATATATAAAATTTAAATAAAAATAAATATATTATTCATTAAATGTATACTTATAAAGATGCCTAAAATATTAATAGACCCCTTTTAAAGCATTATCTATATAAAAAATGTTGTACTGATAACCAACGATAAAAATGCATATGTTGAAAAAAAAGATTTAAAAGTAAACTAAAAAAAAAAATAAAACACTTACCAATTACGGTTAAATTAATTTTTAAATTTCTAGTTGGTGAATTTCTAAAATCTACACGACATCTGTACATTCCCTCATCCAGTAATTTGATATTGTCTATCTTTAATTGTGCCGGATGATTTGCTGTACTAAAAAATGCTCTTTGGCCAAATCCAATTGGTGATGACCACAATTTGGCTTGATTAAATTGACGGCCACGCACATCAAAACTATTAATGTGTCAATATAAGATTTGGAAGAAATAGATTTATGATAAAAAAAAATTTAATTAAATAGAAAATTATTATATAAGATTATTTTATATTTAATATTAAAATTAGAACTTTTTTTGAAAGGTGTTTCGATAATACGCAACTATATAACTAAAGTTTGCACGAATTCTGCGTATAATTCAATTTTTTTTCAATCATCAAATACGAATTTTGATATTAAAACTATAAATCTATGAATTGTAAATTAAAATATAAATTACCTATAAATTGGTTCACCATCACCTTCACGAAACCACAATACCATATATACGGCATCGTCACGTTCCATCGGTGTAATATCACAGGGTAACATTGCTTGTTTTGCTGAAACACCTTGTACTGCTGTGATTGGAACTGTAATTAAAAAAAATTTAAAAAAATTATAAATAATTTTAATCAACAATTTTATAACAAAAAAAAATAACAAAATAGCATAAAGTAGGTAAATTTAATTTAATAATTAAATATTTTAATTACAAAATGTCTACATTTTTTTATTGTATGGTATATTATACATCAAAATTGCATATTTTAAAATAATGTAAAATTAGTGGTTTTTTTAATGTAATGTATATTTTTAAATAAACAACATTAATTTATGTATTTAATTCGAATATACATAGTATATTTATATATATATATATGGATTAAGTGTATGTCAGTCACATAATGCACATTCATCATAAACATAACATGTTTATGGCATACGTATATAAAAATTGTACATATATATATATATATAGGTATAACAATAGGGTGATTCGATAATTCTCAACAATAATATCGATTTTTTTACAATATTTTCTAAACAAAATTTTCGCTTTGAATATTGAACAAAAGATTCACAATTGAATGTCTCAAAAAGCCTATCGCCTCATACGAAATCAGTTCTTATAGTGTTGAGGTTCTAATTTGTATATAATGAGGAAAATTGAATGTAAAAATCGTTTTGATTTATTGAAACAATGTTTTTTTTAAAGGATAAGGTAATACACACTCATACACACTCGCTGTTATATATCGTGCTTTTTAACAATAAACATTAATTATAAACATATGGATGACATTGTTTAATTTTTTGTTTATTTGTTTGTTTTATTTTATTTTTTTTTTATTATAATACGTCATTGTAGCATTTCATTCACACTCTGAAATATTTTTTGATATTCATGTATGTATATATATAAATGAAATTGAATGAAAAATATATTCATATTTTTTTTTTCGTTTATTTGCATATATAACATAAAAAATATTGTACAATAAATTAGCAAATGATTTTATTTATAATAATTATTACATTATAAAAGTGCATACGTCATAATTTTTTACGAATATGACAAAAATGAAAATGCATTCGATGCACCAGAAATATTGTATGTGACCCATAAAATATGACATTTTAAATATAAATATATAAAATGAATAAATATTAGTTTATTATTATACATATACTGTATTTTTATACATATACTGCTACGCTTGTAATAAAATTAACATTTGATGACAATTTAATTTAATTATATTGGAGATTAATTACATTTTTGTTTAATTTTCATGATTTGTAATTTGTCGACTTCGCAATTTTTACACATCGCATATATAAATATATATATTGTTGTAAATTATATACTCTTATTTATATATATGCATCTGTAATGAAAATGGTATATAGAGCACAGATTGTTTTGCAAAAAATAAATAAATAGTTTATCCATAAATTAATAATAACTTTTTGCTGTTGTTGTTGTTATTGTTGTTTACAAAATACAACATAAAACAATAATTCATTATAAATACGAAACAAAAAATAATTAATGTATTTATTTTCATTTATACATATATACATAATGTTATATTTATGTATATATAAATTTATATTTTATATAATTTATTCATTTTTATTTTGCGTATATAATTATTAAATAATATATAAAAATTTTTTGAAATGTTCATGAAAATTATATAGGATAATATTCAATCGTATATGGAAGAGGACCAATTTTGTATCAAATAGCAACAAAATGTAATTAGTGTTTTTTTTTCTTCAAATAGTCGCATTGAAAATTTATATCCGGAACGTTTAAAATATCTTGAGTTTTTCCTATCTCAGGTAAAAACTATTCATAAGGCTCTGCAATTTTAACATTTTCCGTGAATTTTCTTTTCACATAAATACATTTTTACATCCTTAAACTTTAAGACATATATTCTATAAATATATATATAACAAAAACAAAAACAAAAAATAAAACTCCATTTGTTATAATCCTGTACACTACAAAATAAAAATTACATGTATAGTAAATATAGTATAGTTTTAATACATTTATACAAATTATATATTTAATAAACAACTAATTTTGTCGCAGTGACATTCCCGCACAGCATTATTATAAATTTAAGATTTTCAGATGTATAAAGAAGATAAATTAATTCAAATATATATATATTCTTCAAATCACTTAAATGGAAATTATATATAAGTTTTATAATACATATAAAATTCATATATATTTTAAATTCATATATACCAACCAAGTATATAACCAACATTAAGAATGAATAAATGAAAATAACCAAGAAATAACAAAATAAACAATACATATACCATATACATATACATATGATGAGATATAATAATAATAAAACACTTTTCATAAAGTTTTCTTGCAATCTCACAATACATATATAGAATATAGTACTTGTAATTTTGTGTGTTATCCTCGCGTATATATTATAAATAGTGTATAAATTATAATTTATAAGATTTTAAATGAAAGATATAAAAGTATTTAAAGATTTATATTTTTCTATTTTATTATGTGACATAAATAAACAAGATCTCTGATTAAATATGTATATGAAAAAAAAAATACTGGTATGTTTATAATAAGTTGAGTTAATTAAGTTTGTAATTAACGCAAGAAAAAAATAATAAAAATAAGGCTTTATATTACCAAATACAGGTATATTTTAAAAAAAAAGCATGTTTTTTACTATACTTAATTAACATTTCTATGGGATTTAGAAAAATAGGACAAAATTTCTACCAACAGTACCGCAAATTCTTGTAAAATCCTGCATAATAGAATTAAGTGAAAAGGGAATTATGTTTAACATTGGTCCGTTTTGGAAAAATGAAATAAAATCAGGATATATACGATCGATTTTCGGTTACCAAAGAATGTTAAATAAAACAATATTTATTTTATTTGTGTTAAATTATCGAGTGAAGTTTTCAAATATATATGAACTTAAACAACAAATAAAACTAACAACGTTTTTAAATGGAGTTCGCGAACAAAAAAAAAACAATGTATAATAAATAATATTATCTATTTCCTTCTAAACATATACTGCACAATAACCAATAGGTTAATCAATTTCCAAATAATAGGAATCACATTACATAAATATTTACCACATATGTTATTCAAATATACAATATCAAAAATATGATGAAATTCAATATATATATATATAACTATATATAACATCTATATTTATATATTTATATAATGTAAATATATAATAATAATAATTTATATCCCTTTCTGTATATTATATATATATATATGTTATAAAATGACAAAACATAAAATGAAATGATAATATTTATTTAACGTTAATGTACAAAAACATAAATGACTCTATATATTTATGTATGTATAATATATACGGGATATTAGCTCATTTATATATATACTCGTATATTAAAAATGTAATATTATGCTGATTTGCGGTTTAGCTTCGCAAGTAAATATTGTATACATATAATTATTAGATATTATATATATATTAAAGTCGATATTCATATATTAACGTATATAGATATACAAATACAATATATATATATATATATATATATAGATAACTTTGGATATAATTTATAATAAAACCATATGTGAATGCGTTTAGGAGAAATGTTAAAATATAAACTGTTGCTGTGTAAAATAATTTATCATATTCTATATTATATTATTTATAAATATGTCGATTAGAATAAATTATAATCTGTATATAGAATAAAATCACGTGATTCACAAAAAAATAACTCATTTTTTTTTCATTTATAAGTAATCCGCAAATAGATAATTTCATCCCTCTACAATATTTTAAATACATGTATTGTATAATTAATCAATATCCAAACTCATTTCGATTTTATATAAATACAAATAATTAATATCATACATAGATATATAGAATTACAAATTGTGTTATTTTAAAATCGCTTTTTTTTTTTTTGTTATTTTAAATAATCGATGATTGATGGTTTTTTTTTTATGTGCGCGTATACCACATACTATTCATGATTTCATTCATATATACAACAATATATATATGCATGAAAATAAATAAATGTGCAATTGCAGCAAACAAAAAAATTAAATCAATTGATAACAAAAAACAAAAAAGAACACATATATACCACGTATATACCATATATTGATCGTATTCATATAAAACAAAACAATTTAACAACAAATTACAGTGCACACATATTTTTATGTCAATATATTTTTAAATATATATCCCTCATGTTATGTATATTTACAATATATATATGCTTATATTGTATATGGCATGAAAATAAAAATATTGTCACAATTTTCAAAATTATACACGGGAATATGTAGATTGCAGAAAATTGTTGTATAATTTAAAACATAAACATGTTTATATATATACGTAAATATGCGAAACAAAAAAAAACTGAATACCTGTATAAGTGTATATACAACAGCATTATTTTTATTTAAATTATTAATAAATTCACAAATTATTCTATAAATTATTTCCATATATATTGAGTTTTTAATATGGATCTTATCAACCGCGAATATAACAAGAAGATATCATATGACAAAGAATTTCGCTTAATTCAACTATTACCCGCACTATTCTAAAGTTAACGAAAAACATTTGTATATTTGTAATTTATGTTTCAGAATGATATTGACTGCTTTCATAATAATCTGAACTGCTCATTGGAAACCCGATATATGCTATAGAAACATATTCCATATTGACACCAAAAATTATGTCACAACAACATAATCATTTATTGTCAACCAATTTCCCCACAGTATACATATATGTATCAATAATAGAATAATTTTTTGGTGATTTTTTTTTATTATCATAATTTATTGTTTTTCTTTTATTAAAATATCCAGCATAAAAAAAACACATCGAATTTTAATATGAAAGGAAAAAATGTATATTCAGAATAAGTTTTGATAAATGAAAATTATTTATATATAATAAACGGATTTATTTAAAATTAAATATATATGATATGTATATTCATGAATCCATTCATGTATTTTATATGCGTAAATAAACTTTACCTTTATATAATATTTTAATGTTATTTTTTATTTAAATGAAATAATTGTACGTGCTTTTAACTTGATACACAATATATACAAATTGATTAATTTATTGAATACCATTTATTGAATCATCATACATTTTTCAATTTAATTCATTTTATTATGGCATTTAAAAATTTAAATTTCATATTTTTTTAAATACATATTTTTAATTATTAAGTTATAAATATGGATTTTTTAGATCCTATATGATAGTATACTGTAAGAAACTATACTTTAATTTGTCTTCCAAAAGCATTTTATATCTAAATTATACAAAAAAAAAGTTTTATTTATTATCGATTCAAATTTGCACAATATACGAATATTATTGAATAAAAAGTGGTCCAACTACAAATACCATAAAAAGCGATTTACAAATACCATTTTTTTTAAAAAAAAAACTTTGGTGAGTTTGCAAAATGTTGTCGGGTACAATAGATACATCTTATAAGAATGCCAGTTAAACCTGCAATCATTCTTTTTTATTTAAAACCAAATTGATTTTTATTTAACGAAAGAAAAACAAAATTAAATAATGGCTATTACAAAAGAATAAAAAATAACCATATAAATATAATCTATACTGTATATTATTATACTTACATATATTTTATTTAGATATATTTGAACTGGTAAATATATACAATAAAAAAATAAACATTATATAAATAATGTTTTGAAAAATGGAAATAATAATTCAAGTGTTAACTAAATTTGTTTTAAATTTGAAGAAAATATATAAATATAACATTTTTTACATATATAGCTAATATATTTTTATTTTCTCATATCTATATATAATATATATAATATATACAAAAAAAAATTTTCAAATCGTTATGATTTTTCTACAAAAATATTTTACCATCGTTTAAATATATGATGATGGGGTTTTGAATTGTTATAAAATGTAAATATCAAATAAAAAAATAAAATAAGCTTCAATAAATTGCCAACACAAAATATTCAAATCATAAACAAATACCAAAATACCATTTTTTTTTTCTATTATATTTTCCAATTACTCGGCTGCGTATAAATAAAATATTGTTTGCAATATATATATAACATATATATATATAGAAAATTGCATAGATTATATTTTAGGGTAAAAATGGCTATTTTTTAAAAATCACTCATCCATGGTGTTTGTGTTTTTGATCTGTACTATATTTATTTATTCATTTTTTATTTATTTTTTTTTTTTTTAACAAATATGTTATATGTAAAATATATGCCTGTGTATAAAGCTCTACATATATATATATATATAATATAGTATGGTACGCATATCATATATTTATATAGAATGAAATAATTCACATTGTGTACTTAATGTTGTATACATATACTATATACACATGTATACAATTTTCATAATAATTTAGTTCTTTAAAAATATACAATTTTTTCCCCTCAACTATAGGTATATTTTATATGTACATATTTTATGCGTTATTCTATACACACTATATTCAATTCTTCAGTTTTATTTTAGTGTGTCGTAAATGTTTGTGAACAATATATATTTATGAAAAATCAGAAATCACAAAAAAAAAAACAAACGAATGTAAAGTGTTCAGTTTTTTTTTCAACAAAAATGTATATATATATATATAACATCAATCTATCTCTTCATTTTTACCGTCAATTGAAACAAAACACACAATACAAAATAAAATTGTCAAAAAAATTTCATATCTAAATGTTTAGTGTAAAATATAGAGGTGTATGTATATTATATATACTATATATATATTTATTTTCATATATAGCTTTTTTATGCAATTTTTCCTATACGTAAATATATACGACATACAACATATGTTCTGTCGTTGTCACATACATTAATGAATACGTATATGTACGTAACGTATAATGTTACGTTTATATACAAAATGTATTTTATGATGAGTTATGGCATTTATGGATATTTCAATTCAAAATTAAAATCATAAATTTTATACCAAAAAAACAGCACATATGCAAATGTATACACCTTATAAAACAATTTATAATATACATTTACATATTATATATAAAGAAAATTCTCATATTTGTATATTTAAAATATATAATAATATAGTGTTTTGTACAATTTTCATATATTTATAATTTGTTGTTCTGCAAAAATGAAACCAGTAAAGCTATTTTCTGGTAACCTAAGAGGTTGAAGAAAATTTTGAAATTGCTCTATTGGATAATCAAAAGAATTGAATTTGGGTTATAGCTATATTTGGGATTGTATAAAATTTAATTTGTATTTACTTTTGATTATGGTAAAAAAAACCAACAAATATCATATACAAACATGTGTATGTATATATATGCTCATAAATATACAATTACATCACTTATTATGAATGTAATATTAAATGAAAATACACATTAGCGCAATATGTATATATAATTAAAAAAAAAAAAAGTTTTGTTCTATACCATAAAGATATCCTTATAATTATATCCTGTCAATATTTTATATTTTTTTTACATATGTATATCTATGTTATGTATTGTTCATATCATATCATATATATACATACAATATATGTAAATTAATTATACCTATACTATTTTTAATTGCTCGCTTGAAGTACACGACACATACCATTCGATATACCATTTTTTGTGTGTATATTTTTACCACTTTTTCATTATATCATTTACTGTAGTTATGCATATTTATAAGCGAATATAATAATTACATACATATTGAGTCATTGAGTGTTGAATGAATTCAAAATGAAACGATAACGACAACAAAAAAATGTATTCATAATATAGTATCAATTTTTCTTTTTATTTTATTTCAATACAGAACAAAACTAGAATATACTTTTATTTTGTAATTTATATACAAATGTAATATGTATTTTATTATTTTGTAATCATCAACGTTTTTTTTTTTGCATTTAATTCATAATGCATATGCGGTTTTTTTATATGGTGCAATTGAAAATTTATATTTGTATAGTTGATATCGTATAAGAATTTTTAAAATAACATATATAATACATACTGTAGAATAACTTTAACTATTTATGCAATAATTGATTGGAAGAAAGCCTATCAGATATTTATTTTATATGTAAATCAAATTACGATTAGTTATAAATTAGTAGATATATGGAACAAATATAGATGCCGACAAAATTCAAATGAATTAATTCATTTGAATGAGATTTTTCCGAATTTTACAAAATAGATTGAAAAAGTTTAATTGACGTAAAATATATCGATATTATATTGATACGAAACATTTTATAGAAATAATTTATTGAAAATATAGGAATTTTCTATTTTCTTTATATACATATATATAGGATGAAAAATGTCTACTGTAATGAAATATATACGCACGCAGTGATTAATGTATGACCAAGCAAAATCAAAAGGTATTATATTTTGAGAATATATAAACTTTTATAAATATGTATACAGTTTAAAATTTTTTTTATAAAGCTAAATTTGTAGGATGGATATACCAATAATAAAAAATAACAAATGCATTATATACTATACAACTATATATATATATATAGGATAGGGATATAAATGAAAAATAAATAACTTTGGTATTTTTGTTTTATTTTAATATGCAAAATTGTTTCAATGCAGTATAAAATTCATTTTGTTAAAATAAACTTTGTTTTCTTTTATGTTTGTTGTATAAAAATCTTGTACAAAAAATAAATTGTTTTTTTTTTTTTTTATTTATTTTTGAATTTTCTCATATATGCTTTTATATATTGCATATACATATACATAAAAAGTATCAAAATTATTAGAATATACAAATATTTTTTCACAATATTGTGGTGGAATTATTTTCATTTGTTATACTATTAAAGGTAAAATAAATGCCATCATCAGGCTAAAAAAATGCATTTTTTTAAACTCATTTATTTTCATTTTCATAGAATAATTTTGGTTTATGTTTTTATATTTTTTAGTTAAAAAATGTGTAGATTTTGAATGTAAATAAGACACATTTTGTTATATTTAAATTTAATGCATATTATTATATTTTAAAATTTGTTTTACCATGATTCGAACGCTACAAACATTTGATATTATTTTTGCACATTTCTTATGAGACATTTTATAGTTATAACTTTCCTAAAAGATCTGCTAAATTTTTATTGAGTTATCAAATTTTCTAAATGACACACCCATATATTCGTGATTTTCGCAAAAATGAACGATATTGTTGATTTTGAATTCAAAAAAATTATACTATACATTTACCATTCTGATTACAATCCGGAAACATATTATTAATGAAAGAAATGCTTTTATGAGACAAATATTGTAAACATTTTTTTGAAAAAATCAAGTATTATTTGGATTCAATAAAAATGTAAAATGAATATTTATTCATGTTACAACATTCATATGCTTAAGGTCCCAAAATAAACTTAAAATGCGTAATGCTCGTATATATGTATATCAAGGTTGAATATATGAAAACAAAAAGGAAAATATTATACATTTTTAAAATCAATATTTATTTATATACTATATATATATAGATATTATGGTATGTATATTAAGATCTGTATATTGTCCTGTTTTGCCTATGTAAACATGTAGGAGTAAAAAATAAACACATGGTCATAACCATTCCATTATTGTTAAACAATATATTATATAATGTATATATGTCTATGCACGCACATATTTTATTTATCCTTATCGACTTTACATATAACATTATATGTTACATATATATATATATGTATTACAAAATTGCGAAAACATTTTTAGCATTTTGAAATTCTTTAAAATATATAAAATACACATTTGTAGGATAAATATAGAAGAAAAAAATACTATTTTATCCGTTTTTTTAGTTTTTTTCTGATTTTTTTTTCTAACACGAATTGGATAAATGTTGATGATGATGATGATGATGATGATGAATATATATAATGTATGCAGATCGCTATATCTATAATGCATACGTATAAATGGATTGTATATGGAAATATATGGTATAGTGATTTCTGCCATTTTCATAACGAATAAAAAAGGGTTCATTCATATCCTTTTGTATATAATACAACATTACATGTGTATATATTTGCATATATATACTTACATATCATAATATTATATAAAAAATTAAAGATATATACAAAAACTATTTACAGGATGAATCTTTACAAATCCTATATACGATATTCTACAGGTTTCATAAAGACATAACAGAGAATTTTATATAATGTTCATGAATTTTATATATTATATATTATATAATAATTTTTGAAATTATTCTTTATATGAAAAATCAAATTATTTTTCAATATAGAATTTAAACAAAATCTATACCAAAAAACAGGATTTTTTTTCCATTCAATAAAAATACATTATTATATCCATTACATTATTACTATTCAGCCTGTTCAAAAATACATATTTATCACATATATATAACATATGACATACATTTATATCAAATAATTTTATGCACACATAATCATATATGTGTATGGATGTGATATTTTTCCACAGATACTATATATATATATAGTGCAAAAAAAAAAAAAAGGATACGTTAAACTTTTATATGCGTTTGTCTCTAGGGTAGTTTTATGTACATTTGCGGATAGAAAGGATAATATGGAAAATTCTGAACAATTTTTTAAACAACATATATATATATATAGAAATGAAAATTTTATATATATATCATATATATTGAATGCATGTGCGATATTCATGAATATATGCACATTTCCATAACAAGTTCATCTATATGCAAAGTTATCGTTAACCGTATACGATTTTCTATATTATATGGATGTTGATATGCATAAATGACGAAGGTTTTGGATACGATTTGTATATGTATATTATACATTTTATTATATACTTATGTGCGAATATGATTGTGATGACGATGAAGATGATGCTCATATCATGATTGAGATGAATGATTATTTCTCGTTTTTATGAATATATATATATATATGTGTATGTATAAGAACAATAGACAACGAAAATATAATCTTTTTTGTTTTTTTTTGTCACTGTCACTTATTGGTATAAAATTTTATATCTTTAACATACCATGAAATAACATAAATAATAATAATAAAAAAAAAACAGGCAGCATAAAAGTGAAAGTGTTTGTTTTTAAAAATGATTTTTCTTTTATAAAATCGGTATTTGAATGATATGTTGAAATTTGCTGTTTTTGTTTTTTTACTTAGATTTATACAAATTCAAATGGATTTAGTCGTGTATATCAAACGGATGTTTTGAGATGTATTTGATTTTATTTATGAGAAATGATATATTCAAATTTTAAATAAGAATAGGATAACATTTTATAATTCCAAACATATATCAGTATGTTTCAGTTTCAATACATTTTTTAAATTTTTATATAGCTTTTCGATTTTTAATTTCAATTAACGTGAAGTGAAAATTGAAATTAAATTTTACACTATTTTAAACGCAGAGCAGCTAAACATTTTCTGCAATTAAAATATGTCATATTGATTAAATGTTCACTATAAACATGTCAGAACATTAGGAAAATTAATATTCGGTTATATTATAATTTTATAATTGATTTATAAAATAATTTTCGTTTATTTTTAATATATTTATATTGTTAACTTATTTTCAAATTTCATTAAAATAATTCCTTCATTTTATTCCAACATATTTTTTCTATTATATACTCAGCATACAAATTTACATACATTTTTGATGATTATTCTCTAAAGATATCAATTTACAATTGTATATATTATATATATGGATTGTAAATACAGATACAGATAATTTTTCCCATATAAATCAAGGTATATAATATACCAGGTGATCCGTTTAATTGGTGACCTTTTATTTGAATGAAAAATACGTTAGATGAATGCAAGAAAAACCAAAAAATACGGTATTCAAAATAATATATCATTTATATATTACGTTTATAGATATTTTTTCCAGCTATTATGTAATTTGTGGATACCACAATATCAAAATATCGATTTGAAGAACACCTTACGGATAACAATTTTCTTCTTCTCCACCCGATATTTTGCAAAGATGCACTTTGTAAGTTCAATCGATGAAAAGCTGTTGGTAATGATCAGAATATCTATCATATCTAACAGGAATCATAAATTAATCAATGCACACCTGTTATACATTATATACATCGGAATATTTACAAAGCTTTTTACATTTTCAATGGATTTTATACATGATATGTCATCTCAATATGTGAGTAAGTATCTATATACATATTAAGTATATACGAAATTTAGGTAATGTACAAATAGATATACTCGAATAAAACATATATATACAACACACATGTAAAAGTATGTTAACTGATCTCATTTCTTGATATCAAAAGTATATATTGTAGGTTTTATATATCTATAAATTTATTTATTTATATATTTAGCTGTATATCCCTTAACGTTACCATATATATACATATATATATAGATAAAGAAGTGTAATGTATTAAGTGACGTTACGTGTCTGGTACATTGTTTGTGACATGAATAAATTTAAATATGTTTTTTTTTGTTATTTCTGTTTATGTATAAATGTTTATTGATAGATATATATAATATAAACATTATCTCATATCATAGAATCAGAAGGTACATATTCTATATTTCTGTAGTAATGGAAATTGTGCATATACGTAACGTAGATATAAGCAATCGTTTAAAAAAAAAATATAGAGAAAATATGATATGTAATGCATATATATACATATCAATGTAATATACACATTTCAAAGATATTATACAGTATATAACTAAACAATTCGTAAGTAGATCAATATATTTAATCATTTATATTCGTCGTTCAATGCAATTTAATATATATATATACACTGAAAAAAAATTTCTGCGGTATTAGCAGAGGTAGCTTCTGCTGAGTGTTAGCAGACGAATTTCTGCGTCCAGAGCAGAAAATCTGCATCAACCGCAGAGAATACTTTTGCTGGAATGCAGAAGGTTTGCTAATATCGCAAAACCGCTTCTGCTAATTGTTTAAAACCGAAAAATTGCCCCATTAATTCTTAAATAGGTATGTTATACTTTCAACCGCAGAAGTATTTACATTTGACAAAGATATTTCGTCGAAAATAAAAATTAAATTTGTATTTTTTAAGTCGTTTGCATAATATTTTTTTAATATTTTCACTTGAATTTTATTACTAACAATGTTCCCTTGTTATTTTATATTATTTTATATATTATATTTTATATAAAAAATACATTTCGCAGAAGTTCTGCGATATTCGCGGAAATTTATTAGTATATATGAATTTCTTATATATTTTATTTCTTTATATACATTATTTTATCAATACAACATGTGGCATCGTCATTCGTGGTAGTGATTATGTTTGCTTATAAAATAATTGTTTCTTAAATCTACTTAAAAAAAATTAGTAATTGTGTGAGGATAATTTGTGTAATAATAATAATATTAATTTTCTTTTCGTTAAATAATGTGTCATTTGGTATACGGGAAAAATAGTTATACATAAAAAATACATTTCGCAGAAGTTCTGCGATATTCGCAGAAATTTATTCGTATATATGAAGTTCTTATATATTTGATTTCTTTATATACATTATTTCATCAGTACAACTTGTGGCATCGTCATTCGTGGTAGTGATTGTGTTTGCTTATAAAACAATTGTTTCTTAAATCTACTTAAAAAAAAATTAGTAATTGTGTGAGGATAATTTGTGTAATAATAATAATATTAATTTTTTTTTTGTTATTAATTTTCTTTTTGGTGTACGGGAAAAATAGTTATACATAAAAAATACATTTCGCAGAAGTTCTGCGATATTCGCAGAAATTTATTCGTATATATGAAGTTCTTATATATTTTATTACTTTATATACATTATTTCATCAATACAACTTGTGACATCATCATTCGTGGTAGTGAGTGTGTTTGCTTATAAAATAATTGTTTCTTAAATCTACTTAAAAAAAAATTGGTAATTGTGTGAGGATCATTTGTGTAATAATAATAATATTAATTTTCTTTTTGTTAAATAATTTGTCATTTGGTATACGGGAAAAATAGTTATACATAAAAAATACATTTCGCAGAAGTTCTGCGATATTCGCAGAAATTTATTCCTATATATGAAGTTCTTATATATTTGATTTCTTTATATACATTATTTCATCAGTACAACTTGTGGCATCATCATTCGTGGTAGTGATTGTGTTTGCTTATAAAACAATTGTTTCTTAAATCTACTTAAAAAAAAATTAGTAATTGTGTGAGGATAATTTGTGTAATAATAATAATATTAATTTTCTTTTTGTTAAATAATTTGTTATTTGGTGTACGGGAAAAATAGTTATACATAAAAAATACATTTCGCAGAAGTTCTGCGATATTCGCAGAAATTTATTCGTATATATGAAGTTCTTATATATTTTATTTCTTTATATACATTATTTCATCAGTACAACTTGTGGCATCGTCATTCGTGGTAGTGATTGTGTTTGCTTATAAAACAATTGTTTCTTAAATCTACTTAAAAAAAAATTAGTAATTGTGTGAGGATAATTTGTGTAATAATAATATTAATTTTTTTTGTTGAATAATTTGTTTTTAGGCATGCGCCTTTCGAAATATCCTATCCTTTTGGTAATATGGCAAAAAAATTTCCAGCTTCGTCACTGATATAAGTACAGCATAAAAATTTTTAAACTTATAAGCACATATGCATATATATAATAAAAATACGATTTATGCAAACTAGTAAATATTAATAGACTGTTTTTAAGTGTAAAACGACGATAAACTAAGAAACATCTAACTAAATAAATATTTTAAATAATAACATCTTTAAATTATAATTAATTATTTTAATCTAAAATTAACATTTTTATAATGTAGAAGTATTATCAGTTCATTTTAATGATAAAATAAAATAATAAATTAAATTAAAATATTATAATTTCATTTATATCTTAAATTAATTTAAATCAACTTACGTTGCAATACAATAAAAAACTTGAACTTAGAAATTGTGAATTGGTGCATATCAATAATATTTCAAATCAATAGAGCAATATTATCATTTTTAAAATGGAACGTAATAAAGTAACTGATAGTGGTTTCAATAACGAAGAATTGATATTTGATGAAAGTCAAAGATTAAATTATTTGGATATTCATGAAGACAGCGTAGAGTGTATGTCGCAAACATCGAACAAAACGACAGTAACCAGCTTAACATTGCCTTCAAAATCATCCTCAAATGCATCAATGACTTCTTTTTCCATTCAAGATTCCGATAAATATAAAGGTATTTCAAATTTACTATTGAAATGGAATTTGCAACATATGATTCAAATATTTATTTGTAATTATATAATTATTTTATTCTTATCATTATTAGCACTCTGTTGTTTTATCCTCCTTTCACTGTGCATAAATATACGCATATAATGTAGTTGTTGATTTATAATTAATCCTTACAATTGAGTGGTAGGAAAGCTCAATAGAGCACATAATATACTATAGTTTAACGAATGTTTTTTTTTACTTATGAATACATATACATACTACTTCGACCTTCGACGATTTATTAAAGAAAATGAAATTACATTGGACTGGCTACCTAAGATGAAACCGAACCACATAGAGAAATTATTTGCATCACAACCATTATGTGCTCAAATAAAATTTGAGTATTATTTACAAGAATGGATTAATAAGGTATAAATAATTTAATGATTGATTGAATGAAAAAAACTAATTGACAATTTCTTTGTTTACCTAGGATAATAAGGAGACCAAGAAAGATAATGATGGTCAGAGCCGGAATCAAAATATTTCTGATAAGCCTGGTATGCAGCAAAATCCAACTGATCATCTGTCTCACTCCTCAAATGTAGAGGTAAGTCATAACGGAATAACTTAGAGCAGTCATATCAATTTGTTATTTTGTCTGCTAATTGTGTAATATAATAAAATTTGCATCACATATATAGACCCATTTACATTTTTTATATAATATTTTTTTTATATAATAATACCTTTCAGCCTTCACTTCATGAAATTTTAAATTGTTATGATGGAAGTTTAATCCGAGCATTTTATAAGCAAAATCAAACTTTAAATGATAGATCCAGAAATTTATTAGTTGACACAATAGTCGATCATTTTATATCAAATAAAATTATTTTGACTACAAAAATTGCTGATAATGTTGCAACTGCTATTACGGAATTATTCGAGGGCGAACCAAAGGTAATTAAATTAGAACTTTCTAATTGCGTGTTTTTCTTTGAATTCATATTTTGTATTGTTCATCAACTACTTTCGTGAACTAGGACTTGTATTTTGCTTCACAAAAAAATGCTGCTCCAAAAGGTAAACTTTACAACAAATACCAACGAAATACCTACAACCTACGTAAAGCTGGATTAATTGATGATTCTACACGTTTAAAGAATGTGGATAAAGCTGGTGGTCCTATGACATATATAAGTGAAAGCAACGCCGAAGATTTACGTGTTTGGTTAGTCAATCACCGGGAACCATGGGATGAAGTTAAATCTACTTGGAACAAATGTGTTCAACATCGTTTGTTGGACTTACAAAATTTAAAAAAAAGTAACTTAAGCGATATATTTCAAAGTTGGCCATTGTATAAATACGGATATAGCAACTTGCTGGTAATAATTATTACTAGAATTAATCGATTACTATAATAAACGTATTAATGCTAAAACTTACTTTAAATATTACAGATTGATGAAGATTTTAAATACTCATATCCACATTCGATTGCCGTGTTAAAAGAATGGAATATTTTTTGCGTAAATATATTGAAGATTATGCAATTAAAAATTAAAGATAAATTGTCCAAGGACATGTTAAAACTGATAGTTGAAGGTCAGAAAAATGGAACATTGTTAGAAGGTAAACATTTTCTAAAGTTTTTCAAATATATTTTTTTTAGTATTGAATTTATTCTATTTTTTCCACAACACTAATTTATAAAAAAAGAATAACAATTCTTAACCCTAATATGACGTTTTAAAATCACTTTATAAGGCATGGTCAATTGACACTTCCTCCTATCTATTATACTCCTATACTAACCTCCGCCACCCATCTCCATGTACACTTCTTACCACTCTCTCTCCATTCATAAATCCAGCAATTTAATTTTGCCCTTCCGCGCCATATCCGTTACACCCAACCATTCCAATCTCATCGTTTTCAATACCGGAAAATCCCCTACAAAATGTATCACTGTACGCATTAACACTAATCTGCTCGAATAACAATGTTCACCTGAAATATTCTTGCAACGCGCTTCCCCATTCTAGTTTCCCATATACCCTTTTATTCTTTTGTTTTCTTACCTCTCTTATCACTTCCTTCCTACACTCATCCTCCACCCTCTTTATTAACATCTATGCCCTCACTTTTCAATATATCACATCCATTGAGTACCAATTCCATTCTATTTTAAGTTCATCCCTCATCCTCTTCTTAATCTTTAATATAAATCTTTAATTTTCTACAAATGTACGTAATTTACAGATGGTCTACATGCTGGAGTCGCTTATCTCATGCATGCATTGATAATTCCGGTTACTAAAGCAAACACGAAGAAAGGCGATAATGCCACTTCCAACGAACGCTACACAATAATAGATGGGCAAGCATCATTTATATTAATTGTTCCATCCGTAGAAGATTTAGACATAGCTTTAAAACGAAAGTTATGTGAAAAGATGCCGCTTCAACCATTCATCATTATAATTGGAGATATTTTAAAACCGTCTCAATTTTTGGTTTACCTACATGGTAAAAAAAATAAAAACCTTAAATTTTTTAACTGCATTCGATTCCTGTTTTAAGATGTACCATGTATTTCAACTTCAGTATCCGATTGAATGTATATCGGTTTGGCAGTTTTTCCAAACCAAACTTTATGGAATAAAGACTACACACGATTTAGTGTTTCCAATACACTCGATAATTCATAAGGAATTGGGAAATATATCAAACCAAAAATCAATATAAGAAATAATGAAATTAATTCCCGTTGGAAATAATTGAAATTACATTAACATAATTTATCTACATTCAATTTATATTAAAATAATTAAATAGAAAACCTTGATTTGAGTTTGTAGAATGAATTGGTTTTGCTAGACAAATTAGAATTTTTTAAATTGTGAAAGATTTGATATTTAATTTAAGATAATAATAATTCTTTGGAAAAGGTATTTACATTATAAAAAAATTAATTTTTTGAAAAATTCAATGAATTTTAATTTAATATTTTTATTTTTTTTCTTATATTTTTATACGATACAAAATATGAACGTTTACAAAAAATATTAATAACAATTATTATTACTAATCGCTCGTATAGACGATATATAATATATAATAAGCAATATCTCGTTGTAAAATGCAAAATAAGAAATGAATATTACATGTACTATAAATGTGTAATAGAGCTTTTCGCGAAAAATAATGTGATTATATTTTTATTTTTGTTTATTTAATTAGTTAATGATTCTAATTTAATTATAATTTTAATTTTAATAGTGTAATTATAATATTAAACTAAACAATATATGGTATAATTAGTATGTTATATTGTGAAAGGTTCGATACGGTTACTACCGGAGATTTCAATTAATAATAATTTCATAACATAATTAATTATTTTAGATGCTTATTAATTGTTGTTGCAAAATAATATATATAGTCACAATAATAGAATATAATCCAATTATATTAATGTTAATAGAATTAAATTACATTTTTGTATGACATCTGCCGCCAAAAAGGCATGCAACACTGAAAAATAATACTAAAAATCACAATTCAAACAGCTTTGAAGTAAATTAACATAATTACATTTTGTTAAAGTCATTATATTTTTTAATTCATATCTGAGAAACTAAAATTTACTCCAATAAAGTAATTTAATAATTAAAAAAAACTACAAGAAAAAAAGAAATGCAATATTCATATTTATATACGCCAAAAGGTGATGTAACGATGTAATATGTTGTTAATGGTTAAAAAACTCTGCCAAGATTTACGTTTATTAACAATTTTATAAATCTCACAGTCTTTTGGTCTCGTTATGCAAACGAACAATTTTTTGCCTTTCTTTAAGCGTAGTTTCCTTCCGTTTTTCAATCAATATAAATTATTGAATAAATCAAAATTGCTTTTTTCAGTGTTGCATGACTACTTGGCGGCAGTGTATATGCTTATTTAATCCAAATATTTTGAAAAACGGCAAAATACATTGCATTTCTGGGTAATTTATATTTTTTATAATCTAATTAAAATGAACCTTACATACTTTTCGATATAAACATTAACGTAAAATAATATTTTCATTATTTCATTATTTATTTAACAAGTCAATGGAAGCAATACCAATTTGTGAAGGTATGATATTATAGGTATATGCGAAAAGCTCTAATATTTTGTAATAATTGTTTTGAATATCTTTATATCTTTATTTTATATATATATATAATTTTATGTACCTTTATTTTTTTATAGAATATATGTATGTAATATGTAATATGAATGAAATAAATATGTAAATAGAATAAATTAACTTAATTCCAATTTTAATGGTATATTAAATTATGTATTTACGAATTAGCAGAAATATTATTCTTATTCGCAGAATGTTTCTGCGACCGGGAATAATATATTATAATTAACGCAGAAATATCTGCGTTTTGTAAATTATGTATCTGCGAATTACGCAGAAACATTATTCTGATGCGAAGAAGAGTTCTGCAACTTAGAAGAATGTTTTGCAAATAACGCAGAAATATCTGCGTTTTGTAAATTATGTATCTGCGAATTACGCAGAAACATTATTCTGATGCGAAGAAGAGTTCTGCAACTTAGAAGAATGTTTTGTAAATAACGCAGAAATATCTGCGTTTTGTAAATTATATATCTGCGAATTACGCAGAAACATTATTCTGATGCGAAGAAGAGTTCTGCAACTTAGAAGAATGTTTTGTAAATAACGCAGAAATATCTGCGTTTTGTAAATTATGTATCTGCGAAGTACGCAGAAACATTATTCTGATGCGAAGAAGAGTTCTGCAACTTAGAAGAATGTTTTGTAAATAACGCAGAAATATCTGCGCTTATATGCCGCAGAAAATAGCCGAATCCGCAGAAGTACTTCTGCTTTAATAGCAGAAATTTCGGCTGGCGCATATTCGGCAGAACATCTGCTGTAAGCATGTGTGATTTTTGCTAATATCGCAGAAAATTTTTTTCAGTGTATATATATACGTTTTATATGTACGATGTTTTACGTTATTTTTTTAATAAAATCGTTATTTATCGCTATATGTGCACTTATTTACGTTGTATATATAATTTATTATATTTTAGTAAAAAATAAAATTACGTATCAAGTATTTATATATATATATAGGAAAGATTTTCTTTACTATTAAAATGATTATTTTTTCTTCTTAAAAACTATTCATTTAACTTTTAAAAGGTTTTTTCATAAATATAGAAGTTTTTTTTTTCTATAAGTAGTTTATATATTTGTTTGATTATATATTCTTAATAAAACTTCTAATATAATTTCAATTGAAAATAAAAAAAAAATTCGATAGAATTCATGAATAAAGTATTTACAAAAGATATATAAAATATTACAATATTATACAAATTTCTTTTTATAGATTTCAGTATTCTATAGTTTTTTTTTTTTTGTAATTAACTATTGTAATTGTTTATCATAAGTCTTTTTCATATACATATATTATGTACATATATTACATATAAGCGTTGTTATTATATTTAACATCTGCTTTATTATCGCCTTCATCTTTATAATCTCTAATCGAAAATAAATGATTTTAAAACTCATTGCAATATGTAATTAAATCGATAAGTTTATATTTTTTTAATAACTTTTAATCTTTTAACCATTTTTTTATGTTAAATTATTTACAAATTTTTATATAATTATTTTGTTTAAAAATTATAAATTAATATACATATATTAATAGGGAATTTATCGCAAATGAACATATAGATATATATATATATATATTTAAATCAATGGATATATTTAAAAATAAAAAAAAAAAAAACACACACTCTAATATATAATTGCAATGGATTTAATAATTGCAATTAATATAATATATATGCAATGCATGCATATATTTCAAAATAACAACATATTATTATTGTTTTCATTATATACACTAATGATTATAATTATCATAATGTTGATTGTTAATTAACATGAATATAATGTTTCTAATATATAACGTATATATATATATATATATATACGAATGTTGTTACTTTATTATTACAATTATTATTTTTATATTATATATATTTCTGTTAACTATATATACGATCTATATATAATTTATATTATCATAGGTAGTTTTTTATTAAAAAAAAATAAAAATAAATATAATTATTGGTTAAGTAAATTCTTTTTTTTTTTTATTTAATATACATAAATAAAAGCAAATTCTGTTTATATTCGCTCATAGCAAAATGAAAAAAAAAATTTTTTTTTATAATAATAACTAGTAAATATATAGAGAAAGAATAAACATAAATTATTCAACAAATTGCCGCATTTATACATTTTAGATTTATAAACACAAAGATATATTTATATATAATGAATTGCATATATAAAATATAAAACAAAAGTACAACTATTTTCTTTATACTTTTATTGTATATTATATACATAATATACAAAAAGCAAATTACAACAATCATTATTATATATTCATAGATGTATATGTTTATATTTAAGAACAATTTAAAGTATAGAATTAAAGAAGAAGAAAAAAACTCTTCATAATTAACAAGGATTTTTCATTCAATTTTTTTTTATAAATAACAAAAAAGTACTTAATTTTTTGAACACTTCGTTTTTTTTTTATTTTCTTATTATATAAATATATTTTTCAATTTGGAACTACAATTTCTTCTTTTTTTTTTTGATGTTTGTTGTTTAAGAACCCTCACTCATAGATATAGTAATAAGGCAATAATAAAATAATTATATGTTTGCGGCTATGTATTTATAGAAAAGTATATATACAGTGTCACCTAAAAGGTAATTTGGTAATTCCATGATAACGAATTTAATGTCGAAAAAAGACTATAGATACGCAATTGTTTGATTTAGTTGTTTGAATACATATACATGTGAATTAATGTACTCATCATACACCATGATAGAATATAGCATTTCTAACTTATCACCCATTGATATCTTTTTAACATTCCATTGACGATTTTTGAGTCAGTAAACAAAAAAAAACTTAATTTTTCCGGTAAGAAATTAAATTTTAAATTAGTTTAGCTAAAAGTATATCAATCTAAATGAAATCCATTGTAAAATTTACATCTGGTATATTTTAGACTTGTAAAGGGCATTATTGTACCTATATGTATCGGTATAAAATGAAGTGAATGAAATAAAGTACTTAATAATAAAAAAAACTATATGTGTTAAACCTTTTATAAATAACTATTATACAATTCATGTGCAAAATAAATGTATTCATATGAATAATATTATTATTATTATTATTATTATATAATAAATACACAAATACAGTAAAATATTTATTGTAAATGAATACAAAAAATATCCAACCAAATAAAAAAAAAAAGTGTTCAAAAAGAAAATCATTTTTATTATAACAACATAAATAACTATAAATGAAATAATCATTAATTCAGATTATTAAACTTAATACACAAAATTTTTATGGTATATCAAACCAAAAAGTATTATACTGTCGAATTATTTTGTTTTTATTACTATAAGCTGAATAACATACATACATATACGAACATGCACCGAAATATATTTTGTATCTATAACATAATATTACATCAATTATGACATAGCTTTAATGTACGTATATTATATGTAATTTTGTATATAACAACTCAAATATATATAGTATATACATATTTATATATGGCATTATTAAAATACTTTTCATGTTTTGATTTGCAGATGACGACGAAAAACGTACGACGAGAAAACAAACCCATATATTGTATATATGTATATTATAGAAATAAATATAAAAGACATTTATTTTAGAGACATTACATACTTATAACAAAATTCATTGCATAAACTCAAATGTATAAAATTACATATATATATATATACAGAAAAAAACACATAGAACATTTGCTAACGAATGGAACATATACATACGAGTATTATGAAATAAATGTATACTTTATTATACAAAAGGAAACAATCAACGCATAAAAAATGAAATTAGTATGTTCGACTATTACACATTTGACATAATTTTTTGCCAGTCATACAAATTGTTATATCGCGTGTGCATATATTTATATATATATGTATGATGGCTTATACACTTGAATATTTATTTGTATATAGATATATATATATATATGTACACAATCAACATATAAAGCTATATATTTATATTTCTTTTATATATATATATATATATATTTATATTTTGTGGTATATTTACAACAATATACAAAATATACATAAATTTTCTTTAATAACATATGGGGATTGTAAAGGTAAATATTTTAGAATATGTATTTATAAATATATATACCTATAGAAGTAAATGATGTGACTATATATATTATATATAAGTTCAAATATATGTATTTGAAGAACCGATTTAAGTAGCATTTAAACTTTGCTTTTATTTATTATTTTATTATTTTGAAAATCATATATATATAATCATAAAATTGGTATTTTTCAAATTGGAACACTATTTATACAATAGATGATTTGGTTTATAAACTTAAATGTGATTACCACACTTGGCCCGATGAAATAGAAATAATGAAACCAAACAATATTCATAAATGGAAAATGAAAAATATTATTCATAAGACTTATATAAAAACGTTTCACTTATATACGTGTCACATTTGCGATGTGATGTTGTTTCTTTATCAAACAATTCATATATATAATTCAATAAATTCAAAATATACAATAGAAATTGGAAATAAATCGAAGTGTAAAAAACAAATGTTTTGTACGTGAAATTCAAAAAAAAAAAATGAAATAGTTTATCTTCATATGGAATTTCATTTATGCAATATTATTATATCACCACATAAGGTATATATGCATACACTGGACGATAACCGAATTGTTAATACAAAATGTCTCTAATAATATACATCTATTTTCCATATATCAACATTTACCAATCTTTATTTTATATAATATATAATAAAACTTTTATTTAAAGTACGATAAGTTATATAAACATACATTTGAAGTAAATTATGTATTGAAAATTTATAGTTATATATTTACTATTCGATTTGTTTAAAAGTGTAAAAAATCGTAAATCTTTCTTTCAAATATGTATATGTATATACAACAATTCATTGACGACGACATATTTATATTTAGATTTAATTCTAGATAATTTAATTTAAACGGTCAGAATAAAATTATATCCTTCGTAAAGGTTTTAATCCGCTCAAATACACAATTTTTTATTCGAATTCAATTCTACTATTCAAATAATATATATATATATATATATAATAACATTAAAGTAATCTTAAAATAAAGTTATATTCTTAAATTACGTTTTTGTATATGTCTCTCAAATAGAAATGTATATTAGAATTTATTGAATTTCTTATATTCGTTTTATTTTTTTGTAAAATGTCGAAAATGATTGACATAATCGAATTGAAATTGAAAGTTTTTTGTATATATTTCATTAATAGACAGAACCCCACTAAAAGTGCAAAATTTAATTTTATGAAAAATGTATTAAATAATTTTTTTTCGTGTAAATTATCATGCAATTCTTATATTTACTATCCATATGTAATTTCTTTAAAGGGTCGTCTAACAAAATTTTACATCTCTTTTGGGTTTACGAATTTATTTATATTGGGCAACGGACGGAGGTATACAGAATACATACAGTATTAGCGATTGTTTTAAAAAAAAGACCTTTTTGAAGCTTTCAGATTGAAATGAAATAAACATTTTAATTTAAATTTATCAATTTGATTTCAAAACATCAAAAAAATCCTTATAACTTATGTCTCGTTAAAAACAAATTACATATCAAACATATCAAAATTCTATAAACAAAATTTTACAAGTTGATTTTAGAAAATAGAAAATCAATCAATATCAATAATAAACACTTCTTCTATATGTAACATAAATGTATTTATAATTATAGTGACGTCTATTTTCTATAATAATTTGCAGTATACAACAAGTTTTATTAATAATTTAATGCATAATTTTTGAAATATTTTGAGAGAAAATTGTTTAAATATCCATTAAGGTATAGTATCTATATATATATATATATATAATGACATTCAGTTTATCTTATGGATAACATGTAAATAATGCAATTTTTACATGGTGTTCTTGTTTTTACTTATTGTTTCTCAGCCTGTAAAATATCAATGTGTTTTAAATTATACGACTTTCGTTTTACTTTCAGTTAGTTATTGTTAAAAACAATAAGGACATTTTTGAATATTGTTATGGGAAAAATTATGAATACCACATATACAAAATTACAAAAAGTGATGATTCTCGTGTCTCAAAAAGTGAGTGAAAAAGTGAAAATCCATTTTATACATATTATAATAAAATACACTTGGAACATGTGGTATTTGTCTATATACGTGTACGTATGTATATATTTATTGAAATCGAATATTGAATTCATCTATTATTATTTATCGATGGTGTTATATATAACCACTATTATATATAGAATATATATATTTTATTTTCCTATTTGTACATTACGTATATGAATTTAATATCATTTTCATATATATTATATATATATTGTATTTTTTATTTTATTTTTGAATTATTGTTTTTCCATTAAGTAATATTTTCATATTTCTTTATATATATATATATATATTATTTATTATCATATATACATATTTTTTTTCTAAAATATATTGTATCGATTGAGAATATAATGGTTTTATCATTTATATTTTCAAATACATATATACAATACAATAAACCGATATATATATATAAATCTATATACATATAATACGATATCATTTCGAATATTTCACATTAAGCATCAAAACGAAGTGTTTATGTAAATTTAAAAAAATATTATTTATATAAAAAGTTTTAAATTGTAATAAATATAAATAATATATATAATAAATATTAAAAATGAAATAAACAAATTCCAGTTTATAGAATGTAGAATTATAATTCGATTTTCCATCACATTTTTTGTTTTTTATGAAATTAACATTTCATAGGCATCAATTATTTTAATGGTGGGGGCTTTTTAAAGGAAAAAATATATGATTTGCGATGTATTTATTTGCATTGGAATAGAATGTTTTTGTTTTTATTATGATGTGAAGTACTATAAAAAATTTTTTACGAATTAAAGTTTCGAATGAATGTTACGAAAATTTGTGCCTTAATCCACATTTCAGTCCCTAAAATTACTAAAATTACTACTACATTATCATATTTCGAATGATTCATATACTATATCAAATAATATAAGGTATTCTATTTTATTGAATATAAAAAAAAGATTCTATTTACAGAAAATAAGAAGCAATGAATAATAATAATAAATCTATATTTACCAACCCATTATATCCTATCAATTAGAGAATTATATAATACAATCACCATTTAAAACTGAAATTAATTTATTCAAATTTTCAATTTTTTTTATATACCCTCCCTATATATGTATATGATTGCATACATAATATTTTTTCATTTTTTTTTTATATATATGCAAATAGTAAAATAAATAAAATCCTTTTTTGATCAATTATAATATTCATTGTATATATAAAAATATTTTATAAACTCAGAAATATTAATAAAAAAAAACCCCATTTTATTGAACAATACCATTTTATTTTCATCCATTATTTTATGTCATAATCCATCTTTTAATAATAACACAAATAATAATAATAATAATAATAATATAATGAATGAAGGATCAATATTTAAACATTTTGATAATAATCTTGTTATATTTGTGTTCGTTAAATTATTATGGAATATTATATATAGGAATAGTCATATAAATATCGCATAATATACGAATATTCACATATTCATATATATATATATTGTTTAAATGTTTATATATATAATGATAAAATCATAATACCCGTGAACCCCCAATTTACACACACGCTATTGCATTTATACTATTATGCGATATTATGCGGTTTTTAAAATCAATATTCAATAATGTTAATAAATATAAATTTTAACTTCACACAAAAATTTCTGATTAAATGTAATTATATTCTTTTGGTAATGGTGCCTTCTTTTCAGGTAAAATATGTGGTAAGTTTAGATGGATTTTAATTCAAATCATACGGAATCATATGAGAGGACCCCTTTCTGCCGTATAAACCCGAGGACTAGTGTAAATTATAATATATACATTATATTTTTTTTTATACATATACGGATTAATTTATACACATATAATAATATACATATATATAAAAATGCGATATGTGAAAAAGATATACGCAGTGAAAATTTGTGGTATTATTAAATAATCACCTCATTTAGTATATATATATATATATATATATACATTTACGATGAATATTATTGTTTGGTTATCGAAAATATTTGTATTATATTGTTTAAATTAAAATTGATTTAATATAATATTTGAATATATAGTTATAATATAGGTACCTATATTAATAATTATATGCCGTCATTGTTTGAGACCTGAACAAAAGAACAGAACTTTAAAAAAAAAGTCGGTTCCTTCATTTTTTTTTGTTTTTTTTTTTTGGTGTTGAAAAATGTTCGGTGAAAAATTGAAGTGAAACAATTGTATATTTTTTTGTTCGGTTTTTATTTTATATCATGAAATTCAAAATAACACATACACGTATAAAATATATGAACGATGAAAAAATTATTCTAAAAATATATACATAAAAAGGAAAAAAAAGAATAACAAACAAAACAAAAATTGGGTTCTTTGATTCGCACCGTCGATTTTAACGGAGTAGAAAAATGAGTCTGAACTGAAATAACCGAACACACATTTTATCAAACAATCATCTACTCTCTTTTGGTTCTGTTTTTTATAAAGTTCTGAACAGCCAAACAAGTGATTTTTTTAAAGTTCTGATTTTTTTTCTGTTCGGTTGTTACTCGGTTTTAGTCAAACAATGATGGCAATAGAAAAGCTTTATATTATTATGGGAAATTCATGTATGTGGATTTGAATATATATCTAAAGTTATATGGAAATACATTTTAAATAGCGATAGATTTTAAACATATAACAAACAAATTAGGACTGATTATTATAATGATAAATATTTGTAATTTATCTACGTAGAGAATAGACATAATCTTAAACATTTCCTTAGAGTATTTTAAGTTTTTTTTGAAGAAGAATACGTTCTAAGGTATATATAAATACTTTGTTAAAATCAATCACATCTTTATAGTATGTATATATCTATATACTATATAGAATATACCTCAAATATACATATAGGAGATGTGGATTTTTCGGGGGATTAAATAATATAAAATTAAACAGAATACCAGAATTTTTAACACATTTAAAAATCTAAAACACATTTTGAATATTTATCGGAATTACTTGAAATGATCGGTGATAAAATGAATTACATATAGAATATATATTTTAATATAAAAATTAAATTCCTAAATGTAATATTAGTATTTTGATTATGGATTGGGAAAATTTCATATTGATTTTTCCGTAAATGATGATCACGGCTTGACACCCATACTTCACGACCATACTTATGAACTGCATTTAAAATTCTCTCTATATATGTATATAATTAATCTATGATTGAAATAACTAATCTAATATAATTAATCCCAAATCGTATGTGAGTGAGGAGACCAATTAAAACCGATTTAAAACATTACACACATACAAAACTTAATCAAATTATGTACTATAATTTTTATAATTAAATTATATACAAATAATCCATAGAAAAAAAAAATATATATATATATATATATAGAAATAAATCGGTGTTATATCAAATCGCTATATAACATTTATTCATTTTTTCCTACAATATATCATGTTTCTATATATATAGAGGTGTGTCTTTATACCAAACTATTTAATATCTCTCGTAATATACATATATACACACCATATATAAATCTATATTTAAATTTTATTATCTATTTCATGCAAAACTTTAACAAACATGCATATTATAATGTAAATGTGTGTATATATAGTATATTTATATAGCATGTATGTATATTATAGCGAAAAAAAAAGTTAAAAATTAAATTAAAAGATAAATTTATTATCTATATATATTTAACTATACATATATTATATATATATACAGAAGCACAAACAAAACACATATTACCCTCCCATAATCATTATCAACACCCGCATAAATTTTCATTCTATATATATTTATGTATATATATAGGTATACATTACAAGTTTGAGTATATATAAATATATGTTTTTCAACACTAAATAATCAATCGATGAAAGTATCTATACTTTATACGGAATATAAGGATATATATTTACACATTGTTAGTTAAAAGTATATATTTATATATACGATATATGTATAATCGTATAATATACTGTGCAAGGTATATATTTATATTAATATCAGTATATAGGATTAGTGAAAATATAATAAATAAACATTATATTCATATATATAGATACAGATAAAGGTGTACATATAACATAACATGTGCATGAAAAAGGAATAATATACATAAGATAAACGCAAATGATAATATATACAATATTTGATTTATCAAACTAGTACATGCTATACACAACATTATAAACGTAATGTATTATGTAAATCTTGTCAATGGTTTATATATATAAATATACAACAACAACAACTTATAACATTCAATTAAAAACATAAACGTTATATATATATACTCTTTATAAATGGTATTGTGTATATATATATTCATTTCATACACCTCCCCTAATATATCTACATGAGTAAGTAAATGTATATATATATATATATATGAATACCTTTAATGTAATATGAAATTTTTTATTTTATATTCGCAATATAGTTAAATATACTTTCGATAATTTTAAATCTGAATGTATATACTATACATGCATAAAAAATGTTCTTCGTTATTTTAATTTTCTTTTTATATTATATAAAATAATTATAATCTTATAATGTTTTGCAAAAGAAAAAGAAAAACTAAAAAAGTTTTCTTAATTTTTCTATATACCTATACAAATTTTTTTTCTCTGAATATATTCCTATATACTATATCCATCCATATGTTTATGTATTGTAGGAAAATATTGAATATTTATTTATTTTTTTATTTATAACATATTGGCATTAACAAACATAAATGTATATATAATTATATGTACGTATGAATGTAACATAGGTATTTAGTTTAATTTTGCATGATTAGTATATATATATATTGGTAGATATAAATCTATATCAATATGCATATCCATATACATACATATTATTAGTTAGAAGGGCGTATTACGTGATCCGAAACTATAATTGTTCAAGAAAATTCTGCAGAAAACTTTAACATATATTACATATGTATATTTATACAATAATCTACATATATATATATGTAATTTTACACATATGAACATATTATACTTATAAAATAGTGAAAATAACAAAGAGAAAAAAAAAATGATAATATTAAAGCTTTTCCGTCTTACATTTAAGAATATAAATATGTATGTCTATATATACATAACACTTCGTTCAATAATGTGTGTGACTAATTAATTAAAACACATTTTTTTGCCAAAATTCGTTTTTATTCATCAAGATAGTCCCCTTTTAGGGAGATACAATCATTCCAACGCTTTTCCAATCTTTCGATACCGCCTTTGTAAAACGATTTTTCTTTGCCTTCAAAATAGGCGTTAGTTTCGGCGATTACTTCATCATTTGAGCCAAATCTCTTACCACGGAGCATCCTTTTGAGGTCTGCGAAGAGCCAGTAGTCGCTGGGAGCTAAATCTGGAGAATACGGTGGATGGGGAAGCAATTCAAAGCCCAATTCGTTCAATTTTGCCATCGTTTTCATTGATTTGTGACACGGTGCATTGTCTTGGTGGAACAACACTTTTTTCTTCGCCATATGAGGCCGTTTCTTTGCGATTTCGACTTTCAAACGCTCCAATAACGCTATATAATAGTCGCTGTTGATGGTCTGCCCCTTCTGGAGATAGTCGATGAATATTATTCCATGCGCATCCCAAAATACAGACGCCATAACCTTGCCAGCCAACTGCTGCGTCTTTGGTCGCTTTGGGCGGCTTTCGCCGGCTGCATGCCACTCAGCAGACTGCCGATTTGACTCTGGAGTGAAATGGTGGATCCATGTTTCATCCATTGTGATGTACCGTCGCAAAAACTCCGACTTATTGCGCGTAAACATGTCCAAACAGCTCTTTGAATCATCGGTTAACGAACCGTTGTTTTTGCTCCGGTGTGAGCAAACGCGGCACCCATTTGGAACACACCTTTTTCATACCCAAATGTTCGTGTATTATGGTTTGTACACTGCCTGCTGATATCTTCAGAATGTCAGCAATCTCCCTCACTTTCACTTTACGGTTGGACATAATGATTTTCAGTGTTTTTTCAACGTTTTCCGGAATAACAGCGTCATTTGGCCTTCCAGTAGATGGAATGTCATCGGTGTCTGTACGACCACGTTTGAATTCGGCATACCAATAACAAATGCTTCTTTTTGATGGAGCAGAGTCCGAGTAATGTTTTTCAAGCCATTCCTGGCATTGAACAGTATTTTTTTTCATTAAAAAACAAT
The DNA here is from genome assembly GCA_958336335.1 of Dilophus febrilis. Taxonomy (NCBI): domain Eukaryota; kingdom Metazoa; phylum Arthropoda; class Insecta; order Diptera; family Bibionidae; genus Dilophus; species Dilophus febrilis. The sequence goes on from OY284468.1 coordinate 66,583,679, forward strand.
GATAAATCAGCACACGGAATTGCTTTGAATTCATTTTTTTTTAAAACACAAAAATAGCGTCACTTATAGCACTGTAACTTGTAAACAAATGATCTGATTAACATATGATGTTGACAGTAAGCCTAAAAAGGTTGCCAAATGCGAAAAAAAATATTGATTTAGTTCTAGGGACGCCATCTATGTGTCAGTCACACACATTATTGAACGAAGTGTTACATATGGATATAAAGTATATGGAAAACGCCAGAAGGCATTTTTGCAGGTATTAAATATATGCAATGGTTTATACTCGATTGTATATATATATATACATTAAATACTAATATATATAAAAGAACATTTATATATATAGTTTTATCTAAAGAACAGTGAAATTTTATATTATGTTTGCTTAAAAATACACACGTATATGTGTATAAAACTATGCCACTATATAGAATACATAGTATTTTTATCTCTATCTATATTTATATGTGTCATGTATCTATATATCTATATTAAGTTTTGTATGATATTGTACCGAAACTAAAGGTTGTATGTTTTATATATACATAATACATCGTCTGTAACATATAAAAACAACAAAAAATACATAAGATAAATGTTATCAATCCCATATATATATATAGTATATATGTATAGAGACGTTAACTAAAAAAAAGAAAAAAATATAATATATAGTAGCAAAATATCAAAGATATTCTATATTTACATTTTTTTTTCGTTTGCGTAAGAATGGGATTATTTGACACTGCAGTTTTTTTTTTTGTAATAACCATATATGAAAGAAATCTTAAATAATACCTTATCTAATATACATACATATTTAAACATTTTATATATTAAAAACTATAAAAGAATATACTTTTTTTTTACAACAATTTAATATAACATGTTTTATAAGTGTATATAGATACACGATTGATATGATACGACGTTTCCTTATAAATATCTTTAACTTTTTCCATGAATACATTCCTATATATAGAAGAGCTATATTGATTTATAATAATTATATAATTGGCAGATTAAATATATAGTTTTTATTAAATAGATCTTTGGATATTGTTATAACTATTATTGGTAATTTGCAAAAAAAAAAACAAATGGGGTACATACTGTAATGAATATAATTCAAATATATATATAATAAACTAAAACGAAAAAAAATAAGATTTGATAAGATTATCTTATATATAAATATAGAATTTTTCTTATTTATAATTCAATATATTAACTAGTATAAATAAATATATAAAATGTTATACTAATTGGTTACCATATTCAATTGAACCAATAAAACGAGATTTTTATTTATTTACCTATTTATGTATATGAAATATATATTTATTTTTTTTCCATAAACACATATATAGGTAATTTATGTACTCGGTTACACAAATTTATTCTTTTTCTGTATAATACGTAAAATATTACTATTTTCTAAGCATAAATAAAATAGATATAGATATATCATGTTATATATATTTGTATTTCAATGTATTATATAACAGATTAATATATATTGTATATGCATATATATATATATATATATACATAAACTGTTCCTGAATTCGTTACATATACTATATATATACATATACATATAAGCACACGTGCAAAAATATATATACATACCAAATAGTATAAGTAAATAAAAGCAAGAAAAGGGATGACATTTATTGATACTTTTATTTTCCTGAATTAACTTAGATTACCCGTTTTATTGAGAGACGAAACCGATAAGATGAAGTTAAATAATATAGCAAAAATATATATATCTATATATATATATGTACCAAAAAACGTGAAAATATATAAACATATATCGGTGTACTGTTTATATAAATAAATACAAAAAAAAAGAAAAAAGTAGAATTAAATAAAGTCATAAAAGGCAGCTAAACATTGACATAATTTATTCTTATCATTGTTAAATTGTATATTTATATTCACATATATGAAGATTGTTGGGTTATATTATATACCTTTTCTATATTATACCATATATATAATTATTTTATATATATACGTGAAGCATGCAATTTACGTTAGTAATTTGACATTATTCTATTCACAACTGTATGATGGATATATACATAGGTATATAACGAAAAAGAAAATCTATATATAGATAATTTTTTTTTGTTGTCAAGTATATTTTTATACCAAACAAAGAGAAAATTTCAATTTTCATTATAACATCTATTTATTTTGTATATGTTCAAACGTTTTTTTTTTGCTTCTTTTTTTTTTTATTTTGTTGCTTCATTTCATTTTTTTGGCTTCTAAATATTGTATATATACATACATATACCAACGAAACGTGATTTTTCATCTAATCATATCAATATACCTGAATATATGTAATATGAAATGAAATATCCTTTTTTTATGCGAAATCTTCTATATATGAAATGTCGAGCTCACCCGAATTCCTATATCAAGCTATTAATTCTGAGTTTTCTCCAACAAATATAATAAAAAAAAAAACAAATAAAATGCGCGCTACAACCTATAGGATTTTAGTTTTCAACAACATCGTTAGATTGTCTTTAGACGCTCGATTGCACTGCATGGACATCTAATTAGAAAAACACGCATTATAAAAGAACAAAATATAAATATTATTAATATATGTATGTGTATTTTAGCGAATATTTTAGCAAACGCATCCATTTATTATACATATATTTCATCATGTTTTTTTTTTTTTCATCTTTTCAATATAGCAACGAACAAAAAAACGGATCATTGAATATGTTTACATGAAATACGGGGTGAGCCTATTGTAAAATACGCCATGTTGGAACATTTCTGTGAAGTCTTTTACACAGAAAAATTATTTAGACAAAATCTATCCAGTTAGATTTTACTTCATTGCTCGAAAACAATTTGGGTTTTGACTGCCGTGTCCCTTTGTACTTAACTACTGCTGTTTTAAAAACATTTCGTCTTTAAATAAGTTTTTCGTTACCATATAGACTCACCTAGTATATGTACAAGAATATTCACGCAATAATTTATAACATAAACGTGTTTCCATTCCATACCATTCCTTCCATATATAAACAAAATCGTTTATTGCATAAATTTTCATTATTGAATTCTTATATTATATATTATACATATATATTGAAATTATAATACAATTTTCTTTTAATATTATATGTGATTTTGATTTTAGTGAATTTATTTTATATACACGCATCTCTATATACACATAGCATAGCTATACATACATAACAATAATACAATATATATATATATAGGGAAAACATTTCATTTACATAATAAATATAAAAGAAAATTTTGCTTGTAGTTCGGTGGGCGTGGGTATACATAAAATACAAATTAAATAAGTTAATATACAATTATAATAATATATTATGTATATATATATATATATACATTTATATCTATATAGGAAATATCATGATGGTAAAGAAAAAAATGTTTACCATATAAAAAGATATATAAATAAAATAAATAAATACTGTATATATATATATATAGAATATTTGAATAAATTTAAATTTAATTTTATACATATATTATTGTGAGGATATACAAAGTAAGTGTATATATGAGATGTATATATCTATATATTTCGATTATATCCAAGTATTCAAGTATATAGGAATGATATACAGGAATGATATTCAACATTTTTTCTATGGAAATTCTATAATGCAAAATATTTACACGTGCTTGATTATACTATATATATATTTTTATATCCATATTTATAAATATGTATTTATTCGAGTTATAATTTTCCTATATATATATTTATTTTTTTTTTTTTGCTGTTGATAATTTGTTATATTTAATATATTTTAATGTTTAAATTAAAATTATTTAGCTGTATATTATTTGAATTTTTTGTTATTGAATTACTGTATGATTTTTTTTTTATTTAATATTATGTAGAAATTAAAATTTATTGGCTATATATAATTTAATAGTTAATCAAACCGAAATGAATTCTCGTGTCAGATCCGATCATATCAGATTGTCAGACTTATAGGTTCATTGGTAAATATTGTACATATTCCTTAAACATTGCTTTTCGATTAAGTTCAAGAAAGAAGTGTGAATTATTTTCAACAAATCAAAATATTCATCAAAAAAGATTTATTAAATAACTATACATTAGATTTGTGTATAAATAATTAAAACATTAAAGGAATCCAAACAATATATTATCAAATCACCAAAATGAAATAGATTAATCCTATAAGAGTATTCTATTTACACACTTATTTTTATTAAATTATTTCTTTATATATGTTCATTTTTATTAATGTTTAATTCATTCTTAAAATATTTCCCACATTAATTTAATAAAATTAAAAGTTTTTTCTCTTTCAACATAAAAAGATTAGAAAACAATCTTAAATGTTTTTTTTTTCCTACACGTGTAATTGCCACCATAACAAAAGAAGAAAAAAATAAATATGTGCACAAATATAAATTAATATAATCCGCAAATATGTGTATATTTAAAAAATTAATTATTCACATGTTACAAATATATACCAGAAAACACGCAAATGCATTTTATTTTTCTATATAAATATATTTATAGTATATATATTTTCTTATATATAGCATATATTAATAAATATGTATATATATATTCATACAACATAAAAATACATTTGATATATGCATATACAATTTGTATAATATACATATATAGAATTCTTTCCGGGTGATTCAAATATATATTGATTGATAAATGTACATTGAAATCAAATATATATTGATTGATATAAATTATATTGAATCTTTCTGGTGTCAATGTATTGGCTTTATTCAAAAGGATATAGGCCTCTGCATTACGAAATGTAAATTGTTTGTTTGAAATGCTTTATTTGAAAGATTGCCGTTCTGTTCATAATTCAAAAACTACCGATAGAACTATTATTTTTGCTTATGAGATTTTGGCATAATTTGCCAGATATATTTTTATATATAAATAATATTAAAAGGAAAAAAATCGATTATCGATACACTCTGTACCATCTATACATAAATCGAATATACAAAAATCCTTTATTATGTATAAATAACTAGATAACTATACGCATATACGTTTATGTATGTATAATTGTATATACTCTATGTCTATAGGATCAAACAAGTACATATATATATATACATTCATAAATTAATTTATTTCAACATATATATACAAATTTATATACCTAACTTTAACAATTTGTTAGGTATTTCTTTTTATATTTGTACAAGTCACGCATTTCTCGCATATAGAAAACATACAAAAAAATATATTTCTATATATCTATAAAAAAAAAAAAAAAATCGGTATAATGGAATTATGGAAAAATCTTTTAATTATATAAAAATTAAGAAAATTAGTTAGTTTATTTATTGGAATTCTGCGATTTATATATGTTTAATATATTATTATAGTGTATTTATAAACGTATATACTATCTTAATGAAATATTTTTGTATAATATTCATATGTTAATATTTTCACAATATAAAACATAAGGTATTACCGCGTGCGCTCTGTTGGAAATAAAGGATTCTTATTATTTATATTATATATATATATATATATATATACAACTATATATTAAGGATATATATTATTGCTTTTCAAAATAAATACGCACGAATATAATATTCTTTTAACATGCAATTTTTATGGTGATTTGAAATATTATTATAAAGAACAAAACAATATATATTATTATTATTTGTATATATTTAGTATTGAGTCAGACATATTAAGCATATTATAATATCTAAAACCATCACTATATATAGTTGAGTATATATACATATATTGATTAAGAAAAATTTAACTCATTTTTGTAGAAACACTTATGGAAAAAATTATTCCTTTACAGAGTTAGATGAAATTTTTCAAAAATAGAGCATCATTTTTTAAAGTATTTTCTCTTAAAACACATCAACCCCTAAATTCTATTCTTAAGTATTTTTGAAGAACGTTTGAGTTATTTTATTATTTTTTTTAATTTTTCTGCTTGTCTTGAAATTTTGAATGTGATTTAATGAAAATTTTTCCAAAAGCTAATTTGCAAGAAATTGCATTGACATATAATAATATAATTTAAAATATATTTTATATACTTAATAAACATTGAAATTCAATAATATTACCTAGTCTATTAATAATCTATATATATATGTGTTTTAAATACCATAATTATGTCAATAACATAAAATAAGTAATAAAAAATTTTCAAATGAATAATTTTAAAAGTACACGAGTATTTATATATTGAAAGGATACAATAGTGCTTATGTTTTTTTTTTTTAAATAAATCGATTTGTGTTTATCCGGGAAAATTGTAAAAAAAAAATTGTACAATTCTGTCCACCGTATATAATAAATAAATTTGTATTTATAGAGGCGGAAAATACATACAAATATTTATTTATTTTTATATTATTAATACCATTTCTAAACGTTTTTATTTTACCTTTTGTATATATATATATGTATATACAATATATACGATATAAGGATTAATTATATGCGTGTTATATGCATATTTTAGTCAAATTGGATTACTTTTATCGTAATTAAGGATTAGTATATGGACATGAATATAATCGCAAAGTATATTTATGAATATAATCATTTTGCATATATATATATATATATACAAAGTTGTTTAAATGTTTTACTATTATTCTGAATTATGATTATATATTTGTTTGTATATTTTATTAATATATTATTCATTTTTTTTTTTGATATTTACATATATATAAAAATTACATACATATAACAGCAATTTTACAACCATTTATCTATTGTTGGGTATTACATTGTATTTTATACATAATATGACTGAGTATTCCAAATTCTATATATGTAATATTTGCCATACATATATATAGAGCTATTTACTTCATCGTTATATTGTATATATATAGAGCAAAACAATATTATTATTATTTTTTTCAAAACTTTACTATATATATATATATATATATTATTTGGATAAAAGTAATAATAATAATAATAATGGAATATATAGAATAATATAAAATAGGTGTTTCGATATATTTTTATAGGTGTCTGAAACACATTCCATTTTTTGTGTATATAAAGTGTGTATATGCACATAAAGAATAATATATACCAAAAAAAAAAAAATCGAATGAACAAACGAACAAATAATATATAAATTGTGGAAAAGAAATTTATGTTCGACATTGTTATTTTGTTTATTTATTGAATTATCTATTTAATGATTGTTATTTATCAATAGACCTTTTTTTCTCATATCTAGATATGAAAAAAAAAAACAATACATTCCTTTTTTTTTTGGGGCTTAATATATCAGAATAATATATAGATACATTTTTGAACTCTAAAACTATTATATACATAGGTAATATATATAAATATCGATATATTATAAATACATGATGTAATTTCTTTGTAATCGCATATAGAATTATATATATATATATATATAGTTATATCTATTATTGTAACATATTTATAATCTTATAGCGTCTATTCGAGTTTTCTATACCATATATAGAGCGAAGGGTTGGTTTACTATATGTTCACATAATATGTAAGGGAAAATTGAGTTTAACATGTCTGAAAACCATAAAACCATGACTATCGACCATACAAATATAAACATACTTGTATATCAAATGGAAAAATAATTGAAAAAAAGATTACTCACAGAAATACAATAAAAAAATTATAATGCTGAAATATGAAAGACATTCTAATACCTGTAGAATTATTATCTAAGTATATATGTTTGTATATATGGAATATTTAATTGATATTTTGTTAATTTTTTTTTTATTATTTTCCGTTAAAGCTTTAATATGAATGTAAAATAATTTTATTCTCTTAACCGCACAGATAATTATACCATATAGGATAAAAATGTATAATTATGCTTTTTGAAAAATAATTATCTTTTTATTTATGGTACATATATAGTAAAATTTAATAACAATACATTTCTACAAAATTTAGGTCTTAACAATAACGTATATATAATAATTGCACAATTTTAATTTAATTTGTTAACATACCGCATATCGGAATCCCTTTCATATATGTTTATATATATACTGAATATGTAACAATTTGTGACATTTTTGATAAAAATCAATTAAATCCTTTATGTATATATATATAAGTATATATGATGCGAATGAAACAAATCATATACCAAACCTAACATATACATACATAGTATAATATATATATTTATATTATACGATAATCACTTTGTTTTATGTATATATAGTATCCCTTTTTTAAATCAAATTATATCGGAAAATATTCATATACATAAAAACAAAAACTTATATGATGTATAATCTTTTTTAATCTTACACACCGTTCGTTCCACATAATAACATGTATAATTAATTAAAGAAATTATACCATTAACAAAAAATTTTAAATGTAATATAAAGACATACACATTTATTATACATTTAAAGTTGCTAAAACAACAAAAACTAAATGATCGTATCTATATAGTTTTATTTTATAAATCCACACAAGTTATATATACGCGATAACGTTTTATATTTTATTAGATACAATATGATATAAAAAATATAAAAAGGTTAAAGGTAAAATAACTTATAAAAAGCACATATACATAATTCTAAGCAATTTATATATTCGTATATGCGTATAATGACATACTAGTTGTACCTGATAAATTTCAGTATAAACAATACCTTAATTGAAACTTTAATTAATAAAAATTGAAATTGTTAGTTACAAATTTATTGCAACTCTATCGGCAATTTGTCGATGTTATGCCAAAAACCAAGTAATTTCAGGATTATACAAAACGATTTGATTTTGCAGTCATAGTTAATGGTGTGATAATCATTTTTTGTATTAATTGACTTTAGGCTTTTCTATATAGACACATTTTAAAAATGACTTTATAAAATAATGTTGTTATTTGAACTATGCTTTTGAAATTAATATTTATGGAAAAATGTCATATCTATCTATAGCCATATATCTGTGCACTTGAATTGTCATAAAGACTTTTTTATCTTATTAACCGGTACACCTGGTACATATATACGAACAAAATGCATTTACCATTTATATACGGATATATTAAACTTATCGGAATAACAAGTAATGAAATATACCTTCATTTAGTTATATCATACCATACCATATATATATAATAAATATACCGGAAAATATTTTCATCGTGTAATATAATAAATATGTTTTAAAAAGAGATTATTTAATATAAAATTTATGAATAAAACCATATATGTCTATATACTGTTTTGTGTTTAGTTTCGAAATATCATATATACACATGATAAAATTACATTTAGTTATATAAACATAATTATTTATATATAGTTTGGATGCTTACAAATAACCCATATTTTATGTATATATATATTTGTTGTGTACAATATTCTAAGAATAAAAAACGAGCGATATACATATAACATATTATATTACAGAAAACGGGTAACTTTTTCTAGCTAAAACTAAAAAAAAAAAATTTCAAAATTTTAAGAAATATCCAACAAGAAATATTGATAAATAAAATATTACCCTACCTTAACAAAAAGGTGTTAAAATAAACACATTAATATGCTATTGCAGAAAATTTATTATAAAAGTAACTTTCAAAATAATATTATCAAATATATACCGCGATGTAATCAACTAAATACTTATTTTAGGAAAAAAAAATGTATATCTCTTTTTAAATTATTATAAATATTGTTAATGGTATCCGTGTAATAATATATAGAGGAATAAGGAGTAGGTAATAAACATTTGTATCTATATGAATATATATATATTAACAATCAGTTGATATCACTTTTATATATTAACTATATACTGTATATATAATGAAATTTTAATTTATTATCATAAAAACACTTACTTTTTAAATGTATATAATTATATATATACTCTCTACCAGAATAAGACCACATTATATTCATTCAAATGTAAACATTTTCAAAAAAAACAAATCTTAATGAGTATTAATACTACATTTACAATAAAAAAAACAGCCATTAAAGGAATTTAGATCTAACAAAAGGATTGAGATCTTTTATATATATTTATAATTACTTCACCGTTTTTATTACGACAACATTAAAGAAATAACCATAAATTTCAGATAATAATAAAATTATATTCTCACCATATACCACCACAAGTTTATATTAATAATTTATCCACATTTGAAAGGTGCGCGGTACACTTACCTAAAAAAGAGATAATAAAGAAAGAACAAAAAAAACAAAAGTGTTAAAGTTATATTCAAAAAAGATATTAATTTAAAGTTTATAAATCACATTTCTTATAAAATATTTAATATTTAAGAATATAAACAAAACATATATATACATAACAATAATCTTATTATATTGAAGATAAAAATGTAAATATCATAAAATCATGGTTTATTTTTTTAATATTTTACATTCTATTGTATTTATTTGTATATTTACGTTGTTAGGGTAGACCAAATATATACAAGAAAATATATAAACTAAAATTCTTTTATATACATATATATGAATATATATATTAATCAGATAATCTCATAAACATCGTCATAAAAATATCAATAAAATTTTCTATAATACACCTGCATCACATAAAACAAGAGTTTATCAAATCAATAAAAATTATATACATATATATATAGTATATATATATACAAACTCCCTCAAGATGGTAAATGTGTTTTGGTAGTTGCTTTTTTTGTTTGTATTTTTACCCTATACCTCCTATATAGACTAAATTCAAATAATAATATATTAATGTATAGCCGTATATATATTCATATATGTATATTGTTATGAATATAGACAATAATAAAGTATTTTCCTATTTTTTTTTTTCGGCTTTACCAATTTTGCAAATACAAATATTACTCATATATAAAACAAGTATGTTTGTATATACATAAGAAGAACAATGTACCAAATGTAATACTAAAGGAGGTATATAAATTTCCTATAAAAGACTGTAGTAAATTATATAAGGTTGTTATATTTTTATATATATATATATATAGATAGAACAAATGTCGGAAAATTCTCCTATTTATTTATATATTTAACCCATATATGAAAATATATGCGAAATAAAAAAAAAAGATAAGAGATCAGCTAAAGTAAATTAACCGAAAAATCTGAAAATATTCGGAACAACATAAAAAAAAATGAAAAGGAAATAATAGCTAGAAAAACCTTTCGTTAATGAAATGGTCGATAAATTTTTTTTGTTTGTGTTTTCATATAGGTTTTTTTTTGTTATCTGTTGTTTGTGTTCTTTTATTTTTTTATGTCAATAAGAGAAAGGTCAATATATTATTTTAAATAATATACAACGCGGAGACTATATATCATATTTTTTTTTTGCATATATTGTACAAAAAACTTCTTATAAATACATACATTGGACTTTTTATTATATGATAAAAAATTAATAATTTACAATTAAACTATAATAAACTTTTTTTCTTTAATTAACATGAAATGATTTGTTATTTTTTTGGACACATTTTTTTGTCTTTTTGAAAAATGATCTTTTCTATATAAAAAATTAATGAATAATATTTTTTTAATTCTTATGAATTCATAAAAGTATTTATTGCGTTTATAAACAAACTAATCTGAATGATATGCCTGGCTATAAAATTATATGCCTGGCAAAATTACAATTTTCATGATTTTTAATATGAAAATAAAACAAAAAACTTAGGGCGGATATAAAAAAAACCAAATTTTATAAATAATATTGTATATTATTTATTTGTTATATAAACATTGTAAATTCAATTGTAAAAATAGCAAACATCCTGTATACTGTAATTACTGAGTAGAAAAAGAAAACAAATTAAATATAATAAAAGTATAAAGATTTGAAAATTCAATTAATTTATCCACAAACTAAAAAATTTATTTATACACCCTCTAAACTTAATTTCACACCCGCAAATAACATGCTGTGTTCAATTCAATATGTTTATAGACTATATATATATATATATATAGAAATATACATATCAAATGTTCTATATATACACAATATATTTATACATATTATATACATATATATGAGTACATTATTTACGTACAATGAAAAGAACATATATATATATATATATACAATAAATATGTCTGCTCAATTCATTATTGTATAGAATTTGTATAGAACAATGGCACAATAGATATAAATAATTTAGAACTCTTATACAACACCGCAGTCTCTTAAAACACTCTGTTTTCAGTTTTTTTTTTGTTGTTCAATATATAGTGTATATTATCATATTATATAGAAAACTAATATTACATGAAAATACTTTTCTTTTCTTATATATATACATTATACATACATTGGAATATTTTATTTTTTCCTTGTTATTCAACATATACAGTTATTCAACACATTACGAAGAATCCAATTTTCAAAGTAAAACGAAAATATTTTCTTATACTTAATTGATTTTTGATATTATCTTATTCTTTTCGATTGTAATATACTATAAATATATATAATATATAAACAATACCTATAAGCAATATTGTCTATATATAGCAAACAAACACACACTCACAACGCATTGAATCAAAATAAATTGAAAGCCAGATTCTTTGATTGTTCTTCAAGAACAATATGTTTTTATTGTTCTATTCTATATATAAATATCTTCTTGTAATCTATTTTTCTTATATATATATATATATAAATGATTATAGTATATATCTTATAATGGAATGTATAAGAAAAGTTTTTTTTTTTTTTGTGATATTAAGAATTATATATCTATAACGTATATTTTATATATTATTATATATATATACATAAGGATATCTGATTACTATATATGAACAAGATAAGTTTTTGTATGTAATCATTTCAATTTTATTGACAATATTGTATATACTATTATATGATATTACATCCATATATATATATATATATATATATATACTATATGTATTTTGAAGTTTAGTGTTGAAATGTCAATACTGGACTGTTGCTGATATGCACATACAATATATAAATTATATATATATATATATAGAGATATAAAAAATCAACTTTATTTATTTACGAAATACTATTTATATATATCTATAGTAAAAGTGAGATACTTGAAAATATTTTTAGAAATATTGTTAAAAAAGAACTTGAGCGATAAATTTTTAAGGACAATAGAGGTATCGCGTTGTATACATCCGTATATAATATTTTCTTATTTGTATTATCTATCATTTTTATTATACATTTTATTAAAAACAATAAATACGAAAATGGTAAATTTTAGGAGTGAAATTTCAGAATTATATTTGATGGAGTATGCAGTTCAATTTTCATTTTTAACTGTAGTACATATTATATACAAATTCTACTTCAATTTATATATATATATTAAAGTTTATTTATATTTTGTAATTGAATGAAGATAACTTTCATACAAATAAAAAAGCGCTAAAAATATTTATTACATAAAATAAATATATATATATATATATAGATAAATTATCAATATTTATTCAAAAAAAAAAAAAAAACACAAACTTTTAAAAAATTTGTCAAACTATTCCAATTAAAATCATTTACCATATTAAAAATGTATTTATTTTAAATATATAAATATACAAAAAAATATTCATTACTTAATTTATTTTTAAAGGATTAAACGATTATTATAATTTGTATACAAAGCAAAAAAAAAACATAATATTTAAAAGAGATTTTCAATATAAATAAAGATAACTCTTTAAATTAATTTTGTATTTTAAATATATGCCTCCGCTTTCTAAAACATTTTCCACCAAATCAATTAATTCTTTTACAAACTTTTTTTATCATTGTTTGTGTTATAAAATTAGATTGTGTTTGCGTTTTGTATTTATGCATGTATATGACAAAGAGTTAATAATTACTATATATAAATATTTATATAAAGCTGGGATATTTTATATAAATTCATTTAAAATCAACAAGAAAATATTTTTACATGATACGCTAATATTGTCTTATAATTAATTATTATAAATATGTACTATATATATATATATATAAAATCGTTTAATATTTAATTGAAATATATGCTTAATGTATAATAAATAATGTATAATAATTTATATAATAGTAACAGGTATTTGATTAAAAAAAAATTATTTTCTTTCGAAACAATTTTGAGGTTGAATTACAATTAACGAATTTTACTAATGTCTAAAATAAAGCATAAACACTTACAAGTGTATTGAAAAATAAATAAATATTGGTTCTTCTTAACGATAATATCAAATTTCATTGCAGTTAAATTTACTAACCCATTATTTTGTGTAACTAAATAAATGTTCGTACATTCGACAATATTACCAAAACAATTTAATAAACCTTAAGATTTAAATTATAAAAAAATTTTATAGTCGAAACTTAAATAAAAGTATTCAGATACCAACACAAGAGCACAATACCGCGCAAATGAAATTGTATATTTTTTTGCGATATAGAAAATTCTAATGAGCAAATCATATAGAGAAAATTGGTTTTGCATATGCGATATTAAAAACACGATTGTTTTATACAAAATGCAAACACATTATTATTTATATATAGTTAAGTGGAAAATAATTTACAAAAAATATAACTATTTTGTTTATAATTCTATACGCGTAGAAATTAAAAACCATATTCAATATATAGATTCATAAGTGTACACACCACACCATCCGGCACATTATACTATATATATATATTTATTTATATACAGCGCATTTATTAGATTCCTTTTCACTATTGTGGTTTATTTTATACTATATGCATTCAATAACATATTTTCTCTATTCTTTACACTTTGTTGCAAAATTAAGTATAAAGTAACTTTTTCTAGTATACAATTCTTGAATTTATCTCATTTTTATATGTTATATGAGCTATGTCTATTTGAACTGAAATCAGTCCTAGATAATTAAATAAAACCGTTAACTATCCAATCCTTTTTCATGGACAGGAAAAATATTTTATATGTGAAATTCTCCTTAATGAGAACGTTTAAAAACCTAATCCATTGTTTAGTATAAAAAATCGTTTTGCTGCATTTATATATATGTAGTTTTGCAACCGAGTGTGTACACACATTTATTATAAACACATTTTTATATGTTAATTAAAGTAATAAAATGTACAACAGATAATTTGTATATGCATTTATCTCGCTGTATATAGAATATAGAATATTTTACATTTAATTTCAGATTTATTTATAATTTACAATGAAATTAAGTGATAATATAATTAAAAAAATATTGCTTTTTTTTTTATTTATTCAATTGTATATTTAATTGCTGTCGATTTATAAAATTGCATATGCAACAATAACATTTTTTTTCTAATAGTACACATCCTAAAATGCATACCAAATAAAATAATGAATATATGCTTATGTGAAATATTTTTAATCAAGTTTATACAATATGTTTATATGAGAATATTGTTTGAATACCTTTAATAATTTTGTCTATATATGGTATATTAATGTCAAATTAATACGCTGAACGTTGATTGAGGAAATACATATACAAAACAAAAAAATTAAAATAAAATAGCATAATTATAAACATATTTATATATGTATTTTTTATATTTATATATACCATAGAGGATTAATTTCATAAAATTAATTATTTTAACAGGTTTGACGCATTTATAAAATTGTAATTCACTAATTGCCTCTTATACGAATATTTTTTTATTATACAATTCAGATTATGTATATGCAAAATGTGTACATATCGCTTTATATATATTATATTATCCAATTTTAAATATAGATCATTTTGCATAAATTTATAATTTCATCCATATACATACATATTATAAATTATAATAGCCGTATATAGTGACAATTTTTATATTCAATATATATCAGTGTGTTGAAGGTAAAATTGTATATATAAAATTATACAATAGATTAAAATAAAAAGAAAAAATGTGTCATTAATTTGAGCTTATATTCATTTAAAATTTTTTTTTAATTGATATTATTCAGGTATAATATATAGGAAAATTTGTTTTAAATATTATTAATAATCCATTATTAATATAACGATGGATATTTATTTCGATTGATAACTAAAACAAAATTTAAAAACAAGCGTTTTGAATATTGCATTCATAAACAAACAGAATGTATTTCGGTAAATTAACAAAAATTATAGGTTGCATTAAACATTCACATATAAAATCGTCATACAATGTAAAAGACCTAAATCGTTTTTATATATCTATAAATGAATTTATTTAAAAGATACTTTAAAGATCTACAAATTACACATAATTATAATTTCCAAATTATATATGCATATACATGAAAAAATTAACTCGTGCTGTGTTAAAATCATTTAAATTAATATAATTAATGAATCTATCATATATATTAAATTAAATATAATTGGTAACTATATTATGTCTATATAATATTTAAAAAAAAAATATATTATTACATCTATTATTGTTTATAATTACAGAAGACATCATCTTAAAAAATATCTTGTAAACCTATACATCATCGCACAAATACTATATATAATATATATATTATATTTATATATTGTATAATCTAATTATCATTATATTTTTTTTTTCTTTTGTATAACATTTTGTTAAATCTCCAAGGTTGAATTTTTAATAAAATTCCAAACAATTTAAGACAATAATGTATATTTTTTTATATATATACGATCATCATCATCGCATTATTTTATTGACAAGTATATTGTTTGTGTTTTGTATATATTATTATTATTATTTTTATTATGTTAATTTTTAATAAATTTACATTATATTCATTCAGAGGTGAGTTATTATATATTACAATATAAACTTAATATAAAAACATAAAATTGATTGAAAATAAATTAAAATTTACATGTTAATTCATTGTGTATCTTAAATAATTTTTTTTATTTGCAACACATTCAATTGTTATATAAATAAATTGTAAATAATAGCGATAGTTATATAGTTATATTTTATAAATAAATATAATGGTTTACAACACTTTTTTGTTTTTTGATTCTCTTAAATTTGACATTGAAAATGAAAGGTGTTTTCCTAATCAAATTTACATTTCATTTAACATTGCGATTTAAAAACTATGCTAGATATCAATTGTTTTTTTTTCTGTAAATTATGATGTTGAAATTTAGATAAAAAAAAATAGTTTTATTATTTATGAAATTGTCATGTGGTATAATTTTTTTTAATTAAAACGTAAAACATGTCATTGAAATTATACAGACTAATGGCGAACGGCATTTCGAGGTTTCGCGACACGGTATATGGCGATTCTGTTTATTATTATGGATTCTGTTATTCTATTGTTAATTAAAGAACAAAAAAATATTCATATTTTATAAAACTATTAATCAAGTTAATCAAGTTAATCAAGTTCATTTGTTCACCATCCGTTTATGTCTTTAACAATGACAATGTCGACATTTGATCAATTTCGATCAAACGTATTTTGATAAATTTAATTAATGTATGGACATAAGAAATTTAGACAATTAATCTCTTATTAAAAATAATTCAAGTGGACGAAACTGAAAAATTAAAGGCATCGTACCTAAATTTTATTTAGTGAAATTATATTATATATATAAAAAAAAACTTCAACAACTAACAAACTCTTCATATTAAAAAAAAAAACAAAAAACTTTAAATGACTTTTGACGGTAATATATACATATTGAGAAAATTTATACTGAACATATATTTTCCAGTGTTATATATAGGTGGTATATAATTATCTGTAAAAATTTTCTATTTTATATACACGATGATGGTATATAATTAACTAAAATTACCATGTATTTTGTTGTATTTATAGTGTTGTATATATATATTCTAAATGTATATTTCAACAGAATCATTATTATTATTTATATATAATACAGAATTTTTACATTGTGTATATAAATAAATGTATATGTCGCCGTTGATGTGCGCCATTTACTAAATATATATATTAATTATTTTACATATTAGAATATTTTCTTGTTGTGTTTTGTAAGATGATTACTATCAAAATTACGTTGGATTATTTTGTACACAAAATATATATAGACTGCATTATTTATCTGTATATAGCATATATATAAATATCTATACCATGATATAATATTGTTAAAATGTACATAGTACACATACATACAATTTTCACTTTAATTAATTTAATTGGATAAGTATATATTTCAACAAAAAAAAAAATTAAAGAGAAAACATAAATATACATATACACTTGTCGCGAAATGTTTTAAGAAATGAAAACAAATTTAAATATAAAATGATATAGTTATATATTTTTTTTACAATGTTTTAAATGTATATGATTTAAATACTATGTTTTTATATCTATACTTCTATATAGCATATATATTACATATTTTAAGAATGATGTGTTGATAAAATATTTAATAATATACCCTATTTTGTTAAAAATTATACATTCTTTAGTATTCGAAATTTAAATTTTAACACTTTAATATAATTTTAAATTAAATTTAAATGAAAAAAATTATTTAGTTTTATATAATAGCAATCATACGCAAATATTTTATTCACATATACAAATATCTTGAATAAAATGATGTCTGTGCTATCATATATTTCTTTCCGGGAATAATTAAGTATTTAATCATTTGAAACAGGAAAATCTTAGAAAAATTCATATGACAGGAAATAAACTATTTTACATCAGAAAAAAGCTACATATGCCCATATCCTTACCAATATGTTTATGTATTAATCATTTTCTTTTTGCTATACGCCACTTTAATATGTATATATTTCCGATTTTATTTTTATTTTTTTAAACCCTCTTTTATAACTTAAATTAAATTTCCGTATATATTATTTATATTTGTATATTTTTGTTTTGAATTTAATGTATTTATTTAAAAATAAATAATTTATAAATATACAAATTTAAAATAAATAAAATAAAACAAAATACATACATAGAATAATATTAAATCATTTTGAAAATATTTTATAAATATAAATATAATATACCATAAAGGCAAAATTATTTATTAATACACATTTAAAATTATATACATGCATGCATATATATTGTTTAGATATATTTGTTTTATTTTTAACAAATGGGTTGTATATTGTATATGATATCGGGATACAAAATTAATGTCAACCCTTTTTTTATATAAATATATATTAGATATTATTTTCCACTATTAATGGTATCTATGTATAATAATAATATATGAAATAAATTTGTATGTGGGAACAAATCTAAATTTATTCGTATATAATAATATATTCCCAAATAACTATGTACAATTTGTATATATATAAATAAAATTAATTGAATAATTTATTAAATATATAGATATTTTTAAATTTAATATTATACATATTTGAAATATATAAATAATAACTGCATACATTCGTAAACAGAAATTTTAAACGGAGATGCTTGGCCATTGAAAACTGTGCGTATTTTGATCAAAAATATCATTTAAGCAGCAAATATTAACCGAATAGCGCAATTTTAAGGATTTATTTTGCCACAATCAGATACAAAGGCAGGTATTCAAATCATAAATGGTTCATATTAAGTAAAAAAAAACCTATTTCTATGTATGAATGAAAATATTAACAATATAAAAAAAGATATTTATAGAATTTAATAACATATTTACTCTTGTATCCATAAATAATAATATTGGTAATCATATATTTATGTGCTGATATACGAAACACAAATAACTCTATAATAAAATTTTAAACATGTAATATATTCATATTAAATATATAATCTATATACAGGTGAATATGAAAGTTACCGCAGAAGATTGTGATTTAAACCTCTAATTCCTCGATATATAGTCGTGGTGATATTGAATTGAGTTTTACCATAGATCAATCGTAGAACCGCAATGAAAATTGAATTTTTTTTTTAACAAACACCAATTAAAATATGTAAAATTTATAGCATTAAAACATTTTAAAACCTAAATTTTAAATAAATTATCAATATTAAATCTTATTTTATATAAATAAATAAAGCATTGCGAATGCATCTTCGAATACTAGGTTTTCCAAAAATAAATGTAATACAATTATTTCGATTCGATTCCTCTTACAATCACCAACTCTACATGGAATACTTTTTAGAACAGTCTGTTTATATTTGAGTTTATTTATATATTATGGTATTATTTATTTAAAATAAAATTGTGCTGTGTTTGTAAATATTATTATTTATAGTACCATATATAGTATACATATCAATAAGAATGAATATGTTATCATATAATATAACAAATATGTTATATGTATGTATATTCTGTAAATATACATAATGTTAAACAAAACGTTTTTGCCATTTATTATTGAAAATCTTTGATTGGAATATATATAGTTTTAAAATAATAAATCAGTAAATAGTTTATAATATTATAAATACATATACAAATATATTCTATATCGGATTGTGTTATATATAGAAGTTATATATTTTTTATTGGTATATAGTAACAATAAAATATTACTTTTATATTACATCATATAAATATTTCAAATCATTTAAATTTATACAACGCTTTGAAATCATATTGCTATAATGTTACATAAATGCTATAAATATCAATTTATTTTTTCATATTATTATTAAATTTATTTAGAAATTCATAATTAAGATGATACTATTCTATAGAAATTCCGATAGTCTGTTGTTAACTATATATAGATTTAGCAAAATTTGGAATATGATAGATACACCCAAATTATTTTAAGATGACTTCGTGTAATTCATTTGTAAATAAATAGAAGACGATATATATATAGTGGGATATTTATGTTGAAAAAAATAATGTTATAAATAATTTCATGTTTTGTAATCATTTGTTTGTGGTTAATTATAAAATATTAAATATTAAAATAGATCTAAATGAACAAAGGAATAATTTGGAATATTTAATGATCACGATCAGATATATAAAATATAATAACTTTACTAACATACATAAAAATATATAATGGTATAATGAAATGATTATAGGAATAAATATGCGTATAAAAAATAACATATAATGACAAATAATATATAATAAAAAAATTATATGTTTTTATATTAAAATATACAATATATATTCGTGACCATGAATAGCAATTATTTAAATACAACATTTTTCTATCAATTAATATTCACCACATATAGAGTCAGATTGAGATAAAATAAAAATAGTGTTAATATAATTAATAATACATTAATAAACACACTAAAAAAGAAGATACCACACGGATTACATTATAAATATCCAAATTTATCCATAAAATAAAATATTTTAATCAACACTATACTATATATATATGCTTAAATAAAATTAAAGAAACTTTTACATCATATTTTCTTGTAATTTAAAATCCGCAAAAACAAAACGTAATTTGAACTTTAATAATACATATATGAATGTTATTTTTATAATCAAAATATATTATATAGACATTTTTGAGATTTAGACTCAATATTATATAGCCATTAATATTTTATATAGATTAGGTTTTTTTTTAATTTTTTTTTTTTCAATATATATAAATAATTATGATAATTAATCTAATTTTTGTTTTTGTTCCATAGTGTTTTTATTTTTTAGTTCAAATTTGTATATTTTGAGTTAGATCATTAAAAAGCTTTTAAACGCTTATATATATTTTTCATATATAGAAAATTAAAATTTTTATAATGTTGTTTAAATATATACTTTAGTGAGATAATAAATGTCTGCATATACTTAAACTTTAAAAGCCTTTAATTAAATCAAATAATATTTATATAGTATACACTATATATATATATATATATGTTTATACTATATATTATTATTTTTATAACGATTGTTAAAGTTTATATTGAATTTTATGTAGTCAATTTAATGAACAATACGTATATAATTTGCTTTATAAAAAACACTATATGTAATATGAATAAAAAAAAAGAAATAAATATATAATTACGCAATCCTATAATAATTATACAATGTCGTCTCTCTGTGTATCACATTAAAGTTTATAGATGCATATCGTAAAAAAGTGCTTGCCTATATATAACTCCAAATATAAGCATAAAAACATAATTAACATTATAGAATTCTAATTAACCTTTTATCCAAAAACACGTAAAATTTATATATTTTATTTATATATTTATTCAGAGAGGTGTAAGCGTACTTATATATATATAGAAAAGAGATAATTAATGTTTACAGACATATTTTATGTATATACTATAAAAATATATACATGAATTTGAATTATTTTAGATGTAAATATAGATACATTTATATGATGAAGCGTAAATATACGAATAATATAATATGCTACGATGGTTTTGTAATATGGAAAAAATTAAAATCTATCTATATATAATAATAATTATTATATATATAGCTTATTACCATATCGAATTTCTTTGAAAATGTATATACTATATAATATATGAAACAAAAAAAAATAAAAGAAATATATAGGTACAAGTTCATTAACAAAAATGTAATTTTTTTTTTTTTATTTTACCTTCTTTATTGAACATTATAACCAATTCCCATGTATATATTGTTGGTTATTTTGTTTTTTTTTTTTTAATTTTTATTGTTTAAACACATTATTGAAAATTATTGAGTAAAGTTTATTGAAAATTATTGCACGCACATTATTGTTAAAATAATAATAATAATAATTTTGCGGTATTTTAACAATATATTATAAATAAATATATTTTTTTATTTTTTAATAATTTGAAATACCAAACATTTTTTTATACTGGTATATGCGATGCTGCGATGGATCACTTTTAACCTTATATATATATATATATGAAGATTTGAGATATATAATTGCGTTCTTATTTCCCAAACAACTAAAATCAGACAAGCTTCTTAAATGTATATATATATAAAAAAAAAGATGTTTATTAGTTTTGCGTTAAAATTCAACAACAAAATTAAAAACAAATAATATCCGTGATAATATTCATTTAAATATCGATAATTTTTGTATAATTAAATTTACGCTAAGAAAATAATTTATAAATAATTACGTGAAAAGCGTTAAAGTGTATATTTATGATATATAAGAAAAATATAAACAATGACCAATTGATATAAATCGGAAATTAATTTTCAATTTAAATTTATGTTTTTCATCAGTATATATGATTTTTATTAGTGAATATTATTTTATTATATTTATTATTTGTATTACCGACATATAGAAATATCTTTTAAAATAATTTGAGAAGATGAATGAATTTTGATTTCAATTTATATGGATTAAAGAAGATTTTCTGATAGCAGAGCTCTAAAGGGGAGTTTCTAAAACCTTTTTAATTTTATTTCAAACCTTTTTCAAACTTTCAAATTATTTTTATATATATCTTAACATTTGTATTAGAATACAATCAGTTCCTTAAATTATCATAAAATCAAATGAATTCAAACAGAATTTATCATACTTCTGGCAAATGGAATTTTAAAAATCATCCCTTTAAAAATCACTATAATTTGAATATGCATGGAGAGATGTATTGCATGGAAACTGTATATCTATACATAACATACTTATAATTGTATTTTATAATGCAGTTAAATTGATATATGCATTTGATATATAAAAAGTTAAGTCTACAGTAAAATTTTATCGGGAAAATAAAATTATACGCTAATTAATTTGAAAATTTGCATTTCTTTCATATATATATATTTATATATATTTATATATAATACTAAAATAATTTATTGTATGATACATAACACTAAAATAATAATAGTTTATATTCATATTCTATTTAAAATAATTGAAAATTGTTTAAGAGTATAATTAAATATTTATGAATGTATGTATATATACATTGAAAACAATACTAATAATAATAATAATAATAATAATGAAAAAACGAATTTATATATGAATGATTTTAATTAAATTTTAAACATTATGTTTAAACTATATAAATAAAAATATAAATATTTTGTTTGTAAATGCATTTTACATTAACAACTATATATCCTTTTCAATTCATCAAATTTGATTTCATTTATAAAAAACAAAATTTATAATATTAATAGAATGTAAGCGTTTTCAAAAAAATTTCTTGTTTAAATAATATTCTTGTTTCATATTTGACAGAAATTTTAATAATGAAATTTTATTATTGTTATATAGACTATAATAATTCTGTAATATGCCACTATTTCAGAGTACATTCATCCACATCCACGCAGTAACACAACATAACTGGAAAATTTTTAATATGTAAAGGTTAATTTCAATAGCTCATATATATGTACATCTACCTTGATGTAAAGAATTTTCCCATATATATGATAACGTTTCACTCGTATAGCTCGAGTGTCGAAAATATTAAAAATAAAAATAAAATATATTTGAAATAAATTGAACTTATTCGCACATAAATAAATAATTGTATATATAGTAATTTTGTTTGTCTTCATTATTGTGCATTATTTAATTCTTATATATGTATCTATATACCAATATAAATATATTGCATTCACATTCGTATTCTTTTATCAAAACAAATGAAAAAAAAAAGTAAAAAATTTAGTTTATATAAAACAGATATATTTTATTGGTCATTTAGATTTTATATTCTTCTATGGAGTAATAAAAGAAATAAAATTTTTTTTTTGCACAAACAAAATATATACAATACAATACAAACATTCAAATAAAAAAATATCCAAATATATATATAGTATATCATTTGCAATAAAAATTCATGGTATATAACGTACAATATAAGAATTGCCTGCGTATATATAAAATATACTTTGTATATAAATATACAAATTCATTTGGTTCAGTAACAATCATATATAGAACATTCATTTATACCATCAACATCTATATAGTTCTATATATATGTATAAAATAAGGAAAATAAAAGTTTTTCGCGAAAAATAGTACAATTTCCTTTTAACGATAATTGAAATGGATATAAATCTAAAATAAAGTTTATGTGAGTGTATCAAATAAAATAAATAAATAAATAAAACATTGCATATATATATATATATAATTATATATATATATACATAAATATACATCTATAGATTTATTATATATAGAGCAGTATATATATGTAGGTATTTTTATCGATCGAGATGAACAAAAAAAAATGGTATGTATGTATATATATGAATGAAGAAACAAATTTTTATTTGTACACTATAATATATATATATATATATATATATATATATATACGCTTTTCATTTACGTTTAATTTTATATGAGTAATATATATCTACAAAAAAAGAATACACATTACTTGCATTACAAATAACTATATACTCGTGTTAATGCATAAAAATATTCATTAACATTTTTTTTATTTTATATTACTTTATGTAAATTTAAAATTACGATTTTTTTATATACTTTATAAAAAAAATAATATAGAATGAGAATTCATTCTGTATATTAAAACCAAACAGAATGGTACAGAATAGAACAGAGGACTTAAAGCATTAATTTTTGTATCATACTTTATACTATCGACGATTGGTTTTTGGTCATACATAACCTTCTGATTTTGTTTTCATAAGTTATATTCAGTTTTTACGATGATGAAGATGCCTAAATACAAGAAAAAAACACGATATCAAAAAATCGATATCAAAAAATTGGTCATTGAAGTTAATTGGTATTGTAATTATACCGCACGGAGTCACACATATTTTATATGACGGTAAATTTACTATGAAATTGTCAAATTTATCCTAAACGCCAAAATGGCCAAAACGGAAATGATGCTCAAGAAGAAATTGTCATTTTGCAAACGGTATAATGAAGATTGAAAACTTGTTTGAAATTTAAAATCTCAAATAGATGAAAATGTTCGCCCCTTCTTTATATATTTCGATAACTTAAAACTGCTTTAAAACAAAAATCGATTTAATAACTATAGATAAAAAATAACGTACACCAAAAAGTATCCAGAAAAAAATAGACGAAAAATAAAACTCGTTTATATATATATAAAAAATGCGAAATTTTCTTTACATACAGAATAATTTTCTTTTGCAGTGCCAAATAATTTGTTTTATAAAATACAAAAAAAAAAACTGAATTATTTTAGGATTTATAAAAGATATAGAAAATAAACAGAATATATTTTAGATTATACGACGCAATGATAATCTCTACAACCGAACATACAGAGGACAATAAGAAAAGCAAAAAAAAAAAATGAAATATAAAAAAGCTAAAATGTAAACAAACTGGAAAAATCCATCAACGACGAAAGTAATTTGTATTGTATATCATTTTAATCGTTTTTTAAATATTGTACACACAAAAACAACAAGGACGACGTGTAATATTATGATTATAATATGAAAAAAAATAAAATGTACATAAGAAAGAAAACACTGAAAAAATAAAACAGAACCATATACCATTATTCTATAAATACAAATATATACGGATGTTAACAAAAGTCATTATATATATCATGTGTAGATAATGCATATAAACATATAACTTTATGTATATGTTGTATAGACATATATAGCCTATATATTATCAGGTATAAACTCTGATATATAGAAAAAAAATTGTAAAAGAATGTTTATGGATATCATATTTAGATACGTATACCATAAATGAAAGGAATCGTTTAGTATATATATATATGAAGCCATATTTGTATATATTATAATGATGTACGATATTGTTCTTTTTTATTTTTATTTTCAAATTCTACTAATGAACATTTTCTTCTTTAAATTCTTTATATTCGTTTCAAAACATTATCTATATATATATATGGTATATAAAATCCATTTTCCCTTTTTAGAACATAATAATTTATACCGATATATGTTTAATAAAGTAAATTAAAATTAATAAATACAAAAAAAAAAACACAGTACCAATAATACCTACCTATATATTACGTAATTTCAAAGAAAATAACTATATATATAAAGGTCAACAAAGGTGTATTTTTTAATGTTTAACAACAAAAATAAAAGTCTATATATCAGCAATTAGCATATATATATTAATATATACACATTGGAAATTCTAACATTATATATAGAGTTTTCTTTATAGTTATGAGCTCCTATATAAAAAAAAATCGATTTTTGCCACTGAAAAAAAAACCTCTATATATAATAATTTACGATGGATTATTATTATCAGTACAAAAATTGGGTGAACATTTAGCAGGACATTTTTGTTATAATATTTCTTTTTTTTTATTTGGTAATCATCGTCAATGCTTTATTTATAATTATTGAGAGAATGAACAGAATGATATTATTAAAAAATATATTAAACAAAATGAATATGTCGGTATTATAAATTTAATTTTAAGTAAAATAATATAAAAGTATATTTTTTTTAATGTCATTGCTATATATTTCAATATCCATCAAAATTTCATTGATGAATTTGACCTATATACATCTGAATATAACAAATTAATATGCTTTAAATATAATGCATAAAATTTAACCCATGACTCACCTGAATTTCAGGTATAAATGAAAAAAAAAATGATTAATTAATTGATGTTTTTTTATAAATACAGAATATTGATTTCATTATTTATTATGTTTTTTGCACCCATATATAAAATAAAATGTGTTCCAGGTATTATTATTATTAAAAAAATATTATCATATCCAAAAAAAAAAAAAAAAAACATTCTATATAAAATAGATCCGTCAACGTACAGCTGAAATATCAATTCAGAGAAAAAAATATACAATTAAATTATAAAACTATTTTTTTTTTTTTGAAGCTTTAACTCACAGAGTATATATAAGCAAACAAAAACATTGATTTTTATTTTAACCACAAAACGGATACATTTTTTAAACACGAAATATTAATTATACAAAAAAAAAACAAATTTCATGTATACACACTATGCACAGTCGTAAAATGTTATTCATTATGGATTGAATACCAAGAAAAAAAGTAATTATATAAAGGTGTAATAAATATAATAATGTTTTCTTTTTATTATAGTATATTTTTATTAATTTATTTTTTTTTTTTTTGTAAAAATTGCAATTATTATTAATAGAAAATAAAAATTGAATACAATTGTCCATCTCCCACACTACATACATTTTATAATATTATTTGAATAATAATTTTTGTTTAGTGGTCAATTTCAATTGTATATATTATAAGAGATTTATATTTGAAAGATTTATTATTGAATGATTAATCAAAATTAAATTATTTAATTGTGTATTTATTTATTTTTATTTTGTTTCGAGTATGATATTTTTGTGTGTCTTTCCATTGAATTTATATTTACAAATAACAAAAGATATCTTTCCGTCAGTCATCGGAATTAGTAATATATTTTATTTTAATTTTTCAATATCTTTAAAACGCCGTATATCTGTATGTCTATAAACAGACTAGAGCACTTTAAATACTATCAATTTCAATTCAGTAAATACCATTATTTATATACGCAGTAACGCGAATAATTAATTTACTTGAAATTTTACAGACTGAGGTTTGATGAAAAGTTGAAAAAATTTTGTTTCACGATATTTTAAAATACATTAATATATTACATATTACAAAGAACATTTTAAGGGGGTTTGGATAGTCATTATTAAACCGTATAGTGTCGTTCGTTGTCGTGAATGATGGAATTTTAATGCCTTGACATGGGCCAGTTTTTCTGATTTATTATATGACAATTAATCAAATGTACATATATATAAATCAACATAAAATTAGATTAATACCTTTTTATACATCCACTTATTGTACAATATATTTTATATTTGAATTTAACTTTATTTCGTAAGTGGTTAGCGTAATTTTTGTATATATGCATATAATATATACCAATATAATATACCAATACTTGTATTCTTTCACAAAATCGCACTTTATCGATGATGATGTAATTTTTAAGATTATATTATTTAATGCGGATAGTTTTTTATTTATATATATTTTTCTATACATGTTCATAAAATAAACATAATTTAATGTTAAAATATCATAAGGTCATTACCATTACCGAACCTCAAAGTATTGATTAATTTTTAACAATTTTTTTTTTTAATATCTATATTTTTATAAATGTCAGTATTCTAAATATGGTATATGGACGCAGTCATCAAAAAATCGAAACGAAAAAAAAAACTATTATAAGTCTATATAGAATAAAAGATAATTATAACATTAATTATATATAACTGATGTTGTGAAAATTAATAGGCGTTCGAAATTTTCCAATTAAGAATCATTGATTTTAGTTTTGTGCAAAAATGTGTATACGATATGAACAACAAAAAATGTATATACGATATGAACAATTTTTCAAATAATAAACTATTGATTCTTAAAATATAATTGCTATACAAACCAAACATTTTTATGTTTAGTTATACTATTTTTTGCATTGAAGTAGGTGTTTGAAGTAAGATGAAAATTGGAAATATATATAATTAACTATATATATATTAGATGGTTCGTGTAACATCAAAAAATAGATTTGAAAGAAAATTAAAGTGATTGTATATAATTTATATGTAAAAAGACTTTATAAAAAAATTTATTAATCATAAAAAAAATATAAAATTGCTTTAATCTATTGATCGATCATAAAATTTTTTGTATTATTTTATTTATTAATTTGTCATCACATCGAACATTAATTTTTTTTCTATAACAATTTTTCGGCTTTTTTCATTTATCATCTTTTATATTAAATAATATTGGTGAAAATTTCGTATTGTGCTATAATTAAATAAATATCTTTTTGTATAAAGAAATTGAAAATAATTATTATATACCAATAACACAAAAGTATACCTTAAAAAATATTTTTAAATACGATTCATTATTTCATTTGTTCTACATAGTATATAAAATAAAATACAAACATGCGATCATCTCAACTCAAATTCAAAATCTTTGTATAAAAATATTGTTTACATTTCAATAAATTTTAGGTTCATATATCCATCATATATATACAAATGATTTAAATAGCACTTTTTGTTATATGCATCATCATACATATCTTGAATATATATATATACCGCGTATATATATAAAAGAAATATTTAAAAACAAATGGTTGTTTGGTGGTACCCCAAAAAAAATAAAAAATCTCAAAATGCAAATATGTATACAAATCATCATTGGAAAAATCGATTTTTTTTTTTTTATTTTAAAAGTCTTTGCCAAATGTGTTTTTATATATACAAAAATAATAACATGTGTATGGGTGTATGATAAATATATATATATATAAAAAATGTGTATTTTAGATCTATATACTAAATATAAAAATGTCTTTATAATACCCAAAAAAAAAAGTTTTCCTATATAAGCATCCAATATAAATCCAAATTGTATATATAAATAATAAAATTTGTATAAAATAAATATGTACATATATTTATATATAAAATAAAATAAAAAAAAAAACGAAATGAAACAACGACGTCAAAATTTAAGGAAGCATAAAAATTATATGATTTTATATTTTGTATGGAGATATATGTTTATATAAAAAATATATAATGTTTAACTTAAATTAACTTCATATTATAAAGCTCAATTCAAGCAAATAAATTTCAATCTATATAAGGAAAGCAAAATAAAAAAAAAAAAAAAACAAAATAATAAATATTATATGAATAAGTTTAATACATTGTATTATATGTAAATGAAACGGGGTTGTTGTAATATTTATATTTATACGCTATTTGTTGTGTTGAATTAATATATATTATTATTATATTATTGCTATTAATTTTTATAGAGCCACAAAAAGGTTACATATTTAAATTTAAATGTTTTCATTTGTATTATATATTTTTTTTATTTTATCATAATATCAAAATGTTTTTGTATATTTTTTTTTTTTATCGTCGTATTAAAATTTTATTAATCTATCTATCGGATTTTTACGCCATAAATTTTTGTTACATAAAATAATATTGATACTTAAAGTTTTAATATACCAAAAAGATATACCGCATAGTATCACAAAATAAAAAATGTTTTTAAATTATTTCGATGCGATTTTATATGTCGCTTGCATCAACTTAACCGCATTCTATTTATGAATTAAATAGAAATATATAAGTACTGAAAAAGATAAATTTATAGACGCATACAACTATTTATGTAATTTCGCGGTTTTCTGAGGGTGTATTTTCGCACTATAAAACATATATTTCAATAAAATATCCGCGTTTGTTATACTACAGTATATGTATTTATATATATATATATAAATATATTTAACCACGATCCGCGGAGCATTTGTATCACACGCATATTTATGTGAATATATTTTATAAACAAATTTAAGATATGTATATAGTAATATTGCACATATATAATTGAAGTATATTATCGAAAATATTTGAACATATAGTTAATATATGTTGTTAAATGTTATTATAAATAAATACATTCGTTTATATAGAACACAAAATGGTATTATGTATATGTATATCATATACATAAAATTTATATTATATACTTTACCACAATTATAATTTCTTAAAATATATGCATATATAGTTTGTATATTATATATATTTAGAAATTAATTGTATTTCATATAATAGGTTTATGTGGTATATTACATCTATTGATATATATATGTATATAAAATAACAAGTAAATAATAATATATGCAACATATAAAATGAAAATTTGACTGTATTCTTTCATAAAATCGACTATATATGTTATACATATACTTAATAAAATACGATATAGTGTACAATTATTTTATTATTATATACGTATATATATAGTACGTACTATATATCTATATATACGAAAAAACAGTTTGTGCGAACAATTTATGCTATGGTGTTGTAATACATTAATTGTATAATAAATTTTAATGTTAACAATATTTACATGTGTTGTTCTATATACATTTTATAGCATAAAAGTTTATGTATATCGCATAAGAAATATACACTCCACCAATATTGTTTGTATATATACAGATAGATATAAACTTTGTGTTGGAGATATACATTGTATATTATAAGTGTATATATAAATACATATAGATATGAAACAAAAAACATGAGCTTTGGCTTATAATATATATCTATATATTCATATGTATATTTTATATAAAATTACTGATATTACTATTATTATTACATTATATCATATATATTATATACATATATATTTACAATACCTCTTCCATTGCACATATTATATATATATGCGATGAGATGCGATAAAATTATATGTATATATCTATATAGGTATTCGCCATATATATATATATTTATCATCTATATATTATTATTACATTTTATATAAATAAAGTACCATAAAATATATATATATGTTAAAATACACCCAAATCTTTACTAAAACTTTAATCTCCTTTAGCTTCCGCTAATGTCTTCTTAAGGCTTGTGTTTATTGAATGTGCTTAAAATATACTTTGTAATAAATTTATTGCTAAAATACATATAAATGTATGATAAAATATTATACCATTATATATATGCCATATATATATAGAAAGATTCTAAATGTTTGTATGAATCTATATATGGTATATATATACCACAGAATATAACATTATTTTCGCTTTTGAAATACCATCATTATAGATAAATACATATATATGATGTACACAGGGTGTGATTAGATCAAATGAATTAATAATCCGTTTTGGAAGGAAATTCAAACATATATATATAGTTCGTATTAAGAATTTCATTCTGTATAGCTCATTGATACATTATATAATATAATTTTCTTGTATGTCATTTAATTGTATAGTTTGTAATTTTATCATTATTTCAATCAAATTTTACATTCATGTATACAAAAACTAATGTAAATGATTGTAACAATTTACAATTCAGATTATCTTTTTTTCTATTCATACAAAGAGAGATTTTCATTCAAACATTTCAATCACCCCGTTTATTTATCAAGAATAATGTAGAGCAATATCCGCAACACACTAAAAAAAGATCTGTATTTTTGTACATATTATCACAATCATATACATATAATAAAAATGTAAATAATCTATACACATATGTATTATCATAAGATTTTCCAATGTTTTATGGTAAATTTTCTTTTGAAGGCAAATTATTATATAAATATATATATATATATGTATTTTTATATTGTATTATGCTTTGTATATATGCATCACATCTTAATTGAGATTTGTTGAAAATTATATAGAATAAAGTCAAATAAAATGTATTTGTATATTTATATTATAATAACAAAATACATATATACATTTGTAAACTATTGTGCAAAGGAGTGGTACATATACGCGTATGTATATATGTATATATATATAAAGACAATACGAGGTGTGATGAACATTTTGATGTAAAACATAAAATTCATAATATATTCATATTCAAATTTTATTCCACGGGGTGTTTTCTAAGAGGTATCCGCAGCCATAGAGTTCAAGATGATTTTATATGTTATTTTATTTTATTCTACGTGACAAAATCACAAGTTAATGTTAGTTAGTTATAACTGTTATTCGAGATATAGCCTAAGGAATCATTTTTAGGTAAAATATATATTATATATAGTATTCAAACAATTTTTAACTTAAATAGTCGCTGTGTATCGCTGAAACCTTTGAGAGTTACCCTGTATATGTTAATGTATATTAAAAAAAAATTTAATTTAAAAAAAGTTTTATTTATTAGGTTGATAAAAAAATTAATGATTTTTAATGTGTGAAGAAAAAAAAGTTGGAAATTTTTGAAATTTGTATATGTTATTCATAACCTATGCATAACTATAAATATTATTATTTCCTTTAACACTCCATCATATCATAATCCATTCAAAAATATAGATATTTCAAAAATCAACTAAGATTATAAGCAATATGATTGATGTTTAATATTATTAAATTGCTATATAAACCAAGTATACTTATCGAATTCATTCATTATAGTTGAATTCTATTATTTTGTTTCTGTATGATCTGTATGAAATTCAACAAGTCAAAATATAAAGATTGTTGACAATAATGTTACGTTAGTATGTATATATATACAGGATAAAATCGTTACACAATATTAAAACTGTAATTTTGAAATTACTTAAATCCATTGGAATGTAAATAGGAAATTTATTTACAAAAGTTAAAATATTTGCACTGATAGAAGCGATTTTTATTAATAAAATATCACTTAGTTTTAATTAGAAACACCCATGACATGAATTATATTTTGTGTTGATAAAATTCCCCCTTTTTTTTATTGAGTAACTATATATACACGAAATCAATGAGTTATAAATGAATATAGTATAAAATGTTTTAATATTAACATTTCATAATCTCAATTCCAATGCAATGCATTACAACCTATCCAATCATAAAATATTCATTTGTTAACAAATAAATAAATAAAACAAACAAAATATCCCATAAAACCATCATCACTCATATATAAATATTATAATATATGTATATAAATAAATAATTTATAATATAATTTAATTAAAAAAAATGTTTTTACATTAAACCTTTTGAATTTCTGTTATATGTGCATAAATAAATTGTATATGCGGTATTGAAAACATAAAATTATATTATAGTATGTTTCAAATTTATTAAATATTTGTAATATTTGATTTCATTGTAAATGTACAAAAAAAAAACATAAACATATAATATTTTAATATATTGTGTAAGCTTTTTTATATACCTATATATAGCATTTACACAATCATAAAATATAATAAATGATCAATAACACAAATTAATAAATTAAAAATGGTTATGTTAAATAAAATGCATCAATTATAAATTCTATATTATTATACTAAATATACATATATTATTATATTAGGATTATTCAGATTTTTAATAATTATGTTTTCGATGTGACTTCGCAGTATAAATTTTTTTATAAAACACAACCTTTTAAATGATGACAAAGTTTTGAGGTCATGTTTTCCAATCCTATACCACAGATTTAAAATAAATTTATTTTTCTGTTATTTTCGAATATGGAATTCAGACAGAGTTATACGGTCAATTTAAAAACAACAAATTATGAAACTATGAATCATGATTTTTAGCAAATGTTACGTACCTCTTCTGTGTTTACTTATTAAAGTTTTAATAAAATTTACAAAAATTATTATCGAACCTATTGATCATCATCTGAACATGCCTAATATACGCATAATATCCATAAAACAAATTATATATGTATTATAAATGGATTACATTATTGTATTTGAAAACAAAAATATAAATTTGATTATCGAGGGTATTTATAATAATAATAAAAACATCCCTAATTATATTATATATCCATTAACAACAACAGAATTATTTATTATTATGATTTATCAACAATTATTGAGTATGTGATCAAAATGTTTTTTGTGTGCGAGTGTGTGTGTTCGTTTTTTTTTTTTTTGAATAAAATAAAATTAATCACTATAAATAATATGTGCATTTTATTTCATAATAATTTATTGATTATTGTTATAAAAAAAAAACCTGATGTTATATTATATTTATACATTTTCCATTAAAATTTTAATAGATAGTACGTTTTATTATATCTATATATTAGATTTTCATTACCATATTACAGATATCTGTTTGCAAAGTTTTGTATATTAAATTTTCAATTCCGTATACTGATACAGACGAACGATATATTACAGAAAAAACGTATTTATTTTTGTATACTGTATAACATATACAGTTTATTTAAACTGTTTAGTTTTATTAAAATATTACAAACATTTGTTCCTTTGTGGCCGTAAATTGCTTTTATATATGCCTTTAGGAAACAATATATGAATAAAAATTCGGTATGATCAGCTATTACGAATTAATCAATAAGTATCATATAGTGAAATATTTTGGTGGAATATACAAAAAAAAAATTCATCGACTTATTTATGAAATTTTTATATTTTGACAGTTTTGTAAAAGCATTCATAACATATTTTTAATTTCTGCATAACATTTATATATTGATTTTATATGATGAATACCAATTTTATACCATATATATACGAAAAATAAAACATATTTTTTTGTATTGTAAAATTTGTAAAATAAAAAAAATATTTAAATTGAAAAAAAAAAAGTCAATTGTGGGCATTTTTTTATTTTAGCACATGGAAAATAAATTAATTTATGAGACGAAAAAAATGCAAATTATTAACAATAATTGTGTTTTTATATTTTTTTTTGTTTAAAATAAAACAAATTATAATAAATATTTTCTGGGTCGATTTAAAATGGGTTTTTAAAATATAACTATTCGATGTGAATAAAGAAAAAAGTAATGAAGCTCGAATTTTTTTTTTTAAACAAGCAGGTATTCTAAAATAAAACACGATCTGAATAAAAAAAAATGATCTGATCGGATATGATCTGATGAACGAGTTCAAAAGTCAAAAGTGTTCAAACTCTTCCTAAAAAAGCATATAATAACGTAATTTTTATAAAATTAAAAATTCTATTATGAAAATCAAAATTAATTCTTTTTATATTTAGTAATAAATAAAATGCAACCGATGTGACTAAATATATTTATGTTTTATTATAAATAACTCATCATAAAAACCATTAAAAATGTTAATGTAAAAAAAATATGTCCTTCGTATCTGTATATATATATATAGGTAAGAATTATAATTAAAAAAATATACTATATAGTAAAAAAAAAAATTCATGAATTTCATCATTAATAAAAAAAAACATTATTAAAATTCTATATGTATGTTTTTATATTAAAAATATTTTATGCTTTTTAATAAACTGCGTATACAGTCAAATAGAAAGCATTGATAGATATTAAATACATCAATGTTTTGTTTTTTTCTCTATAAATAGCATAAATCGATATATGGGATATATGTATATATATAAAAAAAAACAATGTTGGTGGTCTGTTCTTTTTTTTTTTTTATAAATATTTTTATATACATTAATTTTTATTATACATTACATAAATACAATACATGATTTTCATTCTTAAATACATGCGAGTCTCAAATGATAGATATAAATTCGATATTTTGAGTATAGATATATATAGAAATAGAAAGGTAAAGATTCTGTTGTTTTGTTTATTATTATTTAAAAAAAATAAATAATGAACAGTAGTAAATATTTTAAATGGTTTTAAACAACGAAAAAAAAAATGTCTATTCAATAATATATTGGAAAAGACATACACGTAACGAATACCTAGATCGGCAAACATATTAATGGTATAACGTATGACGGTTAAATTCACCAAATCCTATTATAAAATTTTACTCAAAAGTGGTTTTCCACACTAAAATACTTTTATCTAATTCCATATAACGATTTTTATGAAACAGAACAGAACATATAACGATTTTTATGGGATTAAAGGGTGAGATAAGAGAAATACTTTGAGATATTTTCTTCAAACGTAACCATAAAGACTTATTTAATAAACTTTAGCCAATTCGTACGATTAGGTTCCAAGGATCTGGGGACATCCGTGAAAGCAGATAATACCTTTTCTTATTGCATTTTGTCGATAAAAACTCAGATACTTGGAAAAAATCAAAGCAGAAATATGGTTTTAAATTCTAAAACTAATCTACTAAGTCACTGTATCTACCGTAATTGTTTAATATTTAAGACTGCAATATACATATACGTTCTTTTCAATTAAATAATCGCGTCTTCTTTATATTAAAACTAAAATAAATAAATAAATTATATATAGAAATCTATCAGAATATAGTTAGTAATTTTATAGGATTATGTATATTATATATATATAAATTCTTATATTAAAAACACCATACATATTTTATTTTCTAATTATATATATATATATGTATATTGTTTTATTGTGTATAAATGAATGCATTTAAATAAATAAACCAACATCATATCAAATCTATTTTTGTCAAATGTATTTTGTTTTCATTTATTTATTTTCATTTTCTTTATATAAAGAAAATCTATTTAATAATTTTATTTTAGTTTTATATTCACATTAAATTATATATAAAATTATATCATATATATATATGTATGTATATAGATGGGATATGTAATCAATCTCTTCAAAAAGTGATGGACAGCTGATTGATAACTTTTTAACCATCTCAATATATGATGATATATTTATATAACAAAATAATTTTAATTAAAATCCTTTTTATGTCTAAAAAAAAAAATCGAAATTCCTTTCATTTCTGTGTATGAGTTAAATTGACAAAATGTATCATATATATATTGGAATGTTGGTTGATGTTTTTTTTTATTAATTTTTGCCAAATAATGTATAAAAATCATTTCATAATGTATAAATCATAAATGCCTTCAATTTTATCTTTATATGTTATATCTATATACTTTGTATATCGTATAAGATTTTATCCAGATAAAAATAATCTATTAAAAATATTGTAATTTATATTTTGGTAAGAAAAAAAAAAATTAATATACTTTTTCTTTTGAATATTTGATGAGATGAGATCCATTCATATATACATAGATAGACAGTCATATATGATGATGTATTAATAATTTATATTATAATCAACGAAAAATTGAAGTCTGAAGAGTGTTTATTTTTAATTTATCCTATACTATAAATATGTTTGTTTTATACACGAATATCGTTGTTGTTGATATATACATGCGACATTGTACGGTACGTATTTGACTCTTTTTTTTTTTAATTATAAATTGAACGTTTTTTTTTTTTTTTATGACATATTCACTTATTTTCACAACATTATATGAATATTCATTGTATTTTGATATTCGTCTATCATTATTATTCATCATAGATCATATCCATTATTATAATCAAAATATAATCATACAGATATAAATAATATTACATATCCATATATATATGATATGTATTTTACATCTCCATTCAGATATTCCCTTTGAAGTTATCGTCTTTCATTTATATACCTATGTAGGAGTATTTATTCTAAAAAAAAAACAATTTTGTTAACAATTGCATGTGATAAAATTAATGTTAGGGGATTAAAAAATATTAAAAAAAAACCTAATGCGTTTCTCACTCTATATGCATGAAATTGATTATATATTAAATATTGTATATTCAATATTTTAAATTTACATATATTTGTATATCATATATATAGTTAATAAATTCATTAACACCTCGCCTATATATGAAATATTCAATGTTTATGTAATTGAAACTTTATTGATTTTATTAATAATTTTCATATAAACATTTATAATTATTTTTTTTTTAAAATACATTAACCAATAAATGTTCCCTGTGGATTTCGATAGAGTGTGTATAAAATTTTTCTAAATTGATAAATCAATATTGTAATAAACTTTAAACAGAAAATATATAACTATATATGTATAAAAAAAAAACATGTAAATATTGTAAATGCCTTGTCCATGCTAATGGTCAAGACAAAAAAAAATATATCAGTACAATATAAAAAAAATAAATAGAATAAAGGTAAAATTCATTTTATATAATAACATATATATTACATTACATATATATACATACATATACATTTGATAATACATCATGCTGTGATTAAATATAATTCCATGTTTTTCATTCGAGTGCGCATAAAAATAAAATTTTACAAGATTAAATTTAATCACATTATTCATATATATGCATTTTGTTATATATCACATGTATATACATAAAAAGATAGCATTTAAATTATAATGCAATTCATATAACGATATTACAATTACCTGGGATTTTCTTTTTATATACCTATCTAATTTATATATATCTTTTTACAAAGGTAATAAAAAGAGATTTTCTTCAAATTAGTGCATGCATTACATGTAATTTAAAGCTTTAATTTGGTGAATATGGGATTTTTATAAAAATGTTTTTATTAATTTGATATAATATGTAAAATAACTATATATATACGTATATAAAAAAGTGTTTCAGTAGAGATTATTTTAAATATTATTTGACCTTATTGTTCTGAATATATTATATATTTCAGTTGAATTGTCTTAATATATGAACATATTTTCCTTGAAATAAGATATTTAAAGGCAAAAAAATAATATCGTATATCCTTTAAAAAAATTATAAATGGTCATTTTATAATAAATGAAAATTTCTTATATGTCTCAATCAACCATACAGAAAATCATTATTTAGATAGAGTTTCATTTTAATATCCTTATTATAAAAATGTCATAAGGAAATAATGCTTTTAAAGATAATGAGAGTTAACTTTGTATATGTATATTTTATTTTTATCATGAATGGATCCTTATAAATATAATAGTCTGCTACGTACAATAATATTAACCCATCATATCCTTCATTTGTATATATATTTGTCCACAAATTGTTTTAGATTTTTTTTTATGGAACTTCCGCTTCAAATATAATATGAAACTTATATTTTAGTTCCTTTAAACCTACGATAACCAGCCATCATTTAAAGAGTATTTAAAGAATTACAGAATTAACCAAACGGATCAAATAAAAAAAAAATTATCGTATAAAAATATCACCGAATAGGATCACAAATCATAAGTTTTGTTTATATAAGACAAATTATATATTTTTCATTATTTCCACTCAATGATGTCCATCAAAAAAAAAATAAATAAAGTTTACAAACTCTCCTGTCTTTTGTAAGAAAAAAAATCAAATATTAACCCGAGGGCAACAAATAATAAACAAATTTTGTACATAGTCAATATATTAAAAAAAAAAAAAACCAAAAGAAAATAAAAGGAAAAATATACGCGCAGATTATTTATGAGTTTGAATATATACAGCTTATTATTGAAAACAAACATAAAATCCAATTTCATTTTATTATTATAATATAAATATATAAATTTTTTTTTATTTAAATAAAAAATAATATTAATTTTTTTTTTTTATTATTATATTTTGTAAATATACATATATTATATAATCTGTATATTTAGGTTTAGTTTGGTATATAAAATTTATATCTTTGATGATGACATTTATTTTTATACCTATACTGACGCATCATCATAAATCGACCAAAATTTGACATATTCAAATTTCTTTATAACAAAGAAAAAAAAATCCAAATACAAATGTATTTTTTGGTAAAAAAAACGCTAAATAAAAAAATAAATAATCCACTGTCTCGATTAACAGAAGAAATTTTGAGAAAATCCCATAATTTGATTTAATTAAAATATTTCGAAATTTATCTATAATATTATATATTATTATATTTAGGGCTATTTTTATTTCGTTGGATAAAAACACATTGAAAATATACTCGTGCAATTATAGAGATATATGGGATTATTTAAAGTAATAAAAATTAAGCTAAATGTGCTCTAATTTTCAATATATATATATATATTTTTTTACGTTTGATATTTATTTCAACATAAACACAAAATTCAAATTAATTTATATTTATAGATAATAGTCGTTCTTAATTTATATTTAAATGAATTTAAGAAAAATAGTATTTTTTTTATACATATTAAAAAAAAAAGTCTATTTTTTCAATAAAAGATTATCTATGCGGAAAATGAAGTTAATTTAAATAACATTCATCGCAGTATTAGATTTATTTTGATATTGGGAAAATAAATTCATGTTAAAAATTTGTTGAAATTGAAATCGATTATATACATTGAATTGCAATTATACCTA
This sequence comes from Dilophus febrilis, assembly GCA_958336335.1. Classification (NCBI taxonomy): domain Eukaryota; kingdom Metazoa; phylum Arthropoda; class Insecta; order Diptera; family Bibionidae; genus Dilophus; species Dilophus febrilis. Next base: position 66,625,478 of record OY284468.1, read on the forward strand.
TTTACATTCTCTAAAATGTATATGATTCAAACGATAATAATTAATCAATCAACAATAGACAGATTTACAAGTACCTTCATAAATTTGCAATCAGACAATCTGACAAAATATTGTATATATTAAATGAAAATTAAAATTTTTATATATATAGTATAAATATAATTAACAATACCATTTATGAATTATGAAAATATTTAATAAAGTATTTATTTATATACTGTTTTATAGATTAATTTTAAGATTAAAATCTTTAAATCTCTATATATAACAATCAAATTATATTATTTTATAATCATTTATTATATGTCAATGTCAATATACATAAATATATAATTAAATACATATAAAATAGTTTTCGATTTGTTGTTTATTAACATACAGATTTGTTGTGTTTTATTGAATAAATTTAAGCCAAAAAGTTAAAAGGTCTTAAGCAACCTGAAAAAGGTTATCTATTTTTGCCAAAACGACAAATTATTAGAAATTTTTTAAACTCGATAAAAACCTTAGACTAATTAATTCCTAAAACTATAAACAGTTCTTATATAAACATTGATGAACAAAACGCATTTAATATTCAATATTTAATTAATCAGAAAACAAATTTAAATTTGTGTTCAACAAAACACTACTATTTTATTCATTTATCTAATAATATATATGTTTATGTTTATAAATTATTAACCATATATATTTAATATAAATTATTATATGTTTATTATTATTTTTTTTTTAATATATTGTAGTTAAAAAAATATTAATTATATACATATTTATATATACTTAAACCCCTCATATTTTCATATTTATACAATAAATAATATATGCATTTAATCGGATAAAAAATTATTGAAATTTATTTTATATATTATATAGTTTGTATGTATTTATATTTTGGTAAAAGATTAACCTATCAAATTACGTAAGAATAAAAAAAATTAATATATTTATATATTTGTAAAGACACCTACATCAATCCAACAGTTAAATTCTTATATAAATCAAATTATTTCTAATATATACTATACAATATATAGATTTATATAAAGGTATGAATGAATGAATATTCAATTATGAATATAATATATATAGAAGAAAAAAAAATAATAGTATAAATAAAAAATTAATTTATTATATTCGGATTTATAGGTTTTTTTTTTTTTTTTGAGTTTAGTTTTTATTGTATGATTCGATATTTTCAATAGCATTTGTAAATATATTGTTCAAGATGATTCGTTTCATTTTAAAATAACAAGAAAAATAAAAACCTCGGTGTACTAAAACATTTTTTTTAAAATGCGTGTAAAGTTAAAGTTATGTTATAAAGAAAATTGTTTGATTTTTATTATAGAAATTGTATTTCTATAATTATATTACCAGTGTAATTACAAATCAAATTTTATGTTCGTTTATGCATAATTATTTTACATATAGATAGATAAATAATAAAGTTCATCGCTTGAATGAATCGTTCGTGAATGAATTACATTCAATAAATAGATATCTGCCACATATATATATATATAAAGAAATAAATAATAAATTACTTCTGTATCTGATTTAAATAATGATTTAAGTAAAAAAACATTCATTTATATATATCAAATTCATCAAAGTTTATTCAAAATGCATACAAATCTCTCAATAATAATAAATATTAATTTACATTATTGCATATTTAGATATATATAGTATCACCGTATCACAGTATATAATTAATATATACTTTATTTACATGACAAATCAGTATACATTTCAAATGTTAAACAATGTACATATTATTCAATACATCAAATATCATATATTTGTATATTATATTCATTTGTATTTGTATACCTATACAATATGCACATAAGCACAGCATCATTAATCTTTTGCCTATATATATCTACAGAGTATACAGACTTATATATGACTTACAATAATAAGTCACATAGATATAGACTCTAAATATAGAAAACTATTTATATTATATGGATATAATATACGCAATTGAACTATGTAATTGTATGCAAATATTTCAATATAAATACCTATATGATAGATATGCATAGATAAACATATCAAACAGAGTTTACTATTGGAATGTGTATGTAATACGAAATATGTTAACTCTAATAAATGTATATATGTATATATATAATATACGGTCAACAGAATTTTAATGACCAAATAAACTCATCTAACATACTGTATGTTGTATGTGAATGTGAATAAAGAGAAAATTATTCAAGATTTTCGGAAAATGTAATATTTTATTTATATATTATATTAGATATATTTGATAGATATATCTATATTTGATAGGCAGTGATAGATATATTTTATAAGAATTTAGTATTTCTACTTATTTAGAGATATACAGCTTATAAAGGTTAACAAATGCAATGTTCCATGCTTTGTGCTATTGTAATTGAGTAAACCATTCCAATTGAATCACAATTATATGAAAATGTTATAGAAAATTTTGCTAAAACCTTCAAGGCGTGCGTAGACCTGCATTAGGTGTTTACTTATTTGACATTTATTCCCATTTATTTATTCCCATTTAATAAATCCCATTTATTTATTCCCATCACATACTTTGAAATACAATAAAAATAATCAAGGTGTTTCGAATAAATTATGTGCTTTAGTAAAAACGCGAATTCAAACTAGATAAATTTCTGATTTTTTACGGAACGTTAATTATGAAATTAAAATAATTTACCATACTTCAAATCAAATATATATTAAATTACTTTAACCGCTTCTATTCAAGATATATTTTTATCCAGTATATTAAGCAAATATATTCGAAAATGCAAAGTACGGTTTTATAATCAATATCAAATGAATATTTAAATTAAATATTTCTTTAATCATAAATAAAATTAATTATATTAAATAAAATTTAATAGTAAAATTAAAAATAAACATTTATGTTTTAATAAAGTATTTTCTTTTTGTCTTCTTTAAACAGCATTTTTATAATTTATATTTATTATCAATAATATTTTTTTTTATATTATTCGCAGAAAAACTTATATAGGCAAAACAAATAATCAATAACCACATAGATGATGCGATAATTGCACCGAATCTTCAACATATGCATAGTTAAGATTAAATAGCAAAATTTCATTATGATCAATACACATACGCTATTTTTTTGTAATATAATCATTTAATTTATTTATTTTTTTTGCTTATTATTCTTAGTAAGAACTATGTATTTAAAGTTGTTAAAATCTTATGTTTACTTTAAGGCATATATATAGATATTATACATTTATCGTTTATAAGAAATGTAATTAATTCAATTGCACCATGCACATTCCTATTTATAATTACAGAAATTCTAAATATTTGTCGTCTTTTCTATATGTAATATATAGGACTATAAAGACGTGAATATTTAAGTATAAATTATTTCTTAATATATTTATGATAATATTTTTCTTATTGAGTTTTTTTTTATGCCGATGCGGAGTTCATGTGTGAAGTGAAATGTCCATTCAATATTATCTCAAATTTAGCGAAGGAAAAAAATACAAGTGTAGGAAAATAATATATGAAATTTATTTGTGTTCATTGATTTTTAATCAAATAATTCAATCTCATTTTTCATGCTTGTTTATTTTACCCCAAGTTCAAATAAATTTAGCGATATTTGATAAAAAAAAAATTCTTTTAATTTCACTTCCCATGGAACTTAACTTACTTATAAAAATATGTAATAAATTTACGTTTTTTATATAGGCATACCAATAAACATATAGAATTTATAAACGAGTTTGCATTTTGTTTATTACAAAAAAAAAAATATAAAAGATTTTGCAGAAATAAACGTTTTAACCAAATCATAAACAAACATAAACTGAAATATAATTATTTTTAATTCATTTATATATAAAGTTATTATTTTTTTTTTTCATATTTAATACATAAATATAACAATAAAATGACATTAAAACATATATTCAAATTATAATATTTTATTTACTTTATTATATATAGATTTTAAATTTAATAGTTTCAAGTTTTTGTTTTTTTTTTTTTTTTATTACAATTGAAGAACGTCTTTATGTATTATTGCTATATATAGTTATTATTGTAGAGTTCATTAAACATTTCTTATATATAGATACTTTTAAATGATTTTATCGTTTTTGCACGAGAACATCTATAAATATAAAACAACAACTACACTATAGTTATGTATTATTTTTTAGTATTACAATATTTAAAATTATTTACTTTTAATGTTTAGATTTTTCCATACGTTTATATGGCAAAAACAAAAACATATATTTATTATCTTAATATTATAATAATTGCAGATATAAAATTTTGAGATTTATTTATCATTTTTATATAGATTCAATTTAATAACATCAATAAAATAATGTAATAAATGAGAATTCATTTATTATATAGCTATAATATATAATTATATTTGTAATATCAACTTTAATGAATTGTAAATTTATTCTTTCATATATCGAATATTAATATATTATATTAACATATGATTGTTAATAAAATATTTTGTTCGTATATTTATATAATTATTCAAAAAAAAAAAATTAAATATAGATATATGTATTTCAAAAGGTGATAATAATAAATTAATACACACCTACGCACAATAAATGTTTAAATATATATTTTGATAAGTTTTATTTTTATTTATACCATAACAAATTTTTTAACATTTATTATAATACTTTTTTATTTAATTTTTAAGTCAATTTTAATGTTAATTTTTGTTTGTATTTCAATACGCAAAATAAAAAAAAAAAAATATATGTATTATAATTATTATATTATTTTTTTTTTGTTATATTTATTAAAACAAAAAAAATTTAAATAAACATATTATCAAGTTGTCCCATTAACTTTAATCACTAATTTATTGTATTTTGATAGTGGTTTATATATAGGTAAGCCAAGCAGTAACGTTAAAACTATCGCATTGAAATGGTTTTTTCTATATATATATAGAATTAAAATATTCAAATAATTTTATCTTCGTATTTTAATGAATTTACACCCATATAGATATATATTTGTCTAAATGTTAACAACTTTATAGCAAATTTATATTTAATTGGAACTCGTTTTTTTTTATTGCAAATCATTTGATAAATATTTATTTAACAAAATAACATGCAAAGGAATATGTAAAGCATTTTGCGTTTCTAATTTCCATTTTTTATCCCACACCGTCAAAATTCGTTAGCAGAATCATAAGAATTTTACCAATAATGGCCAGATAAAAAGTCTTTATTCAAACAATGTTCATAATTATGCATATCATATGAATTATAGGAAATTTAAATGTGATACTGTGATATTATATTATAAAATTTAGACAACGTATAATATATTATCATCGTTTCTATATATTTTTATATCATCAAATAAATATTCAAAACTCATTGTCAGATGTGCTGTAATAAAAATATATATTATGGATTGTACATATTTTATACATAATAAAATATAAAAACGTTTAAATAGATTATATATGTATTATATTTTCATATAAAATAATACCCATTTCTATTTCTATATATATATATTATTATAAAACAATTGTGAAACGATTCATAAAATATATTTATTTATATATATATATGTATCGCGCGGAAGTACTGCAATTTATCATTCAAATGGTTGTGTTAATGACACAATAGAATATAGTCAAATTTTTCATTTAAAATATGTTTCATATATATATATTTTAATATTATATGCATTTTTTATATTGTATGTATATATATACGAGAATTCATATTACGAAATATATGTAATAAATAATAGAGGTACGAATTTTATATTAGATTTATATACGAATATATATATATGGTAAATGTATAATATATATTGGAAAATTTATATAACAATTTATTTCTTTTTTATAGCTATTATATGTAATAATAGTTATAATAAATATATCAACATAAATGAAAAATCACATTCACTAATGTAAAAGCTAAGCAAAATTTTTAATTTCAAATATTTTCTATATAGGTCTGATATATGTATGCGAAAATAGAGTATTTTTTTTTTTGGATAATAATGATAATAATGTTTCCAGTTCAGAAGAAAAAACGCTGGCTCTTGACAACAGATAAAAAAATTCCTGTTTCTATTTTAGAAATAAAAAAATTCATCAATAAACATCTACGTTATAATGATTAATTCAATTAATGGTTCTTATCAGATATGAATTGTTTTTGAAGTAATTCCGGTTTATAGAATTTAAATCCCAAGGGTCATATCGAACCATTCCAAAAATCAATTAAAAAAATGATAAATAAGTGATTAATTAATATAGCGATATTAATTCATTAAAAAAAAAAACTGATAGAAAAACTCTGATTTATATCTATCAAAATATACCAAAATATGGGATTGTTTATAAATGATATAGAGAAAATGTCAATGCTTATAATACAAAAAATATAATCAAATATCAGTACCGTTCATATAATAATATACAATTAAATAGTTTAAAATATTATTATATATACAATAAGTATGAAATAGAATTGAACAATTAAATTCATTCACATACACCGGCAATATTGTATTTAATAATTAAATAGAAAAAAAAATTGTTATTCAATATTTTAAAATAAAATGCATTACCACCTACCTTTTAAATATTTATTTTATTATATTTTAAATATTTACAATTACAAAAAAATTATATACAAAATGTATTATATTGAAAAAAGAAATATATTTTTTTTTACGGTCTGAATAGAACAAATAAATAAATAAATAAATTGATAAATAAAAATAAAATATGGTTTTACATTACAGTCATATTAATTGCACATCGCACATTGTCAATATTAAATTTTATATGTGATAAATTCAAAAGAATAAATAAAATTTGATAAATTCTATTCAATTCATTGATTGACAAAATGCATTTGCATATATATATATATAATATACATAGAATTATAGATGAGGAGGTACATACAAAACGTTTGATTTATAAAATAAAAATTTCAATTTATATATATACTAAATAAGCATTGAAAAGATTGTGTTTTTTTTTTCGTTGTACTTTAATCAAACATATATATATATATAAATAAAATATATATATAAATATATAAAATAAAATAAAATGCATTTATATAGTCATTTAATAATAAATATACCAAAAATAAATATAATCAAAATGCGCATCATAACCAATATATGATGCATTTAAAAATAAACATTCTTTCTACTTTTTTTTTTTGTATTTCATATACTATAGAAGAGTCAGCATATGTATGTTAAATATAATATATATATGAATAAATGCAACATATGTGTATTAAATATATACAGTAAATTGTATAAAAAAAAACGCATTTTGGATATAAAATGAAATGCATGTAAAAAATATAAATATATGGTTTTATGCGTTAGTTAGATTATGCATATATGTATAGTATATATTAAATGACAGATTGTATATAAATTTACATATTCAATTTTAAGTGCTTTTGAGACAATTTTTTTTTTTTCTTCAATTTATTTCCTCCCACATTAACCGCGCATATAAAATAAATTATCTTTTTTTTATGCATATATATAGATATTTCTCTAATATAACTATATATATGTAAATGTACATACAAATAAATTAGTATGTCAAGAATGCATGTATATATATATATATATATATAAATAATATAATATTATTATACCTTATTCTATATATATAAGATGTACCTCTATTTATATGGAATTACCTCAAGATATATAAGCAACAGAAGAAAAAAAAAATAAATATTTATATGCACATTCATCTAACTAACAATCTATCTGTCTGTAAATCTTTATCTATACATTTTTATCTTATATTGCATATATATAAAAAAAAAATTTACTTTTGTATATACTTACCATATATATATACTAAATCTGATATAATGAATAATATATATTGAATAAAAAATGAACAAGTAATTTGAAAAGGTATATATATAATCTTAAAAAATCTTATTATACGGTAGAACATTTTATATAAAGGACATCATACAATTTATTATAATATATTTTTATCTATACTTCATTTAGTTGATTATTTATATGTATAGTATATAATTTTCTGAAAATGGTATTATATATACGATAAATATTGTGATTTTTTTATATATAACTATATACATTGTATATATACTGAAATACACTTTATATAACAAAAAAAAATATGTTTACCATTTAATGTTTAAAAAAAAAATGATTTTTTTTTCTCTCATTTATCTACCTTATATGAAAAATACATTATAGATGTGACAAATATTATAAAAAATACATTTTTATAGTTAATTTACGATGTTAAAATAAAGTAGAAAAGTATCATAAAAAAAAAATGCATGTAAATGTTTATATTTAAATAAAAGTGTGAAAAATGTTGATTTATTTGTATATTATTTGTATTGTACCTATAAATATTTGAAGAAGAATAAATAAATAAAAATTACTTTGACACATTCATTTTTTAATTCATAAAATTAATTCGTTTTCTTCTTAAAAACTATATGTTTATTATATATACATAAAAATTAAAACTATCATTTTGTCATGTACTATATATATATAAATAAACTTTTCACGTTTTAAAATTGTGCATATATGCATTTTTTAGTATATGAAATCATATATACATATAGTCATTTGTTTGCAAATTAATATGATACAAAAATTATAAACTAAAATTACTTTGACATACCTTTATTTAATAACGACTCTATACATCGGGATATACTAATTACATTAATATATAGAAGTAGAGTAGATATATTTACAATGTGCTAACTATATACGTAAAAATTATCATGTTGTATATGAAAACAATGAAATATTTATATTTATACTAAATTTATATATGAGTCTTCTGCATACATTTGTTAAAAAAAAATATGCAATTAAATGCATGAATACATTATCTATATATACCATGATGAAATTTAAATTTATAAAAATAAAATTATTTCAAAATTTATTATGCAGTGCATCATTTCAATTTACTGTAACTATATATATACTTATAAATGCAATGTATATAATATCACATATACTATATATGTAATATATAAAATAAATAAAATCAAATGCCGTCGTATATGTATTTACTAAATTAAATGTATTGTTGAAAGAAATATAAAATGATGGTAATATTTTTTTTTATATATAAGTATATATACATGTTATAATTGCAAATTATATATACTTATTCATTAATAAAATGTGCATATACGTAAACAAGTTTTATAATTATCGGTTTAATTTTTTTCAGTCTAAGTTTATAAGATTTGGGTTGCGCTCAAATTAAGTTTTTTAGGAGGATAAATGTTTGTTATTTAATGAGTTTCAAACTATTGCGATATGTTGAAATATATTATTATAGATTTCTTTTCATTCGTCCTCTGTTCTCTGTCTGTCTTCAAGGAGTTGTCAAGAAATGTTTATAAAATATTCAGTAAAAAAATATCATTAACAATTTTGATAAATAAAAATAAATTTTTCGCTATACAACCAACAATCTGGTTTTAGCGTCCAACAACAGCCTTCTGTTGTTAGTTACTTAATTTGTGGATTTTACGGTGTCGGTAATTAGCCGTACGACCAACCGCAAGCGGAATATACAACTCTGTGTTAAAATTCAGATTCGAAAAATAACCGAAAACACAAAACATATTTTATGCATTCAGTAGGATTCGAACCCACGACCCCAAAATTTCTTTAGAATTTTAGGTTGGCATTTTTAACATTTACACCACAGAGTTATTAATTTATTAATAATTTTGTTAATTTTAATTTTGAGTTAATTTTGATAAAATATTAAAATAAAACAGTAATTAAACAAAATAGGGAATTAACGATTTATTAAAAAAATTATCATTTTATTGTGGTAAGAGATATATCCTCTTAACTGAAATTTTTTAGTCAAATTATTGTTTTTTTTTTCTACTGCTTCTTCGGCTATCAAATAGTTATATATACAGAACCATATCAACACGGAAGCATATATTAACCATTTTATTTTTAAAAGCCTATATACATTCATAATTTGTTTTTGTTTATGATATAAATATATATAATATATAAAATATATAGAGTGGATAAATAATAATTTTAAAATTATCATTATTAATACGAAGAATTAAAAAATAAAAAAGTATCATGAAGATACAATCTTGTATTTATATATATTGCATAAAATATATATATTAAAATTAATATATTAATGTTGAATAGAAGTATGATAAATTGAAATGAAAAATACATTTTAATAAATCTCAATTTATATAAAGGAATAGAAAAAAAAACAAAATAAATACAAAAATAATAAACAAAAGCGATATTTCATTTTCTTTTTAAAATAATATGCACATTCCATAGCATCTTCCGCATTAGCCCTATATAATATCCATCCGCATCCATCCATATCGTCGTTCTTTTTTTCTTTTTTAAACTATAAAACAAAAACAGCATTTTCCAAAAAAAGTATACAAACATTTAAAAAAAAAACGAAAAATACCACAAGTTTTTTTTTCGTCGCTTTTTTTTTTATATTTTGGTTTGAAAAGAAAAATATGTTACCAAATAAAACCAAAACCAAACTGCGCTTTCATATATACATATATACTGTATATTTATATATATAATAAACAATTCTAATATAATAAATTATTCATTTTAAGAAACAACGTTTTTTTTTCCTCATTTATTATACTTAATTTGTGCAATTAACTCAAGATTATCCTTCTTTCTCTTCATTTTGTCTTTTTTTTTATACTGTTCATATATAAACAATATTGTGCACAAAACATGAATGGTTTATTTATATTTTAAATAATATGTATATACAGGGATAGAGAATTTATTTGTATATACAAAATATACATATATATATATAATTAAATGAAAATAATGTTATAAATATATATACCCCATATATATCCACGAGTACTTTATATGAATGTAATTAATTAAGATTATTATTTAAATGTAAAATATACCATAAATATTTATACATATATATATGTATAACGACTTTATGGGGAATTTAAAATCTATTTACATGAATGTTCAATTTTATATAGTCACATTATATGCCAAGATAAATATAAATATATGTAACAATATCTATATATAAAGAATAGTTAAATACAAAATAAAATTCCAGGTATATTAATATACTATGGTCATGTATTATTATTATTACTACATATAATAAATTGTACATATAAACTGCATTGAATAATTCCGATAAAGATTTCATTCTATATTTTATAGAGATAATTTTGCTGTAATTTATGCTATTTCTTTCATTGTATAAGGTCACTGAAGTTATACGATAATATTTCTTAATACCTATAATCAATCCTGATGATTGTAAAATTTTCATTTTATTCAATATGGAAATACTTTTTTTTAATTATTTAGATAAATTATTATAGATTTCTATATATACTGATATTAATTATTAATTCAAATCCATAAATTGAGAATGAAAAAAAAAATATGAAAGAAATTCAAAGATGGGGCACCCTTTATTATGTACAAAATCATATGATATAGATATAGATAAAGGATTAACTATATATAACGTCTCTATAAATATTTCCGATTCTAATATTATAAAATCATACATTTATGCAATGAATATAAATACCAATATCTGTTATACCATATATGGAATTGGGGGAGTTATATATATAAATCTTTTAATTCATTTCCATTACACACACACACATACCCATTATATATATTAAATTAATATATATTGTACTGCACTATATTTTGATATATATATACAAACATATAAATATATCATCGTATAAATATACCACTAAAAGTAAGTATATTTGTATGTATAATAATATCAATATAAATTCTAATTGTATAAATATATATATATATATATATATATAGTTATATATTCTGAATATTTTAGCCCTATAAAATTGTTTTATTGATAATATCTTAATTTGTCTAAAATGTAAATCAACGTTAACTAATCCTCTTTGATCGGAATTACGTGCTTCAGGTGATATTGCTCTATATATGTACTTATCTATATATTTATTAGATATTTTATAGAATTTATGGTATATACGTGAAATACAATACCATATATACATATTGAATAATATTAATATTCAATATATATATATAAAACTTTATATTGTTGACATGTTTTTGATGATTATTATATTCTTTATACATACATATACTTTTTATATATAGAATACTTGCTTCATTTTATCGTCTCTCTTTATATTAAGAAAGTTATTCATTTTGATTTTATGTTGATATAAAATATTGTATTTATATACAATAAAATTCTCTTCCATGTAATATATATCTATATATATAATTTTAAGTTATTTTTGATAATTTTGAAATACGATATACATAAATCAGAACTATAAATAACCGTTTCAATCAAATGTATAACTATAATATATAAATAAATTTTAACTTCTATATAGTTTAGATTTAAGATATATATATGGTTATAATACATGTATATTAATATTTTAAACATTGAATATTATCATAAATATGTTATATACATTCAACCAACGCATATTGAATATGATGCAGCTTTGGTTACTAAAATTCTATATACTATATATAATATATCTAAAAATATTTATTCATGAAACTTTTGTTTTATTTATCTTTAAAACAACCGACATCATCTATATATATATCTATACATATAATGTTTGTATAACTATACATATTTCTATATGTAAATCTGAATTAAGATGTCTAATTTACAATATTAATTTTTATAATATTATATATATATATTATGTAAAATGACAATAATCTTTGTAATATTATATATATATATATATATAATATATTATATATAATTAATTGCTTTATTTTGATCCGCGTTGATTATTTTAAGATGTATAAATTAATGTACATATAAGATGTTTAAATTAAACCTTTATAGAATATTTATAATGTAACATATATAGTTAATTATTATATGGTTATAAGTATTACAAAATTTGATTGACAATTAATCTCTAATTTCTAAACTTTATGTAAATGTACATATATAATGTTTTAAAATTAAATTGTAAATTGACATTGAATTATATTCTTATATAGAATATTACAGTTTATATAGTCAATGTATATATATTTTATACGCGTCGTATATATATATATTGATTTCGTTTGGGGAAATTATATTATTGAACACTTTTATATATAGTAAATAATATAAATTTTGACAAATATGTATGGTGATAAAAAGGTTTGAATTTTTCTTCAGGCTACATGAAATATATAAAAGATTTTTTTTTTTAAAAATGCATATGAATCTTTGCGATATGAGAATGGCGACAAAAAAATTATCACATATTTAAAATATAAATATAAAACCATTGGAAAAAATCACTATATCAGGACCGGATCATAGGAATATCTGGATTTCAATAGCTTGCTAGAAAGAAAATAATATTACATTCTATTTACCTCAATATCATTTTGAATTTTACTAATATCAAAACAGTATCATTAAATAATTATTTAATTTTCATATAAATAAGTTTAAAAAAAGAAAAGGCAATTCAAATGCGATTAAATGATTTGATACAACATTATGATATATAAAAATGTTATAATTAATTAATATAAATATTTGCACAAATAAAAAAAAAATGTATATAGCCTGAAAAAAAAACTATAATATGTTACATAAACAGTACTGCTATATATTTATGTATATATACGTAAATTTATGATTTGCATAAACACTTTCAATGTACATATATTTATATTTTGTATATATTATCAATGTATATATATTGTATGCGAGTAACAACATATGAAGAATAAATAATTAAACTCCCATATTATTGTATAATTTAAACATTTTATAAATGAAAATATATACCTCTAAAGTACAGTACATATATTATGGTGGTTGAATATGCGGCATATGTGTATTATATATATATAAATATGAATAAATTTGGAAAATCTTTTAAATTAATTAATTCAACATAATGCCAAAAACCTAAAATAAAAAATTTACACAAAAATTCATGGCAAATAAATATATTTAAAATAAAAAAAAAAAGTAAAACGTAATTAGAGGGGTTTTTTGTTTTCCATAATGGTTCATAACAATATATGAATAATAATTTGAAATAAAATTTAACTATATATATATATTTCTTTACATATAGAATATATATATATATATATAGATAGATGTATCTGAAATGTGAAAATGAATGATGAAATAGTGCGATCAAATTATTGGATATATATGATAAAAAGGAAAAATTACGACAAAATTTTAACTGTTATTATAAGATTTTGGATATGCTATAATTTGTAATATAGAAGTGTTTTTTTTACAATAACAATAACCATTTTGATTTCTCCCCATCACTATCTTCCAATACACAAAATTCTATTGATTTTTGTTTAATCCATACAGATTTTAGATGGATTTAGAATAGTTATATATATATAAAAATATCCGAATAGCAATTGCAAAAGTGACTCTAATAACACGATCGCCCATTGCATAAATATTATATATATATATGAACAATTATATGTCCATTATATTCACATTTTGGTATCCTTTTTTATATTTGAACATTTTATGTAAAATAACCATTTATCCAATTTGTATGTACATCACATACATTTCTAAAATATTATATATATGTATATAATAAATATATAGAATGAATGGGTACATTATATTAATATATATATATATATATATTTCTGTCTGATGTCTACTTTTAGTTTTATATATTATCTCTATATATATATAAATGCCTAGCCATATTATTATGAGATATACATTCAGATAATGGAATTGTTATAAATGTATATATATACATATATAAATGTTAAATAAATCGTTTTTTTATATATATGATTCATATATGTAATCATAATATATAAATGTTTAAGCGAATGAATTATATTTCTTTCCATTGTACTTCTCTCTATAGTATATACAATTATATATATATATATATGAATACAGATTAATATTATAGGATGAATATTAAATTGTAATACATGGAAAATTTATATTCATTTAAAATTTGCTGAGATCATTGTTAATTATAGATTTTATTTTAGGTATTTTAGAGATGCTACTTTTTTTTTTAAACATTTCATTTTTGTTTAAATCATTTTTATTGTCAGTATTTAATACGGAATACGATGTTAATGAACGACGTGTTTGTAAAAAGGCAAAAAAAAAATAATAAAAAAATTCTTAAACTAATGACATCACAATTTATTGATTATTTTTGTCTGATAGTCTCATTCATTAATAAAAAAAAAATTCAAAATTTTTCTTTTTTCATTTCTATTCGTATATTATATTGGTTGTATATATATGATAAAAATGATGCCTGTATTATAGTAACGTAAACATTTTATTTGTTAATTCAATTAAAAAATGTTTATTTCATTCATAAAATGATTTGCATGCATAATTTGTATATAATCAATTAATATACGGTTGAGGTTATATACAGTATCATTTCTTAGAATGTATATATGATCTCATAAATTAAATAAATTATTAATAATAACGTCATCAATTTTTTTGATAGATTTTAATAGTGCTTTTTTTTCTTTTAAAAACAATTGGTGAGCTTATAACTGCGAAATGAATGTTTATTATAGTGAAGAGATTGAAATCAATGAATAACTTATTGTTATGATTAACTAATTACTATATCGTATTAACATGCTAAATGGAATGACAGATTCAAATAAATAAATCCAATAACTAATTTCGAATTCAATATTGCATATATATGTAAAATCGTAATCTGATTAATGATACTCTAAAAATTACTGTTTATCACACATATATCTATATTTAGAGATTTGAATATAAAATCTGGTATTGAAATTTCACTATTCTTATTTGTTAAAGGTGTAATTTAACATTTTTTTTTATTATTATTTTTGAAAAATTCGATAATTCAATAATTGACTTAACATTTCTATCATATTTGATGATATCATCAAATTAATAATAACAATTTTTTTTTATTTAATAATCATAATAACTATAAATATTATTGAATATAATTCGTGCTATTCAAAAAAAAAAATATATTATAGTAATTTATATAGTTATAATGACTTTGTTTTCTTGTGGTATATAATACATAATAATCTCTATACCTGATATAATAACAAACAATTTATATATATATATATATATATATATATATATATAGAAAACTCTAATAATATAAAGAGCATATACAGCAGATGAATGTAATTCTTTTTTCTATTTATACTTGAAAATATTTTACAAAATTATAGAAAAAAGATATAAGATTGTAAAACAGTTTTACAATAAACATCTCATATTCAATATATTTTTATATATATACATATAACAAAACATAGTACCATTAATTTTATTGAATTGCAATATTATGTGTTTTTTTTTTTTTTGTAAAATATAATTGACTTATTTATTTTTTATATACATAAAAACAGTATTTCAAACTATAAATAACACAAAAATGTAATTGAGTTATAATATTTATTTTATTTTTTTTTTCATTTTTACAATAATCAGATAATTTTTCTATATATATATTTTAATAAAATTATGAATATGTATCTAAAACGTGAATATATTATATTTATATTAAATTACACCACGAAATCGATAGTATCACATGCACATTTATATATATAAATATATATTTTATATATAATACGATGTACACTTTATACCATAAATATATTTCCAATTCATATATCGCGTTATATAATTTAGAGAAAAAAAAACATTATTATTATTATTATTATAATACATATAATAAAACCAATAATTTTAAAATACTCTTTGATTATATAATATTGGTTATATGATCGACGATAAACGAAATAGATTATTTATTATTAGTATTATTATTATATACTTAAAAAAGTATATTTTCTATTTAAATAAAATCATGTTTTTCCTGATTATAGAATATTATTTTTATATAATACAAAAAAAAACTTTTTAAATAAACAAATTTTATATAAATTTAATTATTTAAGAGCAAGTATTTATTATAGGGTAAAACCATTAAATATAATAGCATATACTTAAATATTAAATGGTAATATATTATGATAAAAATAAAATTAGCATTCAATATAATATTGACATGTTTAAATTCAAAATTGAATTTTCATCAAATTTTCTCAAAAATTAATATTTTATAGATAAAAAATAAAAAATATTAGTATATTTTCTAGTCCATATTGAAATTGAATTAGGATTTTCAATAGAATCGTATATTAAAATTAATTCAGACACCGTTTCGATCAAGGAATTTTTTTTCAAAAATTGGATTGGATTTTAAAAACAAATAAGGAAAACGGATTTGTTTTAGTGTCCGACAATAGCGTAGATGGTTTCATAATTTGTTGGCTTTTATAAAACTATTTATTCATTATATATGATAATAACATAAAATCCCACCAAAATGTATCATGACTTCCGAAGGATTCGAAATAATAACCTCAAAATGTTATTATAATTCGGAATTGGATGCAACTATACACACCCTAGACACGAATATTATTCAGGTAAAATAAATGATTATATTCTATTCGTAGAAATAACTGAATTATATATTAAAAAAAAATAGGTATCATTTATTAATAGTCTTAAATACATGAATTTTCTCTAATTATATATGGAATAATTCAGTGTAATTATAAGTTAATAACAAACTGGTAAATATATATGTATATATAAATAGACAAATCATCACAACAGTATAAATGCAATGCTTTATACAATTTTATCTATTGCAAATAAATAATCTTTTTCACATATATAGAATTCGATTATTTTATATTACAAATATATATATATATATATATATATGTATAACATATATATAAATATATTTATTTACTATATCCTATAATCATAATGACAGTACCTGTTATTATAACAACATCTTATAAAATATAAATGTAATCATTTATTGATGTGCATAAATGGGCATAGATATATATATATATATATTGCGACGATTAACGATATAAGGTCGCATAAAAGTTTGATATATATATACACTTATGCACATAGCTTTATATAATTATATCAATATATATATAGATAATTGTATATAATGATTTAATTTTATCTATGCTGCACGTATATTGAAAAATAAAGAAATATTTATTGGTTTAATTGACATATACTATAATAGAAATCTCTTTTTTTTTAATATCTATAATATATAGTATATAATATCAACTGAATTTGCTAAATGGAAATCAAAAACAAAAAAGAATATCCTATAAATAATATTATATCACTATATATATAGTTAATTTTTATAGTATCTCATTATGTTGGCATGATCTGTGAATAAAATATTTAATGAAACTTTTATTATATGGACTATATATATATGTATATAATAAATATTTTATATGTTTATAAAAATGTATTTAATATGTATGTCATTTAAAAAACTTTTGTAGATAACTTTGTCAGAGTTTAATTATATATCTATATCTATATAGATAAACATATTTTTATTTTATATTAAAATATTAGAAAATTCAGTCTTCATTTTCACATTTTCCATATTATAGTATATCTTATGCGATTCATTAAATTTTTATTCTTTTTTTTTTAGCGTTAAAATATTAGAAATTTTAATGACAATTTTCCTATATCTAATTATATATAATATTTAATGTACCTTAACATTGATATTCAATTTTTTTTTTTTGCCATATGGAAAATAATAACGTTTTCAAATATTTAACTTAATATAAACTTACATTTTATCACCTTTCAAAATATTTATATCGTATGTATACAGCAAAACAATAAATAAATAAATAATGTTAATGTTAACGAATGTATATATGAATTACTCACCTATATGGAAAGAAATAGAGAAAAAAAAAGAAGAAAATTAATTAAATAAAATATTTTATATATATAGCATTTTAAACATTATTTATATTATATAGATATACTTTTTAAACTATTTTAAATTATATATTTCAAAATTTTTTCTATTTTGATAATTAGATTTTTTTAACATGTACTAAAATTATTGAAAAAGAAAATTAAATATTCAATGAATTGTTTAACATGATGGTTGTGATAGAAGTACAAATCATAGAACAAATGTTGGCCGTCTAATTTGATATCAATCAAAAGATTCAAAACCCATGCCTTTCGGAAAACCCATGCCTTTAAGTTATCTGCATGTATGCGTTTTAAAGTAATTTTAATTGTACGATAGTTTCAGCGCCCAAATCATCAACATATTATAAATCATATTACATAGTAATAAACACAATGAAAAATATTTAAAATATAAATGAATGATATACGTATTGAGATTTATCTATGAACCAAGTATGTACCTTTTGGTAATAGATTTATTATGATGCATCACGTTCATTTATAATTTTTATCTCAAAAATTTATGAATTATCGGCAAAACAAACATTAAAAATTATTGTTAACACCAAAAATGAAAAAATAAATTATACAAATGTAGTATAATAAAATAAAACCAACTAATATAATAATAAAAAAAGAGTAATTCATAAAATTTTTTACACATATAAAAAATAACACAATTTGTTTAAACCAAAAGTGTACAACCATATGCAATATATTTGCTATTAAAGTAACAGAAACCAAAAAAAAACCCCAGTAGTTAATAAATAACATTTATTACCAACAAATTTTAAAGTTACCATTTTTATACTAGAGTATATATCAGTTAAACTTTTATAAGATGAAAAAAAGCAAACTTAAATAGAGCAAAGAAAAATGTTAAAGAGATAAATCAGTGAAGAAGACCACACGGCCACAGTAAAAACAAAAAGCGCATTTGTTAAGTATAAAGATAGAAAAAATTAATGCATATATAATAAAATATTAAGAATTTTCAATAAGTTTTTCAGTAGAATTTTTCTTAAAACATATATATATAATATATATATAATTTATATCGAAATTTTATAAAAGAAAACTGATGATGTATATACAATTATATTATATAAACATATAACATATAATATAAAAAAAAACCAACAACACCATGCCATATAAATAAAAAATATATAACATATATTTCTATATGGTTAACTTTTACTGCTGCTGCTACAAGCAAATTTTCTTCTTCTTTTTTTTTTATTTTACGATATAGTTTTTCTTTTTGGAATAATATTTTTAAAGAAAGTTTTTTTTTTTTGTTAATAAGTTATTAAATCATAAGTAAAAAAATTCTTATTTTCTATATTGATGTTTCGAGTACTCACGTATTTTATATTTTATTTTTTTTTTGTACTCGAACGGTTGTACACATAAAAAAAATTTATAACAAAATAAATTCATGATTAGAGTAAAAATAATATATATGTATTTATTTATATATATCATATATTGAATATATGTATATATATAAAAAGGAAGAGAAAAAAAAATCGAATGCAACTCGGCATCTTTATAAAATAATTTTATAATATATGTATGGGGAAAATGTAAAAACGCTATAAAAATTAATTTTCATTTTTTCTTTTTTATTCTGTATTTATTATATTATTTAATAATATTGCTTGATCGAATGTTTTTCTTTAGTTAACAAAACGAAAGAAAAAAAAAACTATTTTTTTAAAACTTAATTTTCAGTATACTCGGTACTCGCATATAAACTAAATAGTAAATTAATGTACTTTTTATTTTAAATATATACTACTTATGTATCATCCGTCACAGTTTCCATTTTCTTTATAAATAATTATAAAGATGTTATTTATATTGATAGGTAAAGTAAATAATTTATATAATAGATACATAATAAAATCGTAAAATTCTTGATTAAAAATTGTTTTTTTTTTTATTATTGAAACTGTTGTCGTGGATCAAAATACGATACCGGCGAGATGTTTGCCTTCCTTCGAATTTGTTTACATCTAAAAATGTTAACGAATGATTGATAATATCAAAAATGTGGAAGGAAATAATTGAATTGAAAAATGTTCAAATTAAATTGTAAAGTCTTAAAATTGAATTGTAAAATCTTAAAATTGAATTGAATAATGTTAAAATTAAACGGGAAACGTTTTAATATGTTTAAAAAATAAAATAAACGAATATTTATATAATACGCAGAAATACATCAAATAGCATTCTATCTAAAAAAAAATCTATCTAATATTATATATCCAATATCCATATATATATAAATATATAAATTCACATCAAAATCTAATTCTTATAAATTATTTACTTTAAATTGAGTTCTTGCAATGAATGACTAAACATAAAATCCAAATGATTAATATATATAAAATTCTTTATAACTATATATACATATATATGTATGTAGTAAAATATTTCTAATATATTATTTTTATTATTATTATGATTATGTTGAAAAAAAAATATATACTATGTATATATATAGGTGAAATTTCTAAAGTGCTTTTTTATTGGATGACTTAATGTGAACTGACCTTATATAAATCAAATTATGTAATATGCCCGTATATCCATCCATATATATAGTTATAGTGTTGTAGATATGAATACAAACCGTAACTGTATATACACATGTATATATAGTAATATCAACATATTTATTTACATTATTATTATATATATGGATAAATATAGGACGTATGAAAAGAAGGAAGATAAGATGATGTACAAAAAATAAAAGTACAGGAATATAATCCGATCAGAATAAAAAAAAAAAAATACCTTCAATTTTTTTCCTAATAATTTTCTATTAAAGAATGTTATTGGTCTTTCTTTGGTATACATATATAGATATAGGTGTATCTATAAAACATTTCAAAATACAATGATCCTTTCATTTTTATACATAATATCCTCTATAATATATCTATCTATATATAGATTCTGCTATGATTATCCTATTCTCATCTTTTCATCCCTTTATACATATGTATTTATTTTATTATATATATTTAGCGTATATACATTTTTATATAGTATAGTTATATGGCGCCCTTTGTTGCTTTTCATTTTTGTCATTTTTATATCAATCAATGTTCAGAGCAATAAGTAATTTAATCCGCTTTATGATATAATACCATTTTTCTTTCTTTATCAAATTACTTGATGATAATAAAAAACAAAACAAAAAAAAAAGTATAAAATATTTGTGAAACAAAAACATTAAGCTCATATATGGATGTTATGCATATATATTGCGATATATATAAATTTCAATTTTGTTCCATCAATGATGGAAAACGGAAAGATGAAATTTTCTTCTATGATGTAACAAAAAAAAAAAACATTCTTTTAGTGCGGCTAGATATACATAATATTATTTATTTTTTATTTATACATATCGCGTATCGTATTTTTTTTTTATTATTATTTTATTTTTATCATCTGTATATTCATTTATTTCTTTTTTTTTTTTATTTTTGCTTATCTCCTTTTTTTTATACTCTATATATATATATATATATATATATATTATTGACTTATTATGTTATTATATAACAAATATATTGAACAAATACTCATATATATATATATGTATATATGAAAAAAAAAAAGGTAAATAAATAAATTTATATTAATAGAATAAGATGATCAATTTGTTTATATATTTATATCGGATTATATGACGATATTACATTTGCAACCAGAACTTTTTTGGGGGGGTAAATATTCGAATCAACAACAAAAAATTCAATTTCATAACGAAAATTGTTGATCATTTCTTAACGATTTTTGAAAAACTAATTTATTTCTTTTCCTATATATATCTTCAATTTAGGTGAATATAATTTTCGATTGATTTTTACATTTAATATTCTGATCTAAACTCATCATGTAATTAAATTTTATATGAAAATTAGATGTTTTTTATACGCTTATATATTGTTTTTGTTGTGTATTGAATTTTCATACGAAAATTTTTATCATACGAATCGGTATAAATACCCTGTATCGGTAAGTTTTTGTATATTTTTATACAGATATGAAAATTTGATATATGCTATATATTCATATTAATATAGTATATACGAGTATATATAGAGTTTATTTATTATTTTATTATTTTTTTTTAAGTATATATTGGATATCAAAATAATAAAATCCAATATTGTTATTTATTTAAAAAATTATAATCTATTTTTACGAAGGGTATATTGCGATATATATTTTGGTGTATATACACAAATAAAAGAAAATGTGTATTTAATTTTTAATTCAAATACAAATAAACGAAAATATATAGAAGGAAAAAAAAAAAACAAAAATAAATAAAATTAGAATTTGACATGTAATTTTTCAATTCAATTTCTTACAAACAAATTTACCAAAATAAAAATGATAAAGAAAAAAAACTTTTACACATTTAAAAATTTGGTAAATTAATTTAAAAAAACGATTTTCACCTGAATCGCATTTTAATTTAACACCATTTCCCAAAACAAACCTTTTCAGAAAAAAAAACAGTCGATATAAAAGCATTTCCAGTTTTCATCAAACTTTTAAACTTTCAGATCCAGAATTTTAAATAATCCTTTTGATTTGTATGGTAGTGGGTCGCAAAAACCTCTATCCCGATAAGACACTTTACGTACGTGCTTTACAAACGATCACACATCGTCATAGTATAAATATAGATGTATTATTATTATTTGAAGGTGTATAAAAATGTATATATCAATTCCAAAAAAAAAAAAAATTTATTATTATAATAAAATGAATAAATTAAAATATAATTATGTGACAAAATTTCATTGTATATATATAGATATGTAATGTTACTTTTATTTATATGTATATTTCATTTTCATTTATGTAAATTGCATATATATACGGTATATATAAAAGATTTTTATCTATATTATAATGATCATAATATTTTATAAAAACAATATATAATTCTTTTCACCACCGCATTCATTCATTCATTCACATACACAATATTTTCAGAATTTTATTATACTATATCAATTTGAACAGAATGTAAAAGGTATATGACAATACGCGAATATCATTTTGTATTTTGTATCATTATTTTCATATATAAACTCTTTCTATATGGTCTAGCTATATAGATCCTGCGGAAATTTTCACAAATACATTTTCTTTTATTTATCTATAGCAATAAGGTTCTCAAATATATTATATTGGTATTTCTTCAGGTATCTCATAAGGTATAATATTTTATAGAGTGTCATATATGTTATTCACAGGTTACCTTAATTATTCTAGAAATTAATGTGGTAAAGGTCGAGTTATATATTCGGAAGAATTCAATGGAATTTCTATAAAAAAAAAACAAACTGTCTATATTTTTCTAAAACATAGTTTTTGAAATCTGAATGATTTTCTGTGAGATGAGCTTGCGATGAACAGTCCATAAATGTGTTAATATTTTAATACCGCAAAACAACAACACACCATAAAGTTTAATATACATATTTTAACGTGAATTATGTTTGTAATAAAAAATGGTCTATATGGTAAATATCGGTATATACGTTTTGAAAACTTATTATCTATGTGATCTAAATGTATATGCTCATATACCTTCAAGTAAATATGAAACAATTCAACACACATATGTAATGCATATATATACATATCGGTATAATTTAGACGGCATAAGAAATAAATGTGCAAATGAATTAAATTGTGTGGGATATATGAGTATAAAGATATTCATATAAATTTATATATATTCCGAGGTAAAGATAGATTTAGGCATTGAAATATACAACAAACTCAAATTATAATGGAAAATCATTTGTAGGTACAAACTTATATATATATATATATATAGTTTTCCATTTGACCATAAATTATATGAAAGATAAAAGAGATTTATTAGAATGGTATATATACATGCGGTTATGTAATTATACATATATCTCTATATAAGGAATGGTTATTTGAAACAAGAGAAAATGAAATTTTATTTTCAGACTAGATAAAATTGTTTCTTAATTTATATATACAGTGTATAGTGTACCTTATTACTACCTACCTATGTATATGTATATAGAATACCAAAAAAAAAAAATTACCTACATTATTAATGACTTTTCTTTGTGGCATAAATATATTTCTATACATATATATATATGATTATGATTCTAATGGGTACATATATACATCGGTATTTCCATAATATGTATAAGCATATAAATTAGCCAAAACAGATAATTATATATACATAGTATTTGTATAATATTTTACGGGGGTTTTGTCGGTATAAACAAGGATTATTATTATTATATTTATTTATATATATAGAATTAGACTTTATATATATATATTCTGCGAATGAATGAACGTATATGTAGGTATGGTAAAAGCTGATAAGTAAATCTAACACCATCATTTCACATAATAAACATCATGATCATCATCATCATCATCCTCAACTGCGTTTTATCAACAATATTATTATTTTATTCTATTTGTTCAATTCTATACACAAATATATATATATAGTGTGACATTTGTTTAGCTCACAGGTGCGCGATTACAATTTATTTTCTTCTTTTGAATACATATACGTGTATATATATTATATCGTATATAATATAAGGCTGCAAAAGATGTCAAGGGATTTATTATATACTCCATATATAAATATAGGTATATATATCAATATAGAATATATATATTTTATATATAAATAATGTGCTAAAAATATATATATTTATATGGATTGTATTATTATTATTATTATATTTTATATTTATCATATAATAAAATGAAAAAAATGAATATATTTTAAATATACAAAAATTATTTGTATAATAAATAAAGAAAATTGTATATCATTAAATCTATATATATAAAAAGATTTGTAAACCAAAAAGATGAATATAAACAAAATTTTTCGGAATTAATATATTTCGACAGTGGTATAGGGATTTTTTTTTTAAAAAGTGATAATTTTAGTGAATGACTTCAAAATGAAAAATTAATCTTGCCAAAGAATTGAATAAGAAATGTAATCTATCAAGGCTTTTCATTCTTTTTCATTCATGTTAAATATTAATTTTTGAAATGTTAAATGAAATGCTTAAATTTAAAATATATGCGGATGAGCGAAAGAATCCTAAATCTATACTGTGATCTTTTGGGATCAATTTCAATAACATTTGTAATAAGTTCTATCAGTTCTATATATAGCCCCGGCAAAACAAATCATTAATATTTTACTTTTTAACTTTTTTAATTTACTTTATGTTTTCTATTTAAGCATAAATGAATATATAAATAACATATAATATTTATTTTACATCAATATTGACAAAATGTATTTATATATAATTATATTATATATATAGAAACGTAATAATTATAAATAAAATATTAATTATATGGGTTTTTTTTAATAATACATTTTATGTATACAATATTTATGTAGGAGTGTTATAAAATACATTAAATATAATATCATATTTATATATGTATATATAAATATTTAATTATATATGGACCTATGTAAAATTTGATTTTTTTTGTAATTAAATGATATTTTATAAATATATATATATATATAGATCACTGAAAATATAACGAAATACCGAAATAATGATGGATATTAATACATATAGTTGAATTTCTATAGAAAAAGACCCTCGAATAAAGGAATAACATATATTTCCAAAAATATATTAAGTAATTACCACCACATATATAAGGAAAATTTTGTTAAGTATAGAATGGTATTTTCAAAATTTTCCTTATGCCGATTGTTTTTAATTACCTCAATAAAATTGATTGTCTATAAAGGTTTTAAATAATACAGATTATAGTCATGTAGAAGGAACAATAATGTCATTTGGTATACCAATCATTCAAAATATATATATATGTAATAATTTAACAACGACAATTATTGTTAAATTACAGATGCATATAAAATTTATAATCCTCAATTTATTTAAAATCCGTTATGCAATATTATACGATTACAAATTGTTATACATTTATAATATAATTCATATATACAGAAAATTTATTTTCAAATAAAAGTACAAATAAATATATACCATATATAGTAAATATACAATATTGTATATATATATATATCGAAGTACGCTTTCAATTTATCAATATTTGCATATAAATATTTTATAGAATAATATATTTATTTATAGTATAGATATGTTTGTATATATGAATATCAGAAATTTTATATTATTTTTATATAGTACATATGTTTATTTTACAAATTCCTTATATATCTTAAATTTTTGCCCGGAAATATACATTTATCTCATATATATATATATATATATATATATATATATATATACTTTTATATGTGAAAAAAAAACCCTTTTTATTCCACTCGATTTGTGTAATTGCTCTCTAGGGATTTTCTGTAAAACAACAGTAGTAGAATATTATTATATATAGATATAGTTTATAAAGCAAATCTATACACATTGTACTATATATATATACATAACAATATACGTAATTCTAAATACTCTCTATCTGTACGTATATTTGTTATGTATATATGGAAAATATAATATTGCATGTTTTGCAGATACTTTCATTAATCCTTTTCCATATGGAAATATTTATGTATACATATTATAGGTTGTTTCACATTTACCACACGGTTTGCATAGAGTTTTAGATTTTAGTTTGTAATTTGCATATGTACGGATATTCTCAATAACCAGGAAATGAAGTTCTTAACTCTATATATAGAGTAAAAATCCAAATATGTTAAAAAATAAAATAAAGAAAATCTTATAATAAATTATATATTATCTCAAGGGTCATAAATTATGAAATGTATTACTCAATCAAAAGTGAAAATAATTTTTTTATATATACATATATAGACAGACATATTGAACCAAATGGGATTGGGAATATTTTTAACAGCATAAAATCACCCTAATATATTTTTTATAGGATATATCTATATTTATTGTATATATATATAAACATCATATTATATATATTTGTATATTCAGATAAATATCAAAATGTGTATATATGTACAGCTAAAAATATTTATATATGCGATTATATAATATATATTTATTTTTATAGATATATAATGTTAATATTTATATAATAAATTATATACCTTTCCAAAAAATATCCTGATACACTAAAAACTATAAATTAATCAATTATTATATATATACAATAAAGTTATATAAAGTTTTTGTTTATAGTTTGTATAATCCAATTGGTATATATATATATTTAAGTTATGTTAAGGTATATATTGGTCAAACTATATGTAGATGTTCTCCATGAAATTTTCTTCAATAAAAAATCCGAAATTATTGTAGTGATAACGACAAGAAATGTCTTCTGTTTTTTTCCAATTGTAATTGGATTAATATAGAAAACGTTTATTTAAAAAGCGTTATCAACGATCATAGCCAAAAAAAAAATGATGAACATTAATATACAATATAGAATAAAATTTTCAAATATTATACAACTTCACTTTCCATATATTAATAAACAAAAAAAAAAAAACATCCTGTCATCACCACATAATAAAATTAATAAATTTAATACTTTTTTTTTATTATTATTATTATTATGATTACTATTATTATTTAACCATGAAATTCTACCGAATTTTCAAATAAAACTTAATTAATTATAATATTTTTTTTTTTTATTAGATTTAGATGCATTTTATATTTTCCGAATAAATTTGAAATTAAATTTTATTATTCATAATAATGGTTTAATAAAAAAATAAATATAAAAACAAAAATACCATAATAGATATATCAAAATATATTTAGTTACAATTTTAAATTTTCAACAAAAATTTAATATGTGGCTGTATGTGGTGTATACCACCAATAAAAAATATTTACAACTCGTATATATGCATGTAACGTAACATAAATGGAGAACAAAATTATACATTAAAAATATTTATGTAAATATATAATAACTCCCTGCGCTTAATATTATTAGAGAAATATTTTTATTTTTGTAAATAATATTATAATTAATTACATTTATGAGTCATCAAATACTCTACTATATTACACCAACAATAACACACCTACTACTGAAAATATATATAAGTGTGAATTTAACTATATGTTATGTTTTTTTTTTTTGTATTTCAAATTTGAATTTCGGTATATTTCATTAAAAAAAAAAAACTATATATACATATTTAAATAAAATATACCAAAAATACATTAAAAAAAATATAATATTTAATTTTATTAGGTATTAAGGAAGCAATAAAATTAGTTTTAGAACTAAACTCGCATATTTATATGTAAAATAACTATATAATAAAATTTTTCATTCAACCAACTATACATATACATGCACGTATATATTTGAATACTCTATTTTAGTATTATCAATCCCATATAGTTTATCTGCATCGTATACGGATAAAATGCAATATAATAAAGCTAGATTTTAAAAATTCTTGTTTTTTTTTATGTGGATCTATTATTTTTAAGTTTATTTTATAGAATTTGTTACCATTAAATGGACAAATACTCGCACACATTGTTAATTTTGAACAGTCATGTGGTCATTTATATATGTACATATATATATATTTATAAATAGATGTACTGAATAAATTTATTCACATCAAATACATATAATAATGCTTGCTATATATATGTTGTATATATAGTTTATAAGGTAATATAAACAAAATAGATAGATTTATATCTAAAAAATACGCACCATATAATCATAATGGTGTATTTATGTAAACAAAATTTAAAACATAAATTAATTAATGTCATCATTAATTTTCGACATATAGACAAAATATATCATTTTGTTGCTAAATAATTAACGTCATCAATATCTAAATCTAATGTATACGAACAACGTACGTATATTATAGTCAAAATTGTGGTATATTTAAATATGAATATATATATATAATATATGGATATGAAAGATATAAACAAAACACTATATAATGATTGGTCATTTATCCATCAACATTTTCCCGGCTATATTTATAGATATGGAGATAGATACTATCTTTATAATATATATACAAAAACATACACAATATAGCATTATAATCTGTTAAATATATATATAGCATATATATCAAAATTGGTATATCTCGCTAAATAAACTGAACCATATACTGAACATTTTATATATAAACTCGACAGAATTAACGAGTATTTGTTTTACTATATACACTGGATGAATATTAATAGACAAAATATACATTATAATTATTTTTTATATATCATTTCTAAAATTAATATATATAGTTATATAAATGCACAAAAGAATTTTAATACTATATATGAACATATGAAAAATATATATAAATACAGATTAATTATATATTTGATATATATGTTCAAAGAAAAATTATATACGGAAATATTGAAATTATTCCATATTCATTTATATTTATTTTTATCTGCATAAATATAATAAATATAAATGAAGGTAAAAAGGATAACATTTTCATATATATAATATAATTATATTTAATATAAAGTTTATATATTCATATTATATAAATTTTAATCCACCTTATAATATATATATATATTGAAATTATATATACATATATTTGTCGTAGGATTTCTTGTGGGAGCTTATTTGTTATTATATATGATGGTTTTTTTTTGTATATAGTATAATTATTTTATTGTTAATAAAAATGTAAATATTTATTTTATAATTTGAAATTTAAATGTTATTTGATAAAAAGTATTTAATATATTTTCTATATAGGATTTGGTCTTAAGTTCTAACAATTTTGTTGTTGATAATAAATCCATTAAAAAACATTACTAAAAAATATGTCATTTGAAAGTATATTATCCATATATCGTTATACTTTATTACAACAATATATATTATTCCTTGTTTTCGAATCAATTCTATAATGATTTCTAACGCTTTTATCAATTTATCGCTCATACTTATTCTGTTTTGAACATAATATGAATTATAATTTTCTTTAATACATATTGTATATACAGAAATCGGTACTACGAAAAGAAACATGCAGATTGTAAATAAACACCCGCATAAACCAAGTACATAATTTACAAACAATTATATATATTTATTTACAAACCTATAATTATACTTATATAAAATTAAAAATCTTACATACAAAATACTAAATAAACAAACATTAAAGCAAAATAAAACTTTAATTATATATATACAACGTATTTTCTTGTAACTTATAAATTGTATATAAATTGCATTTTCATTGCAATAATATACTATTTTATTCTTAATTTTTATAAATAAATATAAATAATAAACCGCATCGTACTGTAAAATATATATAATAACGTTTATAAATATATAATCACGTTGTCATAATTAAAAAATAGTTAATATTTAATTATATATAATAAATACAGATGATTCATATATATAGAATATGCAATTTATATATGAATATAGGTATATTAAGTCAGAAGTTCTATTATATGCGATTTATTTATAGAATTTATATTGGAATTATATATAAATAGTTTTAAATATATATGTGTCATTTATCAGTTTTGTCTTTACATTTATTATATAAAATAAATATATAAGTATATATCTGTATACAAACATTTCCGAGAGTAATTCGATGGAAAAACTTATTAGTGATTATAATAGCAATTCTAAAGCAATATTTAATATAACATATAATAAACCTGAACATAAAGTATTTATATATACATATAGAATAACATAAAATATAGATATTATATAAACAATGACATAAATAAACGTAACAGTTTCGTTTATATGTATACGCTCTAAACAAATATATATAGATCTAAATAAATCTAAATGCTTTATATCTGTCAAAATATTTTCAAATAAATAATTAAATATATTATAATAAAATTTCTATAAATATTTGTCCGTAAATATATAAAATATTTTATAATAAAATATATTAAATGTATAATTTATTGTAAATTATACAGACAGACAATTCGAAATTGTATATCTCATAAAATAATAGCCAATATTAATGGAATTATAATTTTTGTTTTTAATGGTTTTATTACCAATTGTATAATATAATAGTAAATTTTTTAGATAATCACATGTTATAATATAATAATAATATTTACTAAGCTAATAACATTCAAGAAGAATTGAATATCGATCGGTCAATTATTGACAATATTTACAATAGCAATTATTGACAATATTTTTATGAAAAGGTTTCACCTTTTATCGTACCGTAAGTGTAATTATTTCCAGTAAAATGACTTTAAAATTAATGCTTAATGCGAAAAGAATGTAGAAAAATTTAAGATTGATATATGGAACAAATTTTAAATCTCTGCGGTATATTATAACAAATGACCGCAAAGACTGTCTTATGATTATATATGTATATATTTTTTTAGTATCGCTCATATTCTACCAGAATTTGTCATAAAAATCAATAACTTTCACATATATACAATACAATTTTAATTGAAACATATTTTTCAATAAAAATAACGATGACTTCATGACTTACAAATAAATAAAAAGTTTTCGATTCTTTTTTAAAAACACTTTAAATATTTTTTTTATGAACTATATGATAATTATATATGTGAAAACCATCTGAATATTAACATTAATAGCATCTAAAATATATTTTACAATTTAATTTATTGATTTAAAATATATATATAAACATATACATGGATGTAATTAAATCTATAATTAGATATATTATCGTATATAATTTTTAATGTATAAACCACTTATGAAAATCTTAAAGTGGGTTATTATTTCATTTAAATTTATATATATATATATATAGAAAATTGATTAGCTATAAAAGATAATATACTTACTTATAATATACATATCTGTTACTAAATACTCTTATTATTATACATATATATTATGGTTGGTATTTTTTTTTCGTTATAAAGATATTTTATTATATTTAGTTTTGCTATTTCATTTTTTATATGAAATTTAAATTTTTAGATTAGAAAATTATTATATGAAAATTTTCAATTAAAATAAGTTTCGAAAATGTTATTGCCGCAATGTATATATATAATATTAATTTCAATGACGGCCCTATAAAAAGTTGCAATGACACAAAAAAAACTGCTCTCAAAACATTTAATGTCCTGTAACATTGCCAATTGTATTTTTAGCAACCTTTGCGGATTTTTTTAGTTATCTTATATCTGTGAGTTTGACTTGAAAAACTTAACGGCTCACAATAATTTAATTAAACCTCAAAGAACCATAATGGTTAATGTCCCGCCTGGTCGCCTATCTACATATGAATATCATATGTCGTCAAAATGTAAAAATTATATCATTTATATCATTGATATATGCCATCTAAAATAAAATAATAATAATTTACATCAAGGGTGGAATAAAGTTTAATTTTATAAAATTTATATATTATATTTGTAATATAATAATGAAAACAACAATATGTATGTGTTTTTTTTATTTTGAATTTAAAGCATCGTTTAAATTATGAAAATTGATAATTAATATTTGTTTATATATACGCCACCATATATATATATATATATATATATATAATTATTTAACTCGTACATATATACATTAAATGAATAAATTATTCTATAATAATGAACATATGCGGTACCACCCTCTATTTATATATAGGCGTATAGGTTAAATTAAATGCCTGTATATACAAATAATTTACTATATATATATATATATATAAATATATGGGATGGTAAAATACAACATATATTTAAGTTATCCAAACATTTAGTTAGAGACATTAATAAATAAGTATTTATATATATATACTTAAGTGGAATGATAATTTATTAAACGTTATTAATTTTTTATTTGTTATTCCTGTTGCTTTCACCTTAATATTTCATTTCTGTTATATATTCGCATGTGTATATATAGCAATATAATTAATTGGTATATATATACAGAAACGTATACTTTATTAGTATATTCGTATAATAATTTTTTTTCATTTTTAACATTTAATATACAGTGAACAATATAGAATTGATTAAACACATATTATTTAATAAAAAAAAATGGAAATGAATCAAAATCGAATCAATATTCTGCTAAAATTACTAACATTGCATTGATATTTCGTTTATATGGAAAACATTAATCGATACATGAATCAATAAATTATATTGAATATTTTATCTACACAAATATTTATATCAATAATATTAATTTTATATAGAAATCATTATTATTATTAGTACATATATATAACGAAATTATAATGCATACTATTTTAAGGATTTTAAGCAGAACCTTTTAAATTAAGTGATTTATTATATCATTTATTATGGATTATTTTTTTACTCGTTAATTTATTCTTTTACTTTATTAGCCGAAACATTGGCCAATTTAAAATTGTGAAAAGTGGTAGATGTTCTATATAGACTTTTACAGTCTATATTAGAAATTATCGCAAAGGCTTCCAATTAACAAAACATATTGAAAATATTTTAAATAAGTTTTATATAAATGTATATATAAAATATTTATGAAAAATTGAAAAACACTTTTACATTATTTTTTATATATCAAAAGAAAGTTTGTTAAACAATTTTTATTACAACACATCATTGTATATTAATGCAATATTCAACATGTATAACCATTTATTTATACTTATTTTATTAAAGAGATGCATTTGATATGCATTTTTGTTATACATATTATATTTCAAAATAAAATTATAAACATTATGATATTCATTATATAAATATATATAAAGCTATATAGACAAAAAATATTTAATGTTTAAAATATGATACATTTTTATAAATGTATAATTATAGAAATATGTTCATACCAAAAAAATATAGAACATTGTTTAACATGTTCTATAAATATATTTAAGATATTTGAACAAAAAACACATATACAAGCAATGCGAAATACAAATTCATATATAATAAGTTATCCTATTGAATAAAAAGTGATGAAGAACTTTTAAAGGTGGCTATAAGGCGCTAACCGGTTGTTTGATGGGAATTTAAAATAAATATGAAAACCTATAAGCAAAATCTATACAAAAGTAATATATACAAAACACGAATGATCATCCATATTAAAGGTATGTAAAAAACCAATTGTTCCTGCCGTTTAAAATACAGCCCTTACGTACAAATTTAGTATGCGATTAACGATCGAATTCGTGACAGAAAAAATTCTGTCCCGCGTATTTACAACAAAAGCCAAAACGATTCTTTTGCAAACGAAAATGGTTTGATGGGTTATGATTATGGTAAAATACAGATAAAATGAATATAAAAAAAAAACCATCATTATGTGTTGTATATACATTTTTCGTATATTATAATAATTTTAACAACATGAAACTTTGATAATGTTACAGCAAAAAAAAACAAATTTTTTTTTTGGTAAGGAACTCATATACTATATATATTACATCTTTTAACTATATTTATACGTATATATATATAACTTATATATTTCGTTGAAAGAAACATTTTTGTGTAAAGAATTTCTTTTGAAGTTAAATTATCTCTATGTATATAAAGATATACCTACATTTATATATAGTATATATAAACAGAGTATATGAAATGTACACACAACAAAAGTTTTGAAGTCTTTAAAAATTAATTGAATTTTTTTTTCTCCATTTATATATATATAATATACATTTTTTATTAATAAAATATAATAATAATATAAAAAAAAAAATAAAGAAAAGGTATGCGTAATTAAACTCTGTATATATATAGAAAACATTTTCTGTCTGTATTTATTTTATTTTATCAAAATGATATATAAAAAAATATTTAATTTATTTTTACTCCTTTCAAATTCTTCATATATAATAGACATCACAATATATATATATATCGTATATGCACAAAATCTGCGTCAAAAAAAAAAAATATAAAACAAACGAAATGTTTTGTTTTGTTTTTCTTGTTTTAATGAAAATTCATAATAAAAAAATTTTTTTTTTAGTATTTCTACATTGTATAAATAGAAATTCTTCTATAGCACAAAAATGTATTCGATATATGCTTTAAAAATAATTTAATATTTTTTTTGTAAATTTGAATGTCTATAAAAGTAATTGTTTATAAATAAATTAAATTAAATACACTTATTTTGATTTATTAATAATTTAATGTTCATATAAAATAAATTAATTTTGATTTACGATGATGATTATTATCAAAAAGAAATTTCAATGATATACGTTTTTATCCTAACACATAATAAAACAGTTATAAGCAAGATTTTTAAAGGTAAATACACATTTAGAGTTTAATTTCATTATGTATTTATATACATTTTTCTTTGTTGCAATTAACAACAAATATAGTACAATATAAATGAATTTATTTAAAAAAGTTCATTATATATATTGTAGCTTATAATCAAAATAATGAAAATACATTTGTTTATCTTAAAAGATCTTTAACGCATATACAGAGAGGTTATAAACTCATATTTGTAAGGATAACAATAAACTAAAAACACATTTTACCATATATATACATGTATTTTATGTCACTATATAGATGTATATATATATTTTAAGTAAAATGTACACGTATTATATATATAAAAAAAACATTTCATTTAGTAAAATTTTATAAATGACAAATGTGAATGTTTTTTGAAACATATGACATAAGAGCATACATATATTGTATAACATACAGTAA
This sequence comes from Dilophus febrilis, assembly GCA_958336335.1. Classification (NCBI taxonomy): domain Eukaryota; kingdom Metazoa; phylum Arthropoda; class Insecta; order Diptera; family Bibionidae; genus Dilophus; species Dilophus febrilis. Next base: position 66,662,207 of record OY284468.1, read on the forward strand.
AATATATTTAAAAACAGAGAAGTATCATGAATAAAACTTTTCTATTTTACAAGCAAAATGTGATGTTCTATAATTTATATATACATGTATAGTAAAAGAACAAAATTGTGATATTATTGAGTTAAATTGACGGATGAACTCAAATTAATAATTGATGAAAGTCTTTGTATATGTATATAAACTGCGTTTATTATATTTATTGAAAAATTTCTTAAAGGATTAAAGGATCAAACTAAAATTGAAAAGCTATCTCAAAATCTCAAATTTCAAAAATATTTTAAATTAATTTTATTTACGCTATATATATTTATAGTATATACATATACAACTCTGTTCAAAATATAAATATTTAACTATATATAAGAAACTATATATACAAAAATTTATATATATAGAATATAATAAATATATATTTATAGAATATATATGTATGTATATAATCTATAGTTTTATGTAAATATGGATTTTAATATATGACGTTAAGAGCCAAAACATTCAAATTTCACATATGATGTTTTATATATATATACATTAAATTTAAAATAATATATACGATGATGTGAATAAATATGAGAAAATATATAATAACTTTTTACCACCACTATATACGTGTATCTGTATATATATTTTCCTGCATAATATTCGTGTTATAATGAAAAATTATTATATATACATATACATATATAAAATAAATTATATAATAATAATAATAATAATAATATGCATATTTATAGAACGTATATACGAAAAGGAATAAGGATGTTATATTTATATGTTGGCATATATATTTTAGATATATCATTTCATTTTTACACTATGATTTTTATATACATATATTATTGTATGTATATATATGAATATGCGATATATGAGGTAACACATATTTACATATGCATATATATAATTAAATAAAATATTCTTAAATTTTTATACAAATTTACACATATTTATATAAATACGCAGTATACAGTATATATGTATTTGCGATAGATGCAAATATATGAACTTTAAATTAATATTAATGAGATTGTTTGAATGTAAAATTGTATAAACAGAATATATTCTTTAAAATTACATTACTTTAGTATACTACTTATATATTATATAGCGAACACAAATTCTATTGTATTATATAATATATATATATAGTCGAAGAATTAATAATAATTTATCCTAAATATATTAATACATATATTTTATATATATAATATATATAAGTATATATAGTAAACATATTTAAACTATATATAAACTTTAATTTTATGTTTATAGAATTCTCTGTAAAACTATTATGTATATTTTTTGCCAGCATGAATACTTAACTATATAAGATACAACCATAATATTTTATTACATATAACCGGCCCGACTAGGGATTCTGTAGAAAAGGGAAACTATTTTCTGTTTTCTTTTTTGTATAGTTATATATACCAATTATTGAAAAATTGTGTACTCCTTATGGGAAAATTTCATTCATAATCAAAGTGTCAGTATATAAGATATACGGACACGGATTAAATGATTTTTAGTTTGATCGGTAAAACAATAAAATTCACTAAATTGACAAAAGTAGTTCCAGTCTTGGATAGTGCGCGTGGATAACGATTACTTTGCATTGATGGATCTGAGTAACGCCTTGGTTCCGTAAATAAAAATCAACTGATGCCAGATTTTTTTGGCATCCTTACAACGGATTTTTTTGATCTGCATTTTATACTTTTCATACCTGGTTTTTATATAAAAGGTATATAAAATATTTATAGTTTCTATATGATTATTTAGATATATATATATACTATTTTATAATGGATATACACAACTTTTAATGAAATTAAAAATGTTTATATACCTTAAACATCTTATATAAAATGTGAATAATGTGGATAATGTGTAAGATATTAGTTATACTATATTTACGGAAAATATTTTTGAAAATAGTTTCGTTTAGTTAAAAAAAAATAAATACATTTAATCCTTTTTGATCCTTTTTTTTTTTTTTTTTTTTGGCCCAAAAAAATTTCTAAAAAATTGTTTAATTCGAAATGGGTAAAGAAATTTGAAAGGAAATAAATAGACATATAATTTAATAATTATATATCATTAAATGTTATGTCATAATACATATACACATATATATAGAGGTAATTTAAATTTATTCGAAAAATTATCAACATTTGGATTTTCATTTCAAAAGCGAAATTTGATCCTTATATATAAATAAAATAACGTTTGAAATGAAAAACGTTTACTCATACAATAAATGCATTATATATGATATAAATGTATCATACAAAGTATAATTTTTATTATGTGGACGAATGAATAAGGGAAAAATTCAAATATATTTGATAAAATTTATTATTATTTATTATGTATTGATAGCACATTTTCATTTCATTCTTATTATGATTATTATTATTATTATTATTATATGTATATATGTAATATGCATAAAAGAAATTTGAAATATTTCCATATTTCAATATATTCTATATATATATATCAATCAATATAATAACCATAAATGTATATATAAAATATAAGATATATTATAATAAATTTTTTTTCTCAAATTTTGATATTTTATACGATAGAAAGTTCACGTTTACTGTATATACTGAATTTATATAAGAAATTTAAAAAAGAAAAGAAGTATTATATATATGAAATATATTTAGATATCAATATCTTATCTATAGATATATCTATATATATGTATATATAAATGGCATATTATACAATAAGAGATGATCATGTTTATAAAGAGATGAATGAAAATAATATATGTATACATGAAAAATAAATGAAAAACAAGCGAAATATATAGATATATACTAAATAAGAAAATTGAAAAATGAAAAATGAAAATTGAAAATATTATAACAAAAAATAAATACACAATCGAATATATATATAAATAAACTTTTATATTATATGTATTTTTATGTTATGTATATATAATTTACAAAAAAATAAAAAAGCTATTAATATAGAAATACACGAAAATATTGTATATACGTTTTTCATCGTATATAGATTTTCTTAACTATTTATAAATGCATAAATACAACACATACACTTTTTTTTTTTTACATAAATATATGTAACATATAAGTAAAATATATATAGTATGTAAATTTATTCAAATATACTTTAATATATATATATATATGAAATACTTTGTCTTAAATTTAAATATAAACATTAAACATTTTCGAAAAAGTTATATTACATATTGTTTATTTAAATACACACAGCGTATATATATATATACTTATCATACATGTATATTTATCTATATATCCCAATCCAACTTCCATATATATTAAGTATACCAAAAATTATTGCAGTATGTAAAAATAAAATTTATATTATAAGTATAATTTTATTGTAAAAACGGAAAATTTTAAGTGAGAGAATGAAAATACTTTCCTTTCTATACACAAATATTATATGCATATATGAATATATAAAATGTAAATTACAACATATAAATATATATAAACGCTATTTATATATATAAAAATTTTAAAATTTACTTCATATATATACTGCATAAACTTTGTATATTCATAGTTTCATGTGATTGTAAAACTATTTCTATATTTATAAAATACTATATATACAGATAGATAGATAGATAGACAGTCTGTAACAACATAAAATATTAATAAAATGTGCGATTTATACCATTTCAAATTAAATCTTTTATTTTGTAACTTGAAGTTATTGTTAAACTTGTAGTTAAAGCAAAAAAGTTTTTATACTGTTCATATAGTTTTAAAAATTTCCCTTTTATTTTTATTTTTAAAATTAAGAAATTATTGCCGTGTAGTTAATTTTTCACCTAACTGTGCCTACATATAAATACAAATAATAATTTTGAAACAAAGTAATTTATTATTATCACTGTAACAATAATAATAATAATAACAATATAGTTTATACATTATTACTATTTACATACATATGTTATTATTTTGCAATATTGCCAAAAAAAAACTGAATATTATTATAGAATAAAATATAAACATAAATAAATCTACAAAAAATGTTAAAAAATAAACTATATTTTCCATTTTGTTTTATTGAAATTTGTTTATATGTATATAGTGATGCTTCCATTGCTTGTCTTTAAGTTTAAATTTGCGAAGATAAGCGTTATTCCCGTTTGAAGCGTTTATAGTCGTATGCCTTTAAAATATGAACTATATGACGACGAAAACGAAACCCAAAAAAAAAAAATATAAACGCTATACGAATTTCTCCGAATTCTTTATAAAAAGAACATCAATAAACTCAATACAAAAATTATATTCCAAAATATATTCGTATCAAATCAAAAGAAAATAAAAATGAAAAATGTCATTATTATTTATCGGGGATCAGTGAAAAAGGGAATTCATTTATAAAAATTTTTTTTTGATTATATATCTACGGAGTATGGACGATAAAAAAAAAGATATACATAACAATATCCAAATACAAGTGCGTGTATATATATACTTATAAAAATAACGATATTTATATATATTTATCTCAAAAAATACATAAAATAAAATGTGTATATATAAAAAAAAAATAGGATTTTTATAAAATTGAAATTATTTTAAATTTT